>JALIGW010000009.1:14660000-15860000 GCA_023053685.1 Diadophis punctatus similis | reverse complement strand
CTGTAGTAACTACCATATCAAGACTTTCAGTAATGATGCCTGACTCTATACATAAGACTACATTTGAAAGATGTTACTGGAGGAATGGCAGACTTGGAACAAATTTTATTTGACAAGATGCAGTAGAGGAAGTACAGAATGTGGAATTACAAATGACAGGCCAAGAGAATGATTTGGGAAAAGGTATTTTACTGGATATGCAAAATAGCAATAGCACTTAGACTTATATACCGCTTCATAGTGCTTTACAGCCCTCTCTAAGCGGTTTACAGAGTTCAGCATATTGCCCCCAACAATCTGGGTCCTCATTTTACCGACCTCAGAAGGATGGAAGGCTGAGTCAACCTTGAGCCAGTGAGATTTGAACAGCTGAACTGCTGAACTAGCAGTCAGCTGAAGTAGGTTGCAGTGCTGCTTTTAACTACTGTGCTACCTTGGCTCCTCGGCTCCAAACAAAAACTGGCTAAAGTTTTAAAAATTAACAGGGAGATACAAATGATAAGCCAGAATAACTTGGGAACTTTTTTCTTATTGGATCCACAAAATAAGTTTGTTAAAGCTTTGAAGAATTTGTGTGAAATAAATAATTGAAATCAAATTCTACAGCAATATTTGATTGAATTAAATATTAAGACTATTAGAAGTAAAAGATGCACATAAAAAGTTGGTTTATATGATCAATGTTAAAGAAATTATTTTTGCAACATTTCTGGAAACTCTTTATAGACTTTTTGTTGACACCACAATTGAAAAGTTGATGTTTTATGGTTTTGCTTGTAAATAAGAAATGAGACATGAGGTGAAGCGTTCTTAAATTTGTTTACACTTTGTTGTAATCAAGGAAGTATGTTCTTTATATATTTTTCTTTTTGAATTAGATTTCTTTCTTATTTTTGCTTTTTCCTTGCACTTTTTATTCTTTCTTTCCATTCTCTTCTAAGTGCTGTTTTTTTTACAATTTTTACTATTGTAATTAAAATTCTTAATAAATAAGGTTTATTGTCACTTTTAATGTGCACACTGGCACACATTGAGAATGAAATTCTGATGTTTACTCTCAAAAGAATATAAAGGCATATATGTGTGTGTGTGTGTGTGTGTGTAGCATTTTTTGCTGATAAATGAAAATAAAGGGAGACTATTATAGATCTATTTTGAGCTACTTAGCTCTCATCAGATAGCCATACCCTTACTGGGATTTGAACCTGGGTTGCCTGCCTTGTAAGGCAGCAGCTTAGCCATTAGGCCACAGGCTCTATTCCCTATCAGCTCTTCACCAGGAAAGAGTTATATATGTTTTTCTATCGTTTTATCCTGGTGTACCCAAATATGGGAGAAAGCATCACAGCTTTCATTTTGCCTTTCGGCCCCTCTCTGGGACCATCCAGGCAGTTTCTATAGCTGACACACTATCTTCTATATGTGTAGCATTTTTTGCTGATAAATGAAAATAAAGGGAGACTATTATAGATCTATTTCAAGCTACTTAGCTCTCGTCAGATAGCCATACCCTTACTGGGATTTGAACCTGGGCTTCCTGCCTTGTAAGGCAGAAGCTTAGCCATTAGGCCACAGGCTCTATTCCCTATCAGCTCTTCACCAGGAAAGGGTTATATATGTTTTTCTGTTGTATTGTCCTTGTGTACCCAAATATGGGAGACAGCATCACAGCTTTCATTTTCCCTTTATATATTTATATATATAGAATAGAATAGAATAGAATAGAATAGAATAGAATAGAATAGAATAGAATAGAATAGAATAGAATAGAATAGAATAGAATAGAATTCTTTATTGGCCAAGTGTGATTGGACACACAAGGAATTTGTCTTTGGTGCATATGCTCTCAGTGTGCATAAAAGAAAAGATACATTTGTCAAGAATCATGAGGTACAACACTTAATTGATTGTCATAGGGTACAAATAAGCAATCAGGAAACAATCAGATAGATAGACAGACAGACAGACAGACAGACAGACAGACATACATACATACATACATACATACATACATACATACATACATACATACATACATACATATATATATATATATATATATATATATATATATATATATATATATATATATATAGACCACAAACCAGAAGCCATACTACATATATATATATAGGTCTTTGGGTATTCGGGTTTTCTCCCGCGTGAAATTGGAAGTGTCTTTGCGACGTTTCAATGAAGTCTCATTCATCATCTTCATAGAGCTTGGGGCATCTGGATGATTTCTCTCTGGGAATGATTCTTTGCTGGATCTCTTCGCTGATGGGAGAGGCTTTTATTTTGGATCTAGTGGTTTTTTCCAGGTAGGTGGTGGGGTCTGTGTTTAGGGGTTTGTATGTGGAGTCTTGGAGTAGGTTGGTTAATTTGGTTTGGTAGTCAGATGTGTTCATAACCACCGTGGCGTTGCCCTTGTCTGCTGGTAGGATTATTATGCTGGTGTCTTCTTTCAGGTTACGTAGTGCAGTCTGTTCCTCTTTGGGTAAGTTGCTTTTGGGTGGCTTGCTGGTGCAGAGGATGTTGGTGATATCGAGTCTGATTCTGTTAGCATCGTCGGGGTTGATTAAAAATAAAAGCCTCTCCCATCAGCGAAGAGATCCAGCAAAGAATCATTCCCAGAGAGAAATCATCCAGATGCCCCAAGCTCTATGGTCTCCCCAAGATACACAAAGAAGGAACCCCACTTAGACCCATAGTCAGCTCCATAGGCTCACCTCTACAAAACCTAGCCAAATTTCTCGCAAAACAACTACAACCTTATGCAGAATCCATCACCTCATATGTAAAAAACTCATTCCAGTTCATAGAGATCATAAAGAAACAAAACTTACAGCCCAGCGACCTACTCGTGAGCTTCGATGTCATATCCCTCTTCACCCAAGTGCCAATCAAAGAAGCCTTGACAGCTATCCAAAACAAATACAACCCCCCCAAGCACATCCTAGATCTGACCAACCACTGCCTATCCAACACATACTTCATCTATAATGGACAAAAATACAAACAAATGGAAGGAGCACCCATGGGATCACCCCTCTCACCTGTCATTGCTAACCTCTATATGGAACACTTTGAAACCCAAGCTCTAGAAAAATCTGATCACAAACCCAAACTCTGGCTCAGATATGTAGATGACACCTTCATAATCTGGCCACACGGGAAAGAAAAACTGGACAACTTCCTCATACACCTCAACAGCCTACACCCCAAAATACAGTTCACCATGGAAACAGAAGCTAACAACCAACTTCCCTTCCTGGATGTCTTAGTCTACAAGAAATCCAATGGCTCCCTAGGACACACCATCTACCAGAAGAAAACCCACACTAACCGCTATCTGCACGCACTCTCACACCACTACCCAGCACAGATCAACTCCGTAGCCAAGACACTCATCTCCAGAACAAAACGCCTAGCTGACGAACAACACCTAAAAACCGAACTAAATACTCTCACTAACGTACTAGTATCCAATGGATTCCAAAGAAATAAGATCACCAACCTAATCCAAAAAGAAACCCCCACTAAAATCCAAGACAGAGAACAAGAAAACGGCAAAGCCCTCCTCCCATACATAAAAGGCACCACAGACAGAATCAGCAAGATCTTCCACAAACACAACATCAAGACAGCATTCTGCACAAACCGAAAAATATCCACCATCCTAAGAAACCCCAAAGACAAAATTGAGTTAGAAAATCAAGGAGTATATGAAATTCCATGCACCGCCTGCCCCACCACATACATTGGACAAACCAACAGAAGAATAAGTGCACGCATTGAAGAACACAAGAACACAGTCAAAAAAGAGGAACCAACTTCTTCCCTGGTCCAACATTTCAAAGCCACAGGACATGAAATCGACTTTAAAAAGACCAGAACTATCGCCAAAATTGAACACTTTAACAACAGAATAATCAGAGAAGCCATTGAGATAGAAAAACGCCCACACAGCATGAATAAACGAGATGACACCTCCCGCCTACCAGCCATTTGGAAACCCGCCCTTATTGACAAATGAGTCCATAACACAAAGAATGACACCAGACCCACACCCACGAAAACCACACAGGATGTCACCACCACACATCCACGCAATAAGCAAACCCAAACCCACACCAATGAGGCACGACCACAAACCAGAAGCCATACTACAGCTGCATCATTAGCCACTTTAAACCCCTCCAATCCATACATGAAGCAAACTGACACCCTCCATGAAGATGTGGTACAACCAAGAACCAGAAGCCAAACAGCAGCAATGCAGCTCACCAGCTCAAATGCCCCTGCAAGTCAGACTAATCTAAGAACACCCCCAGCCAATCAGAGCACAGCTAACCCCCCAGCCAATCAGAGCACAGCCAAGCCCCCAACCAATCAGAACACACCTCCAACCAATCAGAACACAGCCAAGCTCCCATCCTATCAGTTCAAACCTCCACTGGCAGTTAAAAGGAAGAAACAGCAGCAATCTCACATTGCTCCTAGAAGCAGGAAGCAGAAGACACCAGCCTGAAGATGATGAATGAGACTTCATCGAAACGTCGCAAAGACACTTCCAATTTCATGCGGGAGAAAACCCGAATACCCAAAGACCTACATACAAACACCCGCGAAAACCTCAGAAAACAAATATCGTACCTCTACGGGGAGGATATCCACCATCTGACCAGGACTTATGAAAAACTTGAAGTCCAAAGAGCTTCCATTTTATGTGACCTTGCGTTCCTATGCAACTGCCGTGATCAAAATGTAATCCCCAAATGCTTCCAATTGAAATACCACTCCAACTCTGCAGCCACCAAACGCATCCTGAAAAGAACAGGACTGGCCCTAATGAGAAATGAACTTCACACAAAAAGATTCCTCCTAGACCGAATCAACAAAGATCTCCTCACACTACACCTCGAACTCAGCAACAAGATCCACCCCACACTTTGGGACAAATCCAAACAACTCGCCGTCTGGAGAGCCGAAACACAGACTACCCTCAAGACAGACACACACGCCAACAAACTCCGAAGACTACAAGAACAGCAGAAACAAACCCCTCCCCCCTCACAGCCACACAGGAAACAAACAGTGCATAACATCTCAGATAGGATCCTCAGCAAAGCTGAAACCAATGTCCTTTCCAAAGGATTCAACTTTGCAGTCGCTCCCAAACACATCCCAACTGAAACCATTATATGCGGAGTTGAAACCAGCCTGACCAAAATCAACCCCGACAATGCTAACAGAATCAGACTCGATATCACCAACATCCTCTGCACCAGCAAGCCACCCAAAAGCAACTTACCCAAAGAGGAACAGACTGCACTACGTAACCTGAAAGAAGACACCAGCATAATAATCCTACCAGCAGACAAGGGCAACGCCACGGTGGTTATGAACACATCTGACTACCAAACCAAATTAACCAACCTACTCCAAGACTCCACATACAAACCCCTAAACACAGACCCCACCACCTACCTGGAAAAAACCACTAGATCCAAAATAAAAGCCTCTCCCATCAGCGAAGAGATCCAGCAAAGAATCATTCCCAGAGAGAAATCATCCAGATGCCCCAAGCTCTATGGTCTCCCCAAGATACACAAAGAAGGAACCCCACTTAGACCCATAGTCAGCTCCATAGGCTCACCTCTACAAAACCTAGCCAAATTTCTCGCAAAACAACTACAACCTTATGCAGAATCCATCACCTCATATGTAAAAAACTCATTCCAGTTCATAGAGATCATAAAGAAACAAAACTTACAGCCCAGCGACCTACTCGTGAGCTTCGATGTCATATCCCTCTTCACCCAAGTGCCAATCAAAGAAGCCTTGACAGCTATCCAAAACAAATACAACCCCCCCAAGCACATCCTAGATCTGACCAACCACTGCCTATCCAACACATACTTCATCTATAATGGACAAAAATACAAACAAATGGAAGGAGCACCCATGGGATCACCCCTCTCACCTGTCATTGCTAACCTCTATATGGAACACTTTGAAACCCAAGCTCTAGAAAAATCTGATCACAAACCCAAACTCTGGCTCAGATATGTAGATGACACCTTCATAATCTGGCCACACGGGAAAAAAAAACTGGACAACTTCCTCATACACCTCAACAGCCTACACCCCAAAATACAGTTCACCATGGAAACAGAAGCTAACAACCAACTTCCCTTCCTGGATGTCTTAGTCTACAAGAAATCCAATGGCTCCCTAGGACACACCATCTACCAGAAGAAAACCCACACTAACCGCTATCTGCACGCACTCTCACACCACCACCCAGCACAGATCAACTCCGTAGCCAAGACACTCATCTCCAGAACAAAACGCCTAGCTGACGAACAACACCTAAAAACCGAACTAAATACTCTCACTAACGTACTAGTATCCAATGGATTCCAAAGAAATAAGATCACCAACCTAATCCAAAAAGAAACCCCCACTAAAATCCAAGACAGAGAACAAGAAAACGGCAAAGCCCTCCTACCATACATAAAAGGAACCACAGACAGAATCAGCAAGATCCTCCACAAACACAACATCAAGACAGCATTCTGCACAAACCGAAAAATATCCACCATCCTAAGAAACCCCAAAGACAAAATTGAGTTAGAAAATCAAGGAGTATATGAAATCCCATGCACCGCCTGCCCCACCACATACATTGGACAAACCAACAGAAGAATAAGTGCACGCATTGAAGAACACAAGAACTCAGTCAAAAAAGAGGAACCAACTTCTTCCTTGGTCCAACATCTTAAAGCCACAGGACATGAAATTAACTTTAAAAAGACCAGAACTATCGCCAAAACTGAACATTTTAACAACAGAATAATCAGAGAAGCCATTGAGATAGAGAAACGCCCACAAAGCATGAATAAACGAGATGACACCTCCCGCCTACCAGCCATTTGGAAACCCGCACTTGTTGACAAACGAGTCCCTAACACTAAGAATGACACTAGACCCACACTCACGAAAACCAGACAGGATGTCACCACCACACACCCATGCAAAAAGCAAACCCAAACCCACACCAATGAGGCACGGCCACAAACCAGAAGCCAGACCATAGCTGCATCTTTAGCCACTCTAAACCCCTCCATTCCATACATGAAGCAAACTGACACCCCAGCCAATCATAGCACAGCCAACCCCCCATCCAATCATAGCACAGCCAAGCCCCCAACAAATCAGAACACACCTCCACCCAATCAGAACACAGCCAAGCTCCCACCCTATCAGTTCAAACCCCCAGTGGCAGTTAAAAGGAAGAAACAGCTGCAATCTCACATTGCTCCTAGAAGCAGCAAGCTGAAGACTCCAGCCTGATGATGACGAATGGGACTTCGTCGAAACGTTGCAAAGATACTTCCAATTTCATGCGGGAAAAAACCCGAATAACCAAAGACCTACATATATATATACATATATATATATATTTGGGTATTCGGGTTTTCTCCCGCGTGAAATTGGAAGTGTCTACATACATACATACATACATACATACATACATACATACATACATACATACATAGAGATAGATAGATAGATAGATAGATAGATAGATAGATAGATAGATAGATAGATAGATAGATAGATAGATAGATAGATAGATATAGATATAGATATATAGTGTATGTATGTGTATACATACATGTACACACACACATATACATACATATATATGCTGTACACACACACACACATATATATTTACACACACACACACACACATATACACATACACATACACATACACATACACATACACATACACATATACATATACATATACATATAATCTATATTAATCACAGCCCACTTTGAATACATAGCGGGAAAAAGAGTCTTGAAAGGTTGATAGTAAATGATACAAAGCCATTACAGAATCTAGTTGTTCTGCTTCAGATCCTGCCAGAAGATAAGAAAGAAAACTGGTCATGGAGAGGATGTGTAGCGTCCCAGACTATACTGTGGACCGTGGTCAAGCAGTGCTTATATGACATGTCCATGCCATATAAAATTATATTAAAATAAAATAAAAATGTTGGGGAAAAGATATACAGCAGGAAATATAATATCTTTAATAGTCTGAAAGTTCATAGGTCCTTGATGAGGGAGATGGATGGTTAAGAAGTTTGTTATATAAAATAGATAGATAGATAGATAGATAGATAGATAGATAGATAGATAGATAGATAGATAGATAGATAGATAGATAGATAGATAGATAGATAGATAGATAGATAGATAGATAGATAGATGATAGATAGATGGATGATAGAAATAGATAGAGATAGACAGATAGATAGATGATAGATAGATAGATAGATAAATAGATAGATAGATAGATAGATAGATAGATAGATAGATAGAAATAGATAGATAGATAGATAGATAGATAGATAGAGATGATAGATAGAGATGATAGATAGATAGATAGATAGATAGATAGATAGATAGATAGATAGATAGATAGATAGATAGATAGATAGATAGATAGATAGATAGATAGAGATAGGTAGATAGAAAGAAATAGATAGAAATAGATAGATAGATAGATAGATAGATAGATAGATAGATAGATAGATAGATAGATAGATAGATAGATAGATAGAGATATGTATGTATGTAGGTAGGTGGGTAGGTAGGTAGGTAGGTAGGTAGATAGAGATGATAGATAGAGATGATAGATAGATAGATAGATAGATAGATAGATAGATAGATAGATAGATAGATAGATAGATAGATAGATAGATAGATAGATAGATAGATGATAGATAGAGATAGATAGATAGATAGAAAGAAATAGAAATAGATAGATAGATAGATAGATAGATAGATAGATAGATAGATAGATAGATAGATAGATAGATAGATAGATAGATAGATAGATAGATAGAGATATGTATGTAGGTAGGTAGGTAGGTAGGTAGGTAGATGATAAACAAACAAACATTTATTTAGTAGAAGGAATCTGCAGCATATCTGCAATGATACTCATATTTGCAATGATAGTAACTTGGAAGGAATTGGAGACACTTTAGAAAACAGGTTAAAAATCTCAAGCCAAGAGAGCTGGACTGACAATAATAGGATAAAATCAAAGAAGGACAAGTGTTCAAGGGAAGGGCATACAATGGCACAAGGAAAATGAGGAGATTACTGGCTAGGCAGAAGTGCCGCAGAGAAAATGAAGTGGGTGCAGCAGAGGGCAAACTGCACATAATCTGGCAAAGCGATGCTGTGGCCGTTTGGATTTATTAGCTAGATTTGCAAGGGGGAAAAAAATCCAACACCAGAGATGTAATTGAAGCTCCGTTCTCATCAACTCTAAGAGCGTCCATGAAACTTAAATTTGGCCTTTGAGCTTTTCCTATTTATGGGAATATTTAGATTGATTGAGTGAATGCAGAAGAGAAAACAGAAGGGAGATATTTGTTAATCAGTGCAACTAGGCATTTTTTATTTCCTTTTACATTATAAACAAAATGAAGCAGGACATACTTTAAGCCTTGTGTATAGAAGTGGGTAATAACTCCACCTGGATTCCTTTTTAGACTTGGATTCCTGCAAGTTGAATCTAATGTTGATAAATTGGAAGCATTTGAAAGGGAATCCGTTACAAGGATGATTAAATCTGAGACCTGAAATTAAGTTTTTTTGAAAGGTTAGGCACAAAAGTCACAGGCTGCAAGATTACTCATTTATTTAAAACCAAAAATTGCCTGGTAGACTTATCAAGCTTACGATCTGGGTTCAGACTAATACTTAACTCAGGGGCTGTCTTTGTCTAAGTCATAAAACCTGATTAATTTTAAACATGATTTAGCTGGTATATGGCTTCATAATACCAGGCAAATCTCCTATATGTGTTAATTTTGCTATATAATCATAATCACAAACCGTATTCACACATGCCAACATGCAGCTGGGTAGTATGTAGTGGTTGTGTTGTAGGAACCCAACTTCTGTCTTCTGAAGGTGAGATCATCATGTCAGTTCACAACATGGTTTATCTTTCTTTCTTCCCTTCTTCTTTCAAATAGTTTATTCTTCTTCCAAACCATTGTTTAATTTCATTTGAGAATCAGATTGGTCTAATAATTAAAGTGCCAACGTAGAAACCAGGACACTGTGATTCTTGGTCTCCGATAGTCATGAAAACCAACTGGGGGAAATTGGGCCTGTTGTTCTCTCTTAGACACCTCACAGGGTTGGTTGGTGAGCTAAATAAATATATTTATTTGGACAAACCTATCTCTACCTCTAACCTATTATGTGAACACAAGAATTGAACTTTACTAATCCAGATTTTGGACTTAGTACAGGACTGGCAAAACAATGAATGAAGCCTGCCAACACCCCTTTTCTTGCCAGCAATCCACCTTAGAGTAAATGGGGCCACGAACATTTGCCTGTTTTTTGCATGCGGTGGACCTTGTGGAGGCAAGAACCAAAATGGATGCATTAAATCTTGCAGGCACTTATGTATCCATTTATTCCTTGAAAATTCCCAACACTGGCCCCAACCTTATCCATTTAGGACCGTGGCCTTTAGCATGTTTCACAAAGTCTTGTGGGGTCCTAATGTCTTAAGCTGTCTTAGCATATTTGGGGAATCAAACTAGGTCAAAGGAGAAGTCTCTATAGAAGTTGTGTGAAAACTTGGTCAGATATTGCTTTCTTCCAATAAGAAACACGAACAGAAGCATGTTTACTCTTATCTGACTTGTAGCATACCAGATGTTGCTGAACTACAACTTCCAGTTACCCTGCCAGCCTGGTCAAGAATAAGGGATGCTGGGAGTTATAATTTCTCCTGTGTTTACATGTGTTCTCCTGTGTTTTTTAAAGTCATCAGTCATCATCGTGCCAAAACAACAGAAATGAGGATAGGTTTTATATCACTTCAGCAATGACTGAATGATGCTATGAAGATGCTGTAGCAGGGAAATGCCCATAGTTCTACTTCTAGATAGCCACAAACTCTGCATTCCTGTTTTATTCTTCCAGGACTAAAGTTGTTCCTTAAGGTGAGATATACAAATACATTTCAAAAATCTGGGAAACAGAATGGGTGAGAGATTACTAATACTAATGCAGAATATTAATGTTAATGCAGATCTAAAGACTGTTCAAATGAGGAACGGGAAAGATTGGTTCATCTTTTACTAATTTTTAAAGAGCATCACAAAGAGCAAGAGATTTAAATGATACAAATGCAGAATTACTCAAAAAAATATTAGGTTCAAGATGCAGAACATCCCTTCGCTTAACAATCTTTCTGCTATTAAGTGGGGAATGATGCAGTTTTATCCAATGTTGTTTAGACAGCATTAAAATCCAAGATGTTTTGGGAGTAGGTAATCATAAATAAACTGATTTTTTTTAAAAAAAAACTTATTTATTTTTTAAAGAGACAGAGTTAAGTCCCCTTTTTGAAATGGCAAAACTCCTTTTGACTACTAAACACAGGAAGAACTTTTTCTCATCATTTGGAGGCAGGAATAGAAGTCCTATAATAGCATTAATATAGTATCAAACAACAGAACTTTCTCACCAAGAAAAAAAAAAGCTTCAATCTACTTTGCAATACTGTGACCTGCTCTCTGTGGCCCTTGAGGTCACCAAAAGATTGTCCATCCTACCTTTCAACCTAAGATCTGCTAGGTACAGTGAAAATTGATGGTTTGCTTCTAGATATGTAAGTTGATGTCACATTGGTGACTGATGACCTTAGATTTGAATCCAGCCCTTCCATTCTTATTCTAATTCCTCCAGAGACCTCCACCTTCAGGCCCATTTCACAACAGGCATCCCTTCTGCTCAAAGGGAACTCCAGATCTCCAAATCCACCAAATACCTTCCTCAAATGGTGTCCTCTGGATGTGCTGCACGTTCTAATCTAGCCCATCATCCACAGCAGATGAAAAGTGGAGAAGACATAGGGCACAAGGAATGTTAGGGAAGTAGCCCTCCCCCTGCAGCCAGCACTTCCACAGTAAGAGAAAATCCACAGCGGAGCTTAAATAGGGGAGGGGGGAGAGGAGAGAATGGTGAGGCGGGGAGGGGTGGGGGTAAAGAGAGAGTTTATCCAAGGAGATCGAAGTCTGGGGAAGCAAAGTCAAATGAGGGAGTCTCCATCTCCTCTTAGTACCCCCAGCCCGTACTTGGGGAAGGGGAGGCGGTCATGTTCTGCCATTCAAATGGCTGCAACCGCCCAATCTCGGTTATTAGATAGGGCGGGATGGGGATCGGGGGGACCGGAGGCTGTCCTTAGATCGACCCTCCCCAAGAAGCGGCGAGTGGAAGCAGGTGGGGGCGGAGGCTGCCGCCGCGACGTTTCTTTGCTTCTAGTTTAGCCTGCTAATGCTGCGGGAGATTCCCGGTGGCCGGACGGAGGAGAAGAAGCGAGGGGGGAAGGATCTGCAGAGCCATGGAACCGCGGGGGATGCTGCAGGTAAGAGGCGGATCGTGCTCAGAGAACCCGGCCGGAGCAGAGAGTGAGAGTGAGGGACAAATGCTCGAGCACCCCACAACCCACGCCTGGGCTTCGGGCATGCCATCTCAGTCAACTTTCCAGCCTTAGGGTCCGGTCCAGGGAGGGGGCTGCGCAGAAGGGGAAGCCGGTGAGAGGCAAAAAGAGAAAAGCGGGGTGGGGGATTTCACCTGGGATGCCAGGGGTGAGAGAGATTACTCTCCTTCGAAGAAGGGGTGGCAGGGAAACCGCGGGGTAGTTATGGAAGGAGACGGGCCCCCTCCCCCGGACAGCCTTGTAACCCTGCCGTCCACCTTTCTCCTTGCCTTTCTTCTTGTATTTTGCCTTTTCCTGGGTGTGGGGTGAAGAGAGAGGAAACAAAGCAATTGTCATAGTTATAAACCAGGGTCAGTTCCATCTCTCCTTCCCTCCCTTCTTTTCTGTCTCTCATCCCTTCCATAGGGAGTCCCTAAAAAAAAAAGCCAGCCCAGCTTTTGGTACCTGAGTTTTAGATAAGTACTAAGCCCTGCCTCTGATTGAAAGAGTTAGCCAAGGGAGGAAATTCAAAATAGTATTCATGACAAAATCTAGAATTAAGGGGAATTAATCTGAGATAACTACTCCCTGCCATTCCACACTTAATCATCGCCAGCAGAGATTAGACTTTCTGCCTGGTTAGATATATGAGGCTTCTGATATTGAATACAGAAGTGTGGCTAAAGCTATTAGGAAGCTATGGATGTGCGGTCAACTGTTTGGATGCTCCATTCTGCAAGGCAGAAATCTCTGCCTTCTTCCAGTGTGTTGTTGATAAAGTTGTCTTTGGCTGTGGAGGCTCAGCAGTAAGCCCTTTCTTAGTGCATAAGATCCAGGGCCAACTGGGCATTAAAACATAGCAGGGATGCAAAGAAACCCCAAAGAGTCCTTTCTCCTAATGATTTTCAGATATGTGACCTTCAGGGAATGCATTGCACTTGAATATGGGCGCTTGTGAATCTGAAAGTCAGCTCCAAGTGGGAATGATCCATGGGCAGCCCACTGTCATGGGAAGAGCTCCTTAGGTCACGTTTCCTTGAGTGAGGGAGAAAATAAGGTGGATAGTGCCAGCACTTGGAGCAATATTGGGTGGCTGCATTTGCTTACTATTATTATTACCCGCGTTAATTCTCCCAACAATGAGAAAGTATTTTGGGAAAGTTAAAAGTGGCTAGGCCATCTTGTAAAAAAAAAAGTGCTTGAAGAAGTTATGGAGAAGCAAGTGCAGTGTGGTACTACAAGTTTGTTTAAATACCCACCCAGCTAGAAAGGGCACTGCTAGAGATATTGTGCACATTTAAATTCCTTCCTCCTTAAATGGTGCTTCCCAGTTGGGTTGGGATTTCAGAGATTCAAGCATTCCAGCTTGCAAAGTGGGATATTTCTAGATGAACATGATTCTGTCAAAATATTGGACAATAGGCAGAAAGTTTACATTAGCCATGGTACATTGAGAGAACCTTGCTCTAGAACTCTGACCTACAGTTGAGTCTTGAAAGGAAGAAAATATGTTAGTGAGTCAGCTAACCTGGTATCCAAATTCTGCCATCTCTGATGTCCTTTTCATTGAAAAATCCATAGTAAACTTCCCAGGGAACAGTTCCCTGAGAGAATGAGAATTGTTTGAAAGAAGAACAAGAGTTCATTTGTTAGCCCTTCATCTCTCTGTGTCCACATGCATTGGGGTGGGGTGTGGGAACTGTACAGGACAACTTGCTGTATGCAAGTGGTCTTCCCTGTAACTTAGAAGTTTGGTGGTGCAGGACTGGCAACATTCAAAGTTCTATTCAGCTGAATTACTAAAAGGATCCGGATATTTTGCTTATAATAAAAACTTCATTTTCAAGGTTCTATAGCTGGCTTTTGCTTGTTATTGGGTGTTCTATTTATGCTCATGAAGAGTCCCCTCTAGATCAGTGCGACCTATTATCTGCCCAGTGAGGACTGGAGATTTCTGTATTTCACTTTGAACAGAAAATGATACTGTATAATCACGGAGCAACATTACCAGTTATATTAAATATGATTTGATAATTGCTGAAGGAAAAATCCATGAGTTTAATATCTTCCATTTATTGCAACTTACACATACTGTAACACTGTAATGTTCTGAATTCTTCCCTTCACCTAATTAGCCACAGAGGGGAAATCTAGAATGCTATGATATCTGGACACAGGTAAGTTGTCTTTTTGGAAAGAAAAATCAGAAATCAAAATAATGATTGGTTATGAATCTTGCTGGCTACAATGTGCATTTTATGAAATTTGGTTTTCTCTTCAGCATCCTGTAAGGTATGTTAAAATGTCAAGCACCAAAATACAATATAGTCAAACCTCAATAGGTTTTAGAGAACAAGGGACATAGCAGAATAGGGGTAGATTCACCTTGCATGCATATGTCTGTAGCATATTCAAGGATACTGGGAGAGACTCACTACCAGTAAGTAAAGAAGAGGAATGGGCAATCTACTTTGGCCCAATACTATTGAATCTCAAGATGCTCTCTACTGTATCCATGGGACCTTTGTGACCACAAAGCCATTACTATAAGTACATACGATATCAGAGGCTGGTACTTTCCTTTGTAGTATGCTGACTCGCTATTTATTTATTTATTTTAAATCAAAATAATCTTTAACAAACAGTGGAACAGAGAACCTGATGCACAAAAAGAAATTGTCTGCTGGCACCAAATTGCTAAGATAGAATGATCACTGGTCTGGTTTAATATACGACATCTCCTCATATCTTGTGACATTCATATCAGCACAGTGCTGAGTAGGATTTTACTCTTGTTGTAGATTAGAATTCATATTTCTATGAAAAGGCTGATCACACATATTTCATTCAGTTAATTCAAATTAGCATGGTAACAAACATACTGGTGGATAGTAAAAATTTGTCACAGGGAAGTGATCCTTAAATATGGACTGGGAGCCACAAGTGAGATGAACTATTGCTTTCTTCCAGTGTTTCCCACTCTGCTCTAGCCTCCATTGGAATGTTAAAGAATGCATCTTCTCTGAAAATGGGATATCCAGGATTTGGAGGAAATGTTGTTGGCTTTTCCCCGCACCATTATAGTAACTATTAGAAGCTGGAGCAATATGGACAGGATCAATTGCATTTTTTTCTTCTGGATCTGTGGCTGCATTTTGGTTGAAAGGCAACTATGAAGATTGAATCCATGTCCCAGGATTCCAATAGTTACCTAAATGACTCTCATACTTAAATAGGTTTGGGATACAGTATTGGGAACTGTTCTTTTTCAATGATAATAGGGAAGGGTGGCTATAATAAGCCTCATGGATATGAACAGAGCTTTCAAGCATTATTATGATGGGAAGAGACCCTAGACCAGGGGTGGCCAAACTATGGTTCTTTGAGGACCTGTGGACTTCAACTCCCAGAATGCATGCATGGCTAGCTCAGGAATTCTGGGAGTTGAAGTCCACAGGTCCTCAAAGAACCATAGTTTGGCCACCCCTGCCCTAGACAGTAGCTTCCCACCATTATGAGTGAGTTCCAAGATTTCATTTCTGCCAGGGATAATCTCTAACACCATTTGTCTTTTAAAAGATCGATTCTGGAATTGTGAACTAACAAGTACCTATGAGCATGTCCAGAGGACTTCTGAGCATTTGCACAATGCTGTACTGATTAATTACAATCTGCTCCAGAACTTTTGAGGTGTGGTGGGAATAATATCCAGATCAGGCAGGTTTAAGCTTCAGCATCTCTCATCTTCAAAACTGTTTCAAATGGCAATTTCCCATTTGCACACTTGAATTGATGTATTTTGCATAATCCGCATACATCAATTATCCTTTGTGCAAATACAGTCTGCAGCATTTCCCTACATGAATTCCTTCTGAATTGAGACAGGCATTAATATATGCTAATTAATAATGGCAGCTATTTTTGTCACCTGTGAAAGACTTTTTCTAGAGAATTCCATGTTCAGAAGATTGCACAAGGGTGACCACAGAATCTCTTGAACATCTCTTGACAAAGAAAGCATCCGGATATGTGTCCCCTGCAAAGATGGAATGATGGGATCACTTGAAAGGAAAAACATAATTCTTGGTGATCCACCAATGCAGATCTGCTTAACTGATTTGTATTAGTAGGATGATGATAGCAGTGGTGATAATGACAATGATTTAAAAAAACCCTAAGCATTGCAAGGTACACCAGAAATTAACCTATAATTCACCATCATAGCCTTCATCTCACTCATCTTTACTTTGTTGGGAGTGGGATAGAATTAACAAGCTCTGTGTGTGCACGCGCTTTGTGCCTCCGTCACACCGTTGCTTTTTCACCCTCTGCCCATGCACAGAAGGCCTTGCCCATGCACAGAGGGTGAAAAACAAGAAAATGGTAATGTTCGGGTGGGTGGGCGGAGCCTTGTGCTGCCGCCGCTACCAGTTCTCCGAACCACCAGCAGCCGCCACTACCGGTATGCCCGAACGAGGGTGTACCAGTAGAATTTCACCTCTGGTTTAGACTGTCAAAAGCAGCCAACAGTGGGCTACAACAGGGCTTTTATTATAAAATTGCTGCTGCTGTTGCTATGTAGCATTTTTCAATATTAATACACATTATATGCATTATTTCAGAAATTCTTACACATCTTGGAAAGGCAGATCAATATTTTCTCATAAGGACGATGAAGAAATTGAAGTTATCAGAATAGCTTGTTTGTATCCAGTGACTAGATTCATTACCAAGGTCTTTAGTGAAATATTGATTCATTCACACACTTACATCTGTTGTACTCCTTAAGGGTAACCGGAGACAGGAAACAGAGTGAAGGACAGATGTATCAGCTCTTTTCATTGCCAAATTCTATGAAACTGAGCTGTTGCAGAGAGAAAGCTATAGATTTCAAATGACATCCCTGAACTGCACTTTTCTTATTTCTGAGATTTGGAATTAGCACAAATAAGGCAGAAGACAAAATCTGAAGGATATACACGTATCAACATGAACGTCCCAAAGATGTTTTTTTAAGAGGCAACTGGACTTTCTGAAAGTCCAGTTGCCTCTTGAAAAAGCACCATTGGGACAACTGTGACCTGAGAATCTGCATAGACATATCTCAACATGAATATTGGACATATTTCACTGCAGAAATTGTTTGTGGATGCCCTACTAGAAAGAATGAATATATGAATGAATTTTGCCAAAGGGTTATTACCGTATATTTGTCTGCCTTCCCAAACTGCTAGTCCAAACTGTATCTAATCTCAGTGGAAGCTGATTGCAAAGGACCCATTTGAGGTGGAAGTGGGATGGGTTGTTCTTTTAGAAGCCATAACATAACGGAGGGACAAACCAGGTTTTTCTTGACATAGCTAAAAAAAAAGAATGTTATCAATGTGCTAATTTATCCAGTCACTTCTCCACACCAGCTGCAAAATGACAGGGTTCTTTGAAGCCACACTTGTAAATGGACTTCTGGTATTATGGCCCACTACTTTTCCAGCAAAGTAGAAGAAAACTGGTTGGCCACAGACTGTTAAGGACTTTTTATGTTATCAATCCAACCACAAAAGCATAATTTAACATGTCCCTTTTAAGGAAAACTGTAGCTCCAGAATGTGCAGATATCCTGAGGACTCTAAGAAGGTTGATCTTGGGATATAAAGAGATAGCCAATACAATAAGTGCATTGATAATATTTAATAATCTAAAATGCACATGCTAAATTACTAGAAACATTAAATATTTGTGTATCTTCATCACTTATTAAAATAAAAGGGGTAAATACTTAAAATTATAGTTACAACTGAATTAAAATGTAAGTGTTGCTCTGGTAAAAAGATATAAATGAATGGATATAAATATATTAGTTATTACAGACTGTTACTGACACTGAAAAAATCCTAAGGCAGAATTTCTAAAATACTCCCCAGAGAAATGGTAAGATTTTAAATAGAAAAAAACCTGAACTGTGATTAAGCAAAATTTGATCACTCTCTTGAAGGTCATTTTGGAAAGGTCTATGAGAAGGAGGAAAATATCTGTTTTGCTATCACTGAATGTTAAAAAGTATAATTAAGTTTTTATGCCAATTTGAATAAAAGGGGCAGCAAAGAAGCATGTCTTATTGATTCCTCCAAGGGACATGAATATACAGTCTTGTATCAGTATGCCTTAGAAACTTTCTTCCAGAATAATTGAATGTAAAACATTGTGTCTGCCTAATTTAAAGGCTCTTCTGTGTTGAGCACATAGTGGTAAGATATTTGGCCAGTATGAATGTCTATCCAACAAATTTTTGCAGTAAAGCTTAGCTCCTTTTATAAACCTGAGTTGAGAAGCCACTCAATTTTTCTTCCAATACAACTTTCTCATAGCCTTGTGAGATCAGTGGAAATTGCATGGAAAATCCAGAGGTTATACTTTATTCCAGGTAGATATGAAGTGAATAGCTATCTCATAGGGCCAGTGCTGCTAAAGGACTTTCAGAGAAGACTAGATTGAACTAAAATTGGATTCCAGTCTCTAGTAAAGCCTATTTCTGGTCTTAATAAAGACTTAGGTACACATCTTGGCACACAAATTAGGATCCTTAGCACTGCTTCTAAAGAAGTAACGCTCTAATAACTGCAGATTTATGTGCCCTAGAGCAGAGAGCCCTTGATTTTCCTGACTGGCTCAAGGTTGACTTAGCCTTCTATCCCTCCGAGGTTGGTAAAATGAGGACCCAGATTTCTTATCACAGTAGGTAACAAATAAAAAATAGCGCTTGTCATATGTTGAACTTGCAGGGAAGAAAATCTTATTTGTTTAATCCAGGCCACCAAAGCTAGCAATAGGCTTCCTAGATGTTTAAATACAATGGTTTGTTGGATGCTGATATTATAAAGAAGAATTCCATAAATTTAGTTTCTTTAAAGTTGGTAAGCTTATCCAATCTCTGCAATGAAATGGAAGACCTTGAAGAGATCATTTTATACTCACTTGGAAAATAAAAATGATGGTGACATCACCTACATTGAGAAGGACAAAATACAGGTCCGTTGGTCAGTGTAGTAGGTGGGTGATGTTCTTTTCTTGTTAGTAACTTTACCAAAGAATTGATATAGATATATAGGAAACAAAGAAGCAAGCATTCACAAAGAACCTCTTTTCAAATTGTGAAAGCTGCTGTGTAGTTTGTAAGATTCGTAGCTGCTTTGGAAACTGCTTTTATTATTTATTTATTTGTTTGTTTGTTTGTTTGTTTGTTTGTCACACATGTACAAGATAGTAGGTATTGGTATAAACATAAACATTAGAAAAGTAGGTACAGGTAAATTAGGCAATAGGACAGTAGGACAGGGATGGTAGGCGCAATGGTGCACTTATGCACGCCCCTTATGCATGCTGCCTTTGTAAGTGATGAAAAACAGATATAGAGCTAGAGCATGTCTTGAAAATGATGTGGCTGCTTTACTAATTCAGAACCAGTTTTTCTATGCTTTACCTGCTTCCTTACATGTTGTAAGGCACATTGGTTGAAGATTTTGCATAGGTGTAATTATTAACATTATCAATTTAGAACCAACCTTTAGAACCAATTTAGATGCATTAGATTACAACATAGATCATTCCTAGCAGTATATTCAATGTTAGTGATGGTTGGGAATTATGAACATTGCAATACAATAGACTACAGATTGGATAATTCTTTCCCTATTCCAAGTGGAGGAGTGGGATAAGGTAGTATTCATTCATACAGTGCTTCAACTTCTAGAAGTGGGATATTTACAGGATGGTCTTCTGGTTATTAGCATTCACAGAGGTATAGCCAGAGTACCTACCTCCCATTCTGGGGTTTCATCTTGCTAAGCTGTCCCAGTAGGAAGATGTGATTGAATCCTATTTGCTAGAATCCAAGGATGCTGATTAAGTTGAGTTTACAAGCTCAGACAATGGATTTGTAGTGTGACCTACTCTGAGAAAGACTGTTACAACCTGCCATATTACCAGTTTCCACTCACAGACAACACACAGATGTCTGCCTACTCTCTTTCTTCCTTTTCAGGTGTATTAAAAGATTTTTCATAACATAGTTAATGTTAATGTATTCTAAATTGTTTAAGGAATAGTTAACAAAACACCACTGAATGCTTACTAACGTAGCTAATTAAATTGGTGTTTTTCAACCTTGGCAATTTAAGATGTATGAACTTTAAATCCCAGAATTCCCCAGCCAGCATGGGGAAAGTCAATGTTGAAGTCCACACATCTTAAAGTTGTCAAATCTGAGAAACACCAAACTAATTTACCCAAAGAAGGATGCTACACTGTGCTTTTTATCTGTCTGCCCTTGGAAGGTAGATTGAATCTTTGATCCTTCAGCGATAAACTACAGATGAAAGAATATAGGTAATCCTTGATTTTTTTTTATCACAATGGAGCCCAGAATTTATGTCATTAAGTGAGACATTTGTTAAGTGAGCTTTGCCCCATTTTATAACCTTTCTTGCCATGGTTGTTAAGTGAATCACTGCAGCTGTTAAATTAGTCGCACGGTTGTTAAGTGAATCTGCCTGTTGTGCCTTGGCCGCGTCCGGCGCCGAGTCTGGAGGATCCGGAGGACGTGGAGCCGCTCATGGTGCAGCAGTACCAGCCTATGTGCCTGGCACCAGAGACGGCTGGTGATGAGGACTCGGTGCCAGAGCAGGACGATCTCCCAGGACCTTCTGCACCTGCGCAGCAGAGTTCTTCATCAGGAGATGAAGAACTCATGCTGGATGCCAGAGCACGCAGAGCAGCCAGAAGACAGGACTGGCTGAGTAAGCGTCGGTCCATTCGGAGGAAGCAGTGAGGGCTAATTGGGCCACGCCCTTCAGTGGCTATATTAAGCCAGGGTACTTAGTGCTCATTGCTGAGAACAACAATTCAATGACCGCGGCATATCCAGAGTTTCGTTTCTACGTCTGTTTGGAAATCTTATCGAAGACACCAGTTTCTGCCAGCTTTATTCCGGGAAGCCAGCCAAGTTGTTCAGATAAGAGAAGAATTAATGAGTCTTGCTTTGAACTTTTGTCTGTGTGCTATTTAACCCTCACGTAACCCAAAGAACCTTATTCCTGAAGACTTTCCGTTTGTGTTGTTTTGGACTTCTAAACCCTCTGAGTTTTACTAAGAAACTTTATTAGTAAAAGGAACCTTTTTGTTTGCCTCCCAACGACTGTGTGTGTGTGTTTCTGGGGGGTTGCGGTGCTGGGTCACAACACTGCCTTCCCCATTGACTTTGCTGGTCAGAAGATCACAAAAGGGGATCACATGCACTTGGGGCACAGCAATGGTCATAAATATAAAGTAGTTGCCAAGCATCTGAATTTTGATCACATGATCATGGGGATGCTGCAGGGGGTTGTAACTTGTGAAAAATGGCCATAAGACACTTTTTTCAGTGCCGTTGTAACTTTGAAAGGTCACTACGTGAACTGTGGTAAGTTGAGGACTACCGTACGGACTTCTTTCCATAAACATCCACTTTCTCTCCCACATAGTTGATGCTGTTAATGTTTTGTTTAAACACAATTCACCTCTACGTTCTTTTGCTTAAATGTCTCAAGGAAATTTTTCCAAATGATTGTTAATTTTTATTAATTTTTCTAGCCTAGACCAATAGGTAGCAGTTTATTCTGGTCTTTACTACCACGGCAGAGTCTGTTTTGACAGCTCATGGTATATTTTTAAGTTTTAAAAAATGGATGCCTTTAACATTGCTGTACAAAAGTCACCTTGTAACATCTTTCCTGTGCATGTTAGGTTGAAAAAGACTCATTTCTAATTTAGTCCTTAACTCTGGATTGCTTCTGATGATGGGGACTCTTAAGAAACAGATTTTCACCAAACCACACTGCTGATTTACCTAGCTGCTGCAATTAACACATTTCTCAGGGACTACATTTGAGAATTTGCCCAGGAAGGGAGGATTTAGCTCCTCTCACCCATGTACCCCACTTTTTGTGTGTATAGCATAAACTATTGCTGTGAAGTCTAATTTGGCCCTTGAGGGAGAGAGATTTGAAGGGGAAAACAATGGCTGGTATCCCTACTGGAATAGATAATATCAGAAAAATATATTCAGGGGCAACATCATCTTGGAGTCACTGCCTAAAAAATTTCCAGTTGGATCCCTAAGGTTCCTCGTATCGATGTTCCACCAGAATGTTGGAACCACTCATTCAAATGACCTTTTGGAACAGGCCAGTAATGGCAAGAATGAGGAGGCGAAGCTTTATCCACTGGCTTTCTGTTATCCTTACAGCCTGTGCATGCTGGTTCAGAACTTAAGACATTGGGCTTGTTGGCTGGAAAGTTGGCAACCCAGATTTGAAACCTGAGCATCATGCAATAAGATGAGCTCCCCTCCTCATCCCAGATCTGCCAACCTAGCCATTTGAAAGCATGCAAATGCAACTAGATAAATAGGTACCACTGTGGTGGGAAGGTAACAGCGCTCTGTGAAGTTGTGCTGGCCGCGGAAATGTCTTCAGGCAGCATTGGCCCAATGACCTTGAAATGGAGATGAGCACCATCCTCTATAGTCAGCAACGACTAGTGGAGTAAAATCCTCAGGGATTGGGGTTTTTTTTAATAGCCTGTGCAAAAGGAGGCTTACTATTTTCAAGATTTTTTTGGGGGGGGGTCTTTTCTACAACCTTCTGATCCACCTTATTGATGGAGAGACAGGAAGTAGCAGTCCAAACTTGCCTCCCCCTTTTTCAGCTGCAGGTGCAAGTGCAGCTTAGCAGAAACGCTGACCGTTTATTTGATAGAAACAGAGAGGGGGAATGAGTAACTGGACAAAACAAGTGATTTGTCTCCGCCTCATTTTTCCTGGTGGCATCTATGTGCTTGCAGCCTGCTTACAAGTAATCAGAGACACACATAACATCCACTCTGCCATCAAAGATGTAATATCTTGCTTCTGAATGCAACTTTTTCATGGCTTTGGAAGAGCCATGCCTCTTCTTTCTCGTGACATTTCCATATTTTACTAATTAGAGCATTATCTTTATGCTTTTTTGAGCAAGCTTACTTGTAAAACAGCTGAGTCGCCTGCTGCATGATTGTAAATTTAAAACAGTAAAGGAGAGGGGGGGGAGTGATGGGTGAGAAGGGATCTATCTCAACTGCAGATCAGCTGCAGAGTGCAGGGGATGGAGAAGTCAGGTTTAACCTTTTCCCCTTTGTAAATACAATCTGAATGACTCTCCTACACCTGCTTTTTGGGGTTGAATAGGGTGCAAATAATGGGAAAGGGGGAGAATTGATTTATCTATTCTCGGTATTTATGTATTGCCTATTATAAAAAACTTAGGGTGGTTCATAACATAGTGAAGTAGCATAATCCAGATTGCAGATACAGCAAATTAAGATTACAATATACATGAAAAGCAAAATTAAAGCAACCAGAAAGTACAAAACAATTTCTAGAAGCTTGCCTGAAAAAACCAGATATTAGCAGTTTCCCTAAATTGGTCCAGTTTCTGGGATGAGTGGTTTTTCCAGAGGGCTAAGGAATTTGTGGAGAAGCTTTATCATTGTGATCATGAACTAGGGAATATCCCAGATCTTGCTACTGCTAGAATCCATTTGCTATTTACACCTTTAAAAATTAATTGCATTTAAGTATATTTACATGCATAACATAAAGCTTCATCAAAACTGACATTTCTCAACTCTGATTTGTTACAAATCACAGATTCGTTTGAATGAAATCTTGGAGCTGAGATTAACCAAGAGGGTCGTGATTAATTTAATGCTTCTCTTCTTCTATGGATCTAATTATATCACTCAGGCAGGTTTACATGCAAGCAAGCCTATATTAAAGTTTTGTAGAGTAGATGTGAGTCACTTTTGGAGGTGGCCAAGGCTCGCAATTAGCTTTGGGAGCATGCCAGAGGCCCAGGGCGATTGAGGGTGAGGTGCAGGGAAAAAAAGGGCAGGACTTTGATTATATATATTATGCTTCCTTCTAAGACTCATACATTTCTTGTCTTGTTGCAAAGTTCAAGAAACAAATATAAACACACGTGTGTGTGTGTGTGTGTGTGTGTGTGTGTGTGTGTGTGTGTGTGTCTGTAATTGTAGAATATTCAAGTATTTTCTTGCAGTTTTATGAAGAAGTACAATACTGTTATACCCCATTCATTTGTAAGCACTTTTTTTCAGTAAACACTAGTCTTTACTGACCCATAGTATGCTTTTTTTTAAAAGCCCGTAAGACTAAAAACCTTAATTGATGTGATTAATTGCAGATTTAAAGTGTGGACTGTTGATCACATTTGTATTCCTTGTGGGGAAGGGAGAGAATTAATGCATTGTTGTTAAACAAGCTCTGTGCGTAGTTTAGAGATGAAGCAAGGTAATTTCCCACACAAGACATTATTTGTCTGTGCCATTTAGCCAAGAGAAACTCTTGCTTTTCTTAAATCACTTGGAAATATCACCTAGACTATCTTATTGATTTTTAAATTGGTAATTAGGCAAATAAGCATTTGGACTCCATTCTCATATGAAATGACAATCCAACATAAATGCTAGAATAAATATCCAGCTATGCCAAAAATGGCAAATATTGTACAGAAAGATAGGCAGGCGTACATCTGATATTTTCACTAGTAGGTTGTATATGTGATGTAAAATCTGGTTTGGTTTATGTCCACGGATATAGTATAGGAAACAATCAGAATGATTAGTTTCTAGACTTAGTTTTGGAAAATAAAATTTAAAATTCAAACACAAATAATCAGATGGAAATTCCAGATTTGTATGTGACATTTCATAAAGTTAAAGTTAAAGGACTTTAAACTTGTTGGCAGTATCAGAGCAACAGTACAGAAATACTTGAATGAATGAATGAATGAATGATCTCTTCATTGTTTTGAAATAGGAAATCTTACCAAAATGTATATTAAATACCATTGTTTTTTTATTTACCATGTTTTCCCGAAAATAAGATCCTGTCTTATTGTCTTTTGACACACCCCCTCCGAAATAAGCGCTTGGCCTAATTTTCGGGGGTCTTTTTTTAGGTGCAGGAGGCAGCAAGTGTGATCACCTCATGGCTGCTCAGCCCCTTAACCTCAGCCCACAGATCAGCTGATCCAGCAAGGGCCAGAAATTCTGTCTCTCTGGGCGCCTGGAGATATTTCCAGCACGATCTTGCTAGCCCCAGCCCTCCCCACAGTGCTAGGCAACCTTGCAGCCAAGGGCCCCTCTGTTCCGCAGCTCGCCTTGTAGCTATGGAGCAAGCGGCGATCATGGTTTGTGCTCTGCGGATGTTGCTTAGATTCCTGCTACAATGAGGCAAAAAGCCATGCGGCCCATTGGAATCGCCCCACCCCACCCCGCTGCTGCTGCTTGAGAAAAGGACAGGCAATTGTGGGAAGCACGTCCTTACTATAGAAGCAAAGCGCAGCCTGTCCCTTTCAAGTGATCCTGTGTGTGTGTGTGTGTGTGTGTGTGTGTGTGTGTGTGTGTGTGTGTGTGTGTGAGAGAGAGAGAGAGAGAGAGAGAGAGAGAGAGAGAGAGAGAGAGAGAGAGAGAGAGAGATGATGGAGGGGAGTAACAAGAATTGGAGGCAACACTGTTTGAAAGAGTTTCC
Source organism: Diadophis punctatus similis (assembly GCA_023053685.1). NCBI lineage: Eukaryota > Metazoa > Chordata > Lepidosauria > Squamata > Dipsadidae > Diadophis > Diadophis punctatus. Next base: position 15,833,829 of record JALIGW010000009.1, on the reverse strand, counting down.
TCTCCACTGTTTCTCTTTCTCTCTCTCTCTGTCACACACACACACACACACACACACACTTGATGAAAATGGCAGAGGGCAGGCAACCGGGTAAGGAGACTGACTCTCCCCCGCCTCCAGCTCGGTGCCTGCTCCGGGTGGTGCCCTGAGGCCCGGCCTCTGAATGGGCGACCCCCGCATGGCCAATGTGAGAAATGGGCTCCCTCGCAGTGCCTCCTCTCTGGGCCTGGCGTGCCTCGGAAGCCAGGGATCCTGCAGGCATCCCAGCCACGTAAATGCTGCCCAAATCCCTGCAACTTGGGTGAGCCACGCAGCTGCTCCATCCGCCTGCCTGCCCACCGCACCTGGGCCTGTCAGGCACCGTCCGCCCCAAACCAAGCAACAGGGAGGCTTCAGAACAGCACCCTTCTAGCGCCCGCCGCCCTGCCAAAGGTAAAGCAGAAGCAGGCGAGGGCTGCACAGAGCTCCTCCTAACCCTAACCCAGCCACAGCGCTCATCGGGGGCTGCTCACACATGAGGTGAGTTTAAGTTTGGCATTTACCTTCCTACTTTTTGCGAACTTTTGGCTGCATGCTGCACGCAAGAAATCTTTCTCTCCTCAAAACTCTGCCAGAAATGAGTCTTCGTGAGACTCATCGAGCTGGCGCAGCCTCTTAGAGTGAAAGGAGAGAAAGATTTCTGCTGCTTTTTCTGTGTGCAGTCAAAAGTTTGCAAAAGGCAGGAAGATAAAATGCCAAGCTCAAACCCTAACCCTATATGTATGCATACATACATGCATACACACACACACACACACACACACACACACACACACACACACACACACACACACACACACACACCAGATATATCTGTTATGTTAAAATAAGAGTACTATAAGCTATGCTTAAGAATAAAGATAAAGCGGGTCAATTTTTTAAAATGGCTATATACATTTTTTGGCAAAGTGGTAGAAATGGTTTGCCATTGTTTTTTTCTAGAATGTTTTTCTCAACTTCTCAATCCAACCTTCAGTCCTGGAATTTTCTAGTGCTCCCCATCCAAACACGAACAGGTATAACCTTGTTTAATTTTTCAAAATCAGACTCCACCACAGGATTTTACCAGACACATTGGTCCATGACAAACATTTCTAAAATTTGTTAGATAATGTTTTTGTTAATCAATCAAATTTCACCCGATGTATAAATCTTTGAATTCTCCAGAATATTGCATCAGGCTACATGGAGCACGAAGCAATTCTCATATGATGAGGCAGTTTATCCTTCAGATTTTTTTAAGAGTACAACTCTCCATGTTGACTTGAAAAGGTGGGATTTGAAATCCAACACATCTGGAGGTTATTGGATTTGAGAATCTGTTGTAGAAACTCTTCTTTAAAATCACAGGTACGTTGAGGTTACTACATATATTGAGAGAGTCTGCAATTGTTCCACTTCTCTACAGTTGAGGCAAAAAAATAATCAAATTTATTGTCTGTATATTTATACACCAAATATATGTAAATATATTTATATACTCACTAAAGTATGAGTATGTTAGGATTTTTATTTTTTAATCAAAAAGCATGCATAACTTAGAAAATTACCACCCCCTAGCCACAAAAATGTAGAATATAAATTAAAATGTTGGGTTCTCTTTCAAACTAAAGGTGTTTCCTTTTAAGCGTTTCCTACCATCCAATATCTTTTTATTTTTAATAAAAATGCCAAAGCAGAACAGAATATAGATACTTTAAAAAACAGGGACATAATAATAGGGACTTTAGAATTCAAACACCTGCCACATAATACCTCAGGCTTAACAACTGTTAATAAAGACAAAAAAAAAAGTCTGGTTAGTGTATACATCATAGTGTCTGGAAACAGCAAAATCAAGTAGAAGTGGAAAGACCCTGGCAAAAGAAAGCAAAAATAGTGCCAATAGTAATAGGTGCTTTGGGTGCAATAACAGAACATCTGGAGTACCACTTGAACTCCATCAGCACTGATAAAATCACAAGTCAATTGCAAAAGGCAGCTTTAGTTGGAGCAGCTTATATCCAGTGATGATTTATTTGACTCTGTATCTAAATCAGTGGTTCCCAATGTGGGGCCCATGCCCCCACAGGGGGGGCAATTTGATTTTTAATGGGGGCAATTGGAACCTTGTTTAAACCAGGTTAATGGCCTTTTAGGCTTCCTCTGCGTGCGTAGGAGTTCATTTTTTGAATAGTAAGAATTATATGTCACAGGCGGGGGAGCGCATCAGGATTTTAGAGATGCTTAGGTGGGGCATGGCCAAAAAAAGGTTGGGAACCACTGGTAATATCCACTCCTCCCGGGTCCTTGGGAAGGACCTGAAAATTGGATAAAAATGCCAACTGTAGTCTAAAAGTGTGGATGGTGCAACAAAGCATCTTTATGTGCAAGAATTAATTAAGCAGTGGGTCAGCGAAGTGGTTTCATACTCAAGAAGAGAGCCTGATTCCCTCCCCCCAAATTACTCGAATTAGTTAGTGACTTTCCCACACAATGCATGTGACTCCAAAAATATGAGTCCACATTTGTATGGTCCACATTTGTTCAGCCTGATCTCATTATTGCCCTTAATTGCTGTAATCAGGTGAAAAAGTATCAGGAATATAAATAGGGGTCAGTGACTGAGGTAATTTAATCTATTAGCAGTTTTTCTTCTCTGGTGAATTTTTAAAATGTTGGACATTGGTTGGATTTGAACAGCTCTGCAAAGCTAAAATGTCAAGTCGGTTTGTCTTTGGCTCAGGGAACTGGTGAACATGGCCACTATGATTACTTTATGGTTCAATGTGTTGTGCAGATGCAGGCAAAAGGGTTAATTAGTAAACCATGCTTCAGATGACTATGGGTAGTATGCAACCATTATCTCAAGGTTTACTGAATTAAGGTTCAACTCCAAATAGTGCCAGAGCTCATCTGGGGCATATAAAATACAAATGAAGAAAAGCAGGATTCTGAGTACATTCATATCCTGTGCCATATTTTTATTTTAACCATGGTTTCTTAAGGGTTCATACTTTGCATTTTAAAGTTTAAAGCCACAGTTGGCTGGGCCACTGTACCAACCATATCATTAAGTCATGGTTTCTATTGAATAACCCACAATGGCTATGTTCACATATTGCATTAAGCCAAAACCAACATGTGTAAAACTGATTCTAGAGTGCACCCCTTAACACTGAAACAGCTACAATACATTTCCATATATCAGAGATTATAGAAAATTTTCCTGAACAGAAGGCCAGAAACACAGATCTGTTTAGTTGCAGGATTTGAGGCTAGGCTGGGGAGGATGTTCCTGAGATAGAGTACATCTTATTTCAAAATGTTGCAAGGTAGTCCTGCTTTTGTTAAGTTGCCTCCTGTTTATTCTGCTGAATGGGATATTGGACTTCTGCCAGGTGCAGCCATAAAGGAGCAAAAAGCTCAAGGTGGTGCATGCACAACATTCATTAAAAAAAAGGTAGGGCTTCTTCTTGATTTTTTGATGCTGCTGACTTCTGCCCTAAAGTCTTTTTTTTTCTGTGCTGGCAGCACTGCAAGGCACTAAGAATTTCAGAAAGACCTAAGGAATGTTGCCTAGCTTTCTTTCTAGAGATAAAATCTTGCTTTTCTAATTAGAGGGTATTTCTCTCACACACATATAGAAACACACACATTCTCTCACAAAGAGGCAGAGCTGTTGTTTTCCCTAAGCTGAAAACAGCAATAGCAATAATTTCAAAATGAAGCCTTTCAGGATGTCTGGCAAATTCTACTGATCAAGGGTTTCAGTTCTAGGAACCTCTAGAGCAGCGGTTCTCAACCTGGGGGTCGCGACCCCTTTGGGGGGGTCGAACGACCTTTTCACAGGGGTCGGGAGACTTCGCCTGGACACTGCCATTTGAGTTCTTTTACCTTCTGCGCATGCGCAGAATGCTTTGCACATGCGCAGAAGGTAAAAGAACCCAAATGGCAGCGGCGAGGCGGGGGTCGTGGCGGCGGGTGCTGTGGTGGGGTGGGTCGCAGCAGGGGCATGGGGGCGGGGCATGGGTTGCGGCATTAGGAAGGTTGAGAACCACTGCTCTAGAGCCACCAGAGTTTTTCCCTGGAATAGAAACTAGATCTTGTTGCAGACCTTGAAGTCTCTGGGTCAGCTGTGAATCTCTATCCTTATGCCTGGGTCTTTTAAAAATGGAAGACAGGCCTTTCTTTCCAGGCTTCCAGATGTTGCAGGTCCTAAATGCACAACCTGAGGGGTATATGCCAGGTTACTGCACAAAGAGTGACACCCACAGTCCATGCCTTGATGGTGGATGCAATATGTGATACACCAAAGCAGCCAGAACTCAAGCTTGCTCTCTTCAGCCGTTGGTCAGATATTGCAATGAAGTTCCTACACAATGCAACACAATCCTCTGAACTCAGGTGGTTGGTTGTGCAGCAGCTTCCAAGGGCTTGAGGCTTCAAGGCTGTGGTTGTAGAAAATTCTCTACTTTTTAAAGAAAAGAACTGATGCAACATTTGGGGGAGTCATAAATGACAGGATGAAAGCATAATATGATGGGGGAAAGGGTGTCGAGAGAGAAAACATAAGGCAGGACAGCTTTTAAAAATCTTTTATGATGTAATTTGTTTTACAAAATGTAAAGTCATTTTAAAGTTGTGTTCAAAAATTACATTAATTGCAGTGAACCTAAATTCCACCTCCATCACCCATCTGCTTTTCTTCAGCAGCTGGTAATTTATATAGGAAGGTTTCTGTTTTGGATATCATCCATAATAAACACTGAAAGGCATGTGCTTCACCTTAGGTGAAAACATTGGACAATGGCTAAAATAAAGTGACCAGATTTTTTTTTCTTCAAGCGGGACACCATTGACGGGGGTGGGTTTCTCCATTTGAGTTTTGCCCTCTGCGCATGCGCAGAACGCTGCGCATGCGCAGAGGGCAAAACAGCAAATGTCGGCGTCCAGGTGAGGGGGGGGAGGCGGGAGGGCGCTTGGATGCCTGCAGCTCACGACAGGTAAGCTGCCGGCGGCCTCCTTTCCTCGCCTCCCGCCTTCCCTTCGGCTGGGCTGGCAAGCAACGAACGGGAGGCGGGAGACGGGGAAAGGAGGCCGCCGGCAGCTTACCTGCTCCAAGCATCCAAGCGCCGCGGTCTCCCGGTCGCCCGCCCGGCCCCAGGGCAACGGCGGCAGCGAGGCGACGGGGGGGAAGAAAGGGGAGGGGGACGAGGAAGGGCTGTTTGCGCCGCTCGTAAGCTCAAAGCGGCGACGGCTCCTCGTCCCTCACCCCTCCCAACCGCAGCGGCGCCTCCGAGGGCGGGGCTAGGGATGGGGCGGGGGAAGGAGAGGAGGAGCAGCCTCCCTTCCCCCTACCCCCAGCTTCCAGCGCCCGCCCGCCGCCAACGCCGGCCCGAGCTGAGAGGCCTGCTGCCTTTCAGGCCGATTTTTTGAAAGAATGCCCTAGTCGGGCATTGTTTTAAAAAATCGGGACTTTTTAAGAGGGCGGGCGGGACGCGGGACAAATGGCGAAAAAGCGGGTGTGTCCCGCCAAAATTGGGACGTCTGGTCACCTTAGGCTAAAAGCATCTTCTCCAATCTGGTGCAGAGCCACCCAATGGAAGGATGATATTTCATCAGCCTGGCTGGATACTAGTTGAAATCCAATATTTCTGGAAGGTACCTAGATGGCATAGGGCAGTGATGGCGAACCTTTTTTTGCTCGGGTGCCAAAAGGACGTGCGCAGGCGCGATAGCATGTGCACGTGTGCCCACACCCATAATGCAATGCCCTCCCCCCATGCATGTGTGCACACACACCCCGCACTGCCCCCATAGCGCATGCACGCAGGTCTCACTGAAGCCTTTGGACTCTGTGGATGGTGAAAAATGGGCCCAACGGGCCTACTGGAAGTTCATTTCTGAAGTTCCGGTAGGCCCGTTGGGCCATTTTTTGCCCTCCCTAGGCTTCAGGACAGCCTCCAGAGCCTGTGGATGATGAAAAATGGCCCAATGGGCCTACTGGAAGTTCATTTCTGAACTTCCGGTAGGCCCGTTGGGCCATTTTTCGCCTTCCCCAGGCTTCAGGAGGCTTTCCTGAAGCCTGGGGAGCGCAAAAACAGCCTTTCCCCACCCTCCGGAAGGCCAAAAATCAGCTGGCCATCACGTGCCCTCAGATATGGCTCCACGTGCCACCTGTACATCATGGGCATAGGGTGTTGGAGGTGAAAACTCTTGAGCTAGCAATACCTGGCTGCCTTGGGACCAGTCATTTTCTCTTACCTTCAAGGCTGATGTGGGTACAATGGAATGTTCTCCAAAGGATGCAATTGATTCTTCTTAGAAATAGATGAGATAAAGGATATTAAGTACATCTACTATATATCTACTGGGTATGTTACTGAAGCCCTCCTTTTTACAACCTGCTTAGAAGTCTATAAAAGCAAGATCAGTACAAGTAATCCTTGGCATATGATAGCAACTGAGATTGGAACTGCTGTCGCTAAGTGATGTGGTCATAAAGCACAATGTCATCTGATTGCATCACTGATCGACAACAGTTTTGTCAATCCAGGCTGTCACCATTCATTGAGGACTGCATGACTACTTTCCTGCCACTTTCCAACTTCCTGCCACTTTTCCCATTGGCTTGGAAAGCCAGCAGGAAATATTGGAAATCACAATAACATGACTGAGACTTGCTGCAAAATTGCAATTTCATTAATTTAATATAATTGCAAGCAGGGCACAAGTACCTAAACTGCAATTAGATGACCATGAGGATGCTGCGATGGTCAGAACTCCAGGGACTGGTTATAAGTCTCCTTCATTCAGCACTTTGCAAGTTCAAACAGTCACTGAATGAATAGATGTAAGCTAAAAACTACCTGTATATGATTGATGTGTTGGAGGAAATGCACTTGATAGTTCTATGCAATCATTTTTAACGTGTCTAAATTAATAAATCAATAAATCATGAGGATTCATTGCAACAGCCCAGGGCAAGGAGTCCCATCAGTTCAATATATATTATGCAAATCATTATTAATGTTAATTGTGTTCGCTATATTTCTTATTTTAATCCCCAAGTGTTTACATACCGAGTGCAAATAATGTTGCCCCTATGTATTCCATGGATCTCAATCACTAATTTATAACATCATGAGCTGTTTTATATTGAACCCTTGTAAAAAATATCATTAGAGTAGAAATCCCAACTACTTAATCATGCTCCTCAATAGCCTTATTTTCAATGATTTAAAAATGTAATATAACTACAATAGCTTTCATATATTTTATTCAACATTTAATAAAATAATTCCATGAGATTAAACACTGTCACTTTTACATAATGCAGGGAATATTATGGCAATCATAGTGTCTAATGTGTTCATAATGGTATAAATGTCAGTATGGTTAATTAGGGTTCCAAATTCATGCTCTTATAATATGATCCATTTAGACAATTTATATAACTATGACTTTTGAAATATTATAGCTACTATTAACACAAAAATAATTGTCTTTTGAAGTGTATCCAACCTTTAATCATAAACTTCCTGAGTTTATTTTTATTTCCCACTATTTAAATAATGCTTAGGATCATCCAACACAGATTAGAGCACTACATGGAAATGGAGATGCTGATTTCAGAAAAGGCCAAGGAACATGAGGCATTATTTCTGATGCCCACTGGATAATTGCATGAGCCAAAGAATACCAAAAAGGAATCAATATGTTTTTCATTGATTATGCCAACCATGTCAAACTGTGGACTCTGCTTAGGAAAATGGTCATCCCATCTCATTGTTCTCATGAGAAACCTATATATGCAGTTCAGGTTGGATCATAGCAAAACAGACTGGCTTTTGGCTGGCAAGATTTAGTAATCTTGTACATATTTACTCAGAAATAAATTTCACTAGGTTCCATTAAGATTACGCCCAAATAAATTTATATAAGATTGCAACCTAAATAAGGATAGAAAATTCATTGTCCCTCAACATAAGATATAGCTGTCTCTGCATGGTATTTTTGTATGTGATGGGATGATATTTGACAATAGTTTATATATGTCATGTAAAGACATTCTTAGTACTTGACAATATTTGATGAATGACAAGTTCACGATTGTTTGCCAAAGCAATCAAGATATGCCAAGAAAGCTAAAATATTCTTATCGGGTTTGTTAGGGTTTTTTTTTTGCAAACTGTCACCTTCAGAAATTTAAAAGTAAATCTGGCAATGTTCCTTTTCATATTTACAATACTGAACACCTCAGTTCCATAAGTGTGAAGAAGTTGTGACTATTATCTTCTGTTCTGTGCAGTTCTACTTCTCTATATTAGGCCCATTATTTCTAAGCATCACTTTTATGGATGAGCTGCCCATGCCTCACACTTCAGCTAAGCTTCTCTAGCTTGGTGTCCCCCAGATCTGTTGCAACAACAGCTTTTTTAATTTTCAGCCAATTTGGAACCCCATAAGATGCCAAAGGTCGATCTCAACTGGCTATTGATTGTTGTCACTGTACTCCCCTGCAGCCATTTCATGCCATCTGTCTTTTCTTCTCACCCAGATTATTCTCTTCTGGTTCAACCTAGCTGCTGCCTCTGTTGGTGATGAACACTGTAGAAATCTTTCTTCTGCCAACAATATTACTGGTAAGTAAGTTTCAATTATTTGACCAACACATTGTCCCACTTGATGAATGATCATTTCCTGAGAATAGTTCAAGTAATCACCACTGATTTCTAGAATCTGAAACAAGGGACTATGAAAGGATGTGATGTCCACACCTTTCTGGAATGGAGACGAAGGTATCTGGCTAACTATGCAGCCTTGGTATCTGGAACCATGCCTATTAGCCTGGTTTTAGTGGGCGTCAATTTGTCATCCATTTTTTTTTTAATTACAAAGATTTACATCACATTGTGTAATGTGAGTTTCCCCAAGCCCCTTTTCACACTTGCAGATTACAATCAGAAATCAAAGTTGGCATTCTCCATAAATGTAGGACTAAAACTCTAATAAGCCTCAGATGCAGGGACGGGTTCCTAATTTTTTTACTACCACTCTGTGGGCGTGGCTTATTTTGTGGGTGTGGCTTGCCAGTCATGTGATCGGGTGGGCGTGGGCCTCGGGAGCGTGGCAGCGGCCAGAGAAGTGGGGGGGCATTGCCCACCCGCAACGCAGCCCCCAGCAGCGGGAGCAGCAAGACCGCAGCAGCGGTTCTTCTAGGAGGCTCCGTCCGGCCTGAATGCTTTTCCCCATTCGATGATCCTAGGCTCCTCCTGCCTGTTCCCCCTCCCCTCAGCAGCTCGAGAAGCCTCGAACGTGCGAAAATGCCTGGGATCATCACCGCACGTTCGTGGCTTCTCGGACTGCTGAAGGGAGGGGAATGGAGATAGCTCCTGCCGCCCGTTCTTTCAGCATCTCACGCACTCCCTCAGCCATCTTCCCCTGCTTGGACTCACTGTGGGGTAGGAAGGCAGCACATGCGCAGTGCCGGAAGCTCGGCTTCTGGGCATGCGCAGAAGAAAATGTAAAAAAATTTTTTTTAAAAAAAATAGCGGCACCCAGGCATCGGCAACCGACCGCACCGGTACTGTGATGTCACCAGCAGGCCGCTACCGGTGCTATAGAGTGGACCGCACCAGTAGGAACCCACCACTGCTCAGATGTAATGCCCATTAGCACCAGATTGAGCAAGCTTGGTTTAAGCATTTTCTCAGTGGCCCACAGATAGAAGCTTTAACCTGTAACAATCTCTAACAGGCCTGTCCGTAATTCTCAATATTTGGGAAGTGAGCAGAGATAATAAATTAAAGATTATGGATGTTGGTCAGGGAACACTCTTTTCTGATGAAAGAATTGTTGTTCAAGAGGTGTGAAGGAGAAGATAATTTCTCTATTCAGCGGAACTGAAAGCCACAACTAACATTTTGATGAGGAAAATGTCTCTGATAGAAGAAGCTAGGGAAAAATTGTGGATGACCATTGTTCTGTCTGTAGTCTGTTGAGATTTGGGTGCTAAATTCAGGTTCTGACAATTTACAATTTGGAACTGACAATTTACACTGCAGCCTAACCAGAAATAAATTTTGCTATTTTTGTTGTTGCCTGTTCGCAATAAGGTGTGCAGAAGGGCTCTCCTGATTAATGTTCCATCCAACATGCTGACCGAGTTCTTAACAGAGGCCTGCAGCCGGTTTTGCTCCAATAATAAAGGCATGTGCAGGCATATGGAAACTGGTGACTGCATTGTTATTAAGGAGATATGACCAATTATTCACCGTGCCTGAATACAACGCACTGAAGATCCAGTCCCTGGTGCCAATTTTTCTTCATTTTGCCTGCCAAAAATTCTTGATTATGTCCCTCTTCAGACTTCCCCATGTATCTGCAATTAGCACCTGAATCTGAACTATCTCTGCCCTTTTCACGTGCCATTGCTTTCTTTCTCTTAAAACAAGAAACCTTGTTTATATTGCTTTGGTCAAAATATCTCTGAGGTCCATGGCTCTTCTATCTGCTACAGGTTCTTTCAATATTCATAGGAATTTCCCTTCTTTCTACAATATTTGATATGTATGGATGTAATTTGAATGAAATATAGAAGAGGACATAGTTTTGGGATACATGACAATCACACACCTGATCAAGCAAAGTTTTGGCAATCAAAAAGGACATGAAGTGCAGAAAAGAGCTGCATAAGCACTCACTTAATCACCATTGCTGCTGAACATATGTTTGATAGCTCTGGGCAATGCTGGTTAAAGTCTCTTTTTTACCAAGCTTATATGCATAGTGCATAAATGGCACCTGTTAATTTATATTAGTTCATTCGTAAGTAAATTTCCTGCCTAATTAACAAGCACTCTTCATTCTTACCCCTTGGCGTGAATTATCTTTGCTAATCCATTAAATCATGAGGAGCAATTTTGTCAGCATGTGAGCATGAAGGAATTCTGATTTAAGTCATTGTAAGAGAAATGGAGAATTTGAGGAGAACAGCTGGAGTTTGGCCAGATAAGAAATGAGAACAGGGCTGTTGCTCAGCCTTGTCCCTCAGTATCTTAAATTCTGTGCCAAATCCAACTGAGTTTTATATTTCAACCTAAAGATCATGTTCAATGTTAGTGCATTTGCTACCAGCATCTCCTGAATCAGATTAATTATTTGTTGAAAAATAGATACACATGAAGCATGCTGAGAAAATTTGTAGAGCTGTCCTATAGAGTTTTGCGACCAAGGAAAAGCTTGATTATTTAGCATTTATCTTTATATATTTAGAACTTGTTATCCTTTGTGCATTTTATTTCCTACGTGTATTGCATATGTTTATCAAATATATAAAGTATTTTTCTAAAGTACATTATTGTATTAATTATTATGTATTTAATATTTCCATGCATATTTTATATTTGCATTTTGGACAGTTATTTTAGGATGTCCATAATCAATTTTAACTAACCGTATCACCACTTTCCCGATCATAAACTTTTCTCATAAATCACAGGCACTCACCCAAAATGGCATTTTGAGCCATTAAACAGGCAGCTGCTCACTTGAGCATTGAAAAAGAAGGCTCAAGATACTAGTACCGTCTTTGACAAGGTGCCAGAAGTTGCTTAAGCAAATCACATCTTGATCCAGACTTGAGTAAGTTTGTGAGTGAGAAAGAAGAAGAAAGGGAAAGACAGGTTTTTGGGATGTAATGGTTCTATAATGATAAGAATCAGTTTTTCTGCAGTGGTTTAAAGCGTCAGTCAAGGAACTGGGAGTGTGAATTCTAGCCCTAATAACATGAGATTTACAGTAGCATGTAGATACCTTTAAGTATACAAAATATCATTGTTACTGATTTAAAAACCCTGCATTACTGTATGCGGGGTTTTTGAGACAAGAGTTTCATTAAACAAATGCACTACCCAATTCCCCCTCTTCTCTACCTCTGATTAAAAACAAAAAAGTTTTTGTCTCTCCTGCCAGCTCTGCTATACTTCTACCCCAAAACCAATATAGCCATTTTAATAATTCATTTGAAACTTGCCGTAATCCATTTAGTGCTAGAGAAAGGGTAGTTTTCCACATCTAAGTAGCTTTGGAGTGCTGGGTAACCAATCCTACTGCCAGTCAGTATTACAGACTGGAGTGGTGGGTTGCTACTGGTTCGCCCTGATTCAGGAGAACTGGTAGCAGCAGCGATGGGAGGCTTTGCCCACCCGCCCTGATGTCATCACAGACGAACTGCTCATGTGCAGAAGGTTCTGCGCATGCGCAGAAGCACCCCACAGGCGTTCCGAACTGATAGCGAAGGTAAGTGAAACCCACTACTGCTGGAGATGTAGCTCAGCATCAGAATGCATTGAGGACACCATTTTGAAAGACGTTGCCATGGGAGATCTTTGTTATGCCACTGAGTCAGCCATCCAAATGTGATTCCTTCTGATAACTAGTGGCATCAGCTGCTCTAATGTGCTAGAACTTGCAGAAACGTTTGAATTAAGAACATGAATAAACATTTCATCCAATATTCCAAAGCATTTGGCCTGCATCTACATTGGAAAGATTTTAGAACCTTCAGTGATTTCTGAAATACTATTTCTGACCAAACTAAACTAATGGGATCATCAATAATGGGATCATCAAAGCCCAATGAGGGCTTTGAGACAATATTTTATTCATTGAGCAATCTGAGAAAGTTTGTTTGTTTTAGCCACAAAGGACTAATCTTTCTCTATTGCTTGTGAGAATAAACAAGAGTAGCAGAAACTAAAAGTGGAAGATTATTAAAAGCCAGAGTTTCTCAGGGTACGAATGCTATGTTAAGACTCCAGGTAGGTTCTACTAACTACCAGCAGACTCTGCCTTGATTGATCTCCCACAATTCACAACATTCGGAAGAAGTCATTACACATCTGCTCAGGGATCAGAATGATATCCTCCATCCTTATTGACAAAATCTGTCATGATATTCTTACTGATAAACTGGTAATGATAAAATGTGGGCTATTTATACAACCGCTAGATAGATTTAAAATTTGTGAATGACCACATAGGATCCTAATAAATGTCCCCACATCAACTTAGAGAATAATACAGAGTACAATGCTAAATATATCTATCTTGGTCCAAGTTTTGGTCAGGATTTTTATTAATGCTTTAGAATAAGTGATTGAGGGAATGATTATCAAAAGCAGAGAGGATACAAAACTAGGAAAAAATTTTGAAGTGAAAAAGAAGAATATAAAAAGATCTAGACAGGCTTGAACTGTGAGCTGAAGTAATTTGAAAGAGAGAAATGTAAAGGCCAGGGAGAAAAAACAATAAAGGGAAGAGAGAGGGGGAGGGGAGAGAGAGAGAGAGAGAGAGAGAGAGAGAGAGAGAGAGAGAGAGAGAGAGAGAGAGAGAGAGAGAGAGAGATGGCTTGGCAGTTGTATATATGGAAAGGATCCAGGTATTTTAGTAGATCACAAGTTGAAGATAAGCCAACACTATAATGCAGTTATTAAAAAGGCAAATACTACTTGGGGATGTATTAATAGGAGCATAGAAAGTAATTCCCACTCTATTTTGCAGACTCCACCTCAAAAGTTGTATTTAACTCTGGACACCAGAATCTAAAAAGAATTGGCAAACTGAAGCAAGGAAGGCTATCAAGATTTTGAAGAGATTGGAATTCAGTTCTAACAGGAATGAGATATATTTACCCTGTAGAAAAGAAATCTGTCCAGACACCTAAAGAGCTATCACATAAAGGAGTGGACTTATTCTCTCTTTCCCAGAGGGTAGAACCAACCCCCAAGGGTTGAAATTATAGGGAAAGAGATTCAGTTTAGACAATCCTAACCCTAATCCTTCCAGCCTCTTGATGTTACAAATTCCAGTGATTCTGCTAGCCATCAATCAATGTGTAGATATATAAGCAAGGGGTTGGCCAAGTGATTGATGGTTAGCAGAATCACCTGGAATTTGTAACATCAAGAGGCTGGAAGAATTAGGGTTAGGGTTAGGGTTAGGGTTATATGCCAAGATTCATTGCATAGGTTGAATCTATGCACCCAGTGGTGGGTTCCTACCGGTGCGGTCTTGGCTGTCCGTCGCCGCTGAGCCGAAGAAGCTGGCGGCGTTCGCGGTGCGGGGCTTCCTCCGCCCGCTTTCCCGGGATGCTGGGACGCCGCCATTTGCGTTCTTTTGCCCTCTGCGCAAGCGCTTGCGCAGAGGGCAGAAGAACGCAAATGGCGGCATCCCGGCATCTCGGGAAAGCGGGCGGGGGAAGCCCCGCGCCGCAAACGCCGCCAGCTTCTTTGGCTCGGCGGCGACAGACAGCCAAGACCGCACCGGTAGGAACCCACCACTGTATGCACCTAGGAACACAAGAAGTGATCTCACTGTCCAGAAGTTGCACACTCACACACACAGATTATGCTTATATGGTGGACAGATTGGCCGTTTCTCATGAAAATCTGGCTACATCAACCCCATTCAAGTATCAGCAAACTGATGTTGGGGAATATGCCATTTTGCCACCTAATTATTATATTAATATATGCTTTACCTACTCAGGCATGTCAGGAAATAATGTGATCCCAGCCACAAGCTGGGGCCACCAGAAATTAAGTAGAGTCCAGATTTTTTTAAATATATGTTTTATTAATACATTTTTAATATCACATTAAAAAATCCATATCTATCTGAACAGCGTGTTGTCTGGACACAATTTTAAGTAGAAATTCCATATTAATCAACATTAATCATAATAATAAACATAATAAACATATCAATAATCACAAAATAGTAATACAATTAGTTTATCTTTCTTATAAAATTTTCAATACAAAAGTTCTTATTATCTTTTGGATCTTTTTCGATTCTAATATCTGTTTCTGTTAATTAACCATTGGTAAAACAAGTCCCATGTCAAAAAGTATTTTGTTTCTGCCTTTTCTTTTAAAATAAAAATTTAAAATAAATTTTAAAATATTTTAAGTGTTAATCTGCCATCTCAGCACATTCTAATATTTTTTAATAACACTTTCAGATTTTTTGTGGAGCTACTTAATGACTTATAGCTATTCAAATTACCTTGCAAATATGATTAACTGCAAATATGGCTACAAGCCATAATAGACTCTGATGTCAGAGACAATTTCACTGTCTTCCATTGCACACAAATATACTCTTCCTACTTAATCTGTCTATCTTCCTATTATAGTTGAAACAATGGATGATTGACAGCTATGTTCTCCCAAAGGTGCTTTTCAAGAGGCAACTGGACTTTCTTGTTTTTCTTCAGTTTTTGGAGAAGCTTCTTGGATGAGAAGAAAAAGAAAAACAAGGAAGTCCAGTTGCCTCTTGAAAAAGTACCTTTGGGACAACCATGACCTGGATAACTGAGACTCTCCATTCATGTGATAGCTATGTTCATTCATCATCACTGATGTCGGCTGGCGGGTCCTAGGGAGAGAGCCTTCTCTGCAGGGGCCCCGGCTCTCTGGAACCAACTCCCCCCAGAGATACGAACTGTCCCCACCTTGCTGGCCGTCCGAAAAGCCGTGAAGACATGGCTCTTCCTGCAGGCAGGGTTCTGAGACGATGTTCACCTTGGTCTCCCCCATGTATGTATGCTTGTATGTTTCCTTTTAAATGTTTTTAAATTGTTATTAAAATATTTTGTTTAGCTGTTCTTTAAATGTTGTACACCGCCCTAAGTTCCCAGGGAGTAGGGCGGCATATAAGAGCACTAAATAAATAAAGAAAAGAAAAGAAAAGAAAGGACATTATAAAAAACCCTTTTGAATGTCTTCTATTCCAACCTCACAACAAAAAACAGTGTGATGGGTTACCATGGAAGCTGGAAAATATAATTTCCCCCAATCTTCCATTTATAAATGTTGATATACCTCCACGAAGCTGGGCATTTGGGGGGGGGGGCTTTAAAAAGATCCATATTCATTTTCTTACTTTTGATGGCCTCGTGTTGAAGATGTCAAGAGTTACATCTCATGCTGCCAAACCTGATGACATGGCAGGCTTTGAAAATCATTCAATTTGAACATTGCCTCTACATCAGCGGTTCTCAACCTGTGGGTCGCGACCCCTTTGGGGGTCGAATGACCCTTTCACAGGGGTCGCCTAAGACCATCGGAAAACATGGAATAGATATAGAGCCTCCCGCCGCCGGCGCTACTGGTTCTAAGAACCGGTCTGAACCAGGAGCAACCCACCGCTGGTATGGATCTAATGGCTGTTCATTTTCCCTGACCCTTATGTACCTTAGTTCCTCCATTTCTGCTGTTTTGGGAATATTTGACAGTAAATTTAGAGGAAGTGTATTCCTAATCTATGGCACAGGAAAGGCTCTCTTGAATATTTCTTTCTTGGAAAAGCTATGTAAACATAAAATATTCCTGGGAAACCTTCATTAATGTGCATCTATATTGGGGGTTTTTTGTGGGGGGGGTTTGCCTTTTCTATTTCCCGTACGTCATTAATACCTGAATGGCTATATGAAGAAGTATCTTTAGTTGCCAGTGCTTCTGACTTTAGGATGAAGAAAGATTTGGGGAGCAAAAGTTTGGATGACTGAGAAATGAGGTGTAGGACAAAATCTACCATTGCCTCACTGCCTCACATAGACTGGAAGAAATCCAAAGAAAGAACTGAGTCCTCTGGGAGTTGGGCGGCATAGAAATCCATTCAAATAAATAAATAAATAAATAAATAAATAAACTGAAACTGCAGGTATTTTGCTGGCCCCATACAAAGAAATGGAGAGCACATCACTTATTCCTGTCCTGTATATTTGGAGAAAGAGGAATCTTTTGCTATGGAGATGGATAGTGGAAAGAAATGAATTTCTTTCCTACCATTCTGAATCTGAAGGAAGTGATAGCTCCTAGTCCTTCAAGATACATGAAGGGGAAATAGAAAGGGATATTCTGGAAAATATATTGAGAAATATAATTTCTCAGGGCAGGAATTATCAGTTATACCATTTATCAACTGCTATTAGCACCATGCAAGAATTGTATAAAGCAAGGGGTCCATTAAATAGTGGGAAAGTCAGGAAAAATAAGCACTGGATTTAAAGAGCAGTCAACTGAATATAAGCCGTGTTGGCAGAGGACAATCAATTGCCTTAAGTTGTCTTTGTTGCAAAAAATATCCCTATGTAACTGTACTGTGTCAAATGTCTGGGTCATTTCTATCGAGTGTTACTAAGGGAGCCCGACAAGAAACATTATCAAGCAAATTATTTTAATTTCACAGAGGCTTGTCTAGTCAAAATTAAAAATTCAGAACAAATCCTAACTTTATTAAAATTTCAAGGACCTGAAGATATGGTGGAAAACTGGATTGATCAAGGTTTATACTTAATAGAACTTTTAAAGAAAGTAATTAACAGTCAGTTCCCTTGTTGGGCCAAAGTCCATAAAAACATTTTATTCCAACATCCAGAATTCCAAAAGTAGACATTCAGAAGACTGGTTTTGAGTTCCCACATTTTTTTTACCAATTTATTGCATTGTTCTGTAAGCTTTATGTTTCCTTAAAGTTCAGGGTTGCTCCATCAATTTGTCACTTAGCATTTTTAAGACAAGATACTATTCTCCCGGGAGGAGAGGGGAAACAGGACTATACAGGACATTCCAGCATCTGCTGTTTTCTTCTTCTTCTTGGAAGTACAGAAGTAGAGGGAAATTGGTCAGTGGAGTGATTGAATGACCAGTGCTAGATTAGCAGTTGGAGGGATCTTTAACAACTGAAATCAGCAACATATTTATGCATTTAAACATGCTATTTATAAATCAAATTGTTGTGTTTGTGCAACATGCTAAATTGGTTAATTTTTAATATTTTCTTTTGTGTAGTCTAATATATTGTGTGAATCCTGCCCATTATAGGATGGACAGGAGCCGTAGTGGCGCAATGGCTAGAATGCAGTATTGCAGGCTAATTCTGCCTACTGCCAGCGGTTCGATTTTCACTGGCTCAAGGTTGGCTCAGCCTTCTATCCTTCCAAGGTCAGCAAAGTGAGGAGCCAGATTGTTGGGGGCAATATGCTGACTCTGTAAACCGCTTAGAGAGGGCTGTAAAGCACTGTGAAGCAGTATATAAGTCTTAAGTGCTATGTGCTATTTAGCTGATGATTCAAATCTGAAAAAGAGGCAATCAAATTAATCTGTGGCATGAACACAGCCAATAATTTTTATCCTAACTACTAGTTAAACCTATCATTAGAATAAAAGAAAGCTTGATTCATAAAAAATAGAAGAAGCATCTTTTTGAATCAAGGATCCTCCAGATATATTGTTGCATCATCTTTCCCAGCCAACATTAACATGATGAGAATTCTAACTACATACATTTGGGGTGCACTTGAGATACCCGCATTTTTTGGAGTATAAGACGCACCTTTTTACCCCCCAAAAGAGGGTGAAAACTTGGGTGCGTCTTATACACTGAATGCAGCCCCACCCATCCAGCCATCCCCACCCTTTGGCCTCTGTCTTCCAGCAAACAGGGAAGAGCCTGTAAAGCCAAGCAAGTCAGTAGTAGCTTCCCAACCTACAGCTGATTTGCCACTGGGAAAATGAAAATGAAACTAGCTGCTAAGAGGCAAATAGCTGAGAGAGACACGCAGATTTTTATTTTCTGCTGGATGCAAGGGGGTAAGTGAATAACTATAAATGTCTGTAGAATGTTCAAATTATTAGACTTATTTTTTTAAAGACTGCTTTATTATTGTTCTAGGCCAGGGGTCTCCAACCTTGGCAATTTTAAGACTTGTGGACTTCAACTCCCAGAATTCCACAGCCAGCTTTGTTAGCTTTGCTGGCTGTGGAATTCTGGGAGTTGAAGTCCACAAGTCTTAAAGTTGCCAAGGTTGGAGACCTCTAGACAACTTAACAAAATAAAGAAGCTTTTTAAAATAAATGCTTGGTCTGAAGAGGTCCAGTGCTATTGTATCTTCTTTTAAATAATAGAGAATGATGTATACTTCCAGAAATTTTAATTAATTTTAACAGCTCTGTACAAGTATAGTCTGAAATGTAACAGTATCCTGTTTAGTATTAGAGTTAAATCCTGACTTACATTGGAGTAGACCTATTTAAATAATTGGGAGGAGTTAGTGTGACTACATTTAAGAAAACTTTCTGGCATAATGTACATTTCTCCAATTCTTTGCTATTTCTATGGGTCAGGCACACATGCACAGAAATACACAGCAAACAGTGTATATCATCTGTAATGTTTGCTGTTTGCTGTTTGGCAAATTGCTTGGAGGCAGAGGCCTTTTTTCCTTGTTTTGCTCCTCCAAAACTAAGGTGCGTCTTATACTACGGTGCGTCTTATACTCCAAAAAATATGGTATGTTTTTTTAGATCAGAAGTATATTAATATCTGACCAGAGATAATGGATCAGAATATTATTGTGTAGCTGCAAGTTTTTAAAAAACATTGTTGCTAGAATTAAGATATACCAGGACAATTTCTTTCCTGTCATATAATTTAGGAGTGGTCTAAATATGTCTATATACATTAACTTACCTTCCATCAGCCTTAACTAATATGAGGAGGCAGATGTTGAAATGTAGGAAGATACAGAACTCTCATTACCTTTTGTAAGCTTAGAACTTGCCTTTAACCTCAAACTGCAATCTGGGCTCCCTATCTTGTTTAATCTTAAATAAAGTATTTATTCTGTATATCATTGACTTTCTTCTTCAACTCAGGTGACTTTTCAATAGCCTCTGCCTTCCAAGATGTCCTGTGCCAACCATCTGTTTGGCAAGTTTGCATGCCAACATTCATCCTCACTATAGCATGCAGCCAAGTCACACTGCACATATACAAATCTTTAGACTGGAATGAATGGATGCTAAAAATTATTTTTGCATGAGTGCTTAACACTTAGTTCCACTTCCTTATCTGGCAGCAGATGAAGCTCCTGTTAGCATGTAGCTGAAAGGTGGGATTTTTTTTCCATTTGAGAAAAATTAGCTTCCTTTGCCAGCATCTGCTAAAATTATGAGACTAATAGCTTGTACATCCCATTTTTGGAGGAAGAGTTCAGTCTCTCTGTGTGATTTGGTTCTCAAGAGAGCAGGGAACTCATGCATTTCTGGGGATTTAATGGCAGAGGGCCCTATGGACCAACAATATCAGTATGTCCCTTTCAAATAAATCACAGCTGGGCCTACCTTTGCCAGCATGACCTACTGTGTGCCACAAAGGCTGCTCAGTTCCTCCATTCTTGAATTTGGAAGTGGTTCAGTCTAGGAACTGTGCAGGCTCACAGGCAATTGGACTACTATGGGCAGGCCCACCTGAGAGGCACAGTTATCCTACTTTTCCTCAGGGTTCATTGAAGACCTAAGGTTAAGGTGACCAGATGTCCCGATTTTGGCGGGACAGACCCGCTTTTTAATGCTTTGTCCCGCGTCCCGCCCGCCCTCTTAAAAAGTCCCAATTTTTGAGCCCCCGCTTCTTCCTCCAGCCAGACGCGCGCCCGAGCGACAGGCTTCCGATTCAGTCCCCTCTATTCACAGGGTGGCGCGGGGCGGGGCAGAGCGAACCCTGGGGGGGGAGCGCCACTTTGCACTTGTCCCATGAGGCCATGCTAAGTGTGCCGCGGCAAAAGGGGCGGGGCAGGGCGGGGCGCGCGTCCTACCTGAGACTTTTCCCGGTAGCAGCTCCAGTCGCGTTCCTTGCTAATAGCGTCCAGAGCAGAGCAGCCCCTCCCAGAAGATTGCGAGATGTTATCTTCTGGGAGGGGCTGCTCTGCTCTGGGCGCTAATTAGCAAGGAACGCGACTGAAGCTACCGGGAAAAGTCCCAGGTAGGACGCGTGTCTCGCGCTGGGGGTTGGGGGGGGGCGGGGCAGGACTGGCGGACGGGACGGGGCGCGCGTCCTACCTGGGACTTTTCCCGGTAGCTTCAGTCGCGTTCCTTGCTAATTGGCGCCCAGAGCAGAGCAGCCTCTTCCAAAAGATAACGTCTCGCGATCTTCTGGGAGGGGCTGCTCTGCTCTGGACGCTATTAGCAAGGAACGCAACTGAAGCTACCGGGAAAAGTCCCAGGTAGGTAGGACGTACAGTGGCCTCCCGCGTCCCCCCTCCCCCCCTCCCCCCCACCTCACCTGGACGCCGACATTTGCTGTTTTCCCTCTGCGCATGCGCAGCGTTCTGCGCATGCGCAGAGGGCAAAACTCAAATGGAGAAACCCACCCCCATCAATGGTGTCCCGCTTGAAGAAAAAAAAATCTGGTCACTTTACCTAAGGTTAATTATTCCCTTCTCACTCAATATAATTTACAGGATTTGGGGATGAAATAAGGGAAACCCCAATATAAGTTATATACTCTGAGTTCTCTGAAAAAGGTAAACATAGATGCTGTTGTTGTTGTTGTTGTTGTTGTTGTTGTTGTTGTTGTTGTTGTTATTATTATTATTATTATTATTATTATTATTATTATTATTATTATTATTATTATTATTATTATTATTATTATTATTATTACCATGTGTGCTGGAGAATAAAAAGTCATTAGAATAAGGTAGATAAATAATCTTGCTGAGCTTCCAAGAGTAAATCAGATAATCTTTCCATCTCCTGGAATCAGAATAAAGTGAGGTGAGAGAAAGAAACCTAAGTAGAACAAATATAGTGTTCCCCGATCTACTACTATGAAATCATGGAATTAAGTAGGAATTCACCTAGTGAAGGAATTCAGATTAAAACATCCCAGGCAGATGGCTATATAATCTTTGTCTGATAACATCCAATGAAGAGAGTCTACAACATCACTGATAATTGGTTTTATTGTGAAACTTTTACTGGCAGGAAATTTTTACCTATCATTCAATCAGAATCCATGTTCCTACAACTTAAATCCTTTCATCCATTTCCCAATATATGGAATGAGAGAGAACAGGTCTTGAAATTCTTCTGTATGACATCATTCAGACAGTTAAAAGAGTGCTTTCATGGCAAAACTTCTCTCAAAACTAAGCTTACTCAGTTCCTTCAGTCTTTCTTCATAGTTTCTGATTATCTTTGCTGACCTTTTCTGAATCTATTTCAATTTCTCAGAAACCTTTGTAATATGTGGTATTCAGAACTGGATGTAATACTTATGTCTGATGTCTCATCAAAAGAGAATAGAATGGAATTATTACTTTCTGTGATTTGTAATGCATGATGACCTTCTTTATAGCTGCATCACATCTTATTCTATTTATTATGACTTGCAATATTTAAAGATTGTATGGTCACCAATTTTAGAACACCACTCCTGATGGCTCACAATAACAATAAAATCCAGAACTAATAAAACTATAAAACCTAACACCAAAATAAACCTGGTGCCGCAATCATCCTCTTGGGATGCCCTATACTCTAGCATCTTTATCTAGAGTTTTCTCATTTAATTTGCAATCAATTACAGCTCAATATTGGTTTTGCAGATAATTTCTCTTTTAAGGTACTACCCATCATCCAATTTTATGTCATTAGCAAATCTGATCAGATGACTTCGTGAGTTCATCCAAATCATTAAATGAAAATATTAATGAATAAAACACATAGAACTAATACTTATAGCACTCCGCTCAATACTTCTGTCAAATTGGATGAGGAACCATTGATGGACTAGTCCTTGAGTAGGCTTCTTGAGCCAGTTATGTACCTATCCAACTTGCTAATAAGCTAGGCATGATGTACTTGTCAAATGCTTCATTGGTCAAAGCATATTACATAGGTTGGTAACATTCCCAGACTCTATTAGCAAATATAAAAAGTGAAATAAAATTAATCTGGCCAGATTTAATTTTGACACACGCATGCTGATTTGTGTTAATTACCACTGCTTTCAAAAAGCTTACATATTGATTTTTGTGATCTGCTGCCTTTGTGAATCTTTCCAGGTGCCAATTTCAAAGTGATTGATAATTTGCTAGATCCTCCTTTTTCTGTTTTTGAAAGTAGGGGTAACGTTTGCTCTCCTCCAGACATCTGAAATCCAATCCTCCAGGGTTTTTCAAAAATAATTATTAGGGGTCAGCCAGACCAGGGGTCAGCAACCCGCGGCTCTGGAGCCGCATGTGGCTCTTTCATCCCTCTGCTGTGGCTCCCTGTCACCGGTCGGCTCCACAATTGATAGGGCTTTTGGTTAGGACAGGTAGAGGAAAAAGGATGCTGCACTAGGAGGAGACTCTGTGGTGGGAGAACCGGTCGGCTCCAGAATTGAACAGGGGGCTTCCAATTAGGACCTTCGTGGCTCTTTGAGTGTTTAAGGTTGCCGACCCCTGAGCCAGACTATCAGTAGCTCCTGTCATTGGGAATAAATTCATCTGATCCTAAAGTTTTAACTTCATTCAAAGTAAAGAGGTTCTCCTTGACAATTTTTGTTTATTCTCAAACTTCAATTTTGCCTCTTTATCCTGCCCTTCATACTTTCCTGGTAGAGCATATAGTTCTTTGCTGGAAAAGACAACCTAAATAGGAGTTGTCAATCTGCCTTTTTTTTCTGTTGCACTTTGCCTTGTTTTTTTTATTGAGCTTTTCTTCTCTTTTTGAACAACAAGTCCTTTTTATTATTGTCAAAATTCTTTGCTAATCTCAGCTTTCCTGACACCTGCTCTACAGTTTTGAGCTATCTGTTTGGTAGCTCATCTGGTACTCTTTCCATTTCCTGTATATGTTTCTTTTTTCTCTCTTTCATATATCTATTAAGCTTCTTATGTAACCACAGTGGCTTCTTTTGCTGTCCTTCGGGGTTTTTTCTTGCTTGTTAAAACTGTTGCACTGTTATGCTTTTGGTATCTTTATTCTTATGACACTCCATCCCATCTTGAACTCCTATTAGCTTTTCCTGTCCTTGGATCCTATATATCTGAGTCTGAGTCTATTAAAATCCCATTTTTTTGGCATTCAGAAGTATGTGTTTGACTACATTCAGCTTTACTTTCCTTTAAAATTAAGAATTCCATCATTACTCAGTCACTTTCCCTGAAAATTCCTGCTATTTTTATCTCCTTAACAAAGTCTTCCCTATTGATTGGTATCATGTCAAGGATAGCTGACTTTCTTATGCCTTCCTCTACTCTCTGAGGGAGAAAGTTGTCAACAAGACAAGACAGAAATTTCCTGAAAGGGCCATGTTTTGTAGATATTGTCTCCCAATAGATATTGAAGCAATTAAAACCTCTCATCATCATGACTTCATGCCTCATTGAAAGATCTGCAGTTTGCTTTTATAAAACGTGGTTCACATTTTCTCCTTGGTTGGGAGGCTGTGCCACCAATAATATTACATTTATTTTCTCCTCCACACTTACACTTAACCCACATGCTCTCTCTACAGCATTGCCAAGCAAAGGGGCTCTCTAAAGGTGTATTGTTGAAAATTATGAGAGCTGAAAATGCAGCCATAGATCATTTCCAGCCCCTTACACCCATTGCCCCTTGGTATATCTTTAGCCCCAATCTGTAGTTTCATTTAAAAGATAACATTGTATTTAAGGTGCAACCTACTCAGCCCTGATCAATTGGAAGTTCAAATTCTACAACAGGAGAATAACACTCTATTGTGACATTTTTTAAAAAAGCAATGACTGAGAGACAGGGAAGATATGGCTGATCACTGTGGCTGGATTCAATGGGACCAACACTTTTGGTTTATTTTTGTCACACTTAAGGATTTTAAAGGGACTGAATAAGTACCTTAAATCTCCAGAAGCTGAGAACGCATTTTGTTTTTTAAGTCTCAGAAATAAAAAAATTTAATGCTGAACTTTGGAATTTTTTTAAGTGTCTTAAGCATTTTCCTCCATTAAAAAGCTCAGAGTGACTGATAATTTTTAGCCATGCCTATAAAAGAGGAAGGCTGTGAGGGTGCAAAAAGTGGGACTAAGAATTGTGTAATACTAAAGAAAATATGGCACAATGCTGATAGAATATTCTACTGGGATGAGAAATGCTGGGCTGCTTATTTAGGGCTGGGCTGTGCTGTGTCTGTCTGTCTGTCTGTCTGAAATGGATGCATTCTGCAGATTCTGTAAACAAAGCATCTGCCAAGCTGCTCATTTACAAGCTTTGTGCAACCGCTGGTTGAAACTAAGCATTAATACTTACAGTCCTGGTTCAAAGCTATTGTCTGCAAAATAGCAAAGCTGTCATCCCAGACACAATATTTGATCAAACTGAATCTGCCCTCTGTGAACCCAAATGCATGTGAACCACTGGGCTAGTAAAGTTTGGCAAGTAAATTCATCTTTTTTTGTTGGCAGGTTACAATAACATTTCAAGGATAGTGAATTTATCATGATTCTAGCAAAGTAACACTAAAATGGGAAACTGAGTACCAAACTAGCTGCCTGGGAGTGCCAAGTTTTGTTAGTTTTTCTTTTTGATAAAGTAATATTGTATTTTTTTTGTGGCAATAAAAAAAATGCCAGCAATAATTCATCATGTTTCTAAATTCTTCCTGAGTTCCAGGAATGAAATTTTTTTTTTGAAACAGAAGCAAATTGAAACAGCTACAGGAGAATGTTAAAAGTAATCACTGAACATACAACATGATATGACGTTTTCTATTTATAAAATTGCACCCAAACCTAAAATCATCTCTTTAATTGAAAAAAAAACACCACCCAAAATGTAAAACTTTTAGCATTAACAAATATTACGACAGTAAGGCTCTGATTTTGCCTCAGCTGCAGCGCTGCTATCTGTTTCCAACATGTTCACAGATCTCCAGAGAATCACGATAAAACTCTGAAATCAAAGTCTGTTAAATTATTTGTAATGACCAATAAAGTAAAGTTGTAGAGGCTATTTTCTCTTTGTCTGTTTTCTTGGAAGATAAAAGCAAACCTTTATTTTAAGACAGAAAAATCTTAGAATTTATCCAGAAAAACCACTAAATATTTTTGTGCACTGCAGAACCAAAAATATAAAATAGAATTTTATTTTGAATCTATATTTCATTTCTTCCAGCAGATTTGCCTTTAATAGTAACATCTAAAGTGATGATACTAGCTGAAAATGGAATGCTGTGCAGATTGGCATTAGTCATGAAGGCCTCGACTTTAGCTGGTCTGCTGCATAGGTTCTGTCAAATATTGAAGAAAAAAAATTGTAGTGATGGCCTATGGAAAATAAGTTTTAAAGAATGGATTGACTGTCCAGCTGGCAATTGGGATGGTTTTGTGAGATCTTTACAATAGACTCTCATTCCATCTGTCAACTGAATATCTTTGCCATATTCATTTACTATGACACCAGAGCAACCACTAGATCATCAACCAGGAAAACCTTAAGAAAGCTTGGAAAAAATATAGCATTTGTTTGCCAAGGCACTTTCAACTAATCCTAGTAAATTCCATTCAGAGGGGATGGTTTTAGTAAACACTTATGGGTAGGAAAAAATGATGAGCCAATTACCATTGAAAAGGTTTCAATTGCTTGAACAGAAGCTTTAGAAGTGAAAGCTTAAGATTTGGCATGGATTGTGAGAAGTCTGGGTGGGTGGAACCAGGCTGTATCTGAAACTAAGTCACTTCTTCTTCATCTGCCCAATAGCTCTCTCTCTCTCTCTCTCTCTCTCTCTCTCTCTCTCTCTCTCTCTCTCTCTCTCTCTCTCTCTTCTTCCTGACAGATTTTTTTTACACTGAAGGAAAACTTGTTGGATCCAGATTTAGCCATACTTAGAATAAACCTTCTGAAATACTTGTATCTCAAATTATTGTCAATGGATCTATTGACTGAATGTGAATTTCCAGTTAATTATAAAAAATGTAGGAGCTGTGCTATCCAGCCCATCTTGTTTTCCATGGGAACAATCAGAAGCATTTAGAAAGACTGCTAGCAGTCCTCAAGGGAAATAGCACCCATCTCTTCACCCATCTCTTCACATAACCCACATATCCTTAAATGGAGCTGGCATTTAGAGGCATTCTTCCTCAGATATTGGAGGTAATGTACAGCTCTCAAAATAAGAAAAGCTGCCCTCCAAGAATTTATTTCTATTTAAAACTCTGATGTTAGTTGCTCATCTAAATGTAATGTAATTATCTAATGAAAAAGTTAATCTGCAAAGCTATTCCCATTTACAAATGGAAAAG
Source organism: Diadophis punctatus similis (assembly GCA_023053685.1). Taxonomy (NCBI): domain Eukaryota; kingdom Metazoa; phylum Chordata; class Lepidosauria; order Squamata; family Dipsadidae; genus Diadophis; species Diadophis punctatus. The sequence continues at coordinate 15,806,690 of JALIGW010000009.1, read as the reverse complement.
GATTAATTGCCTTTGCCAGCAAGGCTGGACCTCTCCTTTTACTTATGGCGTTATACTCTTTCCAAGGATACTCTACCTCCTAATTCTCTTGGATTTACCCCTTCAAAGACCAAGTCTCCATTTCCATGCTTCTTCTAGATTCCTGAATCTGGCAAGCAGCTATTAGAGTTGTATATTGATAGCCTCTGCCATCTCTCATATCACAGCAGCTCCGATCTGGCCTAAGTGCCTCTTTTTCTTGGATTTGAAAGAAGGTCAGGCCAGAAGTATGCACACTTTTCCCTCTGGTCAGTGTCACTGAGAGCTTAAATAAATAAATAAATGCCTAACTGAGAAGAACAAGAAGAGCTGTAAAAAAAACCCCTCTCCTCAATTTGCATCCTGATAGAAGCAAGCTAGTAAGTTTATACTGCAGCCATTTCTCTGCCATAGATTCTTTCTTTCCCTTTGTACTGCTTATCTCCCCAAGAAGTGCAGCTTCGCTTTGCCCCTGGGCTGTGATAATATTTGCTCAAAAGGATTAGCCCAGATACTCTAGGTCTTGTGTCTGACATGCTAAAATGAGCAAGGACCTTGGACAGTGGATAAGCTGTTAGAGGTGGATTATGCTTTTTAACCAAAAGAACAATTCTAATTCTTGAATCCATGCAGGTCAAACTGAAAGACTGTAAATTAATTGATACAGTTTATTGTAATCTGTAATAATGTCTTCAGCATTGCTTAAGCAGGTCTCTGTTAAAACAATTCTTATCATGGGAGCATAGATGTATAAGCATGTGGGCGAGCATCTGTTTCTACTATAATTTCATCTGTGAATATATGTCTTATGAAAAATAGTAACACCATAAAACAGAGCACATCACATAGAGTTTGATCAATTTGAACCTTCCTTAATCCATCTTAATAAATCATTTCATCTTTCCACTACTTGGAAACCTGGACTCCTTTTTTATAGCCAGGGCTAGTTTGATTTATTTTGTTATCTTGGGCAAGTAAAAATGTATTTGCTCTTCTCCATCCAAAGGCAAGATAAGACAAATTTGCATCATTACTAAGAATAATGAAGATTTTTGCCCTCTAGGGAAAATATAAAAACATTTTTTAAATGATGACAACCTAAGAAATTACATTAAAATATTTAGAAATATTCTAATACCAAGAGAGAGCTGTTTTTATGATGCTACCGCTATACAAATCCCTTGCTTTCTTATACATCTCACTATTCACTGTGGATTAAAGTGATACATGGTCAGAACCACCAATAAACAATTCTATCTTGTTCGAGAAAGAAACTGCTCTAGCTATGGCAAAGTATCGATTGAAATCCATGTTATAATCACAAGCCCTTTTACTTATTGAGACTAGCGAAGTCTCTGGTTGAACCCACAATCAGTTTGGTATTAAGTAATTTCCCCAGCCTGATGATTAGAATGATGGGAGCTGCTGTAGTTCCAACACATTAGGAGATTTGATATGATACGAAAGTTTGGCTTTCTAGGTTTCTTCCACACATGAATTTTAAAAGCCATGCAATGTTTGCACTGTGTTAGTAGCAAGCACTCAGTCAGTGGAAGATAACTTTAAGGTGGATGGACTCAGTTATAGTGGCAATGACTGCACCATTAAGAAGACCTAAAGAACCAAGTTAAAGAAAGATCATCATGGAGAAAAAGTTACTTATGCAGTTACTGAGAATTGGTAGTGATGTGATGGCCCAAATCAGCAACAAAAACCAAACTTACATAATTAGGTAGTTTCTTCTATTGTATTAGAGCAAGGTGATACAATAATATATTTACTATTTATTTATTTATTTATTTATTTATTTAGCATATCATACATGGATCAGCAGTATATTATTAACATTTCAACTAGATTAGTAAAACACAATAAAACAAGGGTCACCAACATTTTGGACCTCAGGGACCACTAAATTCATAATTTAAATCCCACGGACCACTAATATGATTTTTTTAAAAAGATAAGTAATATTTAGTGCAATATAAAAATGCAAATAATTTTTCTGCGGACCACCAAAATTTTCTCATGGACCACTGATTGGTGACCACTGCAATAAAATATAAATGTTAAAAAGATCTATGTTGAAATATCAATGTCTAGGCCATCTAACCACTGAAGCGCACATCATTTATATTAAAAAAAATCAGATACTGGATCTATATATGCCCTCAACTCATAACGTGATCTACAGTTTGATATGGTACCCTGCAGTCATACTAAAGGGAGGATACTATGCCCCATTTATACAGAGTCCCAGCAGACTTCCTGTGAGGTACAAATCCAATTCAGGATTTTCCATTGTTGATGTGGTAGTTCAAAACTTGATACCTTTTTTGTGGGATCATTTACATGTCTTTCTGTAACTGGGTGTTCAGCGAGTCATTTGGCTTTCCATTGGGATCAATGTTAAACCTCATGGGCAAATGTTGTGCAAATGCCAATGGGGACTTTCTGGATTTGAGTCTTCCTGCTAATAAATGAGGAAGGTCAGCATGCACCAGTAGGAGTAAGTTGTTCATAGTTTTTCTGTATTTTCTCAGTAGTGCATCTTGCCTTTGTAAAGCTGGGGGTGCTATATGGCTCAGAACAGGAAGGCAGCAAGTCGGAGCAGTTTTACTACATCTGCTTATAATCCTCATGGGGGATTATAAGTGGATGTGTTATACAGGGACACAGTATTCTACCCATTTAGTTCCACATAATTTCTGGAGCATGTTGTTCCTAGTATTGATTTCTGCTGCTGTATTTTCTAGGTGTATCTTATAGGAGACATCCAATGGGGATGGGGATTACAGGGGAGTAACTTGTTGTTTAAGTAGATCTTTGGGACTCCAGATGCTAGTTTATTGTTAAGGTAGAACATGTAGTTACCATTTTGCTAGTACTAGGAGTAAGCCTAAAATGCGAAAAAAAATTCCCAATATTTTAAGATCTTTGGACAGGAGGTTGTCTGGCACTTCCATGGGTTTTTCTTGTACTTCTATGGCCAAATCATTAGAGTATCCAAATTTGTATCCCCTTGTTACCTGTCATACAGTATCTGATACGTATAAGTTGAATAGCGTAGTGCCATTACAGAGCCTTGTAGGAAGCTGTTGTTTAATCTTCTTACTTTACTTATATTGTCCCCCATTATTATCTGAAAGGACCTATTGTTCAGCATGTTATTAATTAGTTGATAGATATGGCCTATAGGCTAATCAATAAATAAACAATAGTTGATAGAGATTTTTGCAGGGGATAATATGGCAGAGTTTGTAGAGTAGAGTAGAAGTAGAATAGAGCATAGAGTAGAGCGGAGCAGCATTAGAGTGTAGAGTGTAGAATTGGAATAGGAATAGGAATAGGAATAGAATAGAAGAATAGAATAGAATAGAATAGAATAGAATAGAATTGAATTGAATTGAATTGAATTGAATTGAATTGAATTGAATTCTTTATTGGCCAAGTGTGATTGACACACAAGGAATTTATTTCTGGTGCATAACCTCTCAGTGTATATATAAGCAACAAGTGATAAATCATTAACATAATCAAAAAATATAATCATAACAAATTATAAGATACAACACTCAGTGGTAGTCATAAGATACCAAATAAAAGCACTCAACATAAATCATAAGATACAAACAACAAAGTGATAGTTATAAGATGCTAAAGGAATAGGTAATAGGAAAAATGAGAAGGATAATAGTAATATAGTCCTATTACATGGTTTGATATCCTAGGCCTAGGGCATAAGACAGTGTTGTGGGAATTAGTTGTTTAGCAGAGTGATGGCATGGGGGGGGGACCATCTTTGTGTCTAGTTGTTTTGGCATGCAATGTCCTATACTAGTGTCGTTTTTATGTCCAGGATGTGAGATGTCTGTAGATATTTTCACAGATTTAACAACCATCCTTCCAATCTATGTTGTATGTCGCAGTTAGGTCTACAAACACAGCCATGGTTTTGAGGTCTTATTGGAATCCTGCTTCTGTTAGGCTTAGCACCTGGTCTACACAGCTCTGGTCTTGTTGGAAGCCAGCTTGTTTCACAGGCAGAAGCTCATCTACTATGGGACCTATCTTTTTTATAATTAATCTTGCTAGAAGTTTGCAGCAGGAGCTCAAAAGGGCAATTGGGCAGTAGCTTTCAACTCTGTCTTGTGGTTTTACTGACGTTTTACTATTAATATTTACTAATGACCACTCATATTTCTCAAAAGGTCCAGACTCTGGGGCTGAGATCTATCCAAGAACAAATCCCACTGAATTTGTTCTATAATTGGATATAACTTCTGGGGAAACACCCATACAATTGAATTTGAGTCAAGCAATGTTATTATGATTAGAAGCAAGCAGAAAACTCTGATTTCAGAAAAATTATTTCTGAAACCGGAAAAAAATATAAATTACATTCCATAAAAACAATAGATCTGAGGCAAAGATAACCTTATTATTAGGCAGAATGGACAATTTGAGGTCTATAATGAAATCAGTTTCTGGAACTGAGGTCTAGCTTAAATAGGTTTCTATGAAATGTCTTATTTCAAAATTGTGTAAATCCATTGTGGAAGAAAAGGATACAATGCATTTAATCAGTGCAGTGTCAGTGCATCCAAGTTAAAAGGGATAAAGGGGATAAGTGTAAGACCATTATAACTGCACCACTGCATCCTGTTAACTTTTTGGTCTGGTTGTTATCAGTGAATCTCCAGGCTGTGCCTTTGTTTACAAAGTCTTTTCCTTGTGTAAGAGAAGATGCCCTATTCTTACTGTGGGGAATTTGTTATTTGTCCCACATAAAGGCAGGATTTCTCTACTAAAGGTTCTATGGGTTGAGGTCAACCATGGGCAATTTTGGGGTGGGGGTGGGGATCTTGCCCATGCAGTTTTCTTGGATGGATGGGATAGCTACTGCCAACTTCTGGGATTTCTTTCAACTTCTCAGACTGGATTACACCCTGGGATTTTCCAGCAGTCTCCCATTGAACACTAACTTGATCCAAACCTACCTATCTTTTTAAAAGATCAATCATCATTGTCTTGATGCTGCCATCTACCCAGCTATACCCAGAACCAAATCCTACCTGCCCTTTCTTAGAATTAACTTAGAATTAAGAATCAGGTTTCCCAAGAGGACCTCCAAGACTTCTGCCCAATAAATGTATGATGAAATACTTGCTTCCTTTTTAGCTGGGCCTGAACTTGGCTTGTCACATTTATTTTCTGCCTTCAAGGATTTTATTCCTTTGCTTTTGTAGCTTCTATGTGCCCTTGAGTGCCAGCCAGGATGGATGGTTGTGCTATTTCTGTTATTTATTTTTCCCCAAAGTTGTAGCACCCCTGGCTTCTTGGGTTTCTCATCGATTATATCTTAAAGTCTGTTTCAATGATGTGCTGTTTGACAGATATTTGATACTGGCTGAGATAACTATGGCAAAACAGCAAGAGGAAAACCGGGAAAGACAGACCTGCCAAAGCATAATCAAGCTCTATGTCACCCTTCTGAATATGATGTGTAGAGTACAACTAACTATTCATGAAAAATGTAGCTGACTAGTTTATGGTTCAGTATGTCATAGAAACATGGCCAGAAAAGACATGATGATAAGGCACTGAGTAATCAATCACTTCCTAAAGTTGGTTATGCAATCAAAAACAGTAATTTAGGATAGCTGCTTTCCTCTGCCTAGTGATCTCTTTGGTGTTGAATGCAGTAACGTTTAAAGAATTCATTTTAACTTCATTGTTCCTCAGCTTCCAATAAGCTGACTTTTGGGGCTCTGTATTTTCACTCACAGACAGCCTTGGGATTTCAAAGTCAGACTACTATTGTACACTGGGCTTATTGCATGATGGATGCTGTGTGCAGAAAAAGAAAATACATCTTTGGAAAGCTCTGAGTGGATATCCCTGTCAAAATAATATTTGATTCTGTGTGAAGAAAGCAAGTTGATAACAGAGCGTGTTGGGAAATAAAAACATATCTTAGCTAGAGCTATTGTTGTTGGTTTTTTTGTAATACAGTGAACCCTCGTTTTTCGCGGGGGTTACGTTCCAAAAAGAACCCATGATAGGCGAAATCCATGAAGTAGTAACCTTTATTTTTTTTAACCCCTCCTACCTGGCTTCTGCGTTTTCGGCGCCCCCAAAAAGCCTGAAAAATCCTCCAACCTCTCCCACTCTTGACGTCTGCTGTGGCTGCTTGGCACTGATCTCCTGAGCGAGCTTGTAGGCCGTTCCCTCGTCGATTTGGCGCGAACGGTCATTTTCCCTCAGGGAAAGCTGACAGCGCGGCCCGCCCTACAGCTGATGAGCGGTAGCCCTTCGGCGCACGCGCAGAGCTCATCGGACCGCTTTACTTGCCTGCCACTGCCAGACTGAAGCAGGAGACCACCACGCAGGCGCAGAACTCATCAGAGAGGTTTGCGAGTCCTGGAGCCGCGTGCATTGCCGCTGACTGCCTGGCTGCCCACGTCTTCACAGCTGACTGTCGGGAGCGACTGTCGGGAGCTTTGCCGCTGACCGCCTCGCCACCCACGTCTTCAACAGCTGACTCAGGCCCTCACGTGTATTTCACTGCTCTTGGCAAGCTGTTTTACCAATCAGCCAATCAGAATGCAGAACACAATGCACGATGCAAATCCGTGAAGCAGTGAGACCGTGAAAGGTGAACCACGATATAGCGAGGGATCACTGTATATTGAAAATTCTCTAGCAATTTTCATTCAGAGTCTTCCTTAGTTTTTATTTATTTCTCCATACTATTAGCAACATTCATTTGTGTCAAGTAAATTCTTAAAATTACAAAGCAAAATATGTTCCAAGCATAATATATAGTGCCATTTTAGGCAGTGTAGCCAAATAGTGAACTTTCTGGACACAGCCACAATCATCTAAGTATAAATATAAGAGTCCTTTCTTAATCTTGCATTAAACTCTTGAAAGTTTTTTACACATATAAAATATAAAATAACATGAAATCAATAACAAAAATAAGGAATGCCTGCTACGGATTTAATGAAAGACCAATTTGTATTTGTTTCATTCATAAATCCCTCTTTTTTTTACATTAATCCATGTATTTTAAATAGCATGCCTTTGAAACATACATCTAAATACTATTTAGAGTAATATTTCTAAATGTATTTTATCTCAAAATAATGCATTCCTCAATATGATTTAATGCCGCTTTTGGCCCACAAAATGCATACTAAAAATAAAATAAAATAAAATAGCAGACATTGAAATTCCAGTTAGTACATTATTCTATTGTTACTGAGTTGTGTGAGGCTATATTGGAATTCCCAAAGATTGTATAATTCTTTAAACAACACTATTATGTAGACAAGGAATTCAAATTCTCCAGATTGGTGCATGCTGATTATTTATTTATTTATTTATTTGTTCAGATTTGTATGCCACCCAACTCCCAGGGGACTTTGGGCAGCTAATGAGGATTATAGAGAATAAATGGCCTTTTTCTATGGATAATAGTTTTACGACACTAGAAAAAGGAGTTATTAACCTAGTCCTCATCCACGGATAACACCAATACAAGTAAGGAAGGTACTCTAGTTTGCTGATTTTAATCTATCTATCTATATATAAACATGAAAAACACTCATGCAGAATCACAAAATCTCCAGAACTGTAAAGTTCTTGAAATTTGGCATGTATGTTCCTCATGGCTTCTAGGTGCTCACTAAGAAAGGATTTTTCGAAATGACCATCAGATCATTAGTATTTCTTATATTATTATTAACACGCTCTGATGCTAAGGAGTTAGATGTTCTATTCCCACTTCCCACCTGAAAAGAACTCTGTTCCAACTGCCACTTGGACATGGCCAGCACGTGACTCATCCGGCCTGTGGGCTGGGAGTTTGGAGAGGATCAATGGGGCCAGCCTGAGGGAGAGAAAGGGATAAGATAGGAGAGGCCTCTGTGGGGCCAGCCTGAGGGAGAGAAGGGGATAAGATAGGAGAGGCCTCTGTGGGGCAAGCCTGAGAGAGAGAAGGGAATATGAGAGGATCAATGGGGCCAGTCTAAGAGAGAGAAAGGGATTAGATAGGAGAGGCCTCTGTGGGGCAAGCCTGAGGAAGAGAAGGGGATAGGAGAGGATCAATGGGGCCAGCCTGAAGAGAGAAGGGGACAAGCCCAATCACATAGTTTCGTAGCAGAGCACAGGTATTCAGCTAGTGCCACATAAAATTCTACTGGTCCCTTAGTCCCTTGGCATCTACTATACTATTTAATTTGGGGCAGTTATAGTAATACTTTGGCCTGCTTCCCTTCAATCTAAGTGGGAACCTGTGGTGTATTGGGAATTGCACTCAAGTGGAATAATGCTCACCTGTTTTACCTCAATATTCTTGACAAAACAATGAGAATAAATTAATAAAGAGTGAATACATGCATTTGGGAAGTAAAGAATGAAAGGAGGGAGGAGGGAAGATGTTTTATTTGCTTTATTTAGATGTACTTTTTAAACGAGTATGGATTTATTTCATGCAAAACAAGAAGGCATATCCTCCAGTCTTCTGCACTGTCAGTTGTTGGTCAATTGTAGTTGATTAAGTGGCTAATTAGCTACTGAAGGAAGTCTTTTAATCTGTCTATCTCCAGTCACCAGAAATGCATAGTGATCATATCACAAGGACATTCTTGTAAATTAGATGGGGGAGGGGGGTGGATAGAAAGAATGTATTTTATCCATTCTCAGCCTGCAAATTGCTCTTTTTGCATTCTTAAGTCAACAGAGAAGCATAGAATTGGTAATCTAGGAGAAAGGTTTTTTTCCCTCTTATGAAATCATGCCCCTTTGTATAGAATAGGAGAAACATTACTCAAAAGCCGTGCATATATATTGATATGCAGAAGTCCCAATTTCACTTAAAAAAAATATATGACAAGCCAGCCACATAGATGTCACAACCTGCACTCTGTCTCTGTCATTTATCCAAAGGATGAGACAATCTGAGCGTTTTTCCCCCCTGTCATCCATATGAGCCTTGTATGATTTATGTGAGCTGGTAGGGCACATTACAATTTAAACCACATCTTCACATGTAGTGTTTGCAGATGATGCCTAATATATAATGATGCTTCTTCACTCAGAAAATTTTATCAGAGGTTCAGATAATAATAATATCTTTTAATTGCCCACTGTTTTTGGCCACCCTTTTCTCCCTGCCATCTTTCCTTCCTTCCCATTTAAATTTTTAGTTTTATTGTAAATAAATAAAATAAAGGGACTGCAAAATTGGCAGTCTGATGTTTATAAAGGCGATGCTTTATTTAAAATTAGGCAGTTTGTCCACTTACTCTATCATAACTTTTGACTGGCAGAACCACACGCAAAGGTTTTTCAATTGTTAGCAGCTTATTTTAACTGGAAATGCAAAGAACAGAACCTGGGATCATCTCTAAGCAAATCAGAGAAAGCAGAAACTGGAATTTCCATCTCTCTGAAAAGCAAGAAAATATGGTAGAATGATAGTGAAAAGGAAATATAATAATAATTGTATTTTTCCCCGCCTTATAAATAATGTATCTCAAAAATAATTTATTTCCCAAAATCAAGGAACTTCCCAACTGAAATAGTTAAATGTGCATAGAATCAGAAATAGAAATAGATATAAAATATAGATTGAATTTTGAATGTGTGTGTCTCTGTGTATGTACATATTTGGCCATACACTATTGCATTATGCAAAAATAGATTTATTTGCTTCATATTTGTTCATTTAATGTGTAGAGTGATGGCTTTATGAGGGATTATGGGCAATAAGATATTTCAAATAAATCGAATATGCTTCTCATCTACATTCCATGGAGAGAGTCAAAGGTAATTTATAGTTTAGAAGCTCAGCATCAAAATCTGAATAGCAATCATTTTGCTAATGTTTTGGGATGAGGGAATGAGGGCCATGATTTCTTTTGCCTGTAAGGATGAGGATGTGACTCTCCACTGAAGCACACTTAGTCTCTAGCATCTCTGATTTTAAAATGAATCTAAAGTAAGAGAACTGGGAGAGATCTCACATAGACTAAATTATTACTCAGATTTATAATCTCAATATGAGGCAGCTTTAAATATTTACCAAATGTATGCATTTGTGAAATATAATTATACAAATGCAAAGTAGAGCCAGTTAGGTCCAGTTGTTAAGACAGGTAGTAGGAAACCATGAGACTGTGAGTGCTAGTCCCATTTTAAGCATGAAAGCTGGATAGGTGATTTTGGGCCAGTCACTGTCTCAACTCACTCAGTCCAACTCACATCACAGAGTTGTGGGGAAAATAGGAGGAAAGAGTATTAGATATATTCACTGCCTTGAGTTATTTATTAAAAAATAATAAAGGCATGATTTAAACAATGTAAAAAAAATCCCCTCTTTTTACTGTATATACATATATGCTCCTCCTGCATATCATTTCCATTTGGTATTCCTTCCGGGAAACTTGTACATCCACATGCCAGTTGACTTTATATGCATGGTCTGCATGGTAGGTCTTATAAGATACTGATCCATGACTTTTGCAGAGACCAGTAGTATCTGAATATCAAGGATTGAGCCAAAAGAGTCTTTGAATATTTTGAATATAGCACATACCAATGCACTCTTTAATCAATTCAGCTGATAGGGATTATGCAATAATCAAATAACTTGCTTCATCAGAATTTCTTTTTTTGGGGATCGGTGTCCTCTACTACCAAATATTGAAAGATGAAACATGCACAGGAAAGGATGGAATGAAACATCTATCTAGTCAGCCTGCATTGTCAACATTGGCTGTCAAGAGTTTGACAGATATCACAACCAAATGGTTCTTAAAATCCACAAAATGACTTGGATTGACCTTGGTTTAATATGCTTGATATGCATTGGAGAGGATTTTAGTTCAGGCCTTTTTGAAATACGTGTGTCTTAGTCCAATTTAGAGCTCAGGTAAATTTAAATATAATCTATATTTACTAGATTCATGTCAATTTGTGCTTACTATGGCATTTTCGTGCTCTCTGACCCAGGTTATTTGTTTCTAGACAATTCATTAGATAACATCATTATTGCTAGTGATTAGAAGGTTTGCTCCCTGTTTATATATAGTAGTTTCCTCTGCCAGGGAGGGAGCAAACCCAAACTCACTGGGGAATAAGCCCATATTCATTAGAACTGATGTTACCTAATCAGGTAATGAATCATCTGCAAGCATACAGCCAAGGTGAGAGAGCACCAAGAACTTCATAGTTGAACTTGGTGCTACATATTTTGTCTTCTATTGGAATTTGTGTTTAATATACAAATAATTCTCAACTTACAACCAGTCACTTAAAAACTGGTTCTTACTTGAAGGTAAATGGCATTTCTTGCACATCTTCCAATATACCAGTGATGGCGAACCTATGGCATGTGTGCCACAAGTGGCACGCGGAGCCATATCAGTGGGCACGCGAGCTCAGATTTTCGAGCCTTCTGGGCCCACTGGAAGTTGGGAAACAGGCTGTTTCCAGCCTCCGGAGGGGGTGGGGAAGGCTCATTTTTTGCTCTCCCCAAGCTCCAGAGCCTTTCTAGGAGCCTGGGGAGGGCGAAAACGGCATTCCCCACCCTCCTGGAGGCCCTCTGGAGGCCAGAAATGGCCTGTTTCAAGTTGGGAAACTGGCTATTTCTGGCCTCCGGAGGGCCTCTGGGGGGGTGGGGAAGGCCGTTTTCGCCCTCCCCGGGCACCTAGAAAGGCTCTGAAGCCTAGGGAGAGCAAAAAACGTGCATGCCATCGCGTGCCAGGAGCGGGGGGTCACATGGGCATGTGCGGGGGCCCCCCGCATGGAATTATGGGTGTGGGCACGCACACATGCGACCCCCCCTGTGCTCCCCCACTTTTGGCACGCGAACCAAAAAAGGTTCGCCATCACTGCAATATACCATTGCTGCTACTTTGTCGTGTTATTGTTTGTAGTCAGTCTGTGCAATCTTTTTGCAGCTACTGTTTCTTTAGTTTCTTTGCAGAGGCAAAGTAGTAGTACGGTAGTAGTACCATAGTAGTAGTAGTAGTAGTAGTAGTAGTAGTAGTAGTAGTAGTAGTAGTAGTAGTAGTAGTAATATTCTGTTTTCCATTATGGATGAATGAATGGCTCTATGAGTGAAGTTAAAAGGTACATTTTTTTTCTGATTATGCATATTTAATGCATGTGCATGCAAATGTGTATATGTTCATTACAATTCTAGGCCATGCTGGAGAAAAATTCTGTTGATTTCATCCTGGTTTCATATCTTTTGCAGGAGCTAATTCCAAAAGCCTTGTGAAATGACTCATTTAATATCACAGCCCATAAGTTAATTAACATTCTTTCTTTCTTAGATTTTAGGGCCTGGCAAAATACATGGCTTCTGATGTTAAATTAAACCAGGATAAAATGTGTGAGGTGCAGAAATTATATAGAAAACTCAAGAAAATAAACCAAAAGCTGCAACTAAACAAAAATGGTCTAGATCGGTGTTTCTCAATCTTGGTCATTTTAAGAGATGTGGGGATTTTTGGGAGTGAACATACCTCTTAAAATAGTCAAAGTTGATAAACATTGGCATAGATTTTAGCTAACATTCTTCTTTTCTGTTTGCAGCAATCGGTCAGAATATTTTGCGAATGCTCTACAGAACAGATGCCTTCCAGGCAAATAACTTCCAATTTCTAGCAGGAGAACCAGATCACATATATTGAGAAAAACAACAGTGGTACTGCCAGTCAATTTAACTAGGAGCTTAATCTAAAGGATCTTTTCCTCCAAGTATGGCAGTCAATCTGATATCAAGAAGGAAATTCGATAAACCACAAATATTTGTCCTCAGGAAGCATTTTGGTGTACAAAGGAACATAAAACTCCCATATAAATCATACGATAATCTCATTTGGTTTCAACCAGAGTCTTGTTGAACTTGTCTTTATATAGATGCTTCTGGGGGAAAAAAGGAATATGGTTTTCTGAAACCAACAGCATCTACTTTTGATCATGTATACCAAGCTATTTATATCATGCCTCCCTTACCTATTTCTGTAGGATTATACTAAATTGTCCCAAACTTCTAAACAAGCATATAATATGTGATGTCAATATTTTTCTTTTTTCTTTAATTATTCTCTTCTTCCTTCCCTACAGGCCCTCAGTGCAATGCCTTAGTGGATCTAATTGGGACATGTTGGCCACGCAGCCTTGCTGGACAGCTGGTAGCGCGTCCCTGCCCTGAGTATTTCTCTGGAGTGCGATATAATACCTCAAGTAAGCCAGCAGATGGGTTGAGTAGGAGCATACGGCAGGAAGAGAGTTTCTTCCCTTGGATGCATTGAAGCAAAGACTGAAGCAAATGTCAATGAAAGATGGAACCATAATATCAGGAAGCATAGAAATGTCAATGTGTGTACAGTACTTGCATTAAGGAATGAAATCAGCAATTTGCATAATCTAGGGATGCTTGTGACATGCCTTGACAACAGACCCTGTGATTGGCAGGTAGCATGAAGCTTCTAGATTAAACACACTTGATACACAGCTAGATATTTAGGAATTTTTCCCTTCTGTTCACTGTACTTGGAATTTCAAGTAAAGCTTTGAATCAATATTCAGCTCCACCAACTGTTCCAAGAGATTCTGAGTTGAATAACCATAGTGCAGCTTGAATTTGGGCATAACTTTAACTGATTCTTCTTTATTTCTGAATAAACCAGAATATGTACATATTGGAAAATATTTATTTTTGAAATTCAGGACACGTTAGAAATTATGCAGAGCATACCAAATCTGGGATGGGAGAGGGGGTTAGAAAATGTGTTCTCATGACAGGAAATCATGTTTGAACACTAGTGAAAAAGAATGGAATTCTATCACTCTTTGAACAGTATTGAATTCCCCAAGGCTTCAGCTTTTGTGAATTAAGTATCACATAAAACATGGATTTAGCTAAAAATCCTTTTTTATGAACTAGATTTAAATTTAGATTTAAAAATCTAGTGCTTTCCAAAGTAAGAATTCAACAACTTCAAACTGTATTAAGTATCTGTTGTTATAACAAGGTTGTGTGGTTATTTATTGTGGCATAAACTTTCATGGTTTTGAATCCCACGCCATCTGCAATGTCTTGAAGTATTTTTTATGTCACTAATAATGAACAGGAAAAATGTCACTAACAATGAACAGGGGAAAAATGCCAGACTTCTGGTCCTTTCCTCAATGCTGAACAGATAAATGGTAAAGAAGACCTCAATTTTATACCTGAATTTTTTGTTGTCACTTATAAAGAGCCCAAATATGTCCAAATAATGAATTACCCACACAAGGAATGATTCAGCCAAAGAATGAAGTTTTGAAACTTTGTAATGTTCTTCCTGAATTCTCTGATATAAGATTTTATCTAATGACATCATGTTAGCTATAACTTTGATACACTATTTCTTAAGAGGATTGCTCTAATGATAAAGGTTATTTGTCCTATGTCATTTTACTGGCACAAAGGCCGTCCTTTCCATGTTTATTTGTAATTTTAGCCTGAATGACCTTTAAAAAAACTCATTCCGGAGAAGTGGTGAAGGAAGAGGGCTTAATCCTTCGTCCATTACTTTTCCACTTTAGATTGTTCTCCACAATGCTTCTCCATTTTACAGCAAAATTCAGAGCATTTGCTTGCATGGAGAAGGTCTGCATATATGGGGAGAGGGGAACAAGGTAAAATACAATAACTCAGAAAAAGATAATGATCTCCACCTCCCCCTTCTTTTCTGTGTTAAAAGCCTTCTTCTGAGGTTGCATTTTTATGAAGCAATTATTATCATATAAGCATTAGCATGGTATAGGATCTCCTGTTTGAGCAGGGGGCTGGACTAGAAGACCTCCAAGGTCCCTTCCAGCTCTATTCTGATTCTGCTTCAGCATGTATCCCAGAATTTTCAGAGTGGGTTTAGCTACCCTTCTGCCAGGGGCGGGTTCCTAATTTTTTTACTACCACTCTGTGGGCGTGGCTTATTTTGTGGGTGTGGCTTGCCAGCCATGTGACTGAGTGGGCATGGCTTCTCAGACTGCTGAAGGGAGGGGAACTGAGATAGGTCCTGCTGCCCATTCCCCCTCCCCTCAGCAGCTCGAGAAGCCTCAAACGTGCGAAAATGCCTAGGATCATCACCGCGCGTTCGTGACTTCTCGGACTGCTGAAGGGAGGGGAATGGAGATAGCTCCTGCCGCCCGTTCTTTCAGGGTCTCACGCGCTCCCTCAGCCATCCTCCCCTGCTTGGACTCACTGTGGGGTAGGAAGGCAGCGCATGCACAGTGCCGGAAGCTTGGCTTCTGGGCATGCGCAGAAGAAATTTTTAAAAAAAATTTAAATTTTTTTTTTAAAAATGACGGCGCCCAGGCACCGGCAACCGACCGCACCGGTACTGTGACATCACCAGGGGGCTGCTACTGGTGCTATAGAGTGGACCGCACCTGTAGGAACCCACCACTGCCTTCTGCCCTATTAAATACCCATATAATCCCAGTGCCTCTGTAAAAAGCTAGATCCAGAAAGAATGAAGATTACAATTCAACATATCTGCAGGTCAACCAGTTCAAAAAGGCTTATATAACATAGTGATTCTGCTATCAGTACCTTCCCTGCGTGTGGACTATATTGACTTTCTGGTTGATCGATTCTCAGCTTGTCAATAGGAATTGCAACCTAGCCAGAGCCATGAATTCTCGGTAACGAAGAGCAAAGCTACTCTTATAATGGGACGTACACGTTTTCAGTACAGTTTCTTGCATATGACTGTGCTACATGGTACTAAGAAAATCCTGAATCTTTGGACTGTGGAAGAAAAGCCGAGGTGGCGCAGTGGTTAAAGTGCAGCACTGCAACTACTTCAGTGACTGCTAGTTCAGCAGTTCAGCTGTTCAAATCTCACCAGGCTCAAGGTTGACTCAGCCTTCCATCCTTCTGAGGTCGGTAAAATGAGGACCCAGATTGTTGGGGGCAATATGCTGAACTCTGTAAACTGCTTAGAGAGGGCTGTAAAGCACTGTAAAGCGGTATATAAGTCTAAGTGCTATTGCTAGTGCTAAAAGGCAATCTTTCCAAAATTTCTAGCTCAGGTTATTGGTTCAAAGCAAGGCAGAGAACTGGGAAATGTCCATTGGCTTGGAAGTAGCTTACCTTGCCATCTCTGGGTGCCTGAATTTTGAAAAAAGAAAGGAATGCCATGCATTTTCTTTATTTTATAATTCATCCTATTCAAAAGACTGTACATGGATTAGACTTGATCGTTTACAATTTAAAGTCACTGAATGAAGCACAGTAATCTAAAAGTGTTGTTTTTGTGAGTTGGGCAGTGGTAGAGTAGAAGTGGTTAGGGATGAATTAGAAGATGCATGTGTAATATGTTTTTGATTTAACAAAAAGTTATGAAGGTTCCTGACTCTTTATTATGTGATCATGTTACTTATAGGGAGGGTTCCTGGAACTGTTGCAAGCCAAAAATAAATTTTGGCTCACAACATTAAAACATAAATAAATGTTTTCAATTTTTGCTCCCGCATTATCCCACCAGGAGTATTGTACTGGAATCCAAATATCTTAAGAACAATCATTAAGGGAAATCCTTGCAGACAGATCTGTTCACAGGACACTTCTGCAATCATTGTTTTGGATCTGAAGAGAAGTCACATTTGTTACCACAATCTTTGTTTTGGTGATGAATCCCTACTTTAATAAAATTGAAACTGGGTCAATGAGAAAAAAGAAGGATGGACTAGCCCAGTGATGGCGAACCTATGGCACGGGTGCCACAGGTGACACGCAGAGTCATATCTGCCGGCACGCGAGCCGTTGCCCTAGCTCAGCTCCAGCGCGCATGTGTGTGCCCGCCAGCTGATTTTTGGCTCGCGCGGAGGCTCTGGGAGGGCGATTTCAGCCTCCAGAGGGCCTCCGGGGTGGCAGGGGGAGCGTTTTCGTCCTCCCCAAGCTCCAAGAAAGCGTCTGGAGCCTGGGGAGGGCAAAAAACGGGCCTACTGGGCCCACTGGAAGTTGGGAAATGGGGGAGTGGGGGAGGGTCGAGCACGCATGCGCAGGGGGGTGGGGCGAGTGGGGAGCTTTGAATTATGAGTGTGGGCACGCACATGCGTGCGATAGCGCGTGCATGCACTATTTCGGCACCCGAGGAAAAAAAGGTTCACCATCACTGGACTAGCCAGTTCAGATGTATATGAAGATTCTAGTATTTTAAGGGGAAACAACACATATACAAAGATGATTCTCCCTTTAAAATGAAACTAAACAAAACTATCCACTAAAGAACAAATATCTTTAGCAATGCTGACATCAGTTGGAAGAGAAGGGATAATGATAGTGGAATACCTTCTTTTAGCCTAATACTAAAGGCAAACCTAGCTTGAATCAAGCATCAATCCTTGCAAACTGAAGCATGGAGGGCCTTTTTCCTCTTTGCATCTCATTTTGAGGATTAATCAAAATATGTTCTGATATTCACCTGAAACAGAGTATTTAAATGTACATTTAAAAAAAATTATATTATGTACTCTGGATAGATCTCCAAGGCCCCCCACTTACTTTGAGGGTCTGTTTAAAGTACAGCATAGCATTCTACATAAATGTAAACAAACACAATAGAAATCCAATCAGACTTTGCTGCTCAGTTTAGGAAGTTCAAAGATTAGAAGGATTTTGCTTACATTCCCTACTTAGGCAGAAGCTTGAAAGTAGAGAATGGTTAGGGCAGAAACTATCCCATGCCTTTTGTTGGAGGAGAGGAATCACTACAAAGGTGCACATGTCCTCCTGTTGACACTGAAAAACAGCCTTTAGCACTCATGTTCTGCTTTTGGACTGGGGAGGTATGGATTTCCAGCAAATAATATGCTCTCCTTCTTTCCAGTGGCAGTTTGAGCAGACTTTAGCTAGGAGTACTGGCCCACTTCCCATATCATCATTGGGGGCTCAATTTGATGAGGATTTGGAGAAGTATATTGACTATTGTGCTTTCTCTTTGCGCCCTAGCTGTGTCTTCTGTATATTGGTTGCATTCTGTCAGTCCTATAAAGTACACCAGATTAAGAAATCAATTCCATGTAGGTCAGGACTACTTTTATTGCAATAACTATAGTAGGAGTATAGTAATCTTGCCAATCTTGAGTGTTTTCCTCTCCCTTGATCTCTGTTTGAATGAGGGAGAGGCCAATCTGAAATGCATTCTCATGTCACTTTATTGAGTCAGCTCAAGTTCCTCTTATTTGACTGTTGCCTTGGTATTCTTTATATTCTTCCCATCCTTCAAGGCCATTCTCAATGCCCTCTACCAAGAGCTTTCCAGACACATGTTCTTTTCACTCCACATCCACGTATATACTTTATTTTTATTTATTTATTTATTTATTTATTTTGTCAAGTACGTATTTGATAATATACATAAGTATAACATTATTTGAATACATAAGATGGGTACAAATAAAAGGGAACATTTGGACAGGGATGGTAAGCACGCTGGTGCACTTATGCACACCCTTACTGACCTCTTAGGAATGGGGTGAGGTCAACAGTAGACAGTCTAAGGGTAAAGTTTTGGGGATTTGGGGAGGAAACCACAGAGTCAGGTAGTGAGTTTCAGGCATTAACCACTCTGTTGCCAAAGTCGTATTTTCTGTAATCGAGTTTGGAGCGGTTCACTTTGAGTTTGTATCTGTTGTGTGCTCATGTATTGTTATGGTTGAAGCTGAAGTAGTCGTTGACAGGAAGGCCATTGTAGCAGATAATTTTATGAGCTACGCTTAAGTCATGCCGAAGGCGACGTAGTTCTAAGTTTTGTAAGCCCAGAATTTCAAGTCTAGTGGCGTAAGGTATTCTGTTGCAAGCAGAGGAGTGGAGGACTCTTCTCGTAAAATATCTCTGGACAAGTTCTATTGTATTAATGTCCAATATGCAGTGTGGGTTCCAGACAGATGAGCTGTAATCAAGGATTGGTCTGGTGAATGTTTTATATGCTCTGGTTAATAGTGTAATATTACCGGAGAAGAAGCTACATAAGATTAGGTTGACAACTGGTAATGCCTTTTTGGCGATGTTGTTGCAGTGGGCTTTGGCACTTAGATCACTAGATATGAGTACTCTAAGGTCTTTGACAAAGTGAGGATCGTCTGCAAGGTCGTGTTCATTCAGCTTGTATTTGGTGTTCTGCTTCTTCTTGCCAATGTATAGGACAGAGCATTTGTTGGTTGAGATTTGGAGTTGCCAGTTGTTCGACCATTCTGACACAAAGTCGAGGTCTTTTTGAAGGGTAGCAGTGTTGTCGGTGGTGTTAAAAAGTTTTACATCATTGGCAAAGAGAATACAATTGTTTATAATGTGATCGCAAAAGTCATATATATATATATATATAAAGTATAAAGAGTGTTGGTCCTAGTACGCTGCCTTGGGGAACACCGCTGTTAACAGTTATGGGATTTGATAGGGCGCTCCCTATTTTGACCACTTGTTGTCTGTTTGACAGGAACGCAGCTATCCAGTTATGTAGGGGTCCAGAGATGCCGTAGAATTTTAGTTTCAGAAGTAGTTTGTCGTATACCACTGAGTTGAAGGCTTTACAGAAGTCTATGTAAATTGCATCTATTGTTTTGCGCTGGTCAAGTTTTGAAGTTCATATGTTTTTGCAGTGTACTTCAGCCCTCCCTGCCCAACACTTCCTCTCTCCCTCCCTCATACATTTGACTTCCACATCCACTCTTGCATAACATGCCTTACTGTATTTTTGCCACTTTTCAAAAGTCTTTTTTGGAATGGTTGTAGCTTATACCCACTTAACTTTCTGACTGACAGCTTTGGATTGAAATGTGGGGGAGTAGCATCTATTCTTATTATGAAGCTATATTATGGGTGGAAATCAAGTGTTTGTTTTCTCCCTTCAAGGAAGCGCAGTAGCAGCAGCAGCACTCCTGTCCCACTCCCCCCCCCCCAACAAAGCAGCTCAATATGTAGAGGCTTTATCATTTCAGGACACTCCTATCTCTGCCATTATTGTTTTTGGAGTTCTTGAGAAAGTACAGTAAGCCAAGAATTTATTCTGAAGAAGAGATTTCTAATGCTAAAAGAAAAATGCTGAAGGGTGAAAAACTAACTTATTATAACATGGAAGTGGTTGGATATTTCTTTCTTCTGGGATAGGCTATTGATTTCCAAACAAGGTGACCATCCTGGTTTGTTTCTGGTGGTCTCCCTTTGAAGTATTAACCTGGTCTGACCCTGCTGAGCAGTTTTCAAGATCAGTCAAGGTCAGGTAGGTGCTACTGTCTAAGAAGAAGACATATATTATTTCCCCTCCCTTTCAGCTTAACCTATGAGGGGGTCCTTGGTCTCTCTGAGCTTACTTGTTTTCTTGCAGATGTTTCATTACTCAAACTAGGTAACATCATCAGTGCTAGTAAGGAGTGCTGTTTGCTCTCAGTTCATACTCTAGTGCAGCGGTTCTTAACCTTTATAGTGGTCCGCACCCCCTTGAATCTGAAAATAAGCTCTTGCACCCCCTTTAAAATGTGTGTATATTTTTTATTTAAGAAAAAACATTTATTGCATAAACAAATGCCGTATTTATTTGCAATATATATTACTATATAACATTATTATATTATATATGTGTGTGTGTGTGTGTGTGTGTGTGTGTGTAACATTTTCTGCTGATAAATGAAAATAAAGGGAGACTATTATAGAACTATTTCGCTCTCGTCAGATAGCCATACCCTTAGTGGGATTTGAACCTGGGCAGTCTGCTTGTAAGGCAAAAGTCTTAACCTCTAGGCCAGGTTCTCTTCCCTATCAGCTCTTTACCAGGAAAGGGTTATATATGTTTTTTTCTGTCGAATCATCCTGGTGTATGGAAGGAAACATCATAGCTTCCTTTTGCCTTTCGGCCCCTCCTGGGGCCATCCAGGCAGTTTTTTATAGCTGACAAACTATATTGTCTGTATGTGTAACATTTTCTGCTGATAAATGAAAATAAAGGGAGACTATTATAGATCTATTTCGAGCTATTTTGCTCTCGTCAGATAGCCATACCCTTAGTGGGATTTGAACCTGGGCAGTATATAATAATGTTATGTAGTAATATATATTGCAAATAAATACGGCATTTGTTTATGCAATAAATGTTTTTTCTTAAATAAAAAATATACACACATTTTATATATATATATGTGTGTGTGTGTGTGTGTGTGTGTGTGTGTGTAGGATTTTTTGCTGATAAATGAAAATAAAGGGAGACTATTATAGATCTATTTCGAGCTTATTTTGCTCTCGTCAGATAGCCATACCCCTTACTGGGATTTGAACCCGGGCCGGCTGCCTTGCAGTGCAGCAACTTAACCATTAGGCCATAGGCTCTGTTCCCAATCAGCTCTTTCACCAGGAAAGGGTTATATATGTTTTTCTGTCATGTTATCCTGGTGTACCCAAATATGGGAGAGAAAGCATCATAGCTTCCATTTTTGGAATATATATGACATAAAAACACGGTCACCTCATTTGTATTTTTTTTATTTTAATTTTTTTTTAAAATGTTTGAAATTTCTCTCGCAGCCCTGGAAATGCTCTCTCGCACCCTCAGGGGTGCACGCACTCCAGGTTAAGAACCACTGCTCTAGTGGTTTGCCCTGTCAGTGTTGGTGGAGGTGGTCTTAGAGATTCTTTGGTTGGGCTGTTTGCTATTGACTTCATTAGCAGTTTCTTGATTGGGGTATTTTTTACTTGATTGTTGGTCTGATGTTAGCCTTGGAGTTAATCTGTGCTGATCTGGGTGCTGATTGCTAGTGAAGAGGTGCCTGGGTCTTTTTGTTCCTTTTTGGGCTGGGTGATCATCTATAGATGTTAATGTCTATGTGTCCATTGATGGCTGATTTGTCAGAGTGGCAGGCTTCTAGAAATTTCCTGGCATTTTTGGACTTAGCTTGGTCTAGGATGGTCACGTTTTCCAAATTGAAACTATGGTGAAACCTGTCTATATATTGTGAAATTAAAGAATTTTCATCATGTCTTCTGATTGTTAGTTGGTGTTCATGGATGTGTTCTGTCAGTCTTCTGCCTGTGTATCCTACATAGTGGTTGTTGCAGTCCTTACATTGTATGTTGTAGATGACTTCTGTTTTTTCTTCTGGGGTTGTTGGGTCTTTTGGTCTGGTTAGGATGTTTTAAAAGGCTTTAGTTGGCTTGTGTGCTCTGCTGATTCCATTTGATTGTAGTAGTCTGTTGGTGGTTTCTGAGATATTCTTGATGTATGGCAGTGTAATTCTTTTTAGGGTTTGTGTTGGTTGTGCTGTATTGAGTTGAGTGGACAGACTTTTTGATAAAGTCTGTGTGGATATTCATTTTGTTTTGTTGGAATATGTTGTACAGATGCTCTGTTTCCTTTTTCTGCTGTTCCAGGTTGCTGCAGTGTGTTTGGGCTTGTCTAAATAAAGTTCTTACGTAGCTTCTCTTATGGGAGGTTGGGTTTTTGGTTTGGTAGTGGAGCACCTGGTTAGTATGGATGGGTTTTCAGTAGAGTCATGTTTGTAGTTTGTCATTGTGATCTCTGTTGATCAGAATGTCCAGGAAGGGAAGTTGTTGTTTTCTTCTTCTCTGGTAAACGGAATTCCTTTAAAAATGTTATTGATGATTCTGTGGGTATTCTCTTAATTGGTTATTTTTTATTATAGTGAAGGTGTCATTTACATATCTGATCCAAAATATCTGATCTGCTCTTCTTTGCACTCTTTCTAGAGTCTCAACATCTTTTTTATATCATGACAACCAAAACGGGATACAATATTCCAAGGGTGGCCTTATCAAGGCATTATAAAGTGATATTATAAAACTTCACATGACCTTGATTCAAGCCCTCTATTAACGCAGCCTAGGACCGCATTCACTTTTTTGGCAGCTGCAGCACACTGCTGGCTCATATTTAAGTAATTATCTACTAGGACTCCAAAATCCATCTTGCAGTTACTACTGTTCAGCCATAGGTGGTAACCTATTCTATACTTGTGCATTTGGGTTTTCTTGCCTAAATGTAAAACCTTACTTTTTTCTACATTAAATTTCATTTTGTTAGATAGGGCCTAAGTCTATCTTCTGGAATATTGGCTCTTCCTGCCAGCTTGGTGTCATCTGCAAATTTGATGAATTTCCCTTCTATCCCCTTGTCTAAATCATTGGTGAAGATATTAAAGAGCATTGGGTCTAAGTCAGAGCCTTGAGGTACCCCATTGCATACTTCCCTCCATGTAGATGCAGTTCCATTAAGGAGTACACACTGAGTGTGATTGGTCAGTCAGTTATGAAATCATCTGGTAGTTATGATGTCTAATCCACAATTTTTTAGCTTATCAAGTAGTAGGTTGTGGTCAACTTTATCTGAAGTCCAAGTAAATTATATTCACAGCATTTCTCTGGTGCACTAATTGTGTCAAAGAATGCAATAAGATTATGTATCACAAGAATTTCATACTAAATATAGCCTCCACATCCTGAAAAATCTCTTCATTAGCTTTGTGGCCTCTTTTATGCCACGTGTTATTATTGGACTTTCATGCTAGGGATGAATTATGGGATTTATAAATTGATGCATTTGCAGTGTATCAAATTCAGGATTGATATACACAAGTACCCCATCTTTTATGAGATCATTGAAAGGTCAGAAGAAAACCTGTGGGCAAGAGTCAAGAATGGATCCAATAGTCCTTGCCTGAGTCATTCAAATTAATTCATTCTGTTAACTCATTCTGTTAAATCCAGTTTTGTTTGCTTGTGAATTCTTGTCACTTTTGAAAAGACCAAATGTTGATCTTGAGCCATGTTTTTCTCTGACCAAAGAAGGGTCAAGTAACATATCATAATTAATCATATGTCTTAAATGAGGGATAGCATTCAAGCCTCTGGCAGATATCAGATAACAATTTGCATCTTAAGTATATGAATATTTCAGCAGTAATCCAAGAGCAGACTTTCCCTATAATCTCAATAATATAAAAAAAACCTTTTTCTGTTCATGCATATCGCATGTGTAGTTTTAAGTAATATGTTATTAAAACAACAAATGACACGATCTAGTTCTGCAAACTTATAAGGTCTCCTGTTATTTTTATATGAAGAAACCCATGTATAAACAAAACTCTTAAAAATATTTTCTATAGACCAGCTGATTCAGCTAAGAATGCCAGGGATTATTTTGCTTGCCTAGTCAGAATATCTCATTTTATAAGATATTCTCTTTCATCATTTGTTTCATGCAGTTTGCACCACTCAATTGCCACTGTGTTTTTCTTTTTCAGACAATGTGTACAGAGAATGTTTTGCAAATGGGACCTGGGCAGCCCGTGTGAATTATTCCCAGTGCCAAGAGATCCTCCATGAGGAGGTAAGGACTATTGTATGGTAACCAGATAAAGGTGGTGCTGTAATGTGCTATAGAGCGGTATATAGATAGTCCTTGACTTACGACCACAATTGAGCCCAAAATTTCTGTTGTTAAGTGAGACAGTTGTTAAGGGAGACTTGCCCCATTTTATGACCTTTCTTGCCACAGTTGCTAAATGAATCACTGCAGTTGTTAATTTAGCAACATAGTTGTTAAGTGAATCTGGCTTCCTCATTGACTTTGCTTGTCAGAAGATCACAAAGAACCTGGGACACTACAACCATCATAAAGCATCTGAATTTTGATCACGTGACCATGAAGATGCCACAATGGTCATAAGTATAAAAAACAGTCATAAGTCACTTTTTTCAGTGCTGTTGTAACTTCAAATGGTCACTAAACAAACTATTGTAAGTTTAGGATTACTGTTTAAGTGTAAGTGCTATTGCTGTTATATGAAGCAAATGGGCCAGATTTATAATATTCTTTTATTAATAAAAATATGGACAGTGGAGTTATGCACATTTCAAAAGTTATTTGGAAAAATTGCATTACACCTCATGCCAGCACAGCATCTTGCTGTTTATTAAAGCAGCTACATTTAGTGAGCTTGAAAAAAACATATTGCTGCTTTCAGGGGTGGGTTCCAACTTACCTCGCTGTCAGTTCACTTCCTCCCACGCCGCGTGGGTGCGCCTCATGGGCGGGTGCACGCTTCATGGGCACGCGCATGCGCAGTGCCAAAAAATCCAGGAAAAGAAAACTGAAAACAAGATGACGACCGCATGCACAGTGCCGGAACTTGGCTTCTGCACATGCTCAGAAGAAAATTAATAAATTAAAAAAATTCGGAAAAAAAGGTTAAAAAAATTTTTTTTTAAAGATGGTGGCGCCCACGAACCGGCATCGACCAAACAGGGTCCGTGACATCATTGTGACATCACCAGCGGGTCGCTGCTGGTTCGGGTGAACCGGTCGGAACCCACCCCTGGCTGCTTTAATGAATCAGATCATTAACTGAGGTCTTAAAAGCCACTTTTCAAGTAGATGCATTGTTTTTCTATTACATATGGAAGTCTGAAAAAGACAGGCTATGAACCGTTGAGATTTTTGGGCTTTTTCAAGGTCCAAAGCACTTCATCTTAATCATTTTCAGAATGTATATAGATCTTAGCAATGAACAGATTGGAGAAATTCGTGGTTTCTGTTTATTTAATTAAACAGAAGAGAAAAAGGAAAGCTAAAAAAGGGCTAAAATATCAACAAATGTGTATTTGTTTGTGTGCTTGAATACATCTCAAACATAAATGCAGACATAAAATTTTACACTAAAGGTTCAATCAAGGATGTACTTGTTCTGCTTAATTAAACAAAGAAGGCAGTATTAGATATTGATATAGATACAAATGGGAGATAGAGCAGTGCAGTGGCTAGAATGCTAGTCTGGGAGCAGAGAGATATCTTTTCAACTATGTATTATGGTTCTAAGAATTTGTGTTTTTAAATAAAAATGTAATGGGATTTGCAGAATTATTTTTACCCGGAACAGAAATAATTTGAGATTTTAAACATTGAGCGTAGAGGTCTGGGATCATCAATGTATGGGGTAATATACAATGCTCACAAACATTTCCATCTCAGACTGGGTTAAGATTAGGGTTATTTAAAAAAAATTTTTTTTTAAAGAATAAGCATTTTGCAAAGTGAAAAACTTATCTCCAACATTTTTCTTATTTCCAAAAAATGCTTCTGAGCACCAAATGCTCCATAATGTTTCCTAAAGCATAATAATGGTAGACAGCTAAAGCATAGTGTTGTTTGAAAGTGTGCCCACTTATTTAATATAAAAATAAAGGCATGGACAGATAGTTAGAAACATCCTGGCAGCAGAATCTTTAGGATACGGCAGGTATCATTTGCGTAACTTAGTTCTTTGTAAAAGGTTATAGCCATATGGCAACCACCTGAGAAGCTTTTTAAGGAGAGGTTGGGCAGCCGTAGGATTTTTATTTCAGGCCTTTGGTGGTTTGTCAGTCACTAGAACAAGAACTAGTGGTGAGTGCAAACATTTCCTGGCTTTACAGGTTCTGCATGAGGGCAGGAGGTGAACGAAGTATGCAAGGCCTTTTTGTTTTGTGGTCATTATCTGGAAAATCCCAGAAGGCTGTTAGTTAATTAGAATTTAACCAAGGTTCCTGGAAACATGATATATCCACTGTAGCAATTAAATTTAGCTGTCCTTGGGGGTTTGGATAGAAATCACAGGAGAGGAGGACTAAGTAATTAAATTAGCCAACTGCCCTGTTGTGAGACTGGCATCCACTGTGTGAATTAGCAATTAATGTGGAGAAAAATAGCTGGCCCTTTCAAAAAAAGACTTTAGCATCTTACACAGAAGACTGCTGCAAGTAATTCTGTCCCCCAGAATTACACACACACACACACACACACACACACACACACACACACACACACACACACACACACTTTCTTTTCCATTTTTGGAGGTCTATTTAGGGCACCTTTTAGAAGGATGGAACATCATCTGAGAATTGTTCTTAAATACCACACTTCGCTTCCTACTATGCTACAGAGCCCCTGATTATGACATCACACATGCGAACAAGCTAACCTCACTACTAACGTGGGCAGCCTCCTACCCACACCCTCTTATTTTTCTTGATGACCTCAACTTACCTCATATTGACTGGACCCTAAATGAATGTTCAACCGAACCTATACACTCAACCCTTTACAATGCTATTACTAATCTAGGGCTTGAACAGCTAGTAACAAACAATACTAGGCTCAGCAATTGTCTTGATCTCATCTTCTGCAACAGTTTACACTCAATTTATGGACTACAAATAATAGAGCCCTTTTCCAGCAGTGACCATAGCATGATTGACTTTTGTCTCAATATACATCCTTACAAAAACGACCACAATAAAAGTATAACCACTTACAACTTTAAAAAAGCCAACTATGATATCATAGATGCTGACCTCTCATCTTTTGATTGGCAAACATTATTCTCTGACTGTAATACTGCTGAAGACTACTACAATATCTTTTTGCTCGAAATGCAGAGAGTCATTAAATTATATGTACCACCAATTATCACCAAAACCAAGAAAAACAAATTACCCATAAAAATAAGGAAGCTCCAATCCAAAAAAAGATCCCTTTGGCGGAAGAACAAAACTGGCTACGTTGCTAACTTTAAAAGCCGCTACAAAAATCTATGCCACCAATTAAAGACTGAATGTACCAATTATCACATCAATCAAGAAGAAAACCTTCTGCACACAAAATCCACACGTGCCTTCTAGAACTTTGTAAACAACAAACTCAAAGACTCAAGATCCATCCCACCCCTCAAAGGACCAAATGGTAAAGAATATAATGATGAAGCTGTTAAAGCAAACCTCTTTAACACATTCTTCAGCTCCATCTTTGTAAACAGCAATGGCTCATGCCCAATATTTCCTAGTCGCATGTCAAACAATAGCAACGATCTAACACAAATTGATTTTACAGAAGATAATGTTAGAAAAGCATTACTCAACCTAAAACCATCTCTATCCATTGGACCTGACGGTCTATGTGCATATTTCTTTAAAAAGCTCTCCACAACCATTGCTGAACCTCTAAGCATACTTTTTGAAAAATCCTTCAGAACTAGCCTCTTACCCAACTTATGGTCACTAGCCACAGTCATCCCTATCTTCAAAAAAGGAGATCCAAGTAACGTTGAAAATTACAGACCAATCTCTTTATGTTGCATCACCTGCAAAGTCATGGAATCAATCATAAATCAATCCATCACCCTTCACTTAGAAACTAACAACCTACTCTCTAACAAACAATTTGGTTTCAGAAAAAAAATATCCTGTAACCTGCAACTCCTACACTGCAAAAACATATGGACTTCACAACTCGATCAAGATAAATCAATAGACACAATTTACATAGATTTTTGTAAAGCCTTTGATTCAGTAGTACACGACAAACTACTTCGGAAACTAAAATCTTATGGCATCTCTGGTCCCCTTCTTGATTGGATAACTGCGTTCTTGTCAAACAGGCAACAAATGGTTAAAATAGGGAGTGCCCTATCAAATCCTGCACCTGTCAATAGTGGTGTCTCTCAAGGCAGCATTCTAGGACCAACACTATTCATTCTTTACATAAACGACCTTTGTGATCATATTATAAGCAACTGCGTTCTCTTTGCTGATGATGTTAAACTATACTGATGATGTTAAACTATACTGCATTCAGTTTTGGGCGCCATGATGTAAAAAGGATGTTGAGACTCTAGAAAGAGTGCAGAGAAGAGCAACAAAAATGATTAGGGGACTGGAGGCTATCCTGTCCTATTGTCCAAATTTACCTATACCTACTTTGCTTTTGTTTATGTTTATACCATACCTGTTATCTTGTAAACGTTTTGACAAATAAAATAAAATAAAATAAAATAAAATAAAATAAAATAAAATAAAATAAAATAAAATAAAATAAATAAATAAATAAATCACCATGCAGCAATCTGCATTTCTAAATGACTGCTGCGCACTTTCTTCTTCTTCGTCTGTGGCTCCTCCTCTGTCACTTCCCAATGTGTCTTTCAGCAAAACATTGTTCTCTTTCATTGGTATGATTGCACATAGTTAATCTTGAAGCTTCTGCTAATCAATTTCACTAGAGCTTGGGAAACGATCCAGGAAAAACATCCTTCTTTCCACCATGCATAGTTAAGCTATAGAATTAATTGCCATTGAATGAGTTAGCAAGCAGATAACGCTTAGAGGGCAGTTGCTAATGCTGCTCCTAATAAAAGATTGCCTGTAAAATGATTTGTACCATCAGTGGGGTAGCCAAGTAATTACACTGCTGATCTGAGCCCTTGGCAAGCAATCAGTGTTGGGGGTCAGAGAAAGCTCAATAAAAATCTGATTCTTTGGCCTTGGTTTATCTTTTCTACTCTGTTCCCACTGATGCTAAATTCTTTACTACCAATACAGTAGTTGTTCTTGGGGGTTCCAGTTTTAGGTCTGGCTCATTTTCTTTGGATCTGAACCAGGGGCTCAGCAATTTTGAAGTAAAGATTAGTGACCATATACTCATCACCATATTCTAGAATCACGATATTCTAGAATCATATTCTTGTTTCATTTCCTACATATCCTCTTGATCTCATAGACTCCTCTTGTGTTTTTCCTGTTGTAGAAGAGAAGCAAACTGCATTATCACATTGCTGTTGTGATTAATTACCTTGGGCACTGCATTTCTTTGGGGGCATTGCTGGCAGCTTTTGTCCTCTTCATGCGACTTCGGTGAGTATGCACAAAGGTATAGGATCATCAGATGAAAAGATTCTCCTTTGAAACTTGACAGCTGGAATGCATGAACTTTTGTGCCTACACTGTACACTGAGTGGTTTCTTTTCTCCTGCAGGAGTATACGATGCTTACGAAATATTATCCACTGGAACCTGATCACTGCTTTCATCTTGCGGAATGCCACATGGTTTGTGGTACAACTCACCATGAATCCAGAAGTGCATGAAAGCAATGTGGTAGGTTCAAGCAGAGTTTGGCACAAAATTACTTTAAGGTACAATTTGAGAAACTGAACCTTCGGTTTTTTTGAGGTATTGCTTACTAAGACTGTTGTGAAAATTAAACCTTAAAAAGATCATAAAACTATACTGGAAAGCATTATGGACTTTAAAGATACTACTGATAGTGAAGCTTCTAATTAGCTTGATGGCAAAGGACAGATTTCTTATGCCAAAACTCTAGTTTGAATCCTTGGCATTAGCTGGGAAAAATCTCTGGAGAGACAGAAACAGAGTAGTATAGCTAGCCCAGCAGTTTACTAATATGGCCTGTGGTCCACATGCAGCCCTCAGAATGTGTGGAATCAAGAGTTATGGTTTCTTTCTTTCTGTTTTGCATGTGGGGAGGGTCTTAATCAGGTTAAACTGTTGCCTTAGCCTTGCAGGAGCGCAATATAAACATTCTACCCTTTAGGATCCTGATCTCCCCACCGAAAATCTGGTTCTGGCTGTGCCTATGTTTTGAAGTCAGGGGCCTGACGTTCAATAGTGGGTTCTAAGTCCCGTTGCTATCGTTTCGCTCATGCGCATGCGACGCTTCTGCGCATGCCGCCGCTACCGGTTTGCTGAACCAGGCCGAACCGGGAGCAACCCATCGCTACTGATGTTCTTCACAGAGTCTGGTAGAACCCATACACAAATGGCTTAATTCATTACAGGATGGCTGCCTATTTTTATTTTTAAAGGCACAGTTTGATGGATTGCAGTGTGACAAGGTAAAAGGTTGAATCAGGCATCTCTGTACAGGGGTAGAGAACCTATGGCTTTCCCAAATTTGATAGGTTGCACTTCCCTGTGTACATGATCATTGGCCTAACTGATGGACCTTGATGGAAGATAAAGTCCAACAATAAATGGAGGACTACATGTTCCCTACTCCTGTTCTGTAAGTTTCAGTAAGGAATCTGAGGATCATATATCAACCTGAAATAACAGCCCAATCTTTTACTGTAGGTACCAGGTCTAATAGAGTCAAAAAAAGCCAATATGCTAGTTGTGGTAGCAATCACACATACAAAGGGGCAGGACTTCAGTTGCACTGCCACAACAGTCTTGTTGACAATTTTCCTGCTTCCCTGAAAACACTGCTGGCTTTCAAACTCTTAAAACTGTTTGCACTGCAGTAAAACTAGGAAATATGATTTTTTTAAAAACCAAATTTCAAAACATGCTTTTTGTAGGAATTTACCTACTTTTTCCTGCAAATGACTGAAAAATATATGAAGATTCTTTTCTATTTTTAGACCCGCTTAATTTTCCTGCCTTTTGCCTTATAAGATAAGCCAACACTGTATTTTAGATGTTAGTGCTGTTTTCCCCATGCTTAAAACCTCCAATTTGAAACGTGGCCTGTCTTCACTCTTGGCCTGTAATTTTTGGCCTAACTCCTTCTTATGTAGCACTGCACTCCTTTTAAATGATTGGCTCATTCATCTGAGGTTGCTGTTTCCTAGACATGACATTCCACTCAGCAGTTTCTGTGGTTTTACAGTAATCTTGTTACAAAACAAATTTTAGGAAAGTTGCACGATTTAAACTGTAAAAAAGCAACTCCAGCACATTTAAATTCCAGGCATATTACTGCATGTAAGCAGAATGATTGGCATAGGACAAATGTAAATCTGTCAAACTTTTATACAGAAAAATAGAATAATAATAAATGTTCTGGTCCAAGCTTAGTAGCTTTTCTCAGACAGAAAATTCCACGCAAATGGGTAAAACATACAGATTACGTTTATTGTCTGTATCTTCACATCATAGACTTACTAATGAGATGAAATTCCTCAAAGTATGTTCATAATCTGTCCCATTACACGTAGTTGAAAAGAGATTCATTTCTCCCCATCTGCAGGCTGTTACATGGTCCTTTGTTAAGACTTAAAAATGGCTGTTGGAGAGCATGGCACAATTACCCAGCAGCCTAGGTATAGCTTGATGGCCAATGAGAACACACAGATGGGGACACATGTCATGGACTACATTACCCAGAGTGCAATCTCCAGCTAAATTCCCCTAATGCAATCACTTAAAGAAACAGCTCCTAAACTGAGCTAAATATCCCTCTAGTCTATCAGCACACTCCCCGCCTGGAATTATAAAAATTCCACTATTAACTTAACAAATTACTAAAGTAAACAATGGTATAGCATAAACAATGCAAACTTAACTATCTACCTTATTTTTCGGAGTATAAGACCCACCTTTTTACCCTCAAAAAGAGGGTGAAAACTTGAGTGCGTCTTATACACTGAATGTAGCCCCACCCAGCCACCCCCACCCTTTGGCCTCTGCCTGCCAGCAATTTACCTCTTTGCAGCAAACAGGGCAAAGCACAAGAAGAGCACAAGAAGAGATAAACTGCCTCCCGACCTACAGCTGACGGAGGCTTGCAAGCCACGTAGTAAAATGAAACTAACTACTAATGTGACAAATTGCTGGGAGATAAACTGCTGGCAATATTAGACTGCTGAAATTGCAAGGAGGCAAGCTATAGCTGCTATGGCTCAGAGATAGAGCTCTTGCCTCACAATCAGGAGGTTGTGAGTTCTATCCTAGGTAGAGACAGATTCTGTTAATATGTTATTTTGTTAAATGTTTGTAGAGTGTTCAAATTATTAGACTTATTTTTTAAAGACTGCTTTATTATTGTTCTAGACAACTTAACAAAATGAAGAAGCTTTTTAAAATAAATGCTTGCTCTGAAGAGGCCCAGTGCTATTGTATCTTCTTTTAAATAGCAGAGAATACTTCCAGAAAGCCACATCAATTTTAAAGATCTGTAAAAGTATAATCTGAAATGTCCTGTTTTAGTATTAAGTATTAGTATTAAGTATTAGTATTAAAAGAAGGCAGCTGAGAAACCCTGACTTAGTCATGTTTAAAGTAGATCTATTTAAATAATTGGGAGGAGTTAGTGTGATTACATTTAAGAAAACTTTCTGGGATTAATATACTGCCATAAATGTACATTTCTTCAATTCTTTGCCATTTCTATTGGTCAGGCACACATGCACAGAAATACACAGCAGACAGTGTATATCATCTGTACTGTTTGCTGTTTGCTGTTTGGCAAATTGCTGGGAGGCAGAGGCCTTTTTTCCTTGTTTTCCTCCCCCAAAACTAAGGTGCGTCTTATACTGCGGTGCGTCTTATACTCCGAAAAATACGGTAATTGTCTGAAGTAAACAAAGCATAGCATCAAACAATGCAAATAATGAGGTAGATACAAGGCATGCAAAGCTTGAGGTTCAATCTTCGAGTTTGGTCTTCTTTCTCAGCAGTACCAAGTCAGTGACAGGTCTGGTGTAGAGCTTCTTGATGAAAGTCTTTGAGCCACGGCATGAGTCTTGTGGCTTCACGATCTGAACTTCCACTTGGCAAACTAGTCCATCAGAGCTGGGCAGAACTTGGTGTACAAGTCCCATGGGTCAAGAGTTTTGAGGTGCGTCCTTGTCCCTCAACAGGACAAGGTCTCCTCTGAGATTCGGCTCTGTGGTCTCCCATTTGTGGCGAACCTGAAGGGTAGACAATTATTCTTGCTTCCAGCGCTTCCAGAAGGTGTTGGCCAGCAGTTGAACTTGTCTCCAATGTTGCTTATACCTGTCCTTGGGGACGAAGTTCCCTTGTGGTGCTGGCCATTCGCCTGTTTTCTGTGTTAACAAGGTGGCTGGTGCGAGGAGAATTGGATTCTCAGGATCCGAAGAAAGTGGACCCAAAGGTCGAGCATTGATGATAGCTGACACCTCTGCCATGAGGGTGGTGAGGATCTCATTCATCAGCGTAGGTACCTTTGTCAACATGGAGTCAAAGATTTTATGGGCTATGCCGATCATTCTTTCCAATGCTCCTCCCATATGGGATGCATGAGGCAGGTTAAATGTCCATACACAGCTTTGGGTCTTCAGGTAGCTATCAATTGCTGGATTGAAGTGAGTGACCTCATCGATCTGTAGCTCTTTGCAGGCTCCAAAAAGTTTGTACCACAGTCAGATCCAAACACTTTAACTGGGCCTCTGTGGGCTTGGAACCTTCTTAGAGCATTAATGAAGGAGGAACTGTCCATAGATTTGATGACTTCGATGTGGACAGCTCAAATGCTAAGACACGTGAAAAGGACGGCCCAACGTTTGCTGTGAACTTGACCCCCTCTGGTCTGACAGGCAGACTCTAACCACGGGCCGAAGATGTCTAGGCCTACGTAGGTAAAGGGCGGTTCACTTGGGTGGCAGGTCAGCCATCAGCTGGTGTTGTGTCCTAATTCATGGTTTGTGACAATGCAGGCACTTGTGTAAGACAGTAGAGATGAGCTTCCTGGCTCCCACAATCCAGAGTCCAGCAGCTCTAACAGCTCTCTCTGTGAAGTGTCGGCCTTCAAGACACCTCATGTTCATTCTTGTCACTTGTTGTGATCTCCGTCTGAAGCTCGGTTTGAGGCTGACGATCGGCTTTGAGAGTCATCTTTGCTTAGGAGGAGCTTCTCTCGCTCTTTGCTGGAGATGTTGTATGTCTTCCAGAAGCTCCTTGTCTTGTAGCTTCGACTGGATGCTGATAAGTTGGCATTCACAGTCTTTCCATTGTAGGTACGTCTTCTTGTTTTCTTTCTCCAGTGAGCGGATGCGACCTGGGGAAAGCGTCTCTTTTTTGGTGTTGAAAAAATGTAACAATTTCTCCCAGAGTGTTTGATTATTTTGGTAGTACTTATCCCATTCCTTCGTCAGTTTCAACAGCATGGCCTCAGTAAGCTTTCTATTCGACCTCAAATCATAAGTTTTCTGAGGTGTCTCTGCCACTTTAGAAATTTGGGCATTGAACTCTGAGATTGTGGCGAGGTTAGGTAGGGGACTCTGTGTTCTCGGCAAATTAATGCTTCTGTCCCGATTGGAAAGGACTCCATGACATCTAGGCCCCTGTTATGCGGGGTGCCTCAGGGGTCAGTTCTCTCGCCCATCCTGTTTAACATTTACATGAAACCGCTGGGGGAGATCATCCGCAGACATGGGGTGCGTTTCCACCAGTACGCTGATGACACCCAGCTGTACATCACCACCCCGTCTGACTTCAGTGTGGCAGCCGATGTAATGTGCCGATGCCTGGACGACGTTAGGATCTGGATGGGGAGGAACAGACTCAGACTCAACCCCGACAAGACTGAGTGGCTTTGGATATTGCCTCCTAAGGACTATGACAACTGTCCCTCCTTGGTTCTCGAGGGAGCAAAATTGACTCCCTCGGATCTGGTCCGCAACTTGGGGGTCCTCCTAGACCCACAGCTAAAATTGGAACACCATCTCACTGCTGTGGCTAGGGGGGGCTTTGCACAAGTTCGCCTGGTGCACCAGTTGCGGCCATACTTGGAGAAGGAGGCTCTACTCACAGTCACTCATGCCCTTGTTACCTCCCGTTTGGACTACTGCAACGCGCTCTACATGGGGCTACCCTTGAAGAGTATCCGGAGACTCCAGTTGGTGCAAAATGCGGCTGCGCGTGCTGTGGTGGGTGTGCCAAGGTACACCCACGTGACACCAATACTCCGCCAGCTGCATTGGTTGCCCATTAGTCTCCGGGTCCAATTCAAGGTGTTGATCATCATCTTTAAAGCCCTTCATGGCTTAGGACCAGGCTATCTCTGGGACCGCATTCTGCCTCATACTTCCCTCTGACCGGTTAGGGCCCACAGAGTTGGCCTCCTCCAGCTCCCGTCAGCCAAGCAATGCCGACTGGCGGGTCCTAGGGGGAGAGCCTTCTCTGTGGCGGGCCCCGAGCTCTGGAACCAACTCCCTCCAGAGACCCGAACCATCCCCACTCTGCTGGCCTTCCAAAAAGCTGTTAAGACATGGCTCTTCCTGCAGGCAGGGGGTAGAGTTTAATTCCATCTGCACTCTCCCCCGGGTATGTCTGGTGGTTGAATGGTTTTTTATATTGCAATTTTTTTTAATTTTTATATATTGATTTTAAATTGAATTTATTGGTTATTCTTGTATCTTTCTTGTGTTGTAAGCCGCCCTGAGTCCCTCGGGAGTTGGGCGGCATATAAGAAAACCAAATAAATAAATAAATAAATAAATAAAATAAATAAAGTCTCTTCATCTGTGTCGAGATCAGTTGAGAGGACCAGCTCTGCTTACTCTGCAGCGGCCTCTGCCATGACTAGGAAGATTTAAGAAAATTTCCTGAACACTTCTAAAAATGTCAGTGCAATTCACTCTTTGACCACTTGGGTGAGTTGCAAACTTTTGAGAGCATTGCTGTAGTTCACTCTTTGAACACTAGGGTACTCTGTTAGCGTTTCTTGGGCTTAGCATATTTAGTGAAATTCACCTTTGAGCCAGTACACGGCGCTGCGAGTGTTGCCTGGGTTTGGCGTGTTTAGTGAAATTCAGCTTTGAGCCAGTAGAAGGCACTGCGAGCATTGCCTGGGTTTGGCGTGTTTGGTGAAATTCAGCTTTGAGCCAGTAGAGGGCACTGCGAGCGTTGCCTGGGTTTGGCGTGTTTCTTGAAATTCAGCTTTGAGCCAGTAGAGAGCACTGCGAGCTAACTAGTGCTTGGGCTAAACTGGTTGCTAATTCCTCCTTTGTCTAGAATTTTGCCACGTGGTTATGCCCTATTTTGTGATTTCTCAGAGACCTTCCCTGGCTATATCACGATATTGAGTTATTAGCATGATGTGAAAAACTCTGTAGGAGGAATGTCTTCCTCAATTGTTTTTTCAAGCAAAGTTAAAGAAGGCAGCTGATATTATTAACTTTTGATTTTTCCCCCCAAGGCAACACACTTTATTTGTCTTAATCACAACTTCCTTTGTTTACTGGAACCTATCTTGTCTCAAAT
Organism: Diadophis punctatus similis; assembly: GCA_023053685.1. Taxonomy (NCBI): domain Eukaryota; kingdom Metazoa; phylum Chordata; class Lepidosauria; order Squamata; family Dipsadidae; genus Diadophis; species Diadophis punctatus. The sequence goes on along the minus strand of JALIGW010000009.1, from coordinate 15,769,814 downwards.
GCAGCTTTCTTTTCAAATGCAAATTCAGGATGATTTGTTAAAGGGAGAATTGGCTTTGGTATGCAGATTTTATCTCCATGGATCCACGAGGCTTTAAAAAAAAACCAGTTAAGCTCTGGTGGATTTTCTCTCACTTTGCAAAGAGAAGGAAACAAATCTTACACTTGCTCCATTAAAACAGAGTCTTTTACTTATTTTGTGCAAAGATGATGAAAGATTTCATGCTGGGGAGGGGGTTAGCCCCCCCTCTCTTTCTCTCTTTCCTCTCCCTCTCCCCTTCTCTCTTCACCCCGGCACCCCCTGCCGCTCTTTGCTTGAGTGTGGCGGGCGCAAGCTCCAGCCTGAAGGGGCGGGAGGTGAGGGCTGCCTTGAGCAGAAATGTGGCACTTGCTCCGACATGAAGGGGACCATGGCTGGTGCTGAGCTGTCTGCAAATGATGCGGAATCGCAAAAAGGGGCACTAGGGAGAGAGAGAGAGAAATCACCCTAGCATCCCTTTTTGCGATTCCACGTCCTTTGCGGGCAGCTCAGCACCAGCTGCGGTCCCCTTCGTGTCAGCTCAGGAAGGGAGGGACAGCTGCTGCTGCCGCCGAATGCATGGAGGGAAGAGTTCTGGCTCTCCGGCGCAGTGCAGCTGGCTACTCACCTGGGTGCACAGTGGTGGCAGCGGGAGGAGGAGTAACCGTTGCTACCCCATGATCCCGGCCCAGGAGGGTATCCTGCTTGTGTGTGTGCGTGCGGATGTGCGAAAGATAGAGAGATGAGAGAGAGAAAAGGGGATCCGATAATTCCCTTTTCTCTCTCTCATCTCTCCCCTTCCCCCTTGTGCAGTGGGCGGTGAGGGCTGCCTTGAGTGCAAATGTGGCACAAAGGCAAGTATAGGGTTGCTTTGCTCCTACACTAAACCTCCGGCCATTGCCTTGCCATGTCCCCCCCCCTGCAGCTATTCAGCCGAGTGCGGTGGGCGCAAGATCCAGTCCGAAATGGCAGGAGGCAAGGGCTGCCTTGGGCACAAATGTGGCACTTTCCTCCTGCACTAAGGCTCCAGTGACCCTCCTCCTCTCCTTCCTTCTCATGACCCCCTGGCCGACTATGATGAGACCGGGAGGGTGTGCATGAGCAGGGAGATCCTCTTCAAATGAGCGGCCAGGCTCGGCCAAAATGCAGCAAAGGTGTGCTTGGGGTGGGTGGATGCTCGCTTGAGGCAGGGTCTCCCCGCTTGTGCACAACTTCCTGGCCCCGCCACAGCGGCCAGGGGATCGTGCCCCCCCATGTTTTAAAGCTGCGGTTTTAAAGCCGCAGCCCAGCGCTTTCTGTCATCCCGTCCTCCTGGATCCCCTTCCCACCCCGCCAGTGTTAGTGAGGCTGGCGTCGGTCATGGCCGGGTTGGGCCAGTGTGAAGAGCAAGCAACTGAGGCACGCCTGGCACCAACAAGGGCTGGGAGAAGCTCTAGGAAGAGTGAGATGCCAGAGAATCAGCTCCAGCTGCTTCTCATCCCCCACCCTCTCAGGCCAGGCGAGAGTGAGTGGGAGGGGAGGGCAAGGGGCGGAGATAGCCAGTGGTGATACAGGGAGCACAGCAGAAGGCTCAAAAAGCCACATGCAGCTCCAGAGCCACAAGTTGCGGACCCCCGGTTTAGTCAAATTGTTGCTAGTCTGGAGCATTATGAAAGAACTATAGGTAGAAACAAAGTAGGACTTTTTATGCCCAACATAAATTTTCTTAATTTGGTGCATTTTAGATAAGATACAATATTGGTGATGAGAATGACAGTTCAGCACAAGGAGGACATTCAATTAATTTCAAATGTTGGGAGGGTATAGAAAACTGCATAACAACTTGATTATGGATAGACTTTGCTTAGATTGTCTTTATTTGTTAACTAAAAGAAAATATGGACCACTCCCTCCTCTGATTTTTCCGATAACAACAGCCCTACTAGGTAGGTTGAGCTGAGATACAACAATGGGCTTGGTTGTTCCATGGACATCCATGGCTACTGGTGACCTTGATCTTTTACCACACCTTAAGCATGATAGTTCCTTTACTAATCAGAAGCTTCTTAGAACTCTCATTAATTAATTCTGCTTGTCCTTCACACTGTAGCCATGGTGCCGTCTTGTCACAGCTGCTTACAACTATTTCCATGTCACTAACTTCTTCTGGATGTTTGGTGAAGGATGCTATCTGCACACTGCTATTGTTCTCACCTATTCGACAGACAAGCTGCGGAAGTGGATGTTCATCTGTCTCGGCTGGTGTGAGTGGCAAGGAGAAGGGTGGGAGAGGGTTGGTGCATCTAAGTAAGTTTGTTGGATGATAGGAGGCCTCTCCTGAAATGAATTCCCTCAATGTATCCAATTGGCACAGGTTGGAACTCAACCCATCAAGTGATATACAAGGGCATCACTATATTATTTTTTTAATTTAATCATACCTGAACTAGCATAACAATTGGATAAAAGGAGGAGTGGAGGATAAAAATTCTGGAAGGCACCTGATGGGGAAGATGTTATAATCTTTATTACTCTAAATTTATGCAAGGGGATGCCCCAAGATATTTTGTGGCCTGAAGTGAAGAGCAACTCTTCTGAAACAATTTGCTGTTGCCTCTTAATATCCACCATCCACCATCCAAAATACTTGCTTCTGTTTGCCCAGTAGAACTTTACACACCCTCTGGAACACTTCATCTTTATTACTATACAAATTCTGGACCCAATTTTGCCACTACAAAAATTCAGAAATAATATATCATGTTACTTTTACTTCTGATACTAAGAAATAAAAGGAGATTCTGTGGTTCAGTCATGATAAGATATTGATATTCATATGGTCTTGATCCTACTATCCCTCAGACCCTAGGTTGATATGTGAACGTTCCAGACTGTGTAATGGGAGCCTGTGTTTTCTGGGTACAGTTCAGGGGTGGGTTGGAAATGATTTTGCTACCGGTTCGCGCATGTGCATACGCAGAAGCGTCCCAGGTGGGTGGGCGGAGCCTCCCACCGCCGGCGCTACTGGTTCTAAGAACCTGTCCGAACCGGGAGCAACCCACTGCTGGTACAGTTGTTTTATTGCTGTGGGTTTTATTTCTGTTTGGATGCTTTTAATACTTTCGTAAAGCCACTTAGAGTGGCAAGTTGACAGCTTTATAAATTGAAGAAATAAATAAACCAATAAATAAATTATAAGTCCCTATTGAAATGAAGTACAGCAGCTTTTAAAATGTTCAAGGAACCACTTTTCTGCATTGGTATTAGAAACAAAATATGACAGTAAATTCAGAATCATAAATTAATCTTGGTGGTCACCAAGAGTCAACACTGACTTGATAGCACATAATCAATTTGTAGAGATTCAGTGTATTCAGAACACCCAGAAAACTGGCCCAGAACATCTAGATCAGTCCTATCATTTGGGAAAGTCTTGAAGAAGCCCCTTTTCATGCCATGAAAAGTAAATAGGTTTACTGCTCAGATGGGGAGATACGCCATCATAAGTGCTACAATAATTTTACTGGCTTTTGGCACAACACATCTTGTGTTGGATTGAGTTTTAATATGCTGCTTCAGCCTTGGGAGCAAAATGTCCTGGGTCAGGAAATAGTGAGATTTCTGGTTGGTTGTGTGAATGAAGCTGGATCCCTTCATGTTCAACCTGTTGGATCTTGTGTTGGTGGCACCACTAAATCTACTTGTTCCATTCACAGGCATCCCTTTCCCCATCATTGTTGCCTGGGCCATTGGAAAACTCTACTATGACAATGAGAAGTAAGTCAATCCCACATCCACTTTTCTGCTACTATGGTAATGACTTCCAAATTAAGCTTGTGTTACCATGCAGTGGGTGGGTGCCCTGCTGGCACCCAAGAAGCATGAATCATTTTGCAATCAAGAACGGTCTGAAATTATTTCAGAAGGTTAGGTAGGAGGGGAAAGTAGCCCTACTTACAAGCCTCCTCTTATTCATACTGGTTAACTCTTTTCTCCCACTTCTTTGCCAATGCATGGATCTGACCAAAGCAATTTATCTATGCAAAATGTAGGTTTTTCAATTTTCAGATTGCCTGCAAATCAGAAGTTGCCTTGGATTACAATGTCCAAGTAGAACTCTAGTTAATTAGGGCAGAGCCTGTTTATAAATATATTAGATGTATATGCTGCCTTTGCTCCAAGAGATGAAGGTAGCTTACATGGAGATCTCCCATCATTTCATCCACATAGGAACAACCTTGTGAGGTAGGCTGAGCTGACAGCAAGTGACATACTGCAATTTACCTAGTGAATTTTCATCCATAAGAATGGATTTGAACTTGATTGCCCTGGTTTCTAGTGCAATGTCCTAATGATTATACCGCACCAGCTTCTGTTAAAAGAATTGTAATTGGTTTACAGTTAATCAGTTAAAAATACAATAAAATTTTACAGCATACAATAAAATTTTACAGCATACAATAAAATTTTACAGCATACAAAATAAAACAACAAACAGAACATTAAAATAATGCAAAGTAAATACAAAAACATTTAAGGAATTCCTTTTTCAAGTTGTGTAGAAAGAGGAATTTCTACAGTATGATTATTATGTTCAGATGTAGTAGGGAATATAATCTCTAATTGAAAAAAATATCTTGCTCTATTAAAGCTATTTCATAGGTCTTTCTAGTTGCTACATTGAAGAAGCCGAATATGAAAAGTATTGATGTTTTTGAACTCTGATGCTGAAGAAGACTTTTGAGAATACCATGGTCAGCCAAGAAAACAAACAAATGGATTCTCACTCATGATTTAGGCTCAATTTACAATACATTTGGACACATTACGCGAAAATCTATAGTAGCTCTCATGGAAAAGTTTAATTTTAAGGTGGATGGACTAATTTACAGAGACAATAGGTGTATCAATGGAAGACCTGAAGAAAAAATGTTAGAGACAGATTATCCTGTAGGAAAACTCTTGATGTAGCTGCTCTGAGTTGATATTGATTTGATGGCACATAATAAATCTCTCACCCCAATCCATATGGCACATAATAAACTACTCACCCTAACCCATATTGCAGATTTGCTGTGTAAAGAAAGAATTATGCATCATAATATACAACATATATTAACTCACTAATAATTTCTCCACTTCCTTCAGCTTTCTGATACATAACACAGCTGTAACTATGCTTGCTTTGTTCCTCTGTGATATAAATATCACAAATATTAGATACAAATAAGTATCTAGTATATTCTAGTACACTTTAGTACTTTGCCTCTTTTAAGATGGCAGTAGAGGAGAAATAGCAACATCTTGCAGGGGTGTCAAACTGGCGGCCCACGGGCCAGATGCGTAACGCACATGCCATGCCCAACCCAGCTCCAAAAAGGAAAAAAATGTCGCAAAACGTCTCATAAAGGCAACGTGACACCCGTGATCTTTGGCATAAGTCGTGATGGAATAGGAAATCTACTCTTTAGGACTGTAGCTCTTATCACCTTCAACCTGTATTGCTGATGGTAGGGGATTATAGAAGTTGCAGTTCAGATTTTCTAAAGATACCTGATTTGTTGCCTCTGGGGTCGCACCAGTGGTGGGTTGCTACCGGTTCACCCTGATTCAGGTGAACTGGTAGCGGCGGTGGTGGGAGGCTCCGCCCACCCACCCAGACATCATCACAAATGGTCTGTATTTGAGCTAAAGCACACTTGTGCGCGCACATCTCTCAACCATTAGCAAAGGTAACTGAAACCCATTACTGGGTCGCACATGTGCTTTAGTTCAAATATGTAGTTCCTTACCTTTCCAAATTCAAGAAAGTAATCTTATAAGTCTTTATTTACTGTAGTAAAGCAAGATTCTGGTCCCATTAAAACAAATAAGCTTGAGACACTGTATTGTGTTTTCCTTAAAGGGCGAAAACGATACGGGCAAGGAAGGGTCAATCTTTTCTTCACTTCAAATATCATAGCGTAAATCTAAATTCTTTTCTCCTTCACTGTTAATTATACACCCTGCTGCTGCTGCTTTTCAAAAACCTATAAGGATCTAAGCCCAGAGCTTCAACATCCCAATCTAATTCAACCTTTATTATTAGGGCTTGCACAGTTGGTCAAGTTTCAAGGTGCTGTGAGGTTCTTTGTGACTGTGGCTAGCAAAAGTGGAATAGTTAATGAAAACTGAACAAATTTTGAAAAAAAATATGTCATTCAATCACAAACTAGAATTCAGCCACAAAAAGAGTAACAGACCAGACAGACCAAGTACCTCTAATGAAACTCAAAAGGGGAGACTCCATTCATTTAAACAACATTTAATTTAACAAGAGCAGATAAGGTGTTTTCCATGTGTCCTTGGCCCTCCATACCCAAGGATTTGATAATGGCAGACTTAGCAGCCTCCTGGCAAGCCTATTCCATAATAATTAATCAAGCAGACAAACAGGATTGATTTCAGGCTGCCACCTTTTACCTTAATTGCCAGCCCTGGTTTTCATTTCCATGCTAAGTCCTAACTGAGGTCATGGCTGAAACTAGGTTACAGTCTTGTAATCAGCTGCAAGCTGCTTAAAAAGCACTCCTCATTTGGGATAAAAGGTATGCAACTTTCTCTGCAAAGGCACAGCAAATGCAAACATAGGCACTTTGAAGACATTGGCTAGCAAACATCATCTGTGTGAGTGCTTGAGAAACTGCAGGAGTAAAGGATCTGATACCCAAGAATTGGAGGCCACTGGAAAGGGTGAGTTAACATTGCTCCATAATACAGTCCAAATAAAAAACACAGGCATTGGCAGCTAAAAGCATTTTAACCCATATTTAATGATGTGATTTGAAATCTACAGGATTTATTGGAAGTTTTGCTTATCAAAATAGGATGGATAGTTCCACTAACCTTTTCAGTAGGAATTACCTACCCCCAGTGAAAGTAAAACGGGACAGTGTAGAATATTATACATTGAAAAAGGCAATTAAATTTCCATAGGTATCAGGGGATACCTCTCTTGGTGCTGCTAGATCCAGGCCAAACAAATATCTTTATTTAGCAGAAAGTCTCTTGGTCCCATAAAGCATTCTTAGAAAATAGAAGTGATGTGAACGTTTTTTGGGACCTCCAAAAGACACGATGACCTGGGGAATGAAAGGGCTGTTTGGAATCTACTTCTCTAGTTTACTTTCTGGTAGATGAGTGCTTTTTGACTGGCTACATCTCATCTACCAGAAGAAAAACCAGAAATTGATCTCTACCTGATCACATCGTCTCAGCATTCCAAATGTCCTTATTGGCTAATGATGTACTTTATTCTCAGCAGATATTATTTTTCTTGCTGTGTACTTTACAACATGTACTTTACAACATGTACTTTACAACAATATAGGATGTTTTCCTGTGATTTCAAAAAGATTTAGTGGGGGAGAAGTTGACATGCTTGAAAGGTTCAGCAGTTGGAAGTGCTTAGCTTTTAATAAAACGATTAAAGAAATATTTTATCACACATAAGAATTCTAGACTATTGTAATAGTAGTGAATTTATTGGTAAGCCAGTGTATACTGATAAACATAAAATATAAGGTAGACTTTACTCCTTAATTTATATTTTTACTTGATTTTTTTTTCAATTTCACCTTGTTTATAAATAACTCAAGGTGGTTTTTTTGAAAATTAAATATATATTTTTAATTTTGTTTTGTCAAGTACGTATTGGTGATATACATAGATATAACATTGTTTATATACATAAGATGGGTGCTGATAAGAGGGAACATTAGGACAGGGACGGTAGGCACGCTAGTGTGCTTATGCACGCCCCTTACTGACCTCTTAGGAATGGGGTGAGGTCAACAGTGAACAGTCTATATTGTTTTGTTACAAAAATAAAATGACCGATTAAAAAAAATTCTGGACTATAATGAAATTGTCTCCTAGAGCAAATTATGGCTTTGGAATAGAGCAGTCAGAAAACTATGAATTAATCAAAAATTATTTTTCTTTGCCTTGCTTCTCAGGAGAGGGGCTAATTGTTGAACATCAAAAGGCACCCAGCATCCAAACAGAGAAATTTTCTTTTTATACTATTGGACAGATTGTAACTGTTATTATTTCACATAGCTGAAACAAAATATGGATTTGGGTCTTGAACTCTAGCTCTGCTTCACGTATATTTAAAGTCAAGCCCTCAACATTATTTATCTCAATGTTTTTAAAACTTGGCAACTTTAACATGTGTGGATTTCTATTCCCAGAACTGCCCACCTGAATTCTGAAAATTGGAGTCCCCAAAACTTAAAAGTGCCAAGTTTGAAAAACACTGATTTATCTGTTTGTGCTTTAACTTGCAGGTGCTGGTTTGGAAAGCGTGCAGGAGTTTACACTGATTACATCTATCAAGGTCCAATGATACTGGTGCTGTTGGTAAGAATGGAAGCCCCCTCCTATACAACGCCAAGATTGTCCAGGGTGACCAGAGGCAAAAGAGAAGAGCATTCCCAATACAGTAATTATGAAGGAAAGAAAGAGATCTGGCAGGATCAGTTAATCAGAAAAATGTGCAGAAAAATGCAGAAAAATGTGCAAACTAATTTCTCTTGTTCAGTTCTGAAAAGTTTTAACCCTGTTTTGCTCTGCCTCTAGTTGTCCTGAATGTAATTCTTTACACTTCCGTACTGGAAAAATAATATTTTTGCATCAGGAAGCTTTTCTTCCTTCCTTTTTTACTCTCATGACAGAGAGACCTAATTTTATTAGTGTCAGTAGGTTGGGCGAGAAACAAAGTGAGCATTAAAAATTTCCTTGCAAGCCAGTTGTCCACTAAGAATACCAAACTATTTTTTTTCAGTCATGGAAAAAAGGAGAATTGAAGAAGTCCAAGGATTTCTTTCCTTGTGGGTAATCATTTCCACAAGACAAGGGTTACAGGAGTAGAGAGATCTCCTCCAAAGCAATATCATATTTTGCTATCTTAAAGTAACAGCAAAAAAGTGACACATCTCTTGAATTGCAGTTTTCTTTTATTCCTTCTTTCTTCCTCCTCTTCCCACTCCATTTTTGTCCTGCTGCTGTACTTCCCTGCCAATTTCTCTCACCCTATCACCACTGTATCAATTGAACGCAGCATACTTTACACATATTCCCAATTCCCATCAAGCCTGCTAATAATGTTCTTTGATGAGGATAATAGCCACTGCCTTATTAACCTAACCATATCTCTGTTGCAACCTTGGTCAATGCAGAGTCCTGGTGAGAAAGTGGGAAGTGGTTTTATTGTTAGAGGCTGATGCCAGGCATACAGAGATATTGCAGTTGTTTCTGCCCTCTGTAAACTGTGGTCATTATTGTTTCCGAATCTGAGTATTAAATTATACTTGAATTGATAGAGACAAGAGGACACAACATCCTCAACTAGAAATTACAGCAATCTATCTCCGGAAGGTCTTTCAGTCCAAAGTTGTTTCAATTCCATTCTTCCAAAGCAACTTTCCTCAAATGAAAGGTTTTTAAATAGGGGCCTATAACTTCCATAATCCCCAATGGTTTGGTGTTCTGTATAAAGCAGAAGGTATGGTTTAAAATATACTAAACAATTCAGAATATATTGCTAGGTACTTTAGGCACTGATCTTCTGCTTCCTATGTAACATAAGACAGGACAAGAGATTGAATGTTGATTTAATACTTTCTCACGGGAAGAAGAAAGGGAATATAATAGAATCCTGCCTAAGATTTCAATTCTCCATTCAGCTGTTATACATGGTGCTAACCCAGAATTTAGCACTAAATATGACCCAGGTATTTATCCTGCTTTGGTCAGGTCATTCAATGTAATATAAAAAAGAGACCCAGGAGCTACTTGTATATTGTTCTTTAACATGACCAAAATGATAAAGAACCAGTTCTTAAACTGTGCCAAGAATTTTGGAAACATTTTGTATATTCATAGGTGATGCAGAGCATAAAAGATAGTAGATATTTCCATCACTAGGTTTTCCTCAGTTTAGTCTGAAAACTTATAGAACTATTTTTTAAATGCCTAGCTTTTTTGCAGAGAAAAATACTATTTGTTTTGTGGACAGTGATAATACTGTCAGACTACCAGCACAACTCTAAAACACTGCTAATCTTTCTGTTCCTCTCCCCACTGTCAGTAGTGAAAGATTAAACAAATATAAAATTGCATATCAAATGAAATACCATTGATACTGTAATATGCAACACGGACAGTAATCATATTCATTTTAACAAATGGGGTTTTAACAAAGATTAATCCATACTTCATCAATAGTCCTCTGAAGCAGCTGTTTGAAATAGTGGATAGATTGTTATCTTTTTCTAATCTTCATAATCTGTTTGACAGTTTTTAAACTTACAACCAGATACGTCATTTTGCTTCCTAGAATAAAAGACAGTCCTTGTACAGAACAAGGTTAGATCAATAATAAGATACAATGACCCACTTCCTTAGGGGCAACAGGGTAGCTTAAAGACCCTGACAAAAGACCCTGACAAATGACACATGTGTTGTTGTTTATAAGAAGGCAATAACAAGAGGGGAACAGGTGCAATTATTAAATTCAACTTGATTTAACTCTGACCCCATTAGGAATTGAACATATTACAAACAACGTATCATTACTATCCAAAAGGATGTGTAGATTCAACCTTTGGTAAATACTCTCTTTCTAAATAAAATAATTTATTCATGGTTCACTTCTTGTGCAATTCATGCAATATTCAACACTCTTCATTTAGTCTGCTTGGCTTCTTGATCACAGAGTTGTTCATATCACTCATACCGTAACATATGGATACTCTTTGTCACCTCAGTTGGCACTGGTTGTTATAAGATTTCTGCTGTGAGGAAGCTGGTATTTAACAAAAAAATTAAATAAAAATAAACTGCTCATGTTATGGAGAAAGAGTGTTTTCTGTGAAATATATTGGCTTCTTTTAAAATAATATTTTTATTAAGAGGTTTAAGTACAATAATAAAAGATTATACAAACTAAAAAGACAAAGAAAGATTGAAAAAAATGCAAGAAAGAAAGAAAATGGAAAGAAAAGAAAAAGAATCTAAGAAAGCAACTTCCAACCCTCATCATGACAAATATAAACAATTGCACTATCTCTTAATCTCCTCCTAGTTAATAGATATATAAACCTCTTCACCCCATACCTCCACTGTTAATTATAGGCAAATCCAGTAAGCAATGTCTTTTCTAATCCAGGTATCAGCAAGAACTCAAAACAGATCTCTAAAATAATCACATTAGTTAACAAGCATAAAATTCTGTCTGTAAGAAAATCAGAATGGACATCTTTTCCAGTCCAGATGTCAACAACTCCAGAAATAATATCCCCAAGTAACAATATATCACAGTGATGGCACTGAGTGCCCAAACCGGAACACGCACACGCACGCCGGAATGCCGGAATGCCGGAAACCCAAAGACCAACTGGTCGATGCAGGCCACCTGGTCTTTGGGTTTCCGATGCGCATGATCTTCATGCGCACCGGAGCGCCTGAAACTCAAAGACCAGGTGGCCAGTTGGTCTTCAGGTTTCTGATGCTCTAGCGCTCATGCGCGCTGGAAATCAGAAAAGCAGCTGGCAGCGGCACATGTGCCATAGGTTCGCCATCACGGACATATCCCATTTTAACACTAATCAAATAAGCCAACTTTATAATCCTTATTTTTACATAAAATCATCTTGCTCTTTAATCCATTTGAATGATCATTATCCCTTGTCTTTAATTTCTTCAAAACTGTAACAAGCCTTTTTGTAAATTCAAGCAGGAACAAATTATTCCAATTACGCTCTGGACCTTTTTTATTTTTCATAAAAATATTTTTATTTTCTTCTTAATTTTTAGAGATCCATTTTTTTACATATCCAATGATAAATTCCTATTCATGTTGTTCTTCATAATCATGTCACGAGGTCACACTCGTCATCTTCAGGCTGGTGTTTTCGGCTTCGTGTTGGTGCGAACAAAGCATGGTTGGAGCTGCCGTTTCTCTATAAATAGTGGTGGGGGTATGTGGAATGTTGGTTTAGTTGCTGTAAGCAGGTTGGTTGACTGTGTTGTAACATCTTGATTGGTTGATGGAGGAACCAACCAACTAACCCGCTTACAGCAACTAAGCCAACATTCCACACACCCCCACCACTATTTATAGAAAAACGGCAGCTCCAACCACACTTTGTTCGCATCAGCACAAAGCCGAAAACATCGGCCTGAAGATGACGAGTGTGACCTCGTCGAAACGTCGCCAAGATACTCTCAATTTTACATGGGAAAAGACCCGAATATACCAAGACCTGCATAACTATACCCGTGAAAACCTACGAAAACAAATATATACATACATATAGTGGTGGGTTCCTACCGGTGCGGTCCACTCTACAGTACCGGTAGCAGTCAGCAGATGGCACTATTTGTGCGCGATAGCTCCGGTGCTGTCTTTGCCGGTCTGTTGCCCGGCGCCATCTTTTTTGGGGGAATTTTTTGGCTGATTTTACTTCCTGCACATGCGCGGAAGCAAAATCTCATGAGGGAACGTGCGTGCATGCTAGATTTCAGCAATTTTTTGCTTCCGCGCAAAAAAAGCACCAAAATTGCATGCGTGCCTGTGTCCCCTCATGAGATTTTGCTTCCTTGCATGTGCAGGAAGCAAAATTGCATAAGGGCGTGTGCGCGCTGAAACATGGCGATGCGCGCAAAACGTGCCGGTATTGCAAAGAAGCAGCAACCCGCCCCTGCATACATACATACATACATACATACATACATACATACATACATACACACACACACACACACACACACACACACACACACACACACACACACACCAGCCTCTTCTGGTGTAACAACTTTTTCTGGTAACAGAATGTTCATTAGGAGCCGAGGTGGCGCAGTGGTTAAAAGCAGCACTGCAACCTTCAGCTGATTGCTAGTTCAGCAGTTCAGCTGTTCAAATCTCACCAGGCTCAAGGTTGACTCAGCCTTCCATCCTTCCGAGGTGGGTAAAATGAGGACCCAGATTGTTGGGGGCAATATGCTGAACTCTGTAAACCACTTAGAGAGGGCTGTAAAGCACAATGAAGCGGTATATAAGTCTAAGTGCTATTGCTATTAAAACACAATCTAACTAAAAATGTTGATTCAAAGTCCAGTTGCCATTCCTCAACAAATTTTCTGAATGCTGTTATAAGTTGCTTATCATGTTATATCGCCAATACTGAAAATATTTATGCATTTATTCTTTAAAATAAATTTCAAACTCTTAATATTCAAAATAAAATATTCCAACATTCTCTGAGTCCTTTATCTATTTAAAACTTTCTATAGTCCAATACATGCCTTGCTATTTACTGCTTATATTGAATTCTTAAACCTTAAAAAGATACAGTTAAAATTTTCTTATATAAGGATTAAAGGAACACACAATAAACCTTTTTTTCTATGCTCAAGCTGATACTAATAAAAAGTCAGTTCAGCTTTTGTTCTATTGCATACTCATAAATGCACAACAAAGAAATACAGCAATGATAATTGCTCAGGCAGGGGGAGAGGGCACTTGAAAGAAATATATGAATGTTATTGCATAATATTGAATTAATATAGTGCTGATTGGTCTGGGGTCCCCACATCCCATCTCCATATGGGAGCATTCCATACAGAGATAGTAAATGTATTTTTTAAAAAAACTTAACTTCCACCCTGTTATATACTGGTTCCTTCCTCAGCTATCTTATCTATTTTAATGTTAATATTTATCATTTTAATATTATATATTGTTTTTATTTAGTTGTAAGCTGCCTAGAATCATTGATGGAGAGAGGGCTGATCTGTAATAAAATAAATGAATGAAAATCAGTATAAGATTAATAACAGTCGATGCAATAATAGACAATAGTACTCTATCTGATGTTAACACAAACACCAACCCAACAATATAACCAGGGAATGGAGGCATTGTTCCATTCATTGCATTGAACAGAGGCCTCTTGTTTTCTATTGGTTAATAACAGAATATAAAAATACAAACTGAATTTTCTAATTTTATACCAAAACACTTCTAAGGGAAGAAAAGTACGTTTGATAAATTCCTGACAAATAAAATCTATCTCCTTCTTGCTTTAAATAGTTAAGAAAATAGTTCCCCCCAGTGGCAGAGAATGAAGTAGACTGACAAATTAAAATAAAAAAGTGCATTTTGCTACTATATTGGAAACTTTAAAACAATGTATAAAAACGTATTTTCAAGACATGCTGTGTACATTCTCTGAGAGTTGGAAACTAGGCTGCATTTCTTAAATCTATATATAAATATATGATTGTAGCAGGATGGAACCAGAATTGACTGAGCAAATGGGAATGCTCAAGTGAGGATCCCCATAGGACATTTAGTATACACCATGAGAAGACAAATACTCATTGGTTACCATGCAGATTGATATGGAGCCATTACAGTTTGAAGATGTGTATGTGTATTGTTGGGTATCAGATGTTCAGAAAGTCCATGGTTTAAATAAGAATTCGATCAGTTACTTATTCTTTGACTGTTCCTGAACTCTACATCTTGAATCTGAGATGTATCTGAGTCCATTATATGAGACTAATAATAATAATAATCTGATGAAATGGTTGCACTGAGATAATGTCAAAACTTTTCTAAGCATCTCTAAGTCTTCCCATTTTCAGAACATCTTCTATAAATAACATGCTGCTATTTTAAAAAATGGGGATGTTGAGATTGTCAATTTTTTTTTAGCATTTTGTACCTGATGGGATTAATCCTAGGTGGCTTGCTGGAAAAAATATATGCAAGGATTAATAAGCAATATAAAGATGGTATAAAGTACAAGTAAGAACAGGATAATGATGTTTCGATACTATTCCAACTCTTCTACACTCTATAATGGATTCATTTAGGGATAACTTTAATTTATGCTATACACAACTTGGTATAAAACTCTCCCTGCTCAGTTATTTTATCAGTTTCCTAATTGATTTCTGTTTCTGTTCCAGATCAATTTTATTTTTTTATTCAATATTGTCAGAATCCTGATGACCAAGCTGCGGGCTTCGACCACCTCAGAGACCATACAGTACAGGTATTAACCTAGATGGGAAGGAGCAGTGCAAGAGGGAAAAATAGAGAGAGGGTTATAAGAAGGCCTGTCCTAAAAACAAGACCAAGAAGCTGACTGAAATAGCTGCTTCAAAAGGGAGATGCAGGCGAGGAAAGTCACCAGAGTAACTGGGAGGCAACAGTGTATTTGGGAGAAAGCATACCAAACCAACACCCTTACTAATCTACTGCTGTGAGAGGACAGAGAATAATGGCTCATTGCCAGCACTGAAGAAGGATTCAGTACTAGGTCAAATCAAGTTTTATTGGGGGAAAGCCAACTCATGTATCTGGGGGTGTAGATAAATAACAATCTGACTTGGTCTCTTCATGTGTTATCTTTAGTGAAGCGTACAACCAGCATTTGCATTTCCTGCGTCGGTTGAGGAGAGCACATCTTTCTCCTTATGTCCTGGCCACTTGTTGCAGAGACACGATTGAAAGCGTTTTAACAAATTGTATCATTGTTTGATTTGGTGGCAGCAGTGCCTCAGATAGAAGGTCCATACAGAGTGGTAAGGACAGCTGAAAAATTATAAGGAGCTCGCTTCCCGTTATTCAGGGAAGCTTATAAGCACTATGTGCTTAGAGCTCGAAGCCCCCCACACCCACTTCATGGTCTGTTTCCGTTGCTCCCCTCTGCAAGGTGGTTTTGAAGTATCTATAGTAGGACTACTAGATTCTGTAACATGCCATTCTTGTAAACTCGTAGGATTCTTTTTTTCACCATATATACATTTCTAGACTCTGATGTTTCTGTGTCATATATGTGTATGTATGTGGGAATATGCATAACGATCTTTTGAGAACTGAATGCAACAAAATTTCATTTTAATGTATGCTGATTAGTGTACATTTAAAGTGACAATAAAGATTCTATGCTATGCTATGCTATGCTATTCTGTTATTCTATTCTATTCTATTCTATTCTATTCTATTCTATTCTATTCTATTCTATTCTAATTGGTTATAATATGGATGGTAACATGTACCCACTTCTTTCAGGAAAGCAGTGAAGGCCACCCTTGTGCTCCTTCCATTATTAGGAATAACCTACATGCTTTTCTTTGTTAACCCTGGAGAAGATGAAATATCCAGGATAGTCTTCATTTACTTCAACTCCCTTTTGGAGTCCTTCCAGGTAGGCAGAACCTCACAAAAATCAGAGCTAAAATGAGTTAGAAGGGAGGCTGGAAACATGGCATTAATATAGATCTGATTTTTTAGTGATATTATATATAAGGTATAGGAGTATCTTATATTAAAGGTATTTTATGTATTTAGTTAACATGTTGCTCCTCCACCTTTCCCAGTTGTGTACTCTGTTCTGATAAAAAATAAGCTGCAGGAGCAGTGTTTTCCACACACTTTCCTCCTGCTTCAAGAAATGTGGGAAAGCACATCAACATAATTGAAGGAGGATCACTTGTTAAAAGGTTGACAGAGAAAAAAGCTAAAAGTATTTGAATTTGTATTTAATTTAAATGTAACCCCATTTTAAAAATGCAGATAGTTGAAAACTCTCCAAGAATTGAATGATATTCTTTATGACATTCAAATTTCAATTCAGTGAAGTTTTCAATGGCGAGAACCCACTTTGCAGGCACTGGAGGCCTCAGATGTGTATTTTTGTTACAAATTCAGTTATTAAACATGGGTGCAATGAATCCCATTCCTTGAGTTAACTACAGTCCGTTTTCTTATACAACACTGGGAGGAATATGTTGTATCTCTAGTCCAAATCTTCTGATAAATGTAGAAAATTCAGAGATTGCCAATGTGTAAGCAAGGAGAATCCAGCAGTAGAAAGCCCGCCAGCCTATTAGATAATAGGCAGAAGACATGTTGTAGAGCAGATTTTTAGATTAGAGACATGAGCTCTAATATGTGTCTGTTGAAAGACATTAATCATTGAATCTGCTTCGTAGAAAGCCTGGGGAGGGGGGAATCATGGCAATTTGTTTCTCTTCTCTAAACGGTAATTGATTCCATCATCTTTTTCCTTCTCCATTCAGGGTTTTTTTGTCTCTGTTTTCTACTGTTTCCTGAATAGTGAGGTGAGTTGGGGTTGGAAATGAAGGAAAAAGGAGGTTGGTTATTACCTTGCATGCCACTAAGGATATCTTTTTAAAAAAAATAGTCTAATCTTTCTTTGGGAGAATTGAGATCCACTGTTTTAGATTAATAAAACTCAGAATATAGCAAAGGAAGTATGAAGAAATTAAGCTTTTGAAGTTTCAAATGTTAGTTTCATTTTTAAATTGGAATTCAAGTGTCTTTTAGTATTTAAATGTTCTGTTTGAGAAACACCTTGAAGACAATGATCTCTGAGGACATGCTGGTTGGTATAAATATGATAAATTTAACGCCATTATTAAATTAAGGTATATCTTTAATACTTTTAAACAGTTTTAGACAATTGTGAGGGGAAGATATAAATGAAAACTTTTTAAAAAAATTGAGAACAATTTTAAGATGAGAAGAGTTTCTTGGGTTTTTCCTCTCCAAATATTTTGTTTCCAGCTTTTAAGGAGAATTGATATAATGTCTAGAGTAGTCCTTCTCAATCTTGTTATGTAGGAATTCTCAACCAGAATGGTAAATTGGCATGCTAAATCAGAATGCTAGCCTTTCTACAGGTAGTCTTTGACTTATGACCATAATTGGATCTTAAATTTCTGTTGCTAAGTGAGATAGTTGAGTTTAAGTGCCCCATTTAACGACCCCTCTTGCCACAATTGTTAAGTGAATTACTGCAGTTGTTAAATTAGTAATAGTTTTTAAGTGTTAATAGCTTCCCCACTGACTGCTTGTCAAAAGGTGATCACATGACTACAGGACACATCAGCCATAATAAATGTGAGCCAGTTTTCTGGCGTTCAAATTTTGATTAGTGACCATGGAGATACTGCAATAGTTGTGTGAAAAATAGCCATAAATCACATTTTTCAGTGTTAACTTTGAACAGACACAAAGTTTATGAATGTTAAGACAAGGATTATCTATATTCCTAAAATATGTACAAAACATGGGTTTGAGAACGGTTGGCTTAAAGAGAATCAAGTAAGACAAACTGCACACCGATAGTTTTGTCTGGACAAGGAACACTTATTCCTGAAGAATATCTGTGTCCAACTTAAAGGGCAAGAACTTTTTCTTCTGTATCTTGCCTCCCTACAGCTTAGTTATCGAGAAATCAATTTCAGCCACTGCTTGTGATACAGCAAATCTTTTTATTTATTTATTTCAAATTGGATCCTACTTCTATCATCGTTTTTCATCAGCTGGAAAATATTGCTATGGCATCTACTTTATCTCAAAGGACCCACTTGTTGTATAGCCAACTTTAGGTGAATTGATGAGTAAACTTACCATTGTTGCAGAGTATCTTCAGGAATGTGATTTCTGGGTCTGAAATTTTCTCTGGAATATTGTTTTTTCTTTCTTTCCTTTTTCTATCATTAGCCAACATTAATTAAACAAAATTTCTGTAGTTATTTGCGTAAGTATCCTGAGAAAATAAGAGTTTTTCACATGTGGACACTTCATACATTTTTCTTTGATAAACTTTTGATAAACAAACTCATTATAGATTTTGTTTTGCACTTATGAATGGTAAGGATTCACAATGCACCCTTTAATATTTTTGTACAAAGCATATTGTGATCTAAAAACTCTGGCCTTCGGGGGGTTTACCGCAGGGGCGGATTCCTAAATTTTTTTACTACCACTCTGTGGGCGTGGCTTATTTTGTGGGTGTGGCTTGCCAGCCATGTGACCAGGTGGGCATGGGCCTCGGGAGCTTGGCAGCGGCCGGAGAAGCAGGGGGGCATTGCCCACCCGCAACGCAGCCCCCCGCAGCGGGAGCAGCAAGACCGCGGCAGCGGTTATTCTAGGAGGCTCGTTCTGGCCTGAATGCTTCTCCCCATTCGATGATCCTAGGCTCCTGCCGCCCGTCCCCCTCCCCTCAGTAGCTCAAGAAGCCTCGAACATACGAAAATGCCTGGGATCATCACCGCACGTTCGTGGCTTCTCGGACTGCTGAAGGGAGGGGAACTGAGATAAGTCCTGCCGCCCGTTCTTTCAGTGTCTCACAGTGCACTCCCTCAGCCAACCTCCCCTGCTTGGACTCACTGTGGGGTAGGAAGGCAGCGCATGCGCAGTGCCGGAAACTCGGCTTCTGGGCATGTGCAGAAGAAAATTTTTAAAAAAATTTAAAAAAATTTTTTTTAAATGGCGGTGCCCAGGCACCGGCAACCGACCGCACCGGTACTTTGACGTCACCAGCAGGCCACTACCGGTGCTATAGAGTGGACCGCACTGGTAGGAACCCACCACTGGTTTACTGTAAAATAAATTTCATCATCTTCAATCAATGTGATCATATTTTGGGTTGAAATGCTTCCAAAAGTCATGAGACCATCCAAGGCTACTGTAATACATCTAGAATGGCCTTAGTCTTCATTGAATCTGGGTCTCCTTTCAAAGGAGAAATTGGGAAGTAATGATGTTTATTTTTTGTTATTATTTTTTAGGTCCGTTCTGCAGTACGAAAGAGATGGCACCGATGGCAGGACAAACACTCCATCCGTGCCCGAGTAGCAAGGGCCATGTCCATTCCTACATCCCCAACTCGTGTCAGTTTCCACAGCATCAAGCAATCAACTGCTCTCTGAGAGCCAAAGTTTAGGGAGAAAATTTTTACTGCCTTTCCGAAGTTACAGTTTAGGAAAGGCCAAGAGATTTTGTCCGCATTTTGCAGACATTTTATGGTAGAAACTGTTTGCATTGGAAGGGAATCTTTGTGACATTGGATCTGCAAGTCTTGGCAAACCAAGTGGTTTTGAAACAAGGGGAACACCAAGGCCTACAACCACAACGTTCCATCCCCCCCCAAAAAATGTTACAGCCTATTTTATTTTCTAATACACCTGAAGATTTTTGCTCTATTTGCTTACTGGTTTGGAAGAGTTTTATCTATCACAAGTGCTGCAGAAAGAAAGTTAGCAGATTATCCCCAGTTGGAATTGATGAGCAATAAGCAAAACCAAATGCATCAAGATTAAACTTGGAACTGTCTCATGTGGGGCACATAAAAGGTTTTTTTTTTTAAAGGACTTATGAGTTCATTAAGATAATGTCCAAGGCAAGGCAAAGGCACAAATCTCACATGCAGGACCATGTATCTGATTCTGTGGAATAAATAGAACTGCCAGACACTGCCGTTATGTATACTCCATTAGTAAATATCCTTAGGACATCTATTTGACTCCTATATGAAGATTTAAGTGGTAAGAGAAAGTAGAGTTGTTCCCATGTTCTTCCTCATCTAAATCTGCTGCAGGTAATGCCAAAGATCTGAAGCCTGGTGGACACTCATTCAAGATGATGACTAACCTACTTGTTCCATGATCCAGATACTATTACCTGATTTTCACCATAGACAGCCTATTTGAGCCCCCAAATGGAGTGGGACAATAATGCATTCCTTTTGGTATCTCTTAATAAAGAATAGTACTATCCTTTATCCTTGCTTGCAATTTTATAGGAATACTGTATATGTGTGTGTGTGTTTGTGTTTGTGTAATCAAAAGAAAATACTACTTTATCTTTTCCTATGATTAGAAATTTATAGGGCAATTTTCATTGTAAATACAGGAATACAGCTTTCTGCAGAATTTGGGTTAACATTCAGAAGTCTCCACGTGAATGTTTTCTTTTCTGTGTCTTGAGCCACAATTCCCATAAAAATAGTTCCTGCATCATCAGCATTTTTGTTGGAATTTATAAAAAAATAATAATCCAAGAATCTGCTCAAAAATTAAGATCTGTCTCTTTCTTGTAGTTTGGAGTATTCTTGTGTGAATACTCCCATCAATGAAATTCAGGCCCTGAGAGTAATTGAGCCATTTGCTAATAGTTTGAGGTTAGAGAAGATCCTAGCAGAAGTGAACTACAAACAGGGAATTCCAAAAACTTTGCATTATATGTTTCTAGACAACCCATGCCCCATAGGGTCATCATTTCAGAGATATTTCTTTACCTAAACAAGGATAGGCAAAAAAAGCAGTGGGAACAGGAACAACTTCTGACATCCCACTGACTTCTACATTGAGTTTCCTTGTGGAAATCTGGAAGGGAGCATCAGAAATTGCCAAAATACCCTTTTTCAACATTCCATGACCATAGCTTACTCAGCAGTACAAAATCAAGCACAACTTCCCCAAATTTAATTCCCACAGGAGTCATGGGTCTCATACCTTGGACACATTCTGTAAATTAACCCATTTGAGGTATTAGGGCTCAAAAATGTTGCTCTATGATGCACTGTTTTGATCAGTTAAAGTTCATGAGAACAAGAGTTTTAGTAATATAGAAATTTTGTAGAGGAACCAATTCTTGTTCCATATTATCTAGTTCTTAAAGTAACTAGTATAAATTTTAATTTACTAAGCCAAAGATTATTAAACCAACAATTTTTGTGATATGCCTAATGCAAAAAGAAAGGGAAAAGGCTCAGATAGTGGAGGTCCAAGCAAATGTCTACTTAATCACTGGTATTGTAGAGATCAAAAGGTATGTAAATCTGGAACATTTAAATTACTTATCAGAGCTCTTCCAAGTACTGTCCAGCTGAATATAAAAGCCGTTTTGGTAATACGTCTGATTCAATAGCCTTGCAACAGGTAAAACCTATCAAAGATGCTCTAATATGTTTCAAAAAATATCCAGGGAAAGCAATATCCATTGACAGAGTGACCCACTAGAAGTGATTAAAAAATTACAGACCCAAAGAGTTATGAACAATTCCCTCCTTTCTATTTCTCTATCAATATCCAAATGATATTCTCTCCCGAAGACTCTGTAATGCCCAGCTAGCTAATCAGTAACCATTTCCTGGTCTTTCTGAATGAAGTAGCAATCAATCACTTGTCTTTATAAAAGGTTTATCAAAATAGCTATTGCCAAATCAGATTAAAGTCTAAAGAGTCTAGAGCTGTGATGACGAACCTATGGCACGCATGCCCAAAGTGGCACACGAAACCATGTTGCCCAGCACGCGCGGCCTTGCCTGTTTGTCTTCCGGGTTTCTGGCATGCATGCACACGCGATGATCAGTTGTCCTTTGCGCGCGCAGCAGTACTGAAAACCAGTGGGTACATGCGCGCCAGCCAGCTGATTGTCGGGTGTGCATCCGCACCAGAACCCAAAAGTTCAGCGTTTCCAGAGCGCGATTCGTTCACGCGTGTGGCAGTGCCGAAAACTGGCCTGTGCATGCGTGCCAGCCGATTGTAGGGCGCGTTAGAACCTGGAAGTTCGGCTTTTCCGGAGCGCGGCCCCAATGAGTGTGTGTGTGCGCAACATTTCTGCACAACCTTTTTGGCACTCAGTGCCGAAAAGGTTCGCCATCATTGCTCTAGAGTCCGACTTATGTCTGACTAAGTTTGAAGATGGGTTCTATCATGAGTCTGAAAGCTTGGAAGAGTAAATCTCTGCTCCCGACCCAAATTCAATCTTGCATCATTATTCTGGGACATGTATATTTGCCCTCATTTGTAAATCAGATTAGCCCACTATTGAGGCAATGGAGTCCAATTCTAGCACCCATCCCAGCTAGTCTATCTGACCTGTTGACTGTTTCTTACAACATGCAACATGGTCAGGTCATTCCAACATTGTATTTCCCCATGCATGCTTTAAAACGATATGCAGGCCTGAAAAAGACTAGATCTGCACTGGGTAAGATGCAATGCGCACTATGATCAAAAACTGCATATGCAAAATTTTCATGTTTCATATCGTCATGAGCTTCCTGATGTTCAGAGTTATAAAATGGAGAAGGCTCCAAACCATTTTGAGGTTGTGACCTCAACCCAAAATACTTGTTATAATATGAAAGATGCAAAACAGCTCCTGTGGAAGAATGTTGCAAAATATTCTATTTTGTTCATATATGTGTACGTTCCGGGATTCAACTATGTGGTTTAAAAGAAAATACATGGTTAAAAAAATTGCTAAAGTTCTATTGCATTAGTCTTAAATCAGATATTAATTACTTCTCCAATCTAGAGGCCATGGCCAACTTTATGATGGAAAACAAAATGCCAGCCCTACATATATTAAGAATATAACACTGGCTGGAACTATAACACTGGCCTGGTAAATAATAATATACCTGGGAATTGCCTGTCACAGTAGTACCAAAAGATTGTTGTCCTTACACAGCAGCAGCTTTACCATTCTCTTCAAAGCTGGCTGAATCACCAGTAGATGTAGCAAGCAGATTCTTTCCATTCTAAAATGCTCCAGTCTAGAATTCTCAACAAGAGACAGTCCCTACTTTGCCCTCTCAGGAGCTGATGGTGAAAGAGCACTAATAACACTTTTGAAGCATGGGTCATCTTTTCCCAAATTCCACAAACAGCTGTGAGGCCCAAATCACAACACCACACTGTTTCCTGATTCTGAACCACTCATGACAGTTCTGGATCATCCAATGCTTGGACATGATCATCCTTTGGAGCTGTAGAAGCATAGACCACATAGACATAAAATGCATCCAACTCAATCAGTTATAGACTGACTGCTACAATATGTGTATTCTAATATATACGGTACTGGAGACTCAACAACAAGTATGCCATTTTTGTCTACAGGTAATGAGTTCAAAGCTCTTCAGAGAAGCCTATTTGGATTTCTTTCCCATCAAAAGAAACAAGGGCAAAGCTGCTCAAAATGAGATTTTTGGCCAGGGGTAATGTTGGGGACTGGTTAAATTTACAAAAATAGGGACGACAAGGAGAATCATATAATGGACCATTTCAGGAGAAAAAAGAACTACATCTATGAATCTGTAATAAATGCCTGTTATGGATGTGGTTTGCAAGACATAATTACTTGCATCAATGAATTGCGGTTAACTTTGGACAGTAAAGTTATTGTGTCTTTCCTCTCCAGACTTGTCAAACTTGACACGCTAGTGGTATTACCAAGATAAATCAAGTCAGGGAATGTAGCAGATGATCATGAATAATTTCACTGGCTCCGTACCCTAGAATATAAGGGCATGCAAAGAAGTTTTAAGGTGGCCCAAGCAAAAAAAAAAAAAAAAAACTGCCAAGCCTCCAAACAGACAAGGATAAGGGGCTAATACGATGCTATTTCTATGGGCTAATCAGAACTTGGATTGTCCCTGGCAAAAATGCTATGAGCAGAAGGGAAGACATCCTAAAGAGGGCACAGCCCAGAGTAGACCCAGTGAAGAAACATTAACAGAATCTTGAGCTGTTGAGAAAGCAGGAGGCCCAACTACAGGTGGGCATAACCCTGTGGCAACTGTATTGGCTTAAGCATGTGATTCAAGGGCATCAGTCACCCAAGATTCATGCTGTTGATGTTCACGAAGGACATAGCATCTGGTGAGGGAGCAGTGAAAAGATGAGCATTCTGGTGCCGAGATGCAGTAGTTGTGGCAGGCATTCCCCCATGGGTTCGCTGGTGGCGTTTGAGATGAGCCCGGCGAGCAAAGCGCTTTCCACAAGCTGTGCACGGATAGGGGCGCTCCCCAGTGTGAGCACGCTGGTGGATAAGAAGTTCTGAGCGCTGCAGGAAGCGTTTAGAGCAGACAGAACATGCATGAGGGCGCTCCCCCCGATGCATGCGTCTGTGCTTGCTGAGGTTTGAACTGACACTGAAGCGGCGTCCGCACTCTGTGCAGGCATAGGGTTGCTCACCAGAATGTGAGCGGATGTGAATGGTTAGGTCAGAGCGTTGCAGGAAGCGTTTCCCACACTCTCCACACCCATAGGGACGCTCCCCTGAATGCAGACGCCTATGTTTGCTGAGCGCTGAGCGCTGTGTAAACCGCCTCCCACACTCCCCACAGGAATAGGGTCGGTCAGGTTCTGGAGGTGGAGTTGGGGGTGGAGGAGGTGTTGCAAGGCCTCCACCACATTCCACACAGCGGCGTGATCGCCTATGGCGCTCTAAGTGGCAACCCCAGCGGAAACGGCGCCCACAGTCTCTGCACTGGTGTGGTTTTTCTGCTGCATGACGCTGCTGATGCCGTTCCAAGTTTGCTAGGATTCGGAATCGTTTGCCACATTCCTCACAGGCATAGGGTTTTTGAGACTGGGCAGAAGCTGGGTTACCTGGCAGAACCTGGGTATTCAGTGGCCCTACAGAATTCGGAGTCAAGATAGAAGAAAATTCAGAGGCAGAATTCAAGAAAGGAATCAATGCAGAATTATGCGGGGAGTTAGGCCTTAATGATGGGATCGTAACAGTTCTCCTGCATGATCCACAGTGATGAGGCTTCTCCCCTGCAGGTAAACGCTGACGCCTTTGTGTGTAATGGGGCTTCTGCCATCCTAAGAACTGGGGTCTTTCAACGAAAGATGGGCAGATTCTCCCAGCTTCCTGGGAGTCATGGCTCATATTTGAGAATGGACTGCAGTTAACACTCTCTCTAGGTTCTGTTCCCCATCTTGTTCCTAGAGGATTTTGCTGGGCAAGAGTATTCTTACACCCTCTCATATCACCACGAATCATCTTGGATTGCTTTGGTCCTGCCAGTCCTGGACATTTGAGGGATGCTTGCACTTCATTCCCAAATGGTTTTCTGGATAGCACAGCTGGTCCTTCCACTGTTCCAGTCTGAAGTTCCCTTGAAGTCTCCAAGTTATTTTGTTCCACTGTTTCACCACCTGTTGAAACAGAAATGTAGTTATAGTTCGGCATCCTGGAGAATAAACATGGATGGAAACATGTGACCTCCAAGATACTGATAGAAAATCAGTTCTCATTAACCCAATCAATGGCCATTCTGGCTGTGATGGACTGGAGCAGAGGTTCGGCAATATTTGGAGCATCATAGTTCCCCATCTATGAGGT
Organism: Diadophis punctatus similis; assembly: GCA_023053685.1. Lineage (NCBI taxonomy): Eukaryota > Metazoa > Chordata > Lepidosauria > Squamata > Dipsadidae > Diadophis > Diadophis punctatus. The sequence continues at coordinate 15,743,797 of JALIGW010000009.1, read as the reverse complement.
TCCCTCTTCTACACGTTTAGGATAATATCACTAGTTATTTTGGTGTATTAGATTACAAAAGATTCAGATTCAATCCCTCAGATTTCAATCAAAATAACTCAAGCAGTAAATACCTTCAGTTCAGAGCCCAGAAATTGTCAAATATTAATGAGTCTACAATTGGCCTATCTGATAGTTTATTAAGAATAAGATTCAGTTCACTGGTGAAAATGTTTAAGTTAAAAATTAGGTTTCTTAATCATAGTTTTAGCTCAGAAGTCTGAATTCCTCACCATCCCAATCGAATCCAGAGTATTGCTAAATATATTTTATTTTTTCATGATACTTTATATGATTTCTTCATCATTCTTCTTTGCCATACCACAGAAACAGACAATTGCAATGTTTATTATTATTATATTACTATTATTATTATTAGGACTTTGCTTTAAGTAAAAAGTAAATTCTGCTTTAAGATATGGCAGTCTGTATCTGGCAAGGATTCAGTAAATCTAAATATATCCGTCATTTTGCATTACTCAAAGATTGAGGAATCAGGGAACAGAAGGCAGGCTAAAGGAAGGAATCTCTGAAGAAAGGATAAAAAGAATGCAGTACATATATCAGCAGTGGACTTTTTTCCTGGTTTACTATTAATAGGAAAAAAGGATAGCTAGAGGTAGGGGCAGAGGTGGGTTCCTGCCAGTTTGGACCGGTTCTATAGAACCGGTAGCGGGAATTTCTCCCCGCTTGCTGAACTAGCATTTATGGCCGACTGGATACGCCCCCGAACACGCTCTCGGCGGCGCCATCTTGTTTTTTTACTTCTGCGCACACAAAACTGCAGCTGTTTTTTGTTTTGCGCATGCGCAGAAGCTGGGTATTCAGCACTGCGCATGCGCGCGCGTCCACAGGAAGAAGCGAACCGGTAGCAAGATAAGTTAGAATTCACGCCTGGGTAGGGGTAGGGGTAAGAAACTTCACCCCATGGAAGCCAAGATGATTTCTTGAGAAATAGGTCCAAATCATAGATAGTATTGTATATGCTTGGAGTATATATAAATATATTTATATAAATATATTTAGAACACACACACACATCCTTTGGTAAGGTAAGATCTGCCTCCACCCTCCTATCTTTCCACAGGAGCCTAAAGACTTGGCTCTGCTTGTTGGCCTGTGGTTCCAATGGGGAAGTTCTATGCTGGAGGTGGCTGCTGGATTGATGGCAGATTCCTTCACCTCCCTTCCCCCTGTTCTCTACTCTCTGCCCATCCATCTTTTTTTTTTATCATATTGATGTATTATCGTTGTGTTCTTTTTCATTGTTTATTTTATTGTTTTGTTTATGCTCTTTTCAGTTCTTCTTTTTTATTGTTGTAAGCTGTCTAAATGGCAGCTTACAACAATAAGCCCCATGGTGAAACAGGCAGCAAATATATTAAATAAATAAATAATAGTATGAATAAATACGTTTAAAGTGTTAGATATGGACTTGGAGGTTCTGTCACGTTTAAAGTGTTAGATATGGACTTGGAGGTTCTGTCACTGCTTGACCATACAGTTCACTGAGTGTTAGCCGTTTCTTTCAGATCAGCCTATTTCATAGGAATTTATCAGATCAGCCTATTTCATAGGAATTTATTGATTCACTTATTTATAACAAGTGCTTTTATCATTAAAAAATCTAAGCGGTTTACAAAAACAGAATACAATAACAAATTATAACTCAATGAAAAACAAAATCACTATAAAATCATCAATATCATAAGTATAGGTAGTTCCTGACTTATAACCATATATATTAGTGCCTGTTCGAAGTTACAATGGCACTGAAAAATATACTTATGACCACTCCTCAAAGTTATGACTATCACACATTCTCCATGGTCCCATGATCAAAGTTTGGATGCTTCACATCTGGCATATACTTTTCTTTTTACAATTTATTATTTTTATTCAAAACATTAAAATACAAACTCACCAAAAGTAAACAAAACAAAACTAGACTACACAAAAAAGTGTATAAAATAAAAAAACCAAAACAGACTTACATAAATCCCCAGTATTCAGTTGAATACTGATAAATATACTTTAAAGATAACTCCAATTTATAAATTTCTAGAACAATATTTACCCAACCCACTTAGCCTGACATCTATCTACTCTATGGAAACATAGTTAACAGGTAAAACCAACAACTAAATTAAACTTCAAAACTCTCTGTTAACAGTCTATTTATTGTATTTCACATGCAGAAAGTCCCCAACAGCTTCTGATCTACCATAAGTCACCACAGTCATTGTCTCTGGTCCATCCAGGATCAAATATCCTCGATTGATTCTTAATTATGAGGCTTTTCCTTAAGCTATTAATTGGGATCTTTCCTAACAACTGGATTTTATTCCCCAAAATCATAAGTTCCTGCTGTGTATATCTCCACAGCATTTGTTGTACAAAAAAGTATTCTGTGAATTGCAACATAACATCTCTTAATATTTGTTTTCTGATTGGGTATGATAAATCCATTTCCCAATCTTCCTCATTCTTCTTGAAAAAGTTGAGTTTATAACTGGTCAATTCTACCAACTCTTGAGTCTTTAAAATCCAAACCTTTCTCTGAGTCCTTTTGCCAACTTGCATTTTCCAAGTCCAGCTCATCCTACAGATGTGCCAGCAACAAATTACATTCCAATCCATCAGATTGTAAATCTTGTACTGTTGTTACTTGCATTTGGTTACCATCTTCGAATTGGTTTAAAACTTTATCAAGCTTTTTACCCAAATTTTCAGTTGGACTTGTAAATTGAAAAATATTTTTTTCTGCCCAGCTTTTCCAATAAGCTTTAGCTTGATATATTCCTTGCATTTTGACTATACTTTGATATAGTCCAAAATACTTCAATAGTTAAACTTTTTACAGCTGAAACTTTTATAGCAGGTACAACTCCTCTCAGACAAGAAAAACATCTTAGCAGATTAGCCTCAAAAAACATTAAGGTCCCCCCCGACCCCCAAAAAAGATTTTTATCAAAAATAAAAAAATAAAGACAATCATTTTTTTTAAAAAAGGTTATAAAATACAAAATCTTGTAATAAAAGTTTGGCTAAGTAATAAATCAAATCAGATATCTTCCACTACCCAAAGCTTACCATGTCATCCATGCTGAAAAAGCAGAAGTGATTTACAGTAGCTAATGAAGTGTGCTGTCAAAAGAGCCAGCTTTGGCAGCAAAACCAGCTGTCTGTACGCAGGGAAAAAAATGTCCTGCTGAGTCAGGATGCCATCTTGGGAAGACTCTGTAACCAACACATCCTGAAGTCATGTGGTCACCATGTGCAACCTTCCCAGTTGGCTTTCAACAAGCAAAGTCAATGGTAAAAGATGGATTCACTTAATGACCATGTCATTCACTTAACAACTGCAGTGATTCACTTAAAAACCACAGCGAAAAAGGCTGTAAAATCAGGTCCAACTCACTTAATCATTCTCAGTAGTTAATGCCACAATTTTGTCAAACTCTTTGAATTAAAGCTGAAAGTTTTCGCTTTGCTCGCATCTTAAGTTTCATTTCAATTTCAGTGTGGTTGTGTTCAGAGGCCAAATGCCAAAAAAACTCCAAAACCCACACACTATAATTGCCTCAGTCTACGAGCTTGACTGTACATCCTAAGAGTGTGGGTACAGGTGTAGGCAGGGGCATCTCTCTCTCCCTGTGCTCCCTCAATCAATGTATTTATTTATTTATTTATTAGTGAGACTTATATACCGCTTCATAGTGCAAGCACTCTCTAAGCGGTTTACATCAGTAAGCAATGTATATTTATATTAGCCCCAACAATCTGGGTCCTTATTTTACCTACCTCGGAAGGATGGAAGGCTGAGTCAACCCTGAGCCGGTGAGATTTGAACAGCTGAACTGCTTATCACAGTCAGCTAAAGTAGCCTGCAGTACTGCACTCTAACTGCTGCGCCACCTCGGCTCAATGTCATTTTTGCTGCTATAGAGATTCAATTAGAGGAGATCTTCTCAGAGAAAAGGGGCGTTGGTTCTTACCTGATATGCCCTTTTTCCGAGGATTGAAGGAAAAGTCTAGGATGGGTTACTCTAGCCCCATAGCTCTATGGACTGGGTTGAATTTTCTGAGGATCCGCCTCCCTAATGAAGTTTCCTCAGTTGACAACAAGTCCGAAGTGAATGGCGCAAGCTCCAAGCAGAACCCACAAACCGTGGCCAGTCAAATCATGAGAAGCCTGCAGAAACAAGAGACACCAAATCCCCCCGGCAGCCGGCCGAAACCAAACCTAAGGGTGGGTCTGGACTCTTCCTTCGATCCTCAGAGAAAAGGCGTATCAGGTAAGAACCAATGCCTCTTTTCCCTCACATTGAGGGAAGAGTCCAGGATGGGACATACCAAAGGTAAGGAGTCCAGTAGGGCGGGCAAATACTTAATTTCAACTTCTCGGCTCCTCATGCACCCACTGCAGCACTCACCGGCCGAACATTGCGTCAGCAGACGCAAATGAGTCTAAGTGATAGTGACAGATGAAGGGAAAAACCGACATCCATGCCGCTGCCCGGCAAATCTCCTCAACAAAATTGAATAGAAGCCCTGACCCTGCTGCTCCGGTGGTACCAGCTGGATGGCCCGAATGTCCAGCAAATGCTGGATTGCTGATTCCATGAGCCCCCGGCGCACCGGGTCAGCAGAAATGGGACAGCGGAGAAAGAACCTCGAGGGGGGGAAAAGAAATTCCAGGGAGAGGCCAGATCTAATGGTCTCCCTGACCCAGGCAGCGAGCTGTGAAAAGACCTAGATGCCCCCCAATGGGGGAATCAGGGCCCAGGCTATTTCTGTCGACGGAAAAGCTTGGTGCCGCCACCTCGTCCCTGGTGCCTGAACTGTTGTTGCGGCCTACCTTTGCCACTAGAGGCCGGGCGGTCAGACTGAAAATTGGACCTGTGCTGATAGGCCTGTAGTGATGGAGAAACTCACCCCAGTTCCCCCCTGTCTGTAGGAGGGCCATCTGAAATAGGGAGAAGGCCTGAAGGAAGCATGCCTGCTTTGGGAGGGGAGGATCTTCCTCTTATCCCTGGTCTCTATGAAAAAGGGTTCCAAAGCACGGCCAAAGAGATTCCCCCCTTCAAAGGGCCCAGAAGCAAGCTTCCAGCGGTTCTTGGCGTCCATGCGCCAATGGCGTAGCCAGAGTAACTGCCATGCAGTAACAGAGGAAGCAATGGATTGGGTTGAAAACTTGGCCGCAGCTAAGGTGGTGTCCGCCCTAAACTCAGCTGCAGCAATAATTTTGGGCGGGTCCTGGTGACTCCGGAGGTCTTCCAAAGGAATTCTGTCCTGCAGCTGGCGGAGCCACCTCAAAGACACACTGGTAAAAGCAGAGGCTGTGGTAGTGGCCCGAATAGCCCAGGAGTTGGCCTGAGGAGCCCTGCGCAGGGCCATCTCCTCCTGTCGTTCATCGTCTTTCAGAGCATCATCCGCATCCGGAGGCAAGATGGAATTCATAGTCAAGGAGGCCACCAGCGCATCCACCTACGACAACTGGATCAACTGGAGCAGGTTGGGTTCCACAGCAAAACAGGTTTTTCCGTACTGCTAGGCCTCTTAGTACTGGCAGGAGAGTTCCACTGACGCCTAATAACGTCCAGGAACATGTCGGGAATTGGGACGGAATCAGTTGCCACCTCCTGTTCAGAAAAGAGAAAGTCATCCTGCTCCCCAGGGCTCTAGGGTTGCAGAAGGTCATTAGAACCAGAGCCCAGGCGGGCCGTAGCCCGAGCCTTGGCCAGGAGGTGCTTAAAGAGAGCTGGATCAAACAGGCCCTTGAAGGATGGTTTGGATGATGATTCCAGACCCAGGTCCGAATAATCCTCCTCCCCCTGCAGCTCTCCTTAGGAAAGGGAAACCTGGCTGGCATCCAATTGACCAGCATAATAGGCCCTTTCATAACCAAAATACCCCTCTGTTTGCCCTAACAGGGCCACATATACCCCTGGCAGAGCCGTAGGGGCAACGGAGGATGGTGTCTGATGCAGCTCAGCAACAATACCCTCTTTGATGGCAGCAGCCAACCAAGCCTTAACAGAAGGAGGGATGTCCTGCTCCAAACTCCCCTCCTAGCGGAGCCCCGCCACAGTAGGGGTAACGGTGGCCGAGGGGGAAGCCCGAAATCCACCACTGGAAGCTGAGACATTCTGGGAAGGCCAAGAATGCAGAACCTCCAGATCAGAAGTGGCACCTCCCCCTGGGAAACTGTGCCCACATCCAAGATCTGCTCAGAATGATCGGCAGGAGGCCCCTGAGCAAGGAGCGGGCGGGAATCAGCTGAAGCAGGTCACCCAGACGCCTCCTCAGGCACCCTTCGATGCCGTGCTGAGGAGTGCCGCTCTGAAGACTCCTCTGCCCTTGCAAACTCCTTTTCCAACGCTCTCTGGTGTTTCAGAGCCGCCTCCAGATCCGAAGCCTTCATAGGGCCCGGACCCATCATTTTAAGTTTCTCCGTAGCCACCAGACTGGCGGACCTGGGCTGAGCCATAGGTCTGGGCGCCCTGTCAGAAGCGGGGGGTGGGGAGACAGACCAAGACCCCCTATGATGGGGAGAAGACGCAATTTCTTTGTCCATCCTAAATGGTGGAAATAAAGAAATTAATAGGCGGATTTGACCAGGAAGCACAAATCTGGCCAGGTCAAACACCAACAGGAGGGCAGATGGAGACAAAGCTGTTTGAAATGCCTGTGATATCACAAATAAGGCAGACTTACGCAAAAAGCCGCTGCTCCTGTGCAGATGGAGAAAGGAGTATGGCAGCAGCCAGGGACCCCTCCTCCCGCAGTAGTGGGACAATTGCCCCGGCCTTAAATGTTGAATAGTGCGGACAATGACCTGCTGGATCAGCAGAAGGCCACAAATAATTATCATTGCGAGGCGACCGAGGGTGAGCCTCGAACCAGTGTGAAGGCCCAGTGTCACCAATTAGTAGCTGGCTACTCAGGAGGAGGGGACACCACCCAGTCAAGGATTGAGTGGGCAACGGGGTCCAAAGAGACGAAAGAAGGGCTAATAAACGTGCACCTTCAATCTGCCCTAGATGTAAGATAGCAACTAACGGCCACGTAGAAGGTTTGAAGAAACAAAATGGTGGCCATGGCTCAGAAAAATGGGCTGCAGGGCCTCTTGATATTAAAATGGTGCCCGTATCCAAAGAGCAAGGCAGCGTCAAACTTGAAGCCTCCAATGATCCCAAAAAGGGAAAAAACAAAATGGCGGCCGCATGCAAAAACAGCAAGCTAACGGATGTTAGAAACAAAATGGCATTCGCGCCAAAATGGTGCAGGCAGCAAAGCTCCAGGAGACGCCTGCAAAGCGCTTCCAAGCCAGAAAAGCTCGCTGGAGACAGATCGTCCTGCTGGAAACACCGGCAAGAGCCACAATAACAATTCAAAAGGACAAGCCCTGTCACAGCCGGAACGATCCCGGCACCCCTGAAGGGAATGGCTGCTGAAACAGCGGCGGCACAAACTGCAAGAGCTGACCTTGTCGGGCAGATGTTTCTGACCTCAAGCAGGGGGAAATCGTTAACAGCCCTGCTCCCTCGCGTGCTCCCTGCAGCCAGCCAAATCAGATAATGAGAACAGCCCGCTCAGGTGCTCAAAGGCAGCGCGAGACAGACATTCACATACAATCCGGAATCAGTCAAGGAAGCAAAAAAATTCGTCGTTCCAGTATAGGTAAAAGGGAAAATAAAATTCAGGGAAAGTCCAGGATGGAGTAAAAGTGTCCATGAGCTGAGGACTGAGTTGAACGACTGAGGAAACGTCATCAGGGAGGCGGATCCTCAGAAAATTCAACCCAGTCCATAGAGCTATGGGGCTAGAGTAACCCATCCTGGACTCTTCCTTCGATGTGAGGGAAAACAAAAATGTAAATGACATGAACAAACAACAGGGATTTTAGAATGTAAAATTGTTTTTAAACTTTTAATATTTAAGACAGGATAGGCAATATTTTTATCCAAGAGTTAGATGGATAAGTTGGATAGATATACATATGTCCTCAAAGGACTGCAGGAAGCTTGGCTGTGATCTCACTAATATTGCCAATTTAAATGAGGGAAAATCAGATCCAATTTGCTGGGGATTTTTTCCCTCTCTTTAAAGCCACCCAGTGTCCCACGTGCTCCAACAAAATACCTACCTCCATGTCGAGGGCTCCTGCTCACTCTTTTCCGCCTCCTGACTCTTCTCTGCTGCGCCTGCTCCTGCTCCTTCACCAACTCCCTGAGCATCTTCTCCACTTGAGCCTTCCCTATAGTTTGCAGAATTACCCCAAGTTGCTTCCGGAAGTCTGGAAAGATCCCTTCCCCACTTGACCCATCTGTAGTTGCTGCTGCCTCGCCCTGTAAAGGAGCCAGCTGCCCTTGCTCAGGTTCCATTTCTAAGCCTATGAAAAGAAAAGAAAAACAATACATTATTTCTATAGAAATCCTGCAGCAAAGGGAATACAACAGAAAATATAAAAAACAAACAAGCAGGAGGGAGGGAGGGAAAAAAAGAGATGGGTGTGTTACTTTGATCTAATCTGTTTTTTTTCCAGCTTCCAGAAAATAAGGATAAAAAGTTGATGTTGTAGAATATATCTGTATTAAATAGAGCAAGATTCAGATCAGTTACCTGATTTGACATTACTGCACCAGCAAGGATGTTGCTTCAAAAAACCAAAATCTGTAAAGTTCTGGAAAAGTAGTATCACAGATCAAAATCATCTTGGTTCCTGGAAACATGAAGTTCTATTTACCCAAACCTTTTGTGACCAATTGTTCTAAAGCTCAAAATATGCTATCTTCTCAGTCTGGATAACCTGTTGTTGAGCAAAGTTCTTCTTTTTGTTCTCAATTTGATTACAGTACTTCTAATTGCTGAACTGCAGCTCCCATCAGACTTACTAGTGTAGCCAATGATACAGGATGATCCAGATCACAATCCTTAACAAATGGAGAATATCAATGACCCTCCATCTATAATCTATCATTAATGTTAACCTTAACCTTTCATTGATGGAATCCATATATCAACACCCTGGAGCATTTTTAAAAGGAGTTTTACATGTAATATAAAATTACTGCACCAGTAATTCGGGACCGCATCCTGCCGCATACCTCCCTACGACCGGTCAGGGCCCACAGAGTCGGCCTCCTCCAGGTCCCATCGACCAAACAATGTCGGTTGGCGGGGCCGAGAGGGAGGGCCTTCTCTGTGGGAGCTCCCTCCCTGTGGAACCAGCTTCCCCCCCGGTGATCAGGACCATCCCCACCCTGCTGGCCTTCCGGAAAACAATAAAAACTTGGCTCTTCCGGCAGGCGGGGTGAAAGTGAGACCAACTAGATTAGATATGGGTCTCCCCCCTTGATTGTGAATATGAGATACTCTTTTTAACTTTTGTATGTTTTTTAATTACTGTATTTTATATTTTGTAATGGATTCCAATATGTTGTGAGCTGCCCAGAGTCCCTTGGGAGTTGGGCGGCATAGAAATCCATTTAAATAAATAAATAAATAAGGCAAATATTTATTTCAGTGATGAACCCATTTATATTAATACCAATAGTACTTATACATATATGCTGCTACATACTGCTTTATAGCACTTTCTGAGTGGTTTACAAATGTCAGCATATTGCCCCCAACAATCTGGGTCCTCATTTTACTGATTTTGGAAGGATGGAAAACTAAGTCAACTTTGAGTTGGTCAGGATTGAACTTCTGGCTGTGGACAGAGTTAGCCTGCAACAGGGACGGGTTGCTCACTTACCTCGCTGCCGGAGCCATGCGCGCGCATCTCCATGCTTCAGGGGGGGGGCGCACGATTTTGCTTCTGCGCATGTGCGGAAGCAAAATTGCGCCAAAATCTCATGAGGGGACGTGCATGTGTGTGAGATTTCTGCGCAATTTTGCTTCCGCGCATGCACAGAAGCAAAATCGCCCAAAAATCACCAAAAATGATGGGAAAAAATGGTGACACGCCGGGTGGACCGGCAGAGAGGGCTCCGGAGCGGTTGCGAAATCCGCCGCTCCCTACCGGAGCTGTGTACTGGGCAGCTCCAGCAGGAACCCACCTCTGGCCTGCAATGCTACATTCTAACCACTATGCCACCATGGCTCTTAACGATTACTCCAGTTTATTTAATGATTTCCCTCTCTACCACATTAACATATATAATGTTGCAATAACTTCTGGAAGGATTCCATGCAAGGCCTTTGAGTGTTTTATATGGACTTGTGGTTACAATCCTCACAATTTGGAGATGAAGAACTCTTTAGGATCCAGTCAGCAAAAATCACCTGTGGCTTTTCTTAAAGGTCTTACCAGGGGCCAAACCTTGGCGTCCTCGAGTCTCTGTAAAGGCAGTTATCCGGGGCCAGCTTATGGCAAGTTCTTCTGCTAAAAAAAAATGAAGAAGAAGAAAAGACATTTACTGAGGAGGCTTAATATTGTATTCTGAGAACATCTGAGAACATGTAGATTTTCTCAGTAATAACAATTAGTGTTTAATTGATAAACTTTTAAATTCTCTGAAAGTTAGTGCTGGAAATGCAACTCTGAAAATGCAATTGTACCTATTATCTTTTTTGCCCTTCATTAATCATCCTCCCCCATGTAGCAAGCAGCTGTTGGGAAATCTGGGGAATATCTTCAAAGACAGAGGTAAACAGTCTGGTGCCTTCCATAAGCACTGGGGCTACAATTCCTGTTAGTTGCCAGCCAATGGATGCCAGCCAGAGGGTGCTCTAGTCCAAATACCCAAAGGCAACCTCAAGGCATCTATGTATTTTGAGTACCATATCCATAAGGAGTAACCTACAAGGATATGGTCTGTGTTAACCACACAAGATGCCACAGGTAGAATTCTTTCATAGACATTCTTATGCAGAAGGTGATTCCTTACAAGCAGCACATTTTGAACTCTCCATTCAAGTGCTGTATTTTATTTTAGTAGCCTATGAGTGTGATTGTTCAAGAAGAAGAATTCTTCTGTCTTAGTACAATCCTGCCTCAATAACATTAAGAAACTCTAGAATTTAAAGAATATGCTATTGCACTAAAAGTTTCAGTCACATCCCACAATTTGGTACCATCACACAATTTTTTACTTGCCTGTCTTCAAAACCTGTTAAATTGCTCTTACAATACATAGCACCCATTAGTCAGATTGCTATGTGGATCCACAGACAAATCAATGCTAATTTACTGTAACTACTCATTCTCTGAAACCTTCCATGAGTAGGTCTTATTTGGCTTCAATTTTACTTATAACTGAAATGATATTAACTGAAATGATATTAATACTTTCCCAGAACATGCAGCTGAGGGTCAAGTTCTAGTCTAGCATTGAAATTTGAAGAAATGGGATCCCTTACCCAACGAGATCACTGTTTCATAGCTCTCCTGCATGTTGGTCCACAGAAGAATTTCCTTTCTAAAGTTCTTGAAGACTTTTTCCCTCTGTCTCTCACAGGAGGCTGCAGAGAGCGCTTAAATCAAATAAAAAGTAATTGAAGAATCTGTTTGTCACAGAAATCATTAAATGTCACTTCAGTGATCTTGGCAATCAGATGTACAATAGTAATTTAGATTACATCAATCTAGAAGTCTAGATCAAGAACTGCTTTTCAGAATGAGATGGGCAGCATATAAATAGAAGATGGGTGGATGGGTGGATGGATGGATGGACGGACGGACCGACGGACGGATAGAGACAGACAGGCAGACTTACATGGGAAGCATAGAAAGCAAAAAGCAGGACACTAAGATAAAATACTGCATGAGGGCTTTGCATAAAATTGAAGATTATATTCTCCCAGAAGTTAGTTCTATTCCCCTTTTAAATTGAAAAGATGAACTATATGCATTTTTGTTTTTGTATGGGAAAAGAGATAGAACAGATGCACACCCATGCTCCAGATATCACATATTCTACTGATGCTGTTTTCACATGTTGCACAAATAAGGATTTCCTCCCAATCATTAGACTTAAAACAGCCATTTTGATTCTGGTGAACTTCATCTATACTGGAATATACAAACCCAGGTTCTTAGTCAGTGGATTAATTGGAGTTGTGATCTGAATACATTTTAGGGACAGTAACTTGGGGAAGGTTTTTTTTCTGTCCTCTGAGAACTGTGGACCCTGTTCTTAGAAAAGAAAAAAGGAGCAATATGATAAGGTTGAATATAAACTATAGAAAATAAGTTGACTGCCCTAAACATAGCAGCATAATATGTATATTTTTAGAATAAATGCTTTCAAAAATACATTTTAATGCAAACTGTAATCACAGCAGACATATTTATAAATTATGATATCACATAGGCATGGCTATCCCAAATCTGGGACAGTCCTTAAATCCTCTGTACTAAAAATATGTTCTTATGTCTAATGATATTTGTATCATTTATTATATCTAAAGGCCTAAATTTTAATTTTCTGTCAGAGAAAAATAATACTGTAGGCATTTATGAAAAAATAAAGAATGCTATGCAAATTCCAGTAGAACAACAGAACTAGTCTGTTGTAGTCAAGGCAATTATCTGGCATAAAGCTCTCATAGATTAAAATTTGCTTTTTCAAATATACAGAGTTTACTTTAAGGACCTATACTAAACATCTCCCAAAAGCAAAGCTTCAGGATCTATTACACATCCCACATGTATTATTCCACAATATGGGATAATACATGTATACTAATGAATATGCATATCACAGGTGGCACCAAGAACTCTGAAGTTATTGATTTAAAAGATTTGCATAGCTGCCCATCTTTACTTAAGATAATCCTGGGTCGATCACATTTTGGCACAAGAAGGAGATCTAAATTATGTGGAAGTTGGCATTTGGGAGTGGATCTATCTATCTATCTATCTATCTATCTATCTATCTATCTATCTATCTATCTATCTATCTATCTATCTATCTATCTATCTATCATCTATCTATCTATCTATCATCATCTATCTATCTATCTATCTATCTATCTATCTATCTATCTATCTATCTATCTATCTATCTATCTATCTATCTATCTATCTATCTGTGAAGAAGGTAGACGGAGAAGATTACAAAAGGCAATTGACGCTGGACTCTCTTCCTTATCCCCTTCCTCCATCAAAGTAACCCATCCACACATGGTACTACAGTACTGCCCCTTTCTCTGGGCATCCCCAGCCCAAGATTTGCATGCAGGTCTGAAAGTCCAGGCAAGAAAACGGGACATCAATCCCAGACCGAAGTCCATCTATATCCCGCACAGCCTCCATTGTTTCTTCCATGTGCATCGGACCTTACGCTGGGAAGGGGAGGCAGTCCGGGTAGGGGCTGAAGAGCCCGGATTCTTGTATGCTTCTCTCTCACCCCTTACATTGTTTCACAAGGTTTACCTGCAGTTAGGCACAGACTACAGCATCTGGCGCCTGCACGGGAATGGTGATGGACGATTAGAAAGCCCCCCTCTCTCCCTTGCAGGGAGATAGGATAAAAGAGAGGGGGCTTAGGCAAACCAGCTGCAAGATCCAGGAAGCTCAGTTCCACATCCTGGCTGGAGAAAAGAAGGAAAGAGAAAAAAGAGAGAAGTCCTTCCTTTCCCGCAGTCGGCCTCAAAGCAGGGCCCTCTTGTGGTTGATAGATCTCTTTCTTCTCGAAGCCTCGCTCCCCTTCTATGCTTCTGAAAACTAAAAAGGCTAAGATATCCCTGATGTTGTAGACTACAAATACCAAGAGTCGCAGCCAGCTAGTAAGGAATGCTGGGAGTGGTAGTTCTACAACCTGTGCAGAGGCATATATATTTTTCCCCTGGAGTATTTATGCTACCTCACTTTCTTCCAGGTAGTGTAATTGGGAAAAAAGGCTAATGGGATTAGAAGCAATTTGAGACAGGCATACAGGCATACTTTGTTTTTTGAACTTTGCTTTATTGCACTTTGAAGATATAATATTGCATTAAAAGACCCTCCATCAGCAAAAAGAGTAGCAATAATTCTATTCTATTCTATTCTATTCTATTCTATTCTATTCTATTCTATTCTATTCTATTCTATTCTATTCTATTCTATTCTATTCTATTCTATTCTATTCTATTCTATTCCTTTCAATTCCATTGCATTCCAACCCAACCCAACCCAACCCAACCCAATATTCCATTCCATCCCATTCCATTCTGGCTCAGATGATGATTAGCTTTTTAAGCAATAAAATTCTTTTAATTGAGGGATCTACATTTTTGTAGACATAAAGCCATTGCAAACTTAATAGACTACAGTCGAGTGTAAACCTAACTTTTATATGCATTGAGAAAACAAATGATTTGTATGTCTCACTTTCTTGCCATACAAGTAGTTCTTAACTTACAACATTCATTTAGTGACCGTTCAAAGTTACAGCAGCATTGAAAACAGTGACTTATGACCATTTTTAGGCTTATTACCACTGCAGCGGTCACATGATCAATATTCAGACGCTTGGCAACTGACTCGTATTTATGAGAGTTGCAGTGTCCCAGGGTCATGTGATCACCTTTTGCAATCTTCTGACCAGCAAAGTCAATGGGGAAGCCAGATTTACTTAATAACCATGTCACTAACTTAACCACTGCAATGTAACAACTCTGGCAAGAAAGGGCATAAAATGGGGCAACATTCACTTAACAACTGTCTCACTTAACAACAGAAATTTTGGGCTCAATTGTGGTCGTAAGTAAACGACTACCTGTATATGCTTCATTGTTGTAGTCTGGAATCAAACCTGCAATATCTTTGAGGTATGTCTTGTAGGCTGCTTCTCAAGATAAATTTGATACTGGCAAAGTTGAACTGGGGATAGAACTAACAATCAAGGGAAATTATTAAGAGATGAACGCAAAGGAATTGCATTAATTATATTTAATAATTCATTAGTTGCAAATGAAATGATATTTGGTATACTGTTTCTCCAGCCTCGTGCAATATATTCTGGAATGTGACTATTGAAATATAGTGTATGCAGCCCTTGGCCCAGAAAAGCTGCCCCTTCCTGGTTTCTAGAAAAGATCACAATAATTCAATATACAATATATACAATATACAATATACAATATACTGTATTCAATATACAGTATCCTTGACTGACTACCACAATGGAGCCCAAAATTTCTATTGCTAAGTGAGACAGTTGTTAAGTGAATTTTGACTCATTTTACGACATGTCTTGTCACAATTGTTAAGTGAATCACTGCAATTGTTAAGTTAGTAAAATGGTTGTTAAGTGAATCTGGCTTCCCCATTGACTTTGCTAATCAGAAGGTTGCAAAAATGGATCGCATGACCTCGGGCCATTGCAACCGTCATAAATATGAGTCAGTTGCCAAGAATCTGAATTTTGATCACATGACCATGGGGATGCTGCGATGGTCGTTAAGTATGAAAAATGGTCATAAGTCACTTTTTAAAGTAATTTTGAATGGTCACTAAGTGAACTGTCAAGGACTACCTGTACTAAAGAAAAATAAACAAATAACATTTCAAATTATTAAAATGTATGAAGTGGGAGAATGACGTGGATCTTGCCATCATCGCACCAATGATGTAACTAATTGTACTTGCAGCATCAGAAACCACAGCACATGTATTTTTTGTGTGATGATGTCATTTAGCATCATGGCTGGCCATGAGCCCAACAAATAGCTTCAATTTAGTACAAACAGTATGGAATTATTGTTTCTAGCACCACTGAATAATATAAGTGGATATACTCCCTTTGACTCAAATTCACTAGTTTAGTTTCAATGGATGTAGAATTTCATGGAATCTTTCATGGTTCAGTGCCAAGAATGTTAGGAACAAAAAATAAAAATACTGAATAATTAGCAATCATATCTACTATTTAAATCTTAGACACGTTACATCTAATTGTTTTTCCTTATTTTTCCTTAATTGAGGTCCGATAAAACCATCTAATTAAACCAACTTTAAGCTGAGTGTTGAACACATAGAACAACACTTATACAACAATCCTTCCTTATTATAAGAGAATATGTGAAGAAATATAGGTTAAGAGAAAATAATGTATATGAATTGTAATTCCATAATATACAAAAGCTTTGAAAAAAATTTACTTATTTATTTATTTATTTATTTATTTATTTAAATGGATTTCTATGCCGCCCAACTCCCAGGGGACTCTGGGCGGCTCACAACATATTAGAATCCATTACAAAATATAAAATACAGTAATTAAAAACATACAAAAGTTAAAAAGAGTATCTCATATTCACAATCAAGGGGGGAGACCCATATCTAATCTAGTTGGTCTCACTTTCACCCCGCCTGCCGGAAGAGCCAAGTTTTTATTGCTTTCCGGAAGGCCAGCAGGGTGGGGATGGTCCTGATCTCCGGGGGAAGCTGGTTCCACAGGGAGGGAGCTCCCACAGAAAAGGCCCTCCCCCTCGGCCCCGCCAACCGACATTGTTTGGTCGATGGGACCTGGAGGAGACCGACTCTGTGGGCCCTGACCGGTCGTAGGGAGGTATGCGACAGGATGCGGTCCCGAATGTAACCTGGTCCTGAGCCATGTAGGGCTTTAAAGGTAATGACCAACACCTTAAATTGGATCCGGAGACTAATGGGCAGCCAATGCAGCTGGCAGAGGATCGGTGTTACGTGGGTGCATCTGGGTACATCCACCACAGCTCGCGCAGCTGCATTTTGCACCAATTGCAGTCGCCGGACACTCTTCAAGCGTAGCCCCATGTAGAGCGCATTGCAGTAATCCAGCTGTGAGGTGATAAGGGCATGAGTGACTGTGAGAAGTGCCTCCTTCTCCAAGTAGGGTCACAATTGGTGCACAAGACGTACTTGTGCAAAGGTCCCCCTAGCCACAGCTGCAAGATGTTGCTCCAATTTTAGCTGTGGGTCTAGGAGGACACCCAAATTGCGGACCCGTTCTGAGGGAGCTAATTTCTCCCCCCCAAGAACCAAGGAGGGACAATTGGTCAAGTCCTTAGGAGGCAATATCCACAGCCACTCAGTCTTGTCAGGGTTAAGTTTTAGCCGGTTCTTCCCCATCCAGACCCTAACATCGTCCAGGCAGCGGCCCATTACGTCTACGGCTTTCCCGAATTGAGACGGGGTGGAGATGTACAACTGGGTATCATCAGCATATTGCTGATACCTCACTCCGTGTCGTCGGATGATCTCACCCAGTGGCTTCATGTAGATGTTAAAAGGATGGGCGAGAGGACCGAGCCCTGCGGCACCTCACATAGTAGGGGCCTAGGGCTCGACCTTTGCCCCCCTGTCAACACCGACTGCGTCCTGTCAGTGAGGAAGGAGGAGAACCACTGCAAAACAGTGCTGCCCACCCCCACCTCTCCGAGACGACGCAGAAGGATACCATGGTCAATGGTATTGAAGGCCGCTGAGAGGTCAAGTAGCACCAGGATAGAGGAGTAACCCCCATCCCGGGCTTGCCAGAGATCATCCATCAGGGTGACCAAAGCCGTTTCCATACTGTAGCCGCGCCTGAAACCTGATTGAAAGGGAACATATTGTCAATTGTCATATTAGCACCTGGAGAGTGAGTGACTACACGTGCATTACAACACCATTGATTTGAAACATCATTGTGTTTTATTCCAGACATCTATTTTTCAGAATAAGAATGCACGCACACATACAAATAATCTATTTTAACAACATCGCTATTGTCACCTATTAGCTAATCTATTGGGACTGAGGGGTCTTTGGTGCTCTCCGAGTTTGTTTTCTTGCAGACCTTTCATTACCGAATTTGTACTTAGTTGGTTATGAAACATCTGCAAGAAAACAATCAACATCATAAATAGTACAAGGTTTGCTCTCTATTTATGTAAAAGTAGTTTTCCCTATCAGTGTTGGTGGGAGTATTCTTAGTACTTCCAAGAGCATTGACGATGTTGCCTAATTGCAATAGAACAACCAAGTTCAAAAAACACCATGAACTTACAGTTCAACCATGAGCTACAAATAGTTTCTTCTATTGGATATAAGGAGACAAACATCGTTACCTTGGGACTATATAGAGCTACCAACAATCATAAGTTTCCCATAAAGTGGAAGAGTAATAATACCGAAAGCAAAACTGCACTTTCATTATTTTCACAGCCCAATCCACCAGATCCAATCAATTCATTTCAGTTTATTACAGTCATAGACCAGAGATTCGATCTCAAATATCTACAGTTCTCCATATGACAACTCTTGCAAGCACTCAACAGACCAAAGCCAATCATTATTCCCTCCAACTGGCTAATTAGGGAGCATCAAGCTAGATTTGGTTCTGGTACAAAGTCTCCTTCGTATACTTTCTTCAATGTCCTTGTTTTTGCTGAGAAGCCAAATAAAAAGCACCACTGCCAGTTGACTAGCTACAGGTAGTCCTTCACTTACAACAGTTCATTTAGTGACTGTTTAAAGTTGCATCAGCAGTGAAAATGACTTATGATCATTTTTCACACTTACAACAGTTGCACCATGGTCATATGGACAAAATTCAGATGTTTGGAAACTGACTCAGAATTAGGACGATTGCAGTGTCCTGGGATCATGTGATCACCTTTTGAAACCTTCTGACAAGCAAAGTCAATGTGGAAGCCAAGTTCACTTAACAACCATGTTACTTACTTAATAACTGCAGTGATTCACTTAACAACTGTGGCAAGGAGAGTCGTAAAATAGGGCAAAATTAACATGTCTTACTTAGCAACAGAAATTTTGGGCTTAATTGTGATTGTAAGTCAAGGACTACTTGTACTCCCAAACTGAATGACATCAAAGTATTAAAGCAATTTGTCAACTGGAATGAGAACGGGAAGAAAGTTGTTAGAAAACAGATTACAAGAAGTTTCCAGAAAACAAAAACAACCTGCTCCAAGTTTCAAGAATCTTCAATATCTTAAATCACAAAGAAGCCTAGAAGTTTTGCAACCTGAGATTTTGGATACATCAGCAGGAGAAAACTGGCTTAGCTAGCTAGCAGAGATGCTAGTGTCGGAACTTCTGTGTGTGACGCAGCAGTGCCAATTGCCAAAGGCTGATATGTACTGTACATAATAGTATTTATTTATTTATTATTATTATTTATTTATTTATTTATTAGTTGCATTTGTATGCCGCCCACTCCACAGAGACTCTGGGCGGCTCACAACAGTAAAAATTCACATGCAACAACAAATATAAAAAGCATTAAAAACAATAGATATTAAAACATTAAAAAAAACATTAAAAACCACAATTTAAAAACCCATACAATAAATTATTCATGGGGCCAAGAATGATCGGTGTTGTATTAAAATCATTGGCCCCAGGCCTGTCGACAAAGCCATGTTTTAACTGCTTTTCTGAAGGCTGGCAGGGTGGGAATAATGCGGATCTCGGGGGGTAGTGTATTCCAGAGAGCCGGTGCTGCCACAGAGAAGGGCCTCTTTGTGGGCCTGCCAGCCGACATTGTTTGGCTAACGGGACCACCAGCAGACCAACTCTGTGGGCTCTAATCGGTCTTAGGGAGGTATGTTGGAGAAGGCGGTCTCGGAGGTAAACTGGTCCTAAGCCATGTAGGGCTTTAAAGGTAATCACCAACACCTTGAATTGCGCTCGGAGACCTATAGGCAGCCAGTGCAGTTCGCGAAGGATGGGTGTCACATGGGTGTATCTAGGGACACCCATCACCACACGAGCCGCCGTGGTAAAGCACATTGAGTGGAATAAGCTTAATCTTCAGGTGGGTTAGATGCAAATTGCATTTCCAGACATTTGCAAACACCATGAGATTTGTTTTTTTTTTTATTAAAAAGTTTTAAAAGTACAAAGTATATACATTTTTATCTTTTCTCCCCCCCCTTTCCACCCTCCCCCCAACTCACCCTCCCCCCCACCCACCCCCATGAGATTTGTTTTTGAACTGTAATCCTCAGTTTGTGAAAAGCTTCTTTGGTATATATATATATATATGTCATATATGTCATATATATATATATATATATATATGTCATATATATATCATATATATATATGATGTATACTTGTGTTAAATCATAAATCATGGAAGTTTCTCGCCAACGAAAATGAGCACAGTCAGCTAATCACTTTTTCACTTCTAAAACTGTTGTGGTTGTTGCGGCCTCGGGTCTGCCATATCAGATTGATATGGCAGAACACATTCCTGCCGGGTTAAAGAGGGATTCCCTCGTTCCAACGGGCAGTTGCTTTCCACCTCACTGTCCCGTTTTGCATGGCTCTCCAAACTCAACGCGCCTTCGAAGGGTCCCCGGACAAGAAAAATTCAGAGTTAAAGGACGGAGCTCGTCCTTTTCCCTCTGCACCGCCCCAACATCGCCACCATATGGGCAGAGGCTTGAACTATCGAAGTGAGTAATTTTAAAAATATTGGGCAAGAGGAGGAGTTCCGGCAAGAAACTTAGCGGTGAATTAAAGAGAAGAGCCACAATCTATTAAAAGTAACAATTGTCGAGGAAATAAAAGAGCTAAAAGCCGTTAAAAGTGAGAGTGAAAGTGGGATACGGGCCTTGTGGGGACTCCTGGGATGGGCAGGGCCAGCCAGGAGTGGGATTTGGGGGTTCTCCGAACTGCACAGAATCTTAGCTAGAGGTTCTCCCAAACCCCTGCGAACCCCCAGCAGCCCACCCCTGGTTAACACGGATGAAAGAATGGATTGTATTGAGAAATACAAGATTACTGACGTTGGAGGGACATGATCTGCAACTGGGTTGGCATGCCTTCTTATGGTATGGGAAAAGTAAGATACATGGTTACTTTCAAAGAATAGTACAATAAGAAAGGCTTTATTGTTAGTTTGGGAGAAAATTCGAGAACAGCATTATTTGAAGATACCAGTTTGGTTTTTGACAATGGAAGCACTTATTCATCCAAATATCATTAATATGGGAAATATTGTTAGATAAAAAGACATCCTGAATGAAAAGGGTGAGCTCAAAACTAAACAAGAATTGAAAGAGCAAGGGATTGATATGGTTTGGTATACACAAAGTCAAATACAATCTAGATATGAAAAAGACGCTAAATTATATGGTTTTTATATGGAATTGACAGAACTGGATAAGATATTAAGAGGAATAGAAGAGAGGGTGATAAAAAAAACTGTATAGCTATCTATTGGGTATCAAATTAGAAGAAGAAGTGAAGGAGACAATGATAGCATGGGCAAAAAATGTTGGTTATACAATAGAATTAGAAAAACGGCAGCAACTATGGGATATAAATTACAAATTAACAATGTCAACTGCATATAAAGAAAACTCATACAAGATGTTTTATAGATGGCATTTTCCGTTGGCAAGATTGGCAAAGATGTTTAAAAATAAATCAGCTTAATATTGGAAATACCACCAGACACCTGGGTCGTACTATCATATGTGGTGGAAATGCGTAGAAGCCAAAAAATACTGGACAAAAATACATACGTGGTTGGAGAAGATGATACAACAACATATTGATTTGAAACCCAAAATATTTTTACTAGGGATCTTACCTTCAGAAACTTAGAGTAAAGAGAATGTATATTTGATTATCCATGTAATAACTGCAGCTAGAATTGTATTTGCACAACATTGGAAAAGTGAAGAGATTCCTACGGATGAGAACGTGATTAGGAAAATATTAGAATGTACAGAAATGAATAGGTTAACACTTGCAATTAAAGAGAGGGAACAAACTGAATATTATACTATATGGGAACTATTCTACCGATGGCTAGAGAATAAATATGAAAGTTAGAAATAAAAGTAGATTAGTGAAATATAGAAAATATATTAATAGAATTAAATAAGCCAAGAAGATGATTGTTACAGTATTAGACATGCTATGTATATCAGTATTAAGTTAAGAGTAGACAAATAATGATTATGGTTGTAAATTTTAATTGTTATTGCACAAGACATTTGTACCCAGATGACACACTGTTTAATGGAAGATGGATTGTTTGTATTAAAATAAAATAAAAATTTTATTTAAAAAAATCATCTTATACTGTAAAAAATGGTAATAAAATATCTAGCATGAGACTATTAGACTAGCATGAGAATAAATAGGAAGATATCAAATGTATTCCATACCCAAAGCAATGTATATTAAATATGCAATTAGATCTCTCAAATTTGGTACTATATGTGGATATTATATATTACATATGATGAAAGACAACTATGAGGGGGTCCTTGATGCTCTCTGAGGTTGGGTTTTTTTTTGCAGACATTTCATTACCCAACTAGATAACATTATCAATGCACCGATGATGATGATGTCGCCAAGTTTGGGTAACGAAATGTCTACAAGAAAAAAACCAAGCTCAGAGAGCACTAAGGACCTCTCATTTCAATCCTGGGCTACAAACATTCTACTTTAAAGGCAATTGTCTCCAAAACATAGTCTTTTAGCAATAGCAATAGCAATAGCACTTAGACTTATATACTGCTTCATAGTGCTTTACAGCCCTCTCTAAGCGGTTTACAGAGTTCAGCATCTTGCCCCCAACAATCTGGGTCCTCATTTTACCGACCTCAGAAGGATGGAAGGCTGAGTCAACCTTGAGCCTGGTGAGATTTGAACAGCTGAACTGCTGAACTAGCAGTCAGCTGGAGTAGCCTGCAGTAGCTGCATTTAACCACTGCGCCACCTCGGCTCCTTTTAACTAGGATTCATGTTTTCTTTGGTATGACAGACTTCCTTTTGTGTGTGTGGTCTTTTGGATTTCTCAAACATGCTTCAGAGCATGTGAAAATAAAGATGCAATGTTTTCCTGCATTCCCACCTTTTCCCAAGATCATACAGCTGCTCCTGGATTTCTCAGGAAAGGACACAGCCCTTTAAGAAAAGTTGTAGATAGGTGCCAGTTTGTCAGTCCTATATAACCATACACATCTTTGGGGAATTGAATCCAAACTATAGTGCAGCTGAGTTACTGAACCACTGCAGATATACATAAAAACTTAATGGTGTGATGTTACATAGCAATAGCAATAGCACTTAGACTTATATACCGCTTCATAGTGCTTTACAGCCCTCTCTAAGCGGTTTACAGAGTTCAGCATATTGCCCCCAATAATCTGGGTCCTCATTTTATCGACTTCAGAAGGATGGAAGGCTGAGTCAACCTTGAGCCGGTGAGATTTCAACAGCTGAACTGCTGAACTAGCAGTCAGCTGAAGTAGGTTGCAGTGGTGCACTTTAACCACTGCGCCACCTCGGCTCAGTGATACATATAACTTAGTATCAGTCTACTTGTGGTTTAAGATGCCTCTTCTTTAAATGTCTTAAGAAGATTATGTAGCAACAAAGGAGAAAGCTTTTTGATTGTAGCATTCCCTTTCTGTATTCTCCTAATTCTCCTGATATATTACGGCTGATCTTAAGAAATTTATTTCAGCATTTGTTTATACAGACAGGCATTTCGATTGGCTGATATATTTGCCCATACTAGATTTGCATTTTGGTCATTTTATGATAACACTTGAGCATATTTTTTTATCATACGTGTATTTGTTGTTGTTCATGAGAATAAATAATAATTTATCATTTTAAATTGTTTTACCACTTCCTGTACAACTCATCTTGATTTCTAAAATATAAAATGCAATAATAAAATCAGCAAGTGAAAACAATGTAAAAGTATACTCAATAAAAAGGTGAAGGAAAACAAAAATAAAAACAAATTATCCATTCACCTAGCATTCTGAAAGATCTGAAAGAAAATTGGGAAGAGCGATTGCAAAGTTCTAAACTTACCATAGAGCGGGCTTATGTATCAGTAACCACCAGATGGCACTGTGCTACCATCAGCCCTGGTGAAGCTACCTGGTCAGGTAATAAAATGTCTGTAAACAAACTCAGGAGACACCAAGAACTTCACAATCCAACCTCAACCTTTATATATTCTCTTCTATTTGTACTGTGCTATTCTTACAAGTCCTGTTCCGATGATCTCAAGTGATTGACCAAGTCACATAAGTAACCTAGCCAACTCTTAGAGCAGGGGTCCTCAAACTTGGCAACTTTAAGACTTGTGGACTTCAACTCCTAGAATTCTCCAGCCAGCATAGCTGGCTGGAGAATTCTGGGAGTTGAAGCCCACAAGTCTTAAAGTTGCCAAGTTTGAAGACCTCTGTCTTAGAGAATTACTGTACATGTCCTAAATGAGAGCTAGTTTTGTGTAATGGTTGGAGTAGTAGGATAACGGTTAAGACCCAGGCCAGAAACCAGGAGAGTCAATAGTCCTGCCTAAGTCAGTCTCTCCCTCCCTCTCTCCACCCTTTCCCCTCCCTCTCTCTCCCCCCCCCAAACTCTAGGGAGGAGGCAATGGCAAACCACTTCTGAAATCTTGCCAAGAAAACTGCAGCAGGTACATGTCCAGGCAGTTGCCAGGAGTCAATACTGACTCAAGGGCACCCCCATACACAAAATGTCCTAAGCAGAACCATGAACCTGCCTTCATAACTAATTTGGAGATAGTACCATTGCTCAAAAGCAGAACATATAAAAGTTCAGGTGCTCTGTTGTAACCTAGGCTACCTGATGTAGCATCACCAACAGTATCTAGCCTAAATAGGTTATCTCTACACAGAGTGCAGAGTATCCCAACACAGAATGCATTCCAGTCTAGAAAACATTGTACCAGTATGAACCACAAAAGTTAGATTATCACTGACTTGGAAAGGACACAGTTGGAATATCAACCAGCTATTAAAGATACTTCTGGGAAGAGAGATCACTAGTGCATTTAATGACTGATAGCTGTAAGAGCACCCCCAATTTGCATCAGCCAAGGGTATAGTATTCAAAATGAGACATGGGCATTTACAGAGGCAGTCACTGACATCAAACTAATTGACATAATCACACACTTGAAACCCTGATCATTGTGTGTGTGCAACATGTGAGATACACATTAAAGTGACAAGGATTCAATTGTCCAATTCTACCTACCATTTTGAAACAGTTAACTTCTCTGCAGACATCTTTGATGGAAAAAGGTGTCTCAGATCTGGTGTGTGTGTGCTTGCTCTATTTCTCAGCATTCCTTAAAGAAGTCACACTTTTTCTTGGGCTTGGATACTAAAGCTGTGCAGTCCAGGGAAAATATGCTTTTGAGTTAAAGAGGTATTGAGGAGGTAACCACGCAAGCCCAGAAAAAGTTTGTAGTTTTTAAAAATATGTTTGCTGGATCCAAACTACTTTTCTTACTGTGCATCTGAAGATTGCACATATTTAATCTGAAAGCAAAGTTGTTTAATGAAAAAAAAAACCCTCTCAAAACAGGACAGAAAATCCTGCCCACATATGTTGATATAGCTCAACCCATTGCAGAGGAATCAGTCTGTGTACTGTCTGATGACTGGCTTCTGAAGCAATTGTCCGTATGTTTGTTATATATCGTAAAAAATAGGCTTTATTCTAATTTCCTTGTTTTGATTAGTTGTGAGACGCACATAATCGTTGGAAGTCATCTCTGGATGAGATGGGCTGCATACAAGTCTAATAAATAAATTGGAAGGTATACAAGGTTAATAAAATAATAATATACTTGGGTCTGGCAATCTTTTGAAGTAGGATGAAGATAGGGAGAGAGAGAATGCCAATTTAAACCTGAAAAAGAGGCTGGGTTCTGCCAGCTTGGTGTTGATGATTCTGTCTCTAATGGGACCATCAGTTGTTTTGGTTTTTTTGCTGCTTCTGATGAAAAAGCACTTTATGTTCTATCTAGAAGGTGGTGCCATTCTGCTTACTCCAACTCAATTTTTCTGCCCCCCCCCGGGTATTTTGAGGTGTTGCTGGTCACAGTAACTTGTCATCAGTGTTCCTACTCCAGCAGGGCTGTTAGCAGATGATGAAGCTCTCATTATTGATGGCTCCCACTTGAACTCCAGCTTGATGCACCAGAAACTTCTCCTGCTTCTTTTGCCTCCTGCAGACAACAGGTCACAGGAGTGGAATGTCCCTATCTTTCTGAAGTTCAGGCCATTTGAAAGATGGAGAAATCCACGGTTCAAAGCATCACCTGAAATCCTTAAGGTGCATGCTACAGATATTAATGAGCAACCTTTGTTGCTTTTTATGACCGGTGATGCTCAATGGACACCATTCAGGGAATAATAATCCATAAACCATTTTGCTTAACAAAAGTATGAAAAGCACAGAGCAACACATTTGCTGGCCTTTTTTCTAAGGCAGAATAGGGCCCTGAGGCGCAATTACAAACTCTTTGTAGCAAATTCTTTTGCTGGCTCAAGAACTGGCATCCTCTGTAATACCGCCCGTATTGATGCCTTACGTAAAAAATCGATTCCACATTTTCCCCAACCATTCTCATCCAATTTCACGGGAAGAAGAAGAAAAAAATCTCCCCTCCCGGCGCCAGGAGAAGGACACTGAAGCGCAAATCTCCAGGCGAAGGGCTCACGCGCTGGGTCCGGGGCGAGGCGGCAGCGACCGCGCTTGCAGTTGCACCTCGTGACCAGATCGCATGTCGGTTCCCAAGGCTGTTCTTTGGCGCCTCTGAGCGGCGGCGCTGGCTCGTCGCACCGCCCCGAGAGGCGCTTGTTTGTCTCCTCCTCCTTCTTCCCCCGCTGTCCCCGCCGCAGGGCCAGGCTGGGCTCAGGCGGTTGAGAGGGGGGCGGCCCCAGAGGAGGAGTCCGTGGCATGTACTGAACTGCCCTCTCCGTCTTTCAACCAGCGCTGTTTCCTTCTCTCGGACGCGCTTGAGCTATCTGCAGCCGTTGCCTCCAGCCAACAGCTCCTATGGCCGGACGCGGCGGCTTTCCCCTGACTCCGCCGCCCCCGGAGGGACCATCGGCGGCTGTCTCGGTGACAGCGGGCGTCCCTTCGCCTGCTATCCCAGCACCGGGAAGCGGGCTTTTGCGAGGACCCAGTCCTGCTGGGGCTGGTACTTATCGGCCCATGGGCCACGGACCTCAGTTCCAAGTAAGTGGGGAAACGCGCACGTGTGCATGTGTTGTCAGTTCGGGAAAAGTGCGGAAGCAGTGGCGCCGAAAATGTATGCGGTTTTTCGACCCCGACTGGTGTCCTCTGCATTTACACAGCTATGATTCCCATCATCCGTGAACTAGGAACAGTAAGAGTTATAGTCCAAGTTATGTGCAGGTCGTCACATTAAGAAAAGTCACTTTGGAGGCTGTCACAGTTTGGAGACATGTGAAGAGACTGGCAGCTGTAGCAGGGGCGTCAGTATCTATTAGGGAAAAAAATTATGGGCATTTTTTCAGAGAAGGGGGTACTTTAAAGAAATTGAACATGAGAGGGAGAATAAGCGGCATATGTTAGATGGGATGAAGGAATTGTGTTTCCTTTGGGGGAAATAGAGACGTCAGAGGCAGCAGCATTTCGATTCCTTGGGTTGCTTTTTAGAAATTGCTAAAGGGTCGAAAAGGCGAAACAACTTACTTTGTGATGATCAATCTAAGTCTACAAAATTATTCCATTTCTAATAAAGTAGGTATTAAATATTTTATTTATTTATTTGATTTCTATAGCCATTTAACTCATTTGGCGGTTTACAGTTCTAAAATGACAAAGCAATTAAAACAATTTAAAAAACATTTAAAAATAAAAAATAAATTTTTGTTAGGCTAGTATGGATGTATTTTTAAGTTTACCTTGACAAATACTGGTAATTTCTACTAATTTAAATAAATATTTAATGTTTCCTTATGTTTTTGAGGAAATCTTAAGATCTGAATAATTAGATGTGCTCGAATGGGGCATTGAGAGACAGTTAAATATTGGCTTGCATGTGCCATCTGGTCTGTCTTAGGCCTATGGTTGTGGCAAGAGGAGGTGGAGTTTGCACTGCAAATTATAGGTCTGTTTGTGTAATACTGTTTACGGGTATTCAGGAGAAATTTCTTCTATGTTTAATGGAGTAAGTTATTCCATCATAATAAGTATATGTAGGATTGCAACCTTATAGTGATTTTGTGGTGATTGAGCTCTGTGAGAGTTGAAAAGTTTTGCAGTCAGAAAGCAAATTTTTGGTTTTTAAAGGTATTATAACATTCCCTAAGAAGTCTTTGGCAGATTTCTCCCCTCAGTCCTTCCTTGCCTGACAGTTAGGGCTGAAAAATTTCCCATTTTTTTCTTGAACATCAGCTTTTTAATTAATATGCTACTTTAATGTCTGTTTTAATTTTGCTTGAATCAAATTGTGCTTCATTTCTGTATTGTTTTGCGATAGTGACGGACATTATGTAATAATTTTTTATATCACTTGCTATCAGCACAGTTGGAACTTTGGCTAGAATCACATGGATGTTTCTTTAATTATCTAAGAAGTTGGATATTAAGGGATATTTAAAAGATGGAGAATACGAAAGGAAGCAACATTTTACTCAAAGAAGAATCTGAAATATTTTCCATGAAACTTGAGTGTATTTTGACTTGTGGATTTGATTGGAAAGGAATTTTCCCATTCTCTGGGACACTTGATTATACAAGACTTTGTATATTAGAAGAATTGAGTCCTCAGCAGTATTTGAGTACAGAGATAGTATTACACTTTTAGTTTGAATGTAAGGAATGAAAGAAAATATAGCAATGATGTCAAAAGAGCTTGCAGACTACTGGTGATTTAAAGCAATGTTAGTGCACTCCCTAAAGTATTGAAATATATATTCACAAGATTTTTGACACTTTAAGTGCTTACCCTTTTTAAGATAATAATTTATTGGAGATATTTTATATTCACCAATGAAATAATAATGATATTGATTTGAAAAATAGCCATAGAACTTCTTTTAAAAAAAACTGAGTTTGTTATAGCCATGCCAACATTGGAAAGAGAGATTTTCTCCGCGGTTTATTTTTCTTATTTATTTATCAGATTTATTTGCTGCTCATCTTGCAGTTCAGGTGACTCTTAAATATGTGATTTTCAAAAAGTAAGATTAATGTACATCAAGTCAGTATAGTTTTTGAAGCACCAAAACTAAACACAAACCAATTGTCACATTTAGAATTTTTACAGGAACTTTAAAAATATCTGCCATGTGACTTCAGCTGCAACACCTGGTAGGTATGGGGAAGTAAGCTGCTTACCTGACTCTATATACACCTAGTTGACTACACACACACACACACACACACACACACACACACACACACACACACACACACTGTTAATGGGGCATGAATTAAACTCATAACACAAATAGTTAAGAATTTCTTGCAAAATGTAGATTTATTTAATTATGTAGTTTATATGTTAAAGTTGGGATGTGATTTGAATTCAGAAACAGAAGAGTGTTTTAGAGCATATGGAGAATGTGGCATCCATCTATAACTCCTTAAAGCAGCCATCTTTTCCCAGATTCAATTTGTTATGGAATCTACATTTGGTTTAAGGCGATAAGTGTTACATATGTGCACTCCAAAGCAGTTTTGCCTTTAAAACCAAAACATTGCACTGCTATGTTATATATTACTTTTTCATTGATTGGCTTCAAACAATTCAAAAGAGTTTAAAGATACAATCAGCAATGGGCAAAGTAGTAAAGTACTGCATAAAATAAAATAAAAAGTTGAAATATCAAATATTTCAACTCTCCCAACAGCATACCTTATATTTTTAAATGTCTCTGGTTTAATTGTAGATACATATGGTATTATAATGTAATCAAATGCAAAATACTATTGTAAGATATCTTAAAATATCTGCCAAAATAGTACATACTGTTTCATCTTTTGATTAGTAAAGGGTACTTTTTCTTCCAGAATGCATTATACATCCAAAAGTCATTGCTTAACTTCTGAAATAATACATCATTTCAATTTCTCAGTATAATTCTAGCCACCTGCTATGTATGCTATACCAATAAAACATATAATTCTTGATGAACAGTTTCTAAAACTTTAGTGGATAATTTGAAATCACATTAACATTTTTAACATGTAAAATTTCCCCATAAATCTAAAATGCCACTCCCGAAAAGTATCAAATGATGGCAGGACCATATTATATGGATCAATGAACACTTTCATCAAACAAAATCTCATATCTTTCTTTTCAAGCACATTCTTTGGGGAGTCCAATGCATTCTAAATACATTTTTTGATAAATCACACAAATGTCAAATCTATTGATATAATGAAAACATTTTTAAAAACATGAAGCTATTGATAGGGCTTTACTGAAAATTCTTGTTCTTTTATCAATTATTTATAATATCCCAGAAATGTTCATTTAAAGATATTATATTCTTGAGCTTTAAAAAAAATAGATTGTGAAGTTTACTTCTGTCATAAGTTCCATTAGAGCTTAGAGCTAGAGTGGTTCTCAACCTTCCTAATGCCGCGCCCTGCACCCCGCACCCCACCCCGCCACAGCACCTGCCGCTGCAACCCCCGCCCCACATGCGCAGAGGGTAAAAGAACCCAAATGGCGGTGTCCGGGTGAAGTCTCCCGACCCCTGTGAAAGGGTCGTTCGACCCTCAGGTTGAGAACCGCTGCATTAGAACATACAACAAGTGCTTTTGGAAACAGCCTACCTGTTGGCCTCATATTAAGTCATTAATACATGTTTAAGGTGAACATGCTGTCACTGTTATAATCTAGGAAGACCAAATTGAATTTGAAGTCAGGCTTAGCAAATTAAAATTTTAGTATAAATTAACATTTACCCTACCACATATTGTATAAATTATTTTCAGGCATATGTTTAAACTTTTTTTTTTGCACAATTTACCTCTTCAACATTTACGGTAGATAAATTTAGATTACTGAAAGTATGACATCTTTCTGTTCAGGTGAAATTGCCATAATGCCATGCTACCTTTCTATTCTAATTGGTAGGATCTTTGTTTCACTTCATCCAAGACATTGGCTAGGTGATATGTCTTTTTAGAAAACAACAACAGAGTGGTGGTGGTTTGATTTCCATGACTATTAATTTAAAACCTTAATTTAAAATCTTTTTAAAGAACATATCTTTATTTTAAACATTAGTAATGTATGCATAGTGCTCGACATTCTTCTGAAATGAATAGATTTTAGGTTAAAATAAGTTTTAATCTAAAGAAAAATATGGAATAGAAAAAAGAAACAAAAATATTTCTGTAACATTTTAAAAATGTGGCAGCAAAATAATGCATCATTAATGTAGGCCAAATCATTCCAATATACTCTTGATAAAGAATATACTTAATGTAAGTATAGTAAAAGAATGTAGAAAATGCCTGTAAGCTTCATCTGTCTTTCTTGGTAAAGTTAGGGAAAGGAAAATGATTTGAAAATAAGTTTGTAGAAAACCTATGCTTATTTCTATTGGAATTAAAGATATAAATTCATATGTACTATATAGTGCAGTTTAAGCTTAGTTAATTCTATAAGACTTACAAAGATATGCCAATATATAGACAAATTAAAACCACATTTGTAACTAACCAATTACATTAATATATTTATTCTTTTCCAAATATAAAAATAATTTTGTTACAGCTGTGTAAAGACCTGGATTTAATTTCTGCACAATACTAATAAATGTTGCTCATGTGGGCATGCACATAACATCCATTGGGAATGCTTTAAATTAAACACATCTTTTCCCAAGATTGAGAGGAAATTCAGTGCTGGGTAAAGATGCATTTCTTTAAGACACTAAGTGCATGTCCCCATAAAATCATTTTTTGGATTTCAGTTTAGGTTTCTGTACAACGCTAGATTTTATAAATTGCCAACCATAATAAAAAGGAATCATAGGTACTGTATTTAAAAAGGCATACAGGTAATTAATAAAAACATTAAAAAATGAAATGTTTTAAAGAAGAATTATTTGAGATTAAGAAAATGTTTGTAATGGAACAAGAATTCTTAGATCATATAAAAAGAGAGAAGTCATTCTGAACAAATTCAAACTAAAATATAATGAAATAGAATATTATTGTTGCCGAATTATGGAAGACTTGCAAAGCAAGATTATTAACTCAGATGCTAAAATTAAAATGTATAGAAGTTTATTTCATAACAACAAGCAGAATCTTATAGAATACACTTTTTAATAGCATGATTGTGTGCAGACATGCTAATAATGCTTGTTTATTTATTATAGTTGAAATGAGTGTAGACTGTTTTCAGTTTTCCCATACCCCCCCTTTTTTTCTAAAGCAGTTGGAAGAATTCAGAAACTTCCCTTTCTGCTCCAATTAATCCGAGCTTGCTGAGTTAATTGAAATAATTGAACTACTTTTTGTAAAATATGGTAAATCATAGGCCTGGTTCCTATAGTATGTAAAGTCATAATGCAGAGACTTGATGTGTGTGTAAAATATGATTTTTTTTAGTAAACAATGATGAAACAACTCATAGCTTAATGTGAAATATATTTCACCATTCCTGTGTAAATGTTGGATAATTTGACAAGTCATGGTTAATTAAAAGTAGTGGATGGAGATGTTTCTGAATTAGCAATCTAATTAGCTATTAGAGATAAAAAGAGAAGTATGTCCAGCCAGTGGAAATTTAAACTACTTCACATCTTGATAAACTGTAGTTTAAATTATACATCTTATGGATTTGATTTTTGACACGGTGTTGTTAGAAGTGAAATTATCTTTTTTGGTTCAAGGTCTCTTCTGTTTGATTTTGCTGGGTTTCAACGTTGGACTAAAAAAGAGCATTGTAATGTCAGGACTTTTTCTGAAGCATCCTGTTGACTGTTGAGCTGAGAATTTGAAGGAACTCCAGAATTTGGAAGCCTGCTAGTATGTATCCTGAGAATACAGACAAATAACCAATCATAAATGGTTTTCACCTGCATCCTAGGATACAGTTCTTTAAAAAATGTTTATCAGGAAAATGTGACAAATTTCAAGATATGTAATCATTTAATGAGTTCTTGCATTTTGAAAATAGAATGGGATGTTTGATAATCCAATTCTATTGTTGTTGATAGAACTAGAGAAAAGTTTGGTGATAAAATACCTTATTTTCTAGTATGTTTCACACTCTTTCTTCATGCTAACGGCATTGCAAAATAAATTTTATAATATTGGTTTTATAGTATTCTCAGGAAGATATACAAGTTATGAATGATACATATCCCACAAGTGAGGAGTGTTTGTTTTGTTCTGCAGATGAAGGAAACATGAATGTTTTAGCAATAAAAGAGGCTGTACCCCTGCACGTCCCTTCACTTCCCTTGGTGGTTCTGCAGTGAGGAAGCAGGAAACAGCAGCAGCCAAATGCAGCAGGTTTAGCAATGATGAACCGACTGGGTGGTTTTATACAAGCCTCTGATATTGACTCTTATGTTTTGCATTTTAGCTAAAAAGATGAGTTAATATAGAACATTAACATTTCTTCTTTTTTCTTATTTTGTCAGAAATGTGAAGATAAAAGACGTTGTACCTGAGTTCAAATACTTAATAGATAAAACACACAATTTGGTTCAGTGAATCAATGTTTTCTGTTTAGGGATGTGGAAGCTTTCAAACCCAACATCACTTAGCTAACATCTAAGTGTTATTCTTCTCAGGCTGTTATTCAAGGTAAAAAAAAGTTAATGGTATGAGTGCAATAAATTACTGCATCAATTATATTTAAGGTAAAGGTGAAGGTTCCCCTTGCACATACATGCTAGTCGTTCCTGACTCTAGGGGGCGGTGCTCATCTTCATTTCTAAGCCAAAGAGCCAGTGCTGTCTGATAACAATTCCGTGGTCATGTGGCTGGCATGACTAATCGGCGAAGGCGCACGGAAAGCTGTTACCTTCCCACCAAGGTGGTCCCTATTTTTCTACTTGCATTTTTACATGCTTTCGAACTGCTAGGTTGGCAGAAGCTGGGGCAAGTAACGGAGCTCACTCTGTTATGCGGCGCTCGGGATTCAAACTGCCGAACTGCCGACCTTTCTGATCGACATGCTCAGCGTCTTAGCCACTGAGCCACCATGTCCCCAGCAATTATATTTACCTACAGAAAAAACAATATTGTTAAAACAAAAATGTATTCTTTTAGATAATATGTATGGAGGGATATCTCCTATTTGTGAGGAAGGAAAAATCATGTTTAAGAAAATCTTAAGTGCAATATTTATAGATATTTGTATTAGAGCCAATTTAGGAATCATTATCCAACTAATTGAGTAATTGTAAAGTATAGTTATCAATTATAGTTGATTCATCATGTTTGGTAAAAGTTGACTAATTTTAGATAATAGCAGTTTAATGAACAGTCATATTAATGTCAATCATTTTGCCTATAACTTTGCTTTAATAGGTATACAAAATAGTATATTTATTAAATTTGGATTTTTCAGGAAAGGGTAGCACTGTGTTAGGATGAGAGCCAGACGTTATATTACAAGTGTGTGATAGAAGTGTGGATTATTTGAGAATAGAGAATGGTATACATATGTGGCACCATTTTAGTTTAGCAAAACTTGTATATCACCATAATAAGTGTTAGAACTCTTTTAAAAATTAAAGTGGGACTCTTGCAGTTCTAAAACTTGTTTCTATTAACATAATATTAGAAGATGAACTGGTGCAGATCTATTAAGCTGGTAAGATAATATTGACATGTTTTATTCCTGAGCCAAATATTTCATATCATATACAAATATTTTTATCAGCACATCTCCTTATAGTCAAGTATTCTACACTACTTTATATTTGTTTTCTCCGTTTAGTTTTCTAATTGTATCTAGAAACGTTGTAAAAACCTAAAGGGAAAATTGTCACTGGCAAGTAAATGCTGATTCACTTATGTTGTCATCAGCCAAATTTTTCTGGTGTCAGTGGCTCAGAGAGATATTTGGCAGTTATTTTATTTATCTATCTATTTAAAACATTAATACGTAAAACAACATAAAAACTATAATAAGATATGAAATGAAATATATTAAAATAATAAAAACAACAAAAACTGAACACCAAGTCAAACTTCTGATCTGCAATCACCTTACCAGAAAATTGCTTTGTTTAGTTATTATTGAACCTTACCATATTTGCTCACTACAAAATTCATATATTATTGTTTTGACTACAAGTTTTCCAAGAATAAGTAGCTTTGTGTGAAGTTAGCATTTAATAATTTTACCCTTTTCATTCTTTTATAAAGAAAAATAAAGGATTGTATAAAATCTCTTACCTTGCATCAACCTTGCTTTCTCTTGATGTATTCACCAACTTGGTAGCCACTTGGTTGTAAGTTGTATGTTTAATTTATCAAGTGCTGCAATTTAAATAAATTGAGTAGTGCTTATTAATTTATAATCCTAGAACCCTGCCTGCAGGGATCTGGTGGGAGAAGCCCTGGGGGGTTCCAAGTGGTAGAAAGCAGAGCTTGGGGTGTTTCAGAGGCTGGTGGAGGCCTTGGGAGGCTTGGGGCAGGTGAGCCCGTCACGGCACTAGGCTTCCAAGGGGCCTCCCATCACTAAGGCACCCCTGGAATATAAATGGAGCAAATGCTCCCCAAAATAGGGGAAAAATCATTATTTGAAAAAATTAAAACAAGATATAATTTGTCTAGAAGAGATGCATATTAGAAGAAAGGACATAAAATGTTTGATTTAAAAAAATGGTAAATATTTTATATTGGCAGGAACAAAGAAAGAAAAATAAAAATAAAATGGAGTGGAGTCAGCTAATCAATCAGTACAGCCAGAAATTGTACTGACTGATGAGCATGATAGATTACTTGAGGTAGAAATAGGAATTAATGGGACTAAGATTTTGATACTGGAAATTTCTGTCTCATATGAGGGAATGATGGTGTAGTGATTAGAATGCAGCTTACAGTCTAGAGTTTGATCCTGATGAGGCTCAAGTTTGACTCATTCTTCTATCCTTCAAAGGTCAGTAAAACGAAGACCCAGGTTGTTAGAGGCAATATGCTGACATTGTAATCCACACAGAGACTGTTGTATAGGACTCAGGGTGGTATATAAAGTCTAAGTGTTATTGGTATTACCATTGTTTTATAAATGACTTATGGAAAGATTAAAGTTTCTCTTATGAAAATTGGTGTTTCCTGGGATTATTGGAATGAGTGTTCTCCACCACAACTGGACAGAACTGAGAAAAATACTGAAATTGTTCAAAGCAAATTACTAAAAAAATTATTGGATTTGATGGAGACTTTGGGCTGGTTGATATATGGAGACAGAAGAGTGACAATTCAAAAGAATATACCCTACTTTTCTGACACATATAGATCTTTTTCAAGAATAGACATGATTTGGACTTCAAAGAACTTGGCTACTAAGGTTTTTAAAGTAGAGATATTAGCAAATACTTTTTCAGATCATAATCCTATGAGTTTGTTTTTTAAACAAAAATGTAATTCTCTTAGATGGAGACTGAACAAAATATTGCTATTGAAAGAAGCTGCAAAAGAATTTAATTAAAAAAAACAATTTAAGTAAAAGGATTGATTTAAGAATTGTTTGGGATGAGAAAGATTTTATTAGAGGTTATTTTATACAACATCACAGTGAACTTAAAAAGAACAGTCAAGAGAAAAAGCTATTCTGAAATAAAGAAAAAAGAATTAAAGAAATTTCCAGAGAAGCATTTCTCAACAAATTAAACTTTTATAACAATAATTGTCTATGTTAACTATGTTCCCTAAGAGAAAAGGAGATAAACCAGAAAAGTGGCTAGAATATAAATTATAAAAAGGGGAAAAAAGATCAACATTATAAGAGAGTTAACAGCAATAGCAATAGCACTTAAACTTATATACCGCTTCACAGTGCTTAACAGCCCCCTCTAAGCGATTTACAGAGTCAGCATACAATCTGGATCCTCATTTTACTGACCTCGGAAGGATGGAAGGCTGAATCAACCTGGAGCCTGCTGAGATTCGAATTACCAAATTGCAGGTAGTCAGCAGTCAGTAGAAGTAGCTTGCAGTACTGCATTCTAATCGCTGCGCCACCACGGCTCCTAATGGATGATGTGGCCATATAAAAATCATTTATCAATATTATTATTACTAAAGGATGTGACATCTGTCTATAAAAAATAGATGAATATCTATCTAAAACAACAAAATTTACCATGGATTACAGAGGAACAGATACTGATTATGAGTAGACTTATAATAATAAGGGAAGTTTCTGAAGCTATAAAAAGATTAAACCAAGGTTTAAAGTCAGCGTTAATATGGACTTTAAAAATCATGTTGGACATGTCATATTGAGAATACGGAATAGATACTAACCTCAGTTGTGCCAAAAAAACACCATATTTGTGGATCTCAGCACAAAAAAGCATTTTGTAATTGAGATATAATAAGCAAATACAAAATGGCTAATTTGTCAAGGAAAATATAAAATAAAATCAAGAGATGAACTGGTGGCAAAGGGATATATTCGTCAATGGTTGTCTGATTTACAATTATTAGAAATATTTAAAATAGACAAAAGTTTATGGTTTTGAACATTATAAGATTGAGTTTGAAACAGAATTGTGTATAAATGGTGAACACATAATTGCTAAATTATATAAATTGTTATTGAAATTTGAACCAGAAAAACAAGTGAAAGAATGCATTGATACAGTAGGCTAATATGTTGGTTATAATCAGGGGTGGGTTCTGGATCCTTTTGCTGCTGGTTTGCTCAGGGCCACGCTGTGCATGCATATGCGCTTTGCGCGCACGCACCCACCTGCAGCAATAAAAAAATAACATGAGCATGCGCAGAAGCAAAAATTAGCTTCTGTGCATGCGCAGAAGCAAAATCCAAGATGGCGGCAACCACAGAGACACCAACAGAACCGGCTCCGTGACGTCATCACTGAACTACTAATGGTTCTAAAGAACGGGTTAGAACCGGTAGGAACCCACCTCTGGGTTATAATATGCAGATGGAGCAATGGGACATTTGTAACTGAAAGGATTGAAATTTACACCATGTTATAATATTCAAAAACAATTTTTATAAAATAATGTACCATTAGTATATGTCATCAGAGAAATTGGTGACATATAAAAAGCACTTCCAAATTTATGTTGAATATAGGAACAAGAAAAGATAATTTTTCATGTTTGGTGGACATATAAAACAAGCTAGAAAATTCTGGATTCAGATACATACACTGATTCAGATGGTTTTAAAGATTAATTTTGACCAGAGCTTTTTCTTTTGGGGTTAATGGACCAACAGTTGGGAAAAAGTCATGGAACTTTGTTTTTATATATAATAACTTCACCAAGATTATTCAATGCATAAAGTCATAAAGATTTGGTATTATCCCCTGTGGAGGAATAGTTGATGAGAATGTTAGAATTTGCTGAGATGGCTAAATTGATTTCTTTGATTAGAGAAAATAATATCTGCATTCATTGCTGACTGGACCCCCCTTATTAGACTTTTTGTGTGAAATAGACAAGAAATGAACTTAATGATTGATGGTTTTGATGATTAGACAGGATAGATTATAGTAAGAAAGGAATGTAATCATAGAGTAAGAGGTAAATTTATAAATGTACTTTCAACTGTTGTAAAGAAGATTGGAACTACTACTCTCTAGCTTTTTTCTTTCTTTTCTATTTTTCTTTTAACTGTCCTATTGTCCTGTTTTGTATTTTTTAGCTTTGTCTTTGATTTTTTTCTATTTTTTCTTTTTCTTATTTTATATTAATTTGCCTTCATTTTTATCTTAGTTTAATTTTTTAAAATACATTTTATACATACATACGCACACAGGTCAGCCTTACTTGCTTCTGATTATTTAAACATGTCAACAACAAAAGAACTCTTTTCAAATTATATTACCAAAAAGAAAAGAAAAAGTTAGAGGTACAGGAAAAAGTAGGAGTAGACTTTTGTGGGAAATTAAGATTAGTTTCTTATTCTTTGTTTGCTTTTATCTGGTTTAGTTTGTGAATCTCTTTTTTATTATTAAATTTTATTTTATTCCAGAAATTAAAATACAAACTTCAAAAAATGTTTTAGAAAGACAAAACAAAACTAGACAAAACATTAAAAAAGTACATTAAAAAGACAAAAAACACATATACATATATTATTCTTTCAAGTTGAATGCTAATAGATATAAATCTTGATATTTTAATTTGAAATCATATCCCTTGTTCTGTGAGAATACAAGGAGTTAATAAGACGACAGGTGGTTTTGTAATGCCTTTGAGAAAAAATTGTGGCAATTTATTTCTACTGGTCTGACATGAATATTCCTCTTGGGGCAAGAAATATATGCTTCAGGTGAGTATGTAACTAATACTGCTCTCAAGAGAAATGTGTGGATTGGAACAATAACAAGCAATTAAATGTAACTTTTGTTAAAAGTATAATCATAGGGATAAGAGAATATTGCCTGGAACACTCACAGCATAAGATAAAGTCCATTGTCTCAAAAAGAGATGTAGGGAGGGTTGGGGAGGGTGTGGTGCAGGTCAGGAAAGGTGCATGACAGGTACAATAAGCATTGGGGAGAGTACATGAGAGGATCAGGAAGAATGTGACATAAGTCGGGGAAAATGTGCAAGGTTTTGGCATGGGTCAGCAAGGGTGCATGACAATATGAGAGGGTATGTGAGAGCTGCAGTTGGGGAGGGGAAAGCTTGGAGGAATGATGTGAGGGGGACATGGGTCAGGTAGTGTATGCAGGATTGTGGTTCATATTGGTGAGAATGCAGCACAGATCAGAGAGGATGCTTGAATGGCTGGCATGGCACAAGCGCTGAAGGACAGGAGATACAGTAGGTACACAGTGGAGGAGGTTTACCTCATACCTTTCCTACCAACTTCTGAAATCAATTGCAGCCAAAGCCAACATTGAACCAGAGAATGTAAAAAATAATTAAGGAGAAAAGAAAGGACTGGGTAATAGATAAGATTCTCATAAAAGAACATAGCCATGCAAGTTCTTCAAAGAAGACTCTTTATAAATTATCTTGCTAGTATTGGATAACCTTTTTCTAGGTATCATTATAAGAAACCAATTTTGTGGCAAATGAATATGCTAGAGTGGGCATGCTCTGTATGCCTTCTGAGAAGCAGTGTCATTTAGTAAGACCCAAGAGCTGTGTCTTCTCTGCTGTGGTGCCTGCCCAATGGAATCTTTTAATCTCCCCTGACATTTAAAATAACCCTGACCCTGTTAATCTTCTGATAGGCCTTGAAGACTTGGCTTTTCCCTCAGGTGCTGAGCCAGAATGTTACCATAGCAGAACCCACTATATATATTGCAATGATATGTGATATTGTGATAAGGTTATTATGAGATTTGTGTTGCTTTGTGTTTAATGTTTTATTTATATTGAGGGGAGGTGGTTGAGAAGGTGATCTTGCTGCAGAATCAAAGAGCCATGGAATAAATTAATTATCTAGACTTTTTCAGAGCTCAACAATTTCTCTGTTCTGCATATTGAAGATAGAAGGAATGGACCACTGAGTTTAAAAGTGTAGCTTGATCAAGTAGCTCAATGAAAAAAGCTAGGCAGGGCTGGACTTAGATAGTAATTGGATGGAAGAAAACCAGGAAACTAGGGTTGTAGACGAGATAGACTTTTTGAATAGGTCAGTGGCTAACCATTTTCATATTCCTGTCAAGAGAACTTCATGGACTCTACATGGGGCTACCCTTAAAGAGTATTCGGAGACTT
Organism: Diadophis punctatus similis; assembly: GCA_023053685.1. Classification (NCBI taxonomy): domain Eukaryota; kingdom Metazoa; phylum Chordata; class Lepidosauria; order Squamata; family Dipsadidae; genus Diadophis; species Diadophis punctatus. The sequence continues at coordinate 15,703,125 of JALIGW010000009.1, read as the reverse complement.
CAACTGGTGCAAAATGCGGCTGCGCATGCTGTGGTGGGTGTTTCAAGATACACCCACATAACACCTATACTCCGCCAGCTGCATTGGCTGCCCATTGGTCTCCGGGTGCAATTCAAGGTGTTGATCATCATCTTTAAAGCCCTACATGGCTTAGGACCAGGCTATCTCTGGGACCGCATCCTACCTCATACTTCCCTTCGACCAGTCAGGTCCCCCAGAGTGGGTCTCCTCCAGGTCCTGTCAGCCAAACAGTGCCGACTGGCAGGGCCTAGGGGGAGGGCCTTCTCTGTAGGGGGCCCTGCTCTCTGGAACCAACTTCCCCCGGAGATCCGAATCATTCCCACCCTGCTGGCCTTCCGAAAAGCCATTAAGACATGGCTCTTCCTGCAGGCGGGGTGATTTTGAGACGACCTTTCATCTGACGTCTCTCCATGTATGTATGATGTCATATGTTTTTTAAAATTGTTTTTAATTGTTTTTAATGATTTATTTGATGTTCCCTAAAATGTTGTACGCCGCCCTGAGTCCTGAGGGAGTAGAGCGGCATAGAAGAACCATAAATAAATAAATAAATAATAAATAAATAAATAAATAAATAAATAAATAAATAAATAAATAAATAAATAAATAAATAAATAAATAAATAAATAAATAAATAAGTCCATGTAGTCACCAATCAGTGGAATATCTTTTACTTATACGTCAGTATATTGATTTCATTCAGTTTTTTTGTATGTGCCAGTTCTTCCGTCTTTTCTCAACTCCTTTGATTTTTCTCTTCTTTTATAATTAAGTGCTCTGGGCAGTTATTTCTCTGTTGAACTTGTATAGTGTTGCCTAATCCTTTTGCTTGTGTTTTGTATGGGAGTGGCATCATACTAGAGACAGTGCCTGGGCCTGTTGGGGGAAACTGAAATGTTGCCCTGCTGGCTTGGTTGCTTTGGCAGCTGTATTAACCACTTGGCAAAAAGAACATCTTTTAGATTATACAGGGAGAGACATGGGAAATGTATTCCAAAGCAGATTCAAGGACGTAGGCATGTGTGTGCACATACTCCAACAAGTGCCTCTTAAATATTTCATAAATCACCCCAGTACATAAATAAATTGAAAGTGGAGTGAAAAATGTCGGAGCTACTCAGCCAGTTCTCTATTCAACATAGGAGTAGCTAGGTTATCCAGTTTAGTCAGAGATGCATCTTTTAACAATTCATACAGAGAGTAAATGTTGACAGTCCAACCTTTCTTCATAAAGGATTCTAGTAATGGAAGAACATTTTTCCTTCTGAGGAAGTGTGTGTGTGTGTGTGTGTGTGTGTGTGTGTGTGTGTGTGTGTGTGTGTGTGTGTGTGTATCTACATTATCTACACTAAAATAGAGAAGTGAATTGGAATAGAGAATTTGCACCCTGATAAGATATGCGATAACAATGGTTGATCAGGAAAGTAATCTAGGTATGATTGCAGCTGTTCGAAAAAGGCATTCTCATAATATTGAAATCTGTGATCAAACTGAATAATGGAAAATTCAGGATAGATAAAAAGAATAACTTTGTTCAGCACATATTTAAACTTGGCATTCATTGTCAGAAGATCTAGTGATGGCTTTACAGAAGGATTAAATGAATTCATACAGGAGAAAGATATCATGATACCAATCAAATTGGTTATATTATTAACATATAATTTATATTGGAGATGATAACCCTGTGAATAACAGAAGAAAACATTAAAAGAAAATTAGTGCTTATGTTAATTATGGATTAAACCATTACATTAGATTACCTTTCCTTTGATTTAGTAGTCTTATTTATTCATTTTCTTTGTCACATTATAAATGGGCAGATTGCCCATTAATTTTACAGTTGCTGAGTTTTAATATAGTATAGTCTCTTTATTTGAAATGTGTGTATATCTAAATGCAGTACAGCACTTGAATTGGAGCTTTTCTGCTTCATAACTCATACTGTTGGCCATCAGCTACATGTGTCTTTTCTTAAGAGCACATAGGCAACTGAAACCTTTAAAGTCTCTATTGTGCAAGTATGACTATCTCATTTTAAAATAGGGTGAGGTTCTCCTTGTCATATTATAACTTTGGTTTCAGTTCCATGTTCCTGTCCTCAGGGTAATGGAAATTATGCACATATGAGTTTGAGGTAGGGAGGAAAGCTGTTTTTGGTGCAATTCAAGAAAATAAAAATACGCTGCTTCTTTGTTTTTTTGCCATGTATAGCTTGAAATTGGATTGAGGAACTTTAGTTTCATTGTTACCAATCCATATAATCTATTGTTAAGCATACTTTTTACTTTTATTTAATCAAAGCAACCTAGGGAGTTTTTATGGTGAGTTAACATCTTCAAATTATGCATTGTGTTGATGCATCAATAGGTTTTCTACCCTTGTGCTTCTAGTACATTTATCTGGAGGGTTAGGCTGGTCCTTTCAGATCTGGAGGGTTAGGCTGCCCTTCTCTAATCTGGTAATCATTTGATGTATTAGCTGCAATTGTGATTCCTAAATAGCTTGGCATTTTACGTAGGTGACTCACAACTGAAAGAACTGTAGTTTAACATGATTGGCAACATGCTGTGGAAAGCAGGGTAATAGGGTCAGTTTTGCTTCAGACTGGCAATCAAGTTAACTAAAAAATCATTTTTCTGGGCACAGGAAAGCGATGTAGTCAGAAGTAAAACTTCAGACAGGTTATCACTTAACTCAGGATTGTATTGCTATGATTCTTCTTCAAAGTTTTATTAAGTATAAAGCTTCTGGCATAACAGTGATAGATGTTTTGTCTCCTAAATGTTAACAGCTCTGCACTTATTAGTAATATACAATGCATGTGGTTAAATTTGGCATCAATACCTAAGAACACTTTATCACTGCCTGTGTGTTGTCTTCGGTCATAGGACTGAAGTAAGACGTGACTAGAGAATGGTTAGCTGGGAGCTAGGGTAGTAAATAGCACCATATCCAGTTTACTTTGGATGGATGGCTACATCCACACTGGCAGCCATTTTATGAATTGACAAGCCGCCTGAAGTCAACAGTTTTGAAAGAATCCTACAATATTGTTTCTAAATCTGAAATACACAACTAAAGGGGGGGGGGAATCCATTCCTGCCAGCCCTGTTGCTCATTCGAGGCATGCCTATATAACTGTCCTAAACTTGCTTAACTATCACAATTACTTTAGGATTATAATTTTGTGAAGATGCTGCAGATTCCACTGCAAAGATTTATTTGTTTGTTTGTTTGTTTGTTTGTCAAACATGTATAGGATAGTAGTAGTTTGTATAAACATGAGTAAAAAGTAACGATAAAAGACAATAGGACAGTAGGAAAGGGGCGGTAGGCACAGTAGTGCGCTTATGCACGCCCCTTACAGACCTCTTAGAAACGGGGAGAGGTCGACTGTAGACAGTCTAAGGTTAAAGTTCTTGGGGTTTGGGGAAGATGCTGCAGATTCCATTAGAGAAATATGTATATTCTTCATATTTCTTTGGAAAAGCAGTAAAAGCTCAAGCTTTTAATGTGCATTCAATTATTATCTTTTGGCTTACCATGGGAAGCAGTCTTGCTTCCAGGGATTTTTTTTTAAACTTTTATAAAAGCGTATGTTGGAATCTTTTTTTAACTGTAATATATTGTTATGCAACTTGATACATTATATTGGTTCAGTTCAGTAATGTTTATATGATATAATTAGAGACTATTAATATTCTATTATTTAGGTAGCTTAAAGTATTGAAATTACCTTCTGCCTGATTCTTTCCTGCTGCCATTACAATTTTATTGCTTTTCAAGTATCCTTCTCCAATTTCTTTGCTCTAAGTCAATAGGATGGGGGAGGAAGTTTCAGGCAAAGGAGAGATTGCCTGTAGAAATTGCTCTTTCTCTTTCTCTTTCCTTTCTTTCTTTCTTTCTTTCTTTCTTTCTTTCTTTCTTTCTTTCTTTCTTTCTTTCTTTCTTTCTTTCTTTCTTTCTTTCTTTCTTATCTATCTATCTATCTATCTATCTATCTATCTATCTATCTATCTATCTATCTATCTATCTATCTATCTATCTATCTATTTATCTATCCATCCACCCCTTCCATTTCCCCAGAGCAGAGAGATTGGAGAGACAGAGATTACAAGAGAGTAAGTATCTCTTCTTCATACTGAGAGCAGTGTGATAATGACAGCAGCAGGAAAGGGTCAGGCAAAGGAGAGATTGCCTACAGAAATTACTTGCTTCTACCCCCTCCACACTGCCCTTTACACAGCAGAGAAATTGGGGAGAAAGAAATTTCAAGAAAGCAGTGTAAGCTATTTGCATAGCGCATCTATAGCTCCCAGCCCTGACCTGTTGGTGCAATTGCATTGCTTTAGTGTGTTTTTTAAATAGCAAACAGCTTACTTTCTTGCAATTCCTTTCTTTCCAATCTCTATGCTCTGCAAGAGGGGAAAAAGAAAAAAAACAACCCAGGCACTGGACAACATGTACTGGCATTATGGAGATTACTTGATTGAGGAATGATGCAAAGGCATAAATGGATCATAGTTATTTTTTCACCACCACCATAACTTTGAATGGTCAGTAAGTAAGGACCACTTGTACATTGTTAGTTTTTGCCATTGCTACAGTATATATTCACCATGTTTATGTTCCAATGAGATATTGACGGGATTGTATCTTTCTTTCAGTTTTCTCTCTGCTGTAAGCATTTACAGTATTTCATTAAATTACTACATTTCTCTTTGATTTTTTTTGAGATTATATCCAGTAGGAAAAGTTGTAGTTTCATTTTGAGATCTTCTGTATATATGTCTTTCAAATATTTTTGCATTCTTTTACATGTCCATCACATGTAGTAAGTCTTAGAATTACATCTTGGAATTGTCTTGGAATTAGAGAGCTGGTTTGCTGTAGTGATTAAGGTGCTGGCCTAGAAACCAGAAGACTGAATTCTATGCTTCTTTTAGATACAGAAACCAACAGAGTGATTTTGGTTAATCACTCTCTCTCAGCCCAATCATAGCTCTGTTGCTGTGGGGAAAATAGGAAATAGTAGTACTGGTATTGAACATTCACCACCTGGAAAGTGTATATGTGTGTTTGTTTGTACTTATATGTGTTTATATGATGGGATAAAACTATAATAATAACAATAGTAATACAATTTGTATATCTAAGATATTATTGATGAAGTTGCTTATCATCTATAATATATAATGTATAATAACCATTCAAACAACCTTCTCCTATGCCTGAAGAGAAAAGTTTTCGATCAATGTGTGCTACGTGTTCTAACATATGCCAGCGAAACCTGGACCTCACAATCGACACAAAAGCTACAAGTGGCACAAAGAACCATAGAAAGATACATGCCTGGCATTACAAGACAAGAGAGAAAGACCTGCACAAGGATTAGAGAACAAACGAAAGTATACAATATCATCAAGAGAGTAAAAGAATTAAAATGGAAATGGGCTGGTCACATAGCAAGAAGAACTGATAGTAGGTGGACTAAGGCAAGTATAGAATGGATTCCATTTGATAAAAAGCATCCACAAAAGAAACCTAAAACAAGATGGATCAATGACATCAGCAAGTATTGTGGGCCTAATTGGCAAAAGAAAGCTCAAGACCATATTGGTTGGAAACATGCAGTGAATAGACAATGGTTAGAATGATGATGATGATGATGATGATGATGATGATGATGATGATGATGATGATGATGAAGAATAAGAAGATATAATGTTTACCAATAACATTATAAACAACAGTAAACAACAGTAAACAACTCCAACTTAATTTTCCTTTAAGTTACAACTTGATGTAAATGTAGATTTAGTCCATAGTTACTTTCATTGTTGCAGTGTAATTGTTTCTTGGAAATTTTACTTCCATTTTGTCATACAGTTTTTTTCTTTGTTATGCCTCCTAAGTAAGAGATGTGTACATATTGTACTGCTTTTATATGACTGTTTCTCCATAGTGGGTGGAGCTAACCTCCAAGAATTGGATGACACCATCCCTTCAGCCAATGAGGTCTGAATCTGACAAATTGATATCTTCGTCCTCCTGTCTCAATTCCCCCTCTTTTGACTCAGTCCTCAGGCTGAATAGGACGCGTGTTCTTCTAGTGCTCCCATTCTTCTGAGGTTTTTCTCCACCATCTACATTGACAGATCGAACTGGGAGTTTTCTCCCCAGCTGACCTACTACCACCAGAGTCACTGGGTTGAGCTTTGGCTCTCACCTCTTCCTGGGCCTCTGCCTGAGGGCTGCTGGTTCTAGGGTGTTCCCCTATCGCTTTGGCCTCAGGGGATCGCCCCGAGCTCGTTATTCTGGCTCTGTGTGAGGCGAGCTGGCCAGGCCTTATCAGCGCTTGCTGTCCTTTTACTCGCTTGATTTCTGGAGCCCTTGCACTCATGGAATTAAAAGCCAGGGGAGCCTTGCTCCGTTGCCACTCAGCTAAGGCGTGACCCCTGGGACTGGAGTTTCGCCGCTGGAGCTATTTCGCTTGTGCGGCTGGCTTGTCACTGCCCTCCGGAATAGAGGTCTTGGCTCCTCGTACCGGTGTTCACCACTCAGTCTTAGAGTTTGCCATGACAGCCCGGACTTAAACCTTTGCCGCTGGAGCTACCTCGCTCGCACAGTCGGCCTGTCATCCGCCTTCCGGCACAGGGGCCTTGGCCCCTCCTACCAGCATTAGCTGCTCATCAGCGCAGCATTGACGAAGTGCCGGCCTCATTCGTAGGTCTTCCACCTCCGGCGTTGTAGCCTCCGCGCTTTAATTAACAGCTAAAGAAGGCAAAATAAACAGTGGCCATTATGAAGTGGCCATATCGATGAGCGGCAGCCATTTTTATGTCACTCGGTGAGGCAGTGGCCATCTTGTGAGCAGCGGCCATTTTAAGTACAGCACAGACGGCGAATCCATACCGGTCCAATTTGTGAGGTGACGGCAGTTTGCAGTGGCCATATTGAGTGGGGCAAACCCCTATTAACTTCTCCCAAAGAAGTTTGAGGCCTCCTAGGCCAGTCTGAACGCAGCCACTGCCGATCCTCCCCAAAGGTGACATGGCAGAGGAGAGTAAGGCCCATAAAAGCCGTCCCTCAAAGAGGCAATCCCAACGGGATACAGCCTCCAGCCTCGAGCCCTTAGCTGGGACACCCGGGTCATCTTCCTGTAGGGACGGGTCCCGCAAGCAGCATTCCTGCTCTGAGAGTGTCCCTCCCAAGTCCTCTAAAGCGGCCCAGAGGAATGAAAGCCGCAGGGCCCGGGTGCTCGACAAAATCTGCGCCAGGTCTACTCACACTTATCAGGAGCCTCATCAGCCTGGCCAAGATATCCCCGCCCCAGTGTTCAGAGGTGGACTGGACATCGATCTAGCCGAGGTGGCCTTTCTGCACCCCTCTGAAGCTGTGTTCTTGGACAATCCAAATTTGATGATAGCAGACAGAGGGACTCCCTGCCAAGGGGCTTCTGAGGTGCCTGTTTCAAAGGCATCAGAAACCTTCATTCCAACGGCAGCCGGGCTCCGAGACCCGTCCCCAATGGCAGCACTTGACCCTAGTGTCCGAAATCTGATAGCCATCGCAATAAAGCAGGGTATTGAGGCGGGTCTCCAACATAGGAACAGGTTCACAGCTCCCACTACTGACGTGGCCAGACCTTCTGCCCACAGGATTACCATAACCACGGACGCCAGTCTCTCCGCCTGGAGCGCATATGCTCAATCAATGGTGGTTCAGGGCAAATGGTCCCCGACAGAAACGCAGTACCCCATCAACAGGTTGAAGCTCCGTGCAGTCTACCTGGCACTCAAACAGCTGAAACATCTGCTGGCCGATCGGCATGTACTGGTGCTTATAGACAATGTGGCTGCAAAGGCCCACATAAACTGACGGGGGTACAATGTCCCGCCAGCTAATGGGCAGAACGCCACCTCCTGTCCCTCTCGGCGCAGCACATCTCCGGGGCGACCAATGTGATGGCAGATTGGCTCAGCCGTACCACCATCGACCAGGCGGAGTGGAGCCTCCACACGTCCCTCTTCCAGGCCCTGGTGAGCCGGTTCGGTCTGCCGATGATGGACCTCTTTGTCACCCCGGAGAACGCCAAGCTGCCCAGGTATTTCACCCGATACCAGACCCAGGGCACAGAGGGTGCAGACGCTCTCCTCTGCGCCTGGCCAGCCGGCCTACTGTATGCATTTCCACTGCTGTCTCTCCTCCCAAAGGTCATCCGGAGGATATTGAAAGAGAAGGCCAAAGTACTCCTCCTCGCCCCTCACTGGCCCAGGAGGGCTTGGTTTGCAGACTTGAAATCCCTGTCCATCTGCCAGCCTTGGAGAATCCCGCCGACAGAGTTGTCGCTCAGCCAGGGGTTGTTGGTCCACCCGGACCCCCAATGGTACCAACTGACCGCCTGGCGCTTGAGCGGGGCACTCTAAGGCGCCGCAATGTTCCAGACAGTGTCATTTGGACTCTCCAGGCCTCCAGGAGGCCTTCTATAGGGAGAATCTATTCGGCCACCTGGAAAATGTTTTGCTCCTGGTGCTTACAGATGGGGTATTCTCTTGTTGATCTATCCATCATCAGTGTCCTCGAATTTCTACAGAATGGCCTTAACAAGTGTCCATCCCCCAACATGCTTCGACATCAGGTGGCGGCACACTCTTCTGTTTTGACCTGCGGTTCTCTGGACTCCTTATTTCAGCATTCCCTGTTGCGCAGATTCCTGAAAGGGGCTATAAACTTGTGTCACCCCGTCATACATTGGTACCCAACCTGGGATCTTTCAAAGGTTCTCCTGTCGCTGATGGGGGGCCCTATGAGCCCTTGAGGGCCACTTTGCTTCGCCATCTAACCTGTAAGGTGGCATTCTTAGTGGCAATCGCCTCCGCTCGGAGGATCTCTGAGCTTGCTGCCTTGTCTGTTAAGGGGGATCTCTGTATATTTCAGGCTGATCACGTGGTCCTTCGACTGGACCCCACGTTTGTCCCAAAAATAAACTCTTATTTTCACAGGGCCCAGGAAATTGTCCTACCAAATTTTTGCCCCAATCCTTCACACTCCTTAGAGAGACAGTGGCACAAGCTTGATGTTAGGAGGGCATTGAAGATCTACCTTAAGCACACCTCCTCCCTGTGCAGAACAGAAGCACCTTTTGTCTTCTTTCAACCCACCTCCTTGGGACAGAAGGCGTCCTCCTCCACTGTTGGGTGCTGGCTGCGCAGCATAATCGCGAGGGCTTATGACCTGCAGTCCTCGCCGCCGCTGACCAGGGTGACAGCGCACTGAACACGTAGTGCTACGATGACAGCTGCATGGTCCACTCAAGTGTCCATCGAAGAGGTCTGCTGGGCAGCCACTTGGGCCTCACCGACTCCCTTTATCCGTCACTACAAAAATGACATTTTTGCTTCGGCTGAGGCAGCATTTGGTTGCAGGGTTCTGCAACACATGGTGCCACAGACTGGGGACACCAGCCAGACTTAGCCCTCCCAATGGACAGACTGCTTTAGTATGTCCCATTCTTGGAAGTTAGCTCCACCCACTATGGAGAAGGGGCGTTGGTCTTATCTGATACGCCTCTTCTCGTAGGGTGGAGCTAACCTCCAATCCCGCCCAAAGTTAGTCTGGTCTGGACTTCAGGACATCAAATTGTTATCTTCTACTTTGTTTGACTTTGGGAGCTACACGCCGAGTCTGACCATCGTCCTTCATCAAAGGGGGAATTGAGGAAGGAGGACGAAGATATCAATTTGTCAGACTCAGTCCTCATTGGCTGAAGGGACGGTGTCATCCTATTCTTGGAGGTTAGCTTCACCCTACGAAAAGAGGCGTATCAGGTAAGACCAATGCCCCTTCTAATTCTTGGGCTTTTTATTACACTGTTATCATTGCAGATTTCAGCCTTTACTGAGTATTTTTTTTCTGTGTTTTTAATATGCATATGTAATTTTGTTTTTCTTGCTTTAATTCTCTCCAGCATGAAAAGCATTTGAAGGACAAGCCAGGATGAAATTCCTGGGCTTACTATTCACTTTATAGCATTCCATACTTTTATCAAACTTTGTCTGATAATATGTCTTTTAAGCTTCCAATGAATTCTTGATAGTTGCATGACCAAATTTTCTAAAATGCCTATTTTTTTTCTTTCCCATCAGCGCCCTGGAATGTTGCCTGGTGGAAGGATGCCTATGGCAGGATTACAAGTGGGATCCCCTTCAGGCCCTCCATATGGTACAGCCACTTCAATGAGACCTGGAATGCCACCATCCCTGATGGATCCCTTCCGAAAGCGTCTACTTGTTCCTCAGGCACAACCACCTCCAGCACTTACACAAAGGCGAGGGTAAGAACTTAGGTGAAACAGGTGGAATGTTTGTTGTTCAGGTGATCCTGAATTAGTGACAACTGATTCAGCAACTGTTTGAACTTAGGACAACATTGAACAATTATTATTTATGACTATCCTCAAAGTTCCGGCTGTCACTGATTGTGATCTGGGTGCTCAGCAACTGGCCCAGATTTCAGATTGTTGCAGCGTCCTGTGTGACATGATGACAATTTGCAATCTTCCCCCACATAAAAGGGGAAGCCTGCAGGAAGATGGAAGTCAGGGTCAGATGAAAATGATCCCCAGTGATATGCTTAATAACGATATCCTGGGAGTGCCGGGACACAATATTTCCCTTTGTAATCACATTGATTTACGATGGAAATTCTGGTCCTGATTACTAGTCTTAACCAAGGACCACCTATATGCTCTGCATTCTATTTGTTATTGTATTCTATTTATTAGTGTGAACTATCAAGAGACTTTTATGATTGTGTATATTTGATAAAGAAAGATACATTTTGAATAAATATATGAATAAAAGAGTGGAAAAGACAGCTATATATTGTTTTACTTTTTAATCTTCTGTATATGAAACTTGTCTTGAAATGTGTGATATTTATAAAGATGGAAATTTTTTTAGTTTCTATTCCTTCTCCTCCCCAAATCTCTTCCATCTTAAAGTTCTCCCTTGCTTCAGTCATACATACTGATGAAGTAGGTACAGGTAGTCCTGTTCAGCAACCATTCAAAGTTATGACTGTGCTGAACAAATGGTACTTACGGTATGAGGGTCCTCAAAATTGCAGAGAAATTGTATTGATAAAGGAAGGGGTTATACCAGATTGTAGAGTACTTTATCCCATATCACTCCTATACAAAACTAATTGGGCAAACTCTAGTATTTAGCAGAAAGCAATAGCAGTAGCATTTAGATTTATAAACCACTTCACAGTGCTTTACAACCCTGTCTAAGCAGTTTAAAGAGTCAGCATATTGCCCCCAACAATTGGTCCTCATATTACCGACCTTGGAAGGATGGAAGGCTGAGTCAACTTTTAGCCGATGAGACTCGAACTGCCAAATTGCAGGCAACGGGCAGTTAGCAGAAGTATCCTGCAGTACTGCATTCTAACCACTGCGCCACCACAGCTCATTTATCTTGAAATGGTTATTTCAAAATAAATGAATGGACAAGAAAAGTTGTATAATTTATTATATATTTATTTATATATTTATGGGATCAGGGGTAAGGAGAGACTTGTTTGGCTCATGTGCCCAATTAACTTTACAGGCCCAGTAAATTATGCACCTTAACTTTGTTGAAACTAAGGTGCCTATTTTCTACATGCCTTGCATGATAAAATATCATGGACAACTACGTAATATGGATTCCAGGTAATATTCTGTGTTAGCCTTTGGCTACCTTCCACTTCTTTGCCAACATATCTTGGAAAAAAACATTGTATGCTTGTGGAAGAGGGGGATATATGAATAATTGATTTTGAGATCCCTGGCCTCCCTATCCTAGATGTTGGAGAACAGAATCACTAGCAATACTAAACAAACAATCACAAAACACATTCTAGTCTATGTTTCTCCCTCCCAGGGGAATCTGCTAGCATCTTTTATTTTATTAAAAAGCATAAGGTTTCATGAGTTGCTCACCTCATAACCTATAGGATTTATTAACTCCTATGATCAAATCAGCCAAGTACTTCAGTCTCTTGATGGGATAAGAGACTACTGAGTGTCTTGTTATCAGAAGCTAGCTCTATTACTGAGTAACTTTAAACTATATCCCATAAAATATATGATTTATTAATGAAAATATTAACAGTTAATGAGCATATTTCTGTTAAGCAATAAGAATCATTTACCTTTTGAATTGACTAGTATTTTCAGCATTTCTGAGCATAGCTGCCATATTAAAATTTCTACAATTTGAAACCACAGCTATCAGTTTCAAGCCTAGTGTTTCCTGTCTTTCTGTTTAAGTTTTAAAATGGAGAGAGATTTATTACAGTATTACATTGTCTGTGTGAAGGAATATTCACCTGTTGCCTGAAGGTAAAGTAGCCCACTTAGATTTAAATATTGCAAGAACTAGACTTTTAATGATTTTTTTTATTATCAAGAGACTGCATTTATTTGTTTGTTTTATTTATGATAAATCATTTAGTTAAGGTATGCCACAAGATTTAGAATTGTTCTATGGCATTTTGTGAAAATTATTTGTCTCTCTTTAAGCATAACTTTTGTCAGGATGCTTTGTTTAGCTTCAAATTCCCAACACAACAGGGAGGGACTGTTGGAGATCTTGTTGTTGTGGTAAGCCAAAAAAGAGATTGAATCCATTCAAGTTCTGTTTTCAGTTAGCCAGAATCAAAAATACTTACCAGGCTTTCTCAACCTCTTAAGTTAGTGGAAATGGAATGATTTGAAGTATTAATATGATCCTTATGTTGCCTTCTCTGATGATTCAAAGATCTGATCATTTTCTGTTGAATCCTTAACAAAACTGAAAACGATCCACTTCCCTAAAACAGCCCATCCTCTCCAGTAACATAAAAGAATTGCCCAACTAGATTGCAGTACCTAACTGGTCTTAACTGATCAACATTAAAGTTTGTTTGGCTTGATTAGTACACTACTTAAACGCATTTACTGAGAAGAATAGAAAATATTGTTGAAAACAAGGAAATGGGTGGAGATGCAAATAGCATTCATCAGGCAAGCAGCCCCTCCCAAGCAGCAGTACTGTCTGCTTGGGAGGGGCTGCTTGCCTGATGAATGTAATCCTTTTGTAACGCTTATACGAAGCTTCTCTCTCTTTTAGGACATTGGAATAGTTCTATTAGGCTAGCTAGATCAAGTCCCTTTTAATTCACATCTTGTTTCTCGTAGTAACCAGTAATATACTTCTGAGATATTACAAAGCAGGAGATGGAGACTTAGCACTATAAATGGTATTTGGAGGCTCCTTGCCATTAATCCAGAGCTCACATTGATTCTTCAGGACAAAAGGATCTTCCTTCTAGCTGTGCATTCTTTTAGACTTTGTCAGCAAAAATGTGTGCTGACTTAATTTGCATTGCCTCAATGCCTTAGCTCTAATCTTCTCCAGTTACTAGATATAATGTACAGATAGTCCTTGAGTTACAATGCATTGGAGCCTGCAGCATCTCTATGGTTAATTGTAAGGGCAAAGCTTCCCAAATTTTTGGCATGGGACTGTGAGGTGCAGCAGCATCTGTAACTTTGAAACCGAGTCACAAGTAGTTTTTTTTTGGGGGGGGGGTTGTCAGTTGTAAGCAACTGGTTGTAAATAGAGGACTACCACCTTTAATGTGGGACAGTGTATGGATAGTAATTTGTGTATTTCCCTAGTTTTATTTCCCTTTCCGACCATATAAAAAAAATACCAACTCTTCTTCATAAAATGCAGTAAAGTGGACTTGGTCAAGTATAGGTGGATGCCTGGGGTGAAGGGTTTAGTTTTCAACTTGCTTAATGACTGGTACTCCATATGGTAATATGTCAGATTGACCATTTCTGAATATCAGTCTACTAGTCTTCTATGTTTATAATGATTGAATTGACCTTCCACCCCACCCCCCCTTTGAGGAATATTTTCTGTACAAGGACACATAGATCTACTACTCAAGGATTTGGTCCATTTACAGGAACATCTACTTCATCCTTGAAAATATGTCATCCCTTATCTCCTTGAGAGCAAAGAAAGTATTATCTCAGAAAGGAGATTAAGCTGTCACATCCTGGAAGATTTTGCCTACATGCTCTCTGTCTCTAAACATGCCCAACTCAATTGCCTTAATTGGACCTTGACAACCAAGAATTCATTGTTTCAATCATATACTATACATACTCAACAAGCAGATATTTGTACATTTCACAACTTGTGCAATAAACTAAAAAGCATCCTCCTCCTCCCCCTGGCTCTCTATAACAACAACAACAACAACAACAAGAGTTGGAAGGGACCTTGGAGGTCTTCTAGTCCAATCCCCTGCTTAGGCAGGAAACCCTACACCACTTCAGACAAATGGTTATCCAACATCTGCTTAAAAACTTCCAGTGTTGGAGCATTCACAACTTCTGGAGGCAAGCTGTTCCACGGATTAATTGTTCTAACTGTCAGGAAATTTAACTTCTGTGTTCATAGAGTTGGAATTCTGGTTCCTCAGTTAAATTTGATGCTTAATTGATGAAAGTGGGAAGTCAGGGCTTGACCCATTGAGTCACAAAATCCCCTTATTCTTGCTTGTTTTCCTGTTCTTAGTTCACAGGCACTGAACTGCCTCTCTTTTTAAGAGTGATAAACTGGAGGTGTTTCTTGAGGGAATGCAACTGCCACCTAGCAACTATTCCCTTGATCAGTGAATCAGCTGCAGCTTCGGTTCCTTTCATTCACACTTTGTGGCCAGTAGAGGAGCAAACTTTCCTTAATTACCTATTGCCCTTATCTCAACTCCACCAAGTTTCTCCCCCCCCCTTTCTTTTCCTATTAAGTGAGGTGCCTCTTTTTCTTAATTCCTTTGTTCTACTTTTTTTTGTTTTCCTAGAGGAAAGGGAATGTCTATGTATGGAGTATGCTTTTATATATATGATTTGTGTGTGAGAAAATGGTTGGAATAATTCAGATGAAAATGCATTCATTTTATAATGAGGATCTTGATTTTATACAGGTAGCCCTCAACTTATAACCACAATTGAGCCCACATTTTCTGTTGCTAAGCTAAGTTAAATGATTTTTCCCCATTTTACGATCTTTCTTGCCATAGTTTAAGTGAGTAGTTGTTAAGTTAACAACAAGATTGTTAAGTGAATCTGGCTTCCCCATTGATTTTGCTTGTTAGAAGTTTGGAAAAGGTGATCACATGACTCCAGGACACTGCAACCATCATAAATATGAATCAGTTAGCAAGCATCTGAATTTTGATCAGGTGACCATGGGATGTTCCAACAGTTATAAGTGTGAAAAACAATCATAAGTCACTTTTATTAGTGCCATTGTAACTTCGAATGGTCACTAAATAAACTGTTGTAAGTCAAGGATGATCTGTAAGCAGTTTACTTTAATGAAAAATTAATATAAATGCATGTTTTTGTTTTGTTCCTGTACTGTTTTGGAGAGCAGCTGTTAATAGGTATGTTCATACACATATATTGTACAAGTATGTCATACGCACCCATTAGTTGGAAGAATTTGAGAACATTTGTTTGATCATGCCGAATTGAACAATAGTGGAGGAAACACATATTGAAGTACTTTTAACTTCACGTTAGGGTTTATAGATCACATTTTTAGAGTGTTTTATACAGTGTTAAGGTGAAGTTGTAACTCATTTTTCCTCACTTCATTTTAATATAGATTTCTACCTCCTTCATTTCCTACTTTCAAGTTTATTTCTTATTTTAACTATATAAGCTATTTCTACTGAATTCAACTGTAGGCTGTTCTTTTCTCAAAAATATTTCTGGCCCATCAACAGACTTTGGCCTCATTTTACCAGCTGTTTTTAAAAGCAAATGGTTTGCAAATGACATTCAGTTTCTTGGCAATTCTTCTCCAGCTTGATCCAAAGGAGATGTTATATAGAGAACTGAACAGCTGTAAACATCTGGCTTTGAGATTTCAGAGGCCAAATTCTGCAGAGAGAAAATAAAGGTGTAAATCAGAAAACTGTTGGCTTACTACTTCTCATTTTCAGAGGCTGAAAACCATTATTCAATTTAAGTTACTACATTTTTTTTCCTTTTATGATAAGTCTGAGATGAAATTGATCTGTTTTTGGCAGAATTTCATTTATAGCCCTAAAGCAGTGATGGCGAACCTTTTTTGCCTCGGGTGCCAAAAGAGCGTGCTTGTGCGCTATCTCACGCGAGTGCCCACACCCATAATTTAATGCCTGGGGAGGGCAAAGATGGACTTCCCCGCCCCCCAGAAGCCCTTTGGAGGCCGGAAATGGCCCATTTCTTGACTTCTGGTGGGCCCAGTAGGCTTCCCTGGAGCCTGGGGAGGGCGAAAACGCCCTCTCCCACCCCCCTGGAGGCCCTCGGAAGCTGAAAACGCCCTCCAAGAGCCTCCGCGTGAGCCGAAAATCCCAGAGCCTCCGCGTGAGCCGAAAATCAGCTGGCTGGCGTGCACATGCGCGTTGGAGCTAAGCTAGGGCAACGGCTCGCATGCCGGCAGATATGGCTCCGCATACCACCTGTGGCACGCGTGCCATAGGTTCGCCATCGCTGCCCTAAAGCATGTTATTTTTGTCCCTTTTTTTAGCTTTTATTATTCCAGAAAAATATATTCTATGCCTTAATTTGTATTATAATACCAATATTAAATCATTTGATTTATAACATCTCATTATTATTTTGAATAGTTATTGGACTTACACAACAACTTGCTTTCCTCCTTTCTCTGATTAATGTCAATGTTTAGTCTTCTCTTTGAATCTTTGGATACATAAAATATACGCACCTAAATTTATTGTACATAACACTTTTATCATCTGTGATTGTCTTTAAGTAAATAAATGATTTAAAGTGTCCTCAGATCGGGTGAAATTCAGCAGGTTCGGACAGGTTCTATAGAACTGGTGGCAGCGATTATGTGCAGTTCGGAGAACCGGTAAATCGCACCACTGACTGGCCCCTCCCCGCCCCTCCCACTCACTCCTTCTCTCCTCCTTCTCGGGCTCATACACACAGAGCAAACATGAGAAGGAGGCGAGAAGCAGCCAGGTTGAACGCTAGAAGACTTGGCTGAACTTTTCTGTCGGTTCTGTGGGTGTGGCTTGGTGGGGTGGTGCCACCCCACCTTGCAGTGAGTGATGTCAAGTTGGCCATGCCCACTCAGTCACATGACTCCCACCAAGCCACGCCCACAGAACTGGTAGGGGAACAATTTGAATGTCACTCCTGCCTCAGATGATTTAGAACTCAAATGTTTTGGGTTTTTTAATATTTCATAAAAAGAAATCTAAATCCCCTTCCCCCATTGTTAAGCTGTTCTAAATCTATTACATTTTTGTAGCAGACCAGAAAACATTAGAGGCTACATCTGTAATTGCTGAAGGAGAACCACAGTGACTCCACTCAAATGCTCCCAGCCTTTTCACTCACTGCTCTAGGGAGGAGACAAAACATTTCTATCTGCCTTCTTTTGCTGGAATGCAGAGGAAGAAAAGACCCTCAAGCTGCCCTTTTCCATCTCTCCTTTGAGAGCACACATGCTTTCCCGCTCCTCCATGTTGCAAGGTTACATTCTGACTAATCACACTTGGCTTATGCTTTCAAATTCTGCACCTAGTGTTCTCCCAATCCCCTGCCATCCCCTGTATTTTGCAGCATCCAACTTGGACTGTTTGGATAGCATTTCTCATATGCATGAGGAAAAGAAATAATGATTCCCTCCTTTTCCCCACTCCATTTATATTTTTCTCTCTTCTACCTTCACATTTATTCTCACTTATTCTCTCTTCTACCTTCAAATTTATTCTCACAAATAAATTCAAACTAATGAAGAGTCCATTAATTTGGGGTTTTATTGTGATAGTAATTGGCAAATACATGAACATTCTTCTGTAGAAATACTGTATATGAATTTTGTTATATTTATGTTAAAATTAAGGTTAAGAAAAAGAAGTACACTTAGGCACATTTATTGAAAAGGTTTGAATGGCTTTCTGACTTAGAGCTACAACTCTTGATGGCTCACAACACTTATATAAAACCAAATATCATAAAAAGATAAAAACAAACAATAAAAGCAGAAATAAAGAAACCTGGCACTACATCCGGTCACCATTGATGCAAACCAATACTCCTATCTTCCAGCTCTGACCAGGGCTTGAGGGAAGAAAAAATAATCTATGGCTCTCTGGAAGATTAAGCGAGTGGGAACCTGCTCCATCTCATAGGGAAGAGTATGGAAAGGTCCTAGGTCCCACTAGAAGGCATCATATAAAGGAAAGGAGTATGCCTATTCTGTTCAATCTGGTGGCACAGCAGATACCCTCAAGGTGATCCTGCAAATAATAATGACCTGACTCAGTAATAACCATCTCCTTAAATTACATCCAGAAGAAAAATGAGAGCAAGTACAGCTCATGCAACAGAGATGTAACATGGATGGACCTAGTGGCACCCAACGTTGTGTACTATCATACTCTGAACCAGTTGAAACTTCTGGGTGACCATCAAGAGCAACTCGAGGTACAGCAGATTCCAATAGTCTAACTGGAAAGTGACCAGAGTATGAATGACCACGAGGAAGGCCTCCCGGTCCAGAAATAGCGTAATTGGCACCCAAGATGAATTTGTGCAAAGCCCCTCATCCTAGCCACTCCTGCTGCCTGCTTTCACAATGCTTTGAAGGTGAGCAAAACTGTTTGTGCTAAACTTCAAAGTTTAAAATGCATAACATTGAAGCGTTTCATCAAGCATCCACCAAAGTAGTAGAAGTTTCTTAAGAACTCTTAAGAACCACTAAAGCTAAGGAAATGCTCCATATAGAAGAAGCTGCTTAGTTCCCAAAACAAAACAAAAACCCTCAGAAATTGTATCTTTCCAACAATTATGGAAAATATCATTTTGAAGATTTGGTGGGAAAAAATTCTTTTCTTTTTTCTTTTCTCTTCTCTTCTCTTCTCGTCTCGTCTCTTCTCTTCTCTTCTTTTTTTCTTTTCTTTTCTTTTTCTTTTCTTTTTCTTTTCTTTTTTCCTTCCTTCCTTCTTTGCTTGCTTGCTTGCGAGAATAGCACTGATATAACAAAATCATGTCAAATTTCTAACTATCAAGTCACAAACGTCTGAGAGTCCAAAGCAATTTCAATCCATTTTTTCTTTTTGAAGAAAGTTGTAAAATTTATGAAGAAAAGCAATTTAAATATAATACTTTTTTGCAGCTGTTTGTGCAAATTTAGGTTATGAAACATTTCTGTTCTGAAAAGATGGAAATTTTCCTCAAGCATCAGAAAAAAGAAACATTATGAATGGATGGACCAAATGTTTCAACTTTAATTGGAATATTTGGATATTTCTGCATTTTTGAACAACTTCAGTTTAAAACTATGCGGAAAGAACACTACAAATATCATAAAGCATTATTATGTCACAAAAACATTTGTAGAAAAAAAAGGGCCAAGCTTTGAAAATGTCAAATGGAAGGTAAAATAACTAACATTTCATTTTTCCAATGTTTTCAGAACTTAGTGAAAATGAGAGTTAGTAGTAACATTGTTTAAAAAAAAGGAGAAATACATAGTACCTTACCAGGATTACCGTGTATACAACTTCATCAGCTATTTTCTAGGGTTTTTTTTAGCAATTCTAATTTAATGTAATCAGAATAGAGCTGGAAGAGACCTTGGAGGTCTTCTAGTCCAACCCCATGCTCAAGCAGAAGACCCTATACCAGTGATGGCGAACCTTTTTTGGTTCACGTGCCAAAAGGGGGGGGGAATGCGGGGGATCACGTGTGTGCGTGCCCACACTCATAATTCCATGCACCCCCGCACATGCACGCATGACCCCCTGCTCCCAGCATGCAATGGCACACCCATTTTTCGCTCTCCCCAGGCTCCAGAGCCTTTCTAGGAGCCTGGGGAGGGCGAAAACGGCCTTCCCCACCCCCTCTGGAGGCTGGAAACAGCCTGTTTCCCGACTCCCAGTGGGCCCAGAAGGCCCAAAAATCAGCCGGCTGGTGCACACATGCACGCCGGACCTGAGCTCACGTGCCCACCGATATGGTTCCGCGTGCCACTTGTGGCACCCGTGCCATAGGTTCGCCATCACGGCCCTATACAATTGGAGACAAGTGGATGTCCAGTCTCTTCTTAAAAACCTCCACTGATGAAGCATCCACAACTTCTGTTGGCAAGCTGTTCCACTGGTTAATTGTTCTCACTGTTAGAAAGTTTCTCAATTCCAGGTTGCTTCTCTCCTTGATTAGTTTCCATCCATTGTTTCTTGTCTTGTTTTCTGGTGCTCTGGAAAATATGTTGACCCCTTTTCTTTGTGGCAACCCCTCAAATACTGGAATACTGTTAACATGTCACCCCAGTCCTCCTTTTTCTCTAGACTAACCATATTCAGTTCCTGCAACCATTCTTCATATCTTTTAGTCTCCAGGCCTTTAATCATCCTAGTTGCTCTTCTCTGCACTCTTTCCAAAGTCTCAACATCTCTTTTGTAATGTAGTGACAAAAACTGGATGCAGTATTCCAGGTGTGGCCTTACTAACGTTTTAAAGCACTACTAATATTTTGTGTAATTTTGATTCTATGTCTCACCAAGGGCTGTATTAGCTTTTTTTTTTTGGCAGCTGCACATTGCTGGCTCATATTTAAGTGATCATCCACTAGGACTCCAAGGTCCCTCTCACAGTTACTATTATTGAGCCAGATTTCGCCTAATCTTTACAGAATTTGTACCTTTGGTTTTTCCTGCCTAAGTGTAAAACTTTGCTTTTCTCCACATTAAATTTCATTTTGTTGGATAGGGCCCATTGTTCAAGTCTGTCGTGATCTTTTTGGATCCTGAGTTTGTCTTCTGGGGTGTTGGCTATTTCTTCTAGCTTAGTGTCAACTGAAAATTTGATGGGTTCCCCTTCTGTTCCCTCATCTAAGTCATTTATGAAGATATTGAGAGTACTAGGCCTGAGAAAAGATCTCCGGATTGACGTACACAGCGCCCCCAGCCTCATTTCGTCATCAGAGGCCCTTGAGTAAGGTGACCAGACGTCCCGATTTTGGCGGGACACACCCGCTTTTTCCCCATTTGTCCCGCGTCCCGCCCGCCCTCTTAAAAAGTCCCGATTTTTTAAAACAAGGGCATTCTTTCAAAAAATCGGCCTGAAAGGCAGCAGGCCTCTCAGCTCGGGCCGGCGTTGGTGGCGGGCGGGCGCTGGAAGCTGGGGGGAGGGGGAAGGGAGGCTGTTCCTCCTCTCCTTCCCCTGCCCCATCCCTAGCCCCGCCCTCGGAGGCGCCGCTGCGGTTGGGAGGGGTGAGGGACGAGGAGCCGTCGCCGCTTTGAGTTTACGAGCGGCGCAAACAGCCCTTCCTCGTCCCCCTCCCCTTTCTTCCCCCCCGTCTCCTCGCTGCCGCCGTTGCCCTGGGGCCGGGCGGGCGACCGGGAGACCGCGGCGCTTGGATGCTTGGAGCAGGTAAGCTCCGGCTGCCTCCTTTCCCCGTCTCCCGCCTCCCGTTCGTTGCTTGCCAGCCCGGCCAAAGGGAAGGCGGGAGGCGAGGAAAGGCCTTCCGAAAGGAGGGGAGGCGAGCCAGCCCGGCCGAAGGGAAGGCGGGAGGCGAGGAAAGGGAGGCGGGCTCCCGAAGCCTCCCCTCCTTTCGGGAGGCCTTTACTCGCCTCCCGCCTTCCCTTCGGCCGGGCTGGCAAGCAACGAACGGGAGGCGGGAGACGGGGAAAGGAGGCAGCCGGCAGCTTACCTGTCGCGAGCTGCAGGCATCCAAGCGCCCTCCCGCCTCCCCCCCCTCCCGCCTCACCTGGACGCCGACATTTGCTGTTTTGCCCTCTGCGCATGCGCAGCGTTCTGCGCATGCGCAGAGGGCAAAACTCAAATGGAGAAACCCACCCCCGTCAATGGTGTCCCGCTTGAAGAAAAAAAAATCTGGTCACTTTACTCTTGAGGAAAGGCCTCTGCAGCCGATAACAGAGCTCAGATCAATCTGGAGCTCTGTTATCGGCTGCAGAGACCTTTCCTGAAGTCCTCTGACGGTGAAACGAGGCCAGGGGGCACTACACGCATCAATCCAGAGCCTTTTTCTCAGCTGCAGATGCCTTTCCTGAAGGCTTCTGACAGCAAAAGGGAGGCGGGGGGCGACACGTGCAAGCTGCAACAAGCGGCCACAGAAGAAGTGGGCCGGTAGTGGGCTCCTGCTGGATGGAGCTGCTGGTGCCGCTGCAAGGAAGAGTCAGTGGAAGACACCCACCCACCCCCGAAAATAAGACCTGATGCCTTTTTTTTGGGTGGCAAAAAATGTATAAGACCGAGTCTTATTTTCGGGGAAACAAGGTAGATGTTCACCAGTTTTTTAAATTAATTTTTCCAGTTTCTTCCCAGGTATTGATGTTAGGCTGATTAGTCTATAGTTTCCAGGGTCTTCCCCCCTCTTTTTTTTTTTTCAAGATGGAAACCGTATCAACTCTTTTCCAATCCTGAGGTATTTCCCTGGTGCTCTAGGATTTTTGAAAGACATGGTACAATGATTCTGAGATAATATCTGCCATCTCCTTCAGAACTCTGGGGTGTAATCCGTCAGTTTCTGATGATTTATATTCATTAAGATCAGACAGTGTTCTCTTATCATTTTCTTGCTTATTTTAATTTTTATTTCTAGTCTAGTCTTTTACAGATGTTTTTGTTAGGTTGGGCTTTTTACATGAAGACTGATGCAAAGAATGAGTTAAGCAGCTCTGCTTTCTCTCCTGCTCATTACCTCCTTGCCATCTTCTCTCTTTAGTGACTGACTGTTTGCTTGACTTTTTTCTTGTTACTTATATGTTGAAATAATCTTTTATTATTATCTTTGACTTTTGTTGCAAGTCTTTGTTCATTCTGAGCCTTTGCTTTCCTGATTTCATCTTTGCAGATTCAGGCTGTCTGCTGACATTCTGCCTTAATTATGTGTCTCTCTTTCCATTTTTTGTACTTGTCCTTTTTGTCTTTCAGTTTATCAGAGATCTTTGTGCAGCCATGCTGGTTTCTTCTTGGATTTCTTGGTTGTTGTTTTTTTTTCAGTGGTATTGTGGTGGCCTGGGCTTTTATGATCATATTTTTCAGACTTTCCCACACTTCTTGAGTTGTTTCCCCTTTAGGATTTTCATCCATGGAACCTTTCCTAGGCTGTCTCTTGAGTTTGTTAAAATCAGCTCTTTTAAAGTCCTAAAAAAGTGGTTGGATTATATTATATTGCTAGTGTTTGTATTATATGTTAAATAAATCTACATTATTCACTTCTGTCTTTCAAATTTTGAATTTCCCAATTTGTAAATAAAATTCAGCAACTCAATACCTTTACATTAAATTTGATTTATTTCTGTCATTTATAATGTTAAATATTTTCATCTAAATTTTTTGTTTTAAAAGAAGCAATTTATGTTTAATTGAAAACAAAATAATCAAAATTGTATGCTCATTTTTTATTGTAAATTGAATTTTTTGTTAAAAAGGCCTAACTGAGGCAAGATACTGAAAAATCTGGAAATTCTTAATTTAGATAAAGGTGGTAAATCTTAGGCCCTCTGGTGTTCATTGAACTACATGCTACAGCAGCCATCATTTTATTGACTAAACTGCTAAGATATTTCAGCAGGAAATATGGAAGGTCATAAATTCCCTGTTTTGACTTAAATGTTGGGGAGAACATTTGGGATTATATTATTTTCTGTGACAGATAAATAGATTGTAGTCAATTCATTATATTTGTAAAAAAAATGAAAATAAATTTTCCACAAGGGCCGTTCATTTATTATTTTATGTACAATGCTTGTAGATTGAAAAGACGGAAGATGGCTGACAAAATCCTGCCACAGAGGGTAAGTTTTCATTTTGTAAAAGTATATTGGCAAAGATAAAAAGTCAGGACAGTGAGCACATTTGATCTAAATGGGAGAAATATTGCGGACTCATGTCTTTCTAGAATAGAGTATTTGCTGCTGATTGTCTTTCATAAAAACTAAATGAACTTACTATGAAATTTTACTTACCGTGTTTCCCCGAAAATAAGACAGGGGCTTATATTTTTTTGACCCCCCCAAAATGCCCCTGGCCTTATTTTCGGGGGATGGCTTATTATTTTTGGGGTGCAGGCAGGCCGCGACGCACCACTTACTGAAGTTCGGCAGCTCCGTGGTCTCTCGGCTAATCTGTTTAGGGGAAAAAAAATCTTGCATAGTGCAGAAACTCTTCTTGCGAGAATTAGCAAGTTCTCGAAGCGAGAAGTTTCTGCACTATGCAAGATTTTTTCCCCTAGCCGAGGGAAACCCCAGAGCTGTCAAACTCCAGTAAGTGGTGCGTTTCGCGGTTCTGCAGAGTTTGGAGCTTTGGGGCGGGGCGGCGAGCGAGCGAGCGAGGCGGCGGCGGAAGGCAGAGCGGAAGGGGCAGCAGAAGAGCGCGGAGCCCAAGAGCGAGATCCCAGCGGTCAGCAGGAGCCCCGAGTAGAAAGCGCCGGCCGCTGTGCCCAGGCGGAACGGCTCCCCCTTGAGTTCGGAGCCCAGCGAAAAGCACTTGAGACCCACCGCGGCGGCGCTCAGCGCGCAGGCGAGCAGGAGGTAGCCGGAGAGCGCGGCGCAGGCTCCCCGGACACTCCACTTCATCCTCCGCGTCTCCTTCGCTGCCTGCGCCTCCTCCCTGCCTCGGCTTCTCCGCCTCCCTTCTGTCCTCCTCCCGTGTCCTCCTCGGCGTCATCGGCCCTTGCCGGGGAGGCGGCCGCCACGTGTTGCGGGAACATAATGCTGGGGATGGCAGTGACGAGAAGGGAGAGTTCCGAATGCACTGCCACCGGTGCCGCCGTTGCTCTGGCTGCTACCGGCACAGCGGCCGCCACTGTCACCGCTGCTTCCTCTCTGCAGGCAGCCAGCAAGCACGGCTCACGCACCAGCTTTTTCCTCCCCGCCCTGCTTCCTCCTGCTCTCTCTTATTGAAGCGGCTGCTGCGGCTGCTGCTCTCTTGCTCGCCGCCGCCGCTACTGCTTGGAGCCGATGAATTATTGATGGCAGCAAGTTTGAGGCAAAAGAGGGGCTTAGCTTAGTCGGGAGGATCTCTGTACGCCAGCCGTGCCAAAGGGCGACTGGCAAGAGGTGGCTTTAAAATGCAGGAGTCAACACCCGTTATTACAAAGAAGACTAGCGCGCAAAGAAGACTAGCGTGATTGAACTGTGTGTGTGTGTGTGTGTGTGTGTGTGTGTTAATCGCCTGTGGAGAGAAGACTAAGAACGCGATTTTGCCTGCCATGAAGGGAACGGATCCCTTTAAAATGCTTTGAAGGACTTTGAAGCATTTTGAAGGGACGCCCTCCCGCCCTGCCAAACCCCAGCGCGAAACGCCCCTCCTACCTTGATCGCGTTCTTAGTCTTCTCTCCACAGGCAATTAACACACACATATACACATACAGCTCAATCACGCTAGTCTTCTTTGCGCGCTAGTCTTCTTTGTAATAACGGGTGTTGACTCCTGCGTTTTAACGCCACCTCTTGCCAGTCGCCCTTTGGCACGGCTGGCGCACAGAGATCCTCCCGACTAAGCTAAGCCCCTCTTTTGCCTCGAACTTGCTGCCAACAATAATTCATCGGCTCCCAGCAGTAGCGAGCAAGAGAGCAGCAGCCGCTTCAATAAGAGAGAGCAGGAGGCAGCAGGGCGGGGAGGAAAAAGCTGGTGCGTGAGCCATGCTTGCCGGCTGCCTGCAGAGAGGAAGCAGCGGTGACAGCGGCGGTCTTCTCTCCACGGCAGCCCATTCTGAAAGAGAACGCCTCGCGAGGCTTTCAAAGTTCTCCAACTCGTGAGGCGTTCTCTTTCAGAATGGGCTGCCGTGGAGAGAAGACCGAAGAACATGATCGAGATAGGAGGGCGTCCCTTCAAAATGCTTCAAAGTCCATCAAAGCATTTTAAAGGGATCTGTTTTGCCTGCCATGAAGGGAACCAATGCTTGCCTCCTTTTCTTCGGGGAACATTAGTTCCCTTCATGGCAGGCAAAACAGATCCCTTTAAAATGCTTTGAAGGACTTTGACCACCGGGCGGGGGATGGGGCAGGGCGCAGGGCGCGACGTGAGTGAGGAAGGCGGTGACAGGGAAGCGGTGAACTTCCAGATGCTGGTAAAGTGAGCGCCTCGCAGCCCAGCCCTCCCCTGCATTCCCCCCCAAATTGTGCCTGATTATCTTACCAGCGTCTGGAAGTTCGCGGCTTCTCTTTTCAGCAGGTCTTTGAGGGAAACTCCTTCAATGTAAAGGAGAAGTTATTGCGAGTGCGAAAAGTTGTTAATTGGTCGCACTCGCGATAACTTCTCCTTTACATTGAAGGAGTTTCCCTGCAAAGACCTGCTGAAAAGAGAAGCCGCGAACTTCCAGACGCTGGTAAGATCATCAGGCACAATTTGGGGGTGACGGGGAATGCAGGGGAGGGCCGGGCTGCGAGGCGCTCATCTTACTAGCGTCTGGAAGTTCGCGGCTTCTCTTTTCAGCAGGTCTTTGCAGGAAAACTTCTTGAGGGATCTCTCTCTCTCTCTCTCTTTCCGGGCCAAAAGAGTGCCGCCACAAAAAGAGCGGCTCCCAGCGTGTCCCCCCCTTTCCCCCGGAAGTAGTTGGGGGGGGCTTATTTTCGGGGGGTGGCTTATTTCAAGGCATATCCCGAAAAAGCCCTGTGGGGCTTATTTTCGGGACATGTCTTATTTTCGGGAAAACACGGTACCTATACCTACTTTGCTTTTGTTTATGTTTATACCATACCTGTTATCTTGTACACGTTTTGACAAATAAAATCAATCAATCAATAAATAAATAAAAATAAAAAATATTCCTATGTTGATTGTAGTTGCTTCCGAGGGCCTGGCATTCTGTCCTATTGACTAGCCTAGTAAACTATTAAATCACTTTTAATTTGCGAACAGATTTCTGTGCTTCTTATATTCTTATATTCACAATCACCTTCTAGTTATAATTAGAGATACATTTACTCTTTTAAATTAGGGCAAAGTTACATTGTTTTTTACAAGTGACAGAAAAAATAGGAAAGCCCTGTCTGTATACTGGGGGATCACAATCCTGGACAATACTAATTGATATTCACCTTATGTATATATCTTTTAAAAACACTAGAAAATGTGATAACATTTGTTAGATAACTATCTAATAATGCATTCTTTTTCTGTAGATTCGTGAATTAGTTCCTGAGTCTCAGGCTTACATGGACTTACTGGCCTTTGAACGCAAGCTGGACCAGACAATTGCCCGCAAAAGAATGGAAATCCAAGAGGCAATCAAGAAACCTTTGACGGTATAAGAGCATGATAGAGAGAGGATCAGCTAAAACCCTATTAGAGGCAATCTGAATCCACAATTGTGAACTAATTTTGCTGTTTTAAGTTATCTTGTGGAAAAGGTCAAAACCATAAAACTGGTTTGCGGATTTGTATGATGTATGATGATTTCTTTGCTGTTTGCAGTTAATGTTTTCCTCTAAATTTTCAGCAAAAGCGGAAGCTGCGTATTTACATCTCTAACACTTTTACTCCTGGCAAAGAGGAGTCTGAGGGTGGTGAGCGTATAGCCTCGTGGGAACTTCGTGTGGAAGGCAAACTTCTTGATGATGTAAGAATGAAATTTCTTCGTTAAGAGATAACTTTGTGGCAGATAAAATATGACAAATGTGTGTTTCCTCTGGATAACTGCCTTGTTTCCTTTCCACCCATTAAACAGGTCTTGCATCAGGCAGCTAACCTATTGCTTCATTTAACTGTTGACTAATCCTTTATTAATTTGCATAAACTAAAGACATAATGTGTGTTTGTCCTCTTTAACCAGTAATTTATGTTTAAGGGTATTGCTGGACCAGACCAAAGGCTAGTCTAGTTCAGTTTCTGCTTACTGCAATGTCCAATTAAATTAGAATTCTTGAGATCTGGCTTAATATATCTAATTTAAATACTCAAATGATCTCTTATTCTTGAAGAATATGATAGAGGACTATGTTTTTAGACAAAATAACAATAATAACTTTTTTACCGTATTTTTCGGAGTATAAGACGCACCTTTTTCCTCCCTAAAAGTGGCTGAAAATTTGGGTGCGTCTTATACTTCGAATGTAGCTTTTTTTTCCAGCCCTAACTAGGTGCTAACAGATCTTCCCAGCTCTTACCTTGCAGGCTTTTTCATTGTTACTCTCTCCAAAGAATGTTTTTCCAGCCCTAAGTCTTTGCAGAATTTTTTTTCATTGCTCTACTTGCTCCGAATAAGTTTTTTTCTAGCCCTAACTAGGTGCTAACGATCTTCCCAGCTCTCACTGGCTTGCATGCTCTTTCATTGTTACTCTCTCAGAAGAAGGTTTTTTTTAAGTCCTAACCAGGGAATAAAATAATGTGCTGAAGCTGACCAGACTAAGGATGCTAGCCAGATGAATACCTGGTAGGCAGATTGTTTTCCCCTATTTTCCTCCCCAAAAACTAAGGTGCGTCTTATACTCCGGTGCATCTTATACTCCGAAAAATATGGTACTTTTCCATTTGCTGCCTTGCCCAAAATACATATATTTGTGCCTTTGAGTCATCATTGACGCCTGGTTACTGGCTGGACAAGTCCATGAAGTTTTGTTGGCAAGCTTTTCCAAAGTGGTTTGCCATAGCCTTTTTCCTAAGGCTGAGAGAAGCTAACTGCCCCAGTCACACATTTAGCTTCCATGCCTAAGGCAGAATTAGAACTTCAGTTTGCTCACTCCATTAGATCATTAGATCCATTAGAGAGATCCATTAGAGAGATTCAATGTGGAAGTGAGGAGAAACTTTCTGACAACCAGTGGAACAGCTTGCCAGCGGAGGTTGTGAGAGCCCCAACACTTGCCTTCAAGGGGAGACTGGACTGCCATCTGTCTCAAATGGTGTAGGAACTTCTGCTTGAGCAGGGGGTTGGACTAGATGACCTACAAGGTCCCTTCCAACGCTAATAATAAATCTAAATCAAATTGTTCCTGAATTTATTGCTTCTTATTTTAAACTGCCCAGGGTATTTATGGGTTGTAATGGTGATAAATATTGTATAATTAGTATAATATTATATGTTACAAATAATAAAGGTGGCATCATTTACTTATCCTTCACTTCGTGAAGTGTTTTGGACAAGTGTGTTTTCTAAAGTGATTGTGAGAATGGTAAAGCTCAGTTTTTCATTTGTCTTTCTGTCACAGCCAAGTAAACAGAAGAGAAAATTCTCATCCTTTTTCAAGAGCTTGGTTATTGAACTAGACAAAGAATTATATGGACCAGACAATCACCTGGTGGAGGTTGGTATCTTGCTATATAAACTATAAAGTAGACAGCTCATAGCATTTACACACTTCATGTTGAATTTAGATCCATGGCTAAGAAATTGACATAAGGACTTTGCTTCTATTAGATCCAATATAATTTTACATTCAAAATTTCCCTTTTACACTGTTAGATCAAAGGTATAGAATATGTTCTGTTTATAATTTCCATCCACCTTTTTTTTCTTTTTTGTTGTTATGCTTGTTAAATTAGAAGTTGTGTTAATTAATTTTATTGCATGGATTTATATTTTATTAGTAAATTCAGCACAGTAGCTTGAAATAATTTAAGTTCATTGTTTATTCCAGCTGATTATAAAAATGTTTAATCGAGATGTAGTAGTCAATACTGTAGGCAAATTAGAATTAGGATTCCTTCCATGTTGACTAGCGTAGTGACACCACCAACTTTTGGCTCTGCAATTTTCAGTGTATTACTCAAAGCCCAAGTGTAGACCTTGGCCCCCACAAAAATAGTGCATCCACCAGAAATTGATTGATATACGGTATAGAGAAGAATTGATGGAGAAGGCTATTACCTGAACCATATTTGGAAGTGACTAAGGGTATATTTTGCTTAATTATGGCAGAAAATTCAAATTTCCACCCATTGCAAAACTAAGCAGTGAGCCAGCAATCTGGAAACTGATTATTATCATGTAAGATACTGTATGGGAGATTGAGTCGTTTTCACTTTTCCCTTGTTTTGCACTTAAGAGACATATTATTTATGCCCTTTTTACCTTAGTGGCACCGGATGCCAACAACCCAAGAGACAGATGGCTTTCAGGTCAAGCGCCCTGGTGATGTGAATGTAAAATGCACTCTGCTTCTCATGCTGGATCATCAGGTAAGAATGCAAATTGCCAGAGCAGACCAATTCTAATGTTCTAAGCCAGAATTTCCCAAACTGTTAGATTTACCTTCTTGGGGAGGTGCAGATAGAGTCCTCAGAAAGTATGAAGAACCTTTTATCGTTACAATAAACCCATTGTTTCATTGTACTGTTCTCATTGTTCGTTTGTATTCATTTTAGTCTTTAGATATTTAAGGAAAGTGTTGTATACTGAGATTACACTAAAGGGAGATAGGGTAGCAAAAGGTTTAGGAACCCCTGCTTTACTGGAAAGAAGATAAACAGATCCTGGCCCTCAGGCATCTTTTTCAATAGTTCATTATTTGAAACATTCAGTTTCTCTACTTGGAGCAAAGCTGTACAACTTGAGTTTCCTACTTGCCTCCAGAAGTTCGCAATTTTCTTTTTGAAGTTGCTCTCCATTGTAAATTGTGGCTCATGTGATAAAGATAATTATAAAGTTGATTTAATTCCCTTTAAAGGAAACTTAAAGTTAAATTTAATACTAGGCTGTGTTGTGTGTTCTCTTGCTCTTTATATAATTAATCAGAAGCTTCATCCTTTATTTCATTTTTTAGAGAAAATAGATTAAAAATCGAAAAGGGGGCTGGGATTGCAAAATTGATAGGACAGCACATATGTTAATTAGGCAACATTGTCATTACAGCCTCCTCAATACAAGCTAGATCCGCGTCTGGCTCGCCTGCTTGGTGTCCATACCCAGACTCGTGCCAGCATAATGCAGGCCCTGTGGCTCTATATCAAATATAACAAACTCCAGGACTGTCATGAGAAAGAATATATCAATTGCAACCGCTACTTTCGCCAGGTCAGTATGTCTCTGCTGTTCAGGATATTTTATTAAATGAAGAGGTTTTTTCACAAACCACCTTAAATTTAGCTTCACTCCTTATCAATCCTAACAACAAGCTGATCAATAGTCCATAATCCATCTTGGTGTTGAGTATGTATTGCTTATGTTACATATGATTCTTTGCACATGTGCATAATATGAACATTAAGTATTAGCAACTATATTCAAGAAATAAAATTAGAAGCCAGGGGCTGAGCAAGTTTTCATGTTTGGGAACTGGAATTTGAGTTCACACATAATTCTGCTTCTCAGTTCCTGATTTTGAATCTGTTATATCTTCCGAAGTTCATATCCATTGCTTAGTTCTATTCCCATCAATTTGAAAATAGTGTAACGGAAGCATAATAAATTGCAGATTTTCAGTCTTGCAAGCTTGAAGAGCTAATACACTAACAAACTAGGCCAGGGGTGTCAAACTCGCAACGACATGTTGTTGTCATGTGACATATTGCAGCTTTTTTCCCCTTCACTAAACTGAGGGTGGGCGTAGTCAGCGCGTGACACATCAGCTTGCGGGCCATGAGTTTGACACCCCTGAACTAGACTGTCAGAATCTCTTCAGATAACTTTTAATTATATTGTTTAAAAATAATTGGAAGCACTGTTCCCTCTAAGGTGCGCGCCTGCGCACGTAATGACAGAACGCTGCACGGAAGTTTCTAATGGCAAAGGTTGTGCGCCAGCACGGCCGCGCACATCAAAAAAGAACGCCATGTGGCAGTTTCTAACTGCCGCGCGCCATTTTCTGTTATTACAGGGAACATTAATTGGAAGTCCACTATTTTGTTACTCAGTTCACATTATTGCTGTTGTTGTTATTGTACATGTATGCAGCCAATGCGCAATGACTGGCTGGCGCAGAACAATCAAAACAAAGAAAAGCAACTAAAAGGTAGAAAATAGATGAAAAAAGAGTGGAGAGTGGAAAGAATGACAGATTGGATGGAAATGAAGCAGGGGGTCCCTCTGGGGCAAGGTCAGGGGAAAGACCCGGGTGTTCAGGGCTCTTCTAAATCACAGAAGAGTGCAGGCTTCATTCCAGAGGATAGGCAGTGCTATAGAGAAGGCATATTTCGGGGTTCCTGATGGAGGACATTGTTAATCGAAGGAGCCCAGTGCACTGATCCTGCAAGATCCAATCAGTCAGGCAGATTGTAAACAATAACAGTAATTCACCATGAGTAGATACACACATGGATATTTAGATTTTAAAAAAATCAATACATGTAGTCCTCAATTTACAACAGTTCATTTAGTGATTGTTCGAAGTTACAACAGCACTGAGAAAAGCGAGTTATGACCATTTTTCACAGGTGCGACCATTGCAGCATCTCCTTGGTCACATGATCTAAATTCAGACTCTTGGCAACTCACTCATATTTATGACTATTGCAATGTCCCAAAGTCATGGGAGCACCTTTGGCGACTTTCTGACAAGCAATGTCAGTGGGAAAGCCAGATTCACTTTAACAACCATGTTACTAACTTAACAGCTGCAGTGACTCACTTAACAACTGTGGCAAGAAAATTTGTTAAATGGGTTAAACGTCTCACTATGCAATAGAAATTTGGGCTTAGTTGTGTATCACAGTATAGATCTGATCCTTACAATGAGAATGTCCCATGGGCTGACTTTGAGCCCACCTATTTCTCCAGATGTTATTTCTTTGGAATTACTAATGTTTGTCTTCTTGCTTCATTTTAGATCTTCAACTGCAACCGTATGAGATTTTCTGAGATTCCAATGAAACTGGCAGGACTCTTACAACATCCAGATCCCATTGTTATCAATCACGTTATCAGGTAAGATTGATATTGTAAGAGAAATTATTAGGGAACAAACTAATTACATCCTGAGTTGATACCTAACTGTATCCATATACATAATAGTCACATTTATTCATTAAAAATTGTGTTTGGTAAGTCTTCTGGAGTCTTAACCTCTACACTGGATCTTTGACAAGCTGTATGCTTTCTGAGTTCTCATTTAGAAATAGTATTGGTGTGCTTCATAGAAATGCCTATTAAAATAAAACACTTTATAAATTGAAGATAGAGAAGGTGTTTAATCTGGACAATTAGAATAATATCACTGCTTATCTAGGAAACATTTCTTATCTCTCGAGAAATTTATCCTTATTTATATCTGTATTATTATTCTATTAGTAATCTTTTGAATTTCAAGGTCTCTCTAATTCATCTAACTTTAAAACAAAGTTGTTTAGTGTTTTATTTTATTCTTATTGTGAAATTCTATTTTCTGTTATCTAGTTTTTTTATAATCCTTTTGCATTTGCAAACTCTCCTGAGCTGTCAGGTGAATGCAATTAGAACAGCTCTGAGAAAGGGTCAAATAGATATTTTTATTGTTGTTCACCAATCAATATTGTTATCTCAGCAGACCGTCTTCCTTCCCTTGGGAAACAGCAGATATAGACCTAAGGATTTGACCTCAAACATTTCTTCCCCCAAATAAACTCTAAGCTGAAATGTCTTTTAAGTATCCTATCAGGGCCTCCTCTCCTTCAGCCAGGGGTTCCACCACAGGAGAGCAAGTAAGGCAATATTTACATATTTTAAACAAAATATTTTGTGATGCATATCCAAATATTACAATTCCTGGAGCTGCTCCAATTTGCACATCCTATTTGGTGTAAGGAATACTTACATTTCAGATTTGTATCACCTCTTTAGAAGACTTCTGAGGTAGTGTAAGAGAGAAACTAATCTGTATGACATGATGGTGAAGGCATAACTCCAAGAAAGGATATTTCTCACCTCTTAACATACCCTCCTGTCTTGACTTGTCTAGTGTGGACCCTAACGATCAAAAGAAAACAGCCTGTTATGACATTGATGTGGAAGTAGATGACCCCTTGAAAGCCCAAATGAGCAACTTCTTGGCCTCCACAACTAATCAGCAAGAAATTGCTTCCCTGGATATCAAGGTAGCACATTGTCAACTGTGTGGTAGGAAAAAGACTAACCTTTCTTAGCTTGGGGAATAATGTAGTGTGCATGATGCTATATTTAGGAATATAGCCCCTTTAGGTAGATTTAATTATTCCAACAGCATTCATAAAATCATACTTGTCATGGAACTTTCTCATATGCTGTTTTTTCTATCTATGTTTGAGAATGAAAAAACAAACTGCCCACTAAAGTGTCTCGGGAACAGCAGATGAATAAATAGAGGATTTTAAACTAGAATAGGGAAGCGGGGAGCAAACAATCCCACATTTGCAGTCTCATTGCCACAATTTAGTGACATATTTTCAGTGGTGCAATATTACTGTTTTTAATTTTATTTCTGCAATTTAAATCCTATTCAGTTACAAAAGAGATTATAAGCAGCTTGCAAGTAACCAAAACACAAAGTAATAGTTACCTACCTCAGGGAGGGGCTCTACTACACCATCAATCCCCAGAGGCTTTCTGGGGAATAATGATGTCAGAAGTCTCTTCCCTGCAATAGGCAATTTTTGTTTTGCAGTTTTCTTTTAATTCCATTTTACTTCAGCATTGTTTTAAGCAACTTTGGACCTTTTTTGGAATTAGTGGCAGAAAGAAAAAGAAATATAAAAACATTAAAAATAGGATTATATTGCACGTGTGTGTGTGTGTAGTATTTTATACCTTTAATTGTAAAGATCCAAACAAAGGAAGTGTAAGTATTTAGTGCCTGATTTACACTGCAATGCCATGTATCTATCTTTCCTTTTAAATGGATTTTCAAAATTTGAATTTCTGTTATCTTCCGGTTGCTTGAACTTAGAAAAGTATCAGTAAAGGGATGAGTAAATTCTGTGCCTGACTTGACATTTAAAAATTATGACAGTACAAAGAAAGCAAAAATCAAAATTGGAAAATAGAAGTAAAAATAATTTGTACTCTTTCTCTTTAATCTTTCCTACTCACCATGTTGTCTAGGGACAGTAGGAAGTTAGTGTTTTCACATCTTCCATTCATATTTCTCAGTATTGTATTTGTGTCTCTATTCCTTTCTCCTGCTTGTTTCCTGCTCCAGAATCTTTATCAAATGCATTGATTTAAAATAGCAGCTGGTGCTATACATTGTTGCAGGGTTTGAAGACTATTGATTGATGGTCATTTCTTGTTTGTTCTAGGCCAGTGATGGCGAATCTTTTTTTCCTCGGGTGCCAAAAGCTCACATGTGCGCGCTATTGCGCACATGCGCATGTCCACACCTATAATTCAATGCCCCCCTACATGCCCCACCCCATACATGAGTGTGTGACCCCCCCCATGCTGCCCCGTCCCCCGTGCATGCGTGCACAACATCCCCCTGCTCCCCCATTTCCTGACTTCCAGTGGGCCTGGAAGACCTGTTTTTTGCCCTCCCCAGACTCCAGACACTTCCCTGGAACCTGTGGAGGGCAAAAATACCCTCCCAGAGCATCCGGGTGAGCCAAAAATCAGCTGGCCGGCGCGCACATGCGCACTGGAGCTGAGCTAGGGCAATGGCTCGCGTGCCGGCAGATATGGCTCCGCATGCCACCTGTGGCACACCTGCCTTCATGGTTCTAGGCAGCTTAGATATCCCTCCAAATCTTGGGAGTCCCACATTATTAAGTTTTAAAGGGTTAGGTTTGTGTTTTAAAGGGTTAGGTTTGTGTTTGTTTCCAGACTTATTCAGTTGTGGCAATTTTGCTCTTCTTCATAAGACACTTTTTGTATTTTTGTAGATTCATGAAACAATCGAATCTATTAATCAGTTGAAGACACAACGAGATTTTATGCTGAGTTTTAGTAATAATCCTCAGGATTTTATTCAGGAGTGGATCAGATCTCAACAGAGGGATTTGAAGGTAAGTATTTGGATGACTATGGAGGATTTATGCAGGCGTAAATAACTCCATACATGTATACCCCAAAGTAAGCAACATTGAATTAAATCAGGCTTGTTAGCATAATTGTATACGTGGAATTACTTGAACACTTCCATAATTTGGCTTTTACTGCCCTTTATCTGGCACACCTATGAATTTGAATTCAAATATTCAGTTCCTTTAAGACTAACAATCAAAATTATGCAAATTAACCTGTCAATTACCCATATATTTTGAAATTCATGCTACATGGATAGAAATTAGTTCCTTTTTTGTTTACATGTTTGTTGACCCCACTCTTATATGAGGCTTGAAGAAATCTTTCCTTCCCCTGAGTTTTTTCATATCCTGAAGAAAGGAAAATATGCAAAGTAGATCATTTATTCCATTGACTGGAAAAGATGCATTTTAAATGGGAAGGAAGAAATAAAATAGAGATAACATGTTTATGTATTCTTCAAATGCATCTAACTGCCCAATATTAATACATTACTGGGTTATAATAATATTTATATGATGCAATATAATCTAGGTATATCAGTGTCTCCCTTTCTTTATATTTTTTTCAATCTTCCTGGAGCTTCTGAATTTGATTGAAATCTAGCCAAGTTTATAATATTCATAACTAGCTAAATTTCAGAATGACCAAGTCTCAGTGGAGTTCTGTTTTGGAACATAACATTAAACATCCCAGAGTTCCCTCTTCCATGCCTCCATTTTGCCTTAGATTATCACAGATGTGGCTGGGAACCCAGAAGAAGAGAGACAGGCTGATTTCTATCAGCAACCATGGATGCAAGAAGCTGTTGGACGACACATCTTTGCAAAGGTAGGAGAGCATAATTCAGCGTAACTTTTTAAAAAATTAACATTTTTCCTAATTTCAACATGGAGGCAGAGTGAACATAGAACTGTATTTTTAATGCAGTGCAGTCTTCAAAGTGCAGTCACTCTTTTCAGTAGACTTCAAAGCTGATTAAGGTGCTTTTCTTTTTATATTTGACTTCCGTTTATTGCTCTCCCATGGAATTTCTTTGTAGAAGTCCATATCTTTTCCCAGTAATTATTGATGAAACAATTATAATTTCTGTCCAATGTTATATTTGGTGGAGCCGGTATAATTTATCCTGAAATGGCAATTAGAGCACTTAAAGAGTTCTCCAAATTACTTCTGTAAAGGAGCCAAATATGTATCTGGTGCTTGTTCTGTTTGTGGCTCTCATCTATCTCTATAATGGTTTTCTATCTTTCAGGTTCAACAGCGCAGACAAGAACTGGAACAAGTGCTTGGTGTTCGCCTTACTTAGTGCTGCCTTCTTTTGCAGTTCTTCCACACTTCCTGGTACTTTGGAATGGACCAATAGGCAGACAGTCCTTGTCCTTTCCTCTTGGAAGGTGGGGGGGATTCTGGTGCCATTGCATATTGTGTTCAGTACTCTCTGTGGACTCATAAGGCATCCTTCAGCAAAGAAGGGAGCTCTTCTCCCTCACCAAACTTCATATGTGCTTTGCCTTTTGGGCACTAGGAATTTTTGTTTTGAGTTGCTTCTACCTCTTAGCAGAGCTTTTGCAGTCTTGCAATGCAGGAACCTGCTGCTCACTTTTAACCAAAGCTTGTGTCCATTCCTGCCAGTTTTGCTGGCATTTAATCTTTGCACTATCTTTTTGTTGGGCTGGGGTGCAGTTTTGTTTCCTGTAGAAAGTTTGTTAACGTATCCTTGGTGGTAGCCTCTATTCCACCCTATGCAATTGATATTCCACAATATCACAAAGGGGGAGGGGTTGGTGCTCAGATAGTGCTATGCTGTTAATAACAATCATTTCCTATTAATATATATATGTGTGTGTGTGTGATTTAGAACAGTGGAGAGTATATTTTATGACAAGGTTACAATGCTAGAGGAAATATTCCTGGGGCTACCAGCCAAAGGATGTAAGTAGTAATTTCCTCAACCTTCTCTAACTTCCTTCAAGTGCCTTCATTTTCCAGGCTTTGGGGCCCTTAGCACTTAAATCTTCCAAAGATTATCTCCCTGCTTCCTGGCCTGCCCCTTGTTATAGTTTGGCTAAGTAGAAGCTGATGGGGTGTTTACCTATAAGCAAGTATGTTACCGATTTCTATGTTAATTTTTAAAAAATAAAAATACATTTTAGCAGCAACTGGTGTTAAAAATCTTGTTTTTCAGTTCCTTAGGATGTTGGAGACACTGATTAAAGCAGTGGTACACTGGCTAGTATGTAAAATGGAAAAAAATTAATGAAAGATACTATACATTAGGAAGATATGAGGTTACACTGCATATCCCTTGAGTAGCACTGTGCCCTATTGGACCAGAGTTCCCCAACCTTTCCAGCATTGTGGACCAGCAGGGAGGATGGGATGGCTCCATGCAAGTGACTAGCAAGCATGCATATGCATTCCATTTGCACTCTTGCAAATGGAACACATGCTTATGCAAGTGGGGATGTGCACATGCGCATTCATCCATCAGTTTTAAGGCCCGGTTCCAAATGGTTCACAGCCCAGTAGTGGGCCATGGCCTGGGGGTTGGGATCCCCTGATGTAGACGGCAAAATTATTTTTCATATGCAGAATGTTTAAAAGGAAACAATTCCAACTATATTGAGTAGCAATAGCACTTAGACTTATATACTGCTTCACAGTGCTTTAAAGCCCTTTCTAAGCGGTTTACAGTCAGCATGTCACCCCCAACAATCTGGGTCCTCATTTTATCCACCTTGGAAGAATGGAAGGCTGAGTCAACCTTGAGCCTGGTGAGATTTGATCTGCCACTGTGCAGAAGTAGCCTGTAGTACTGCACTCTAACCACTGTGCCACCGTGGCTCTCGAGTACATGAAATCATCTAGTTTTGTGTCTGATCGAAACACGTATCCAGTTGGTTCTGAACGTAATAAGACTACTCTGAACTTGTTAAAAAGATCAGTAGTTCCAAAGTATTGTTCAGTAACACATTAGGAACTCACGTGCATTTACAACGGCACATACATGAAACTTTTATTACTTTTGACCACATAGTTCAAGGATGCCTTAAGAAGCCTCTTCCCTGAAAGCTTAGATTTTGCTATGAGTCAACTAAACTTAGTTCTTAATTTCCCAATAATTGCATGTCCTGATTTACTGCACACACAAGTTCATAATTTTTAACAAAAACAGCCCAATAAATAGTTGCTACTGCTTAGTTTATTGGAGGGGAGGGGGAACAGGATGGGGAAGCAGGTTCTCTATCTCAAAATTACAAGTTTAATTGGCAGGACTACTTCCAAAAAATCACAGTAGTAATTATTTAGTTAAATTTTTGTTATGGTACAATTTTCACTTCATAAAGCAAAGAAACCTATTTAGTTAACAGTTTCTATTCATAGTTGCAATTCCACTTCTTGCTTTGAACACATCAAAATAAGCTAGTCAGAGGACCTTTAATAAAATGTAAATGAGTTCTTTTAATATCAGCAATTTTAATTTTTTTCAAGACATTCTCCCTAAGCAGTTTTTCTATGCTCTACCTTAAACTATATATTTACCACCATTTGATAGGCACAAAGATATTAGAGATGCACAAAATTTTTCAACCCAGGAACAGACTCTTCTTGTTTTCTACACCAGTCTGGTTTGGAAGAGTTACTTCCAGACTTGCCCTGGAGTAACATGAAGTAGCAGAGTGATACAATATATTTAGTTCTGGATCAAGTTGCACAAATATCTAACATGTACCTTTCCAAGCTACAAATTAAAGTAGAAGTACAAAAACTTGAAAACAGAACTGAAAATGCTGTTTCAAAACATGTTACTACAGACTTAACCAGGCTTTTAGGACCTCATCTCCTAAAATGTTTCCAGAGAGAAAACATGCAATTCATTTGGTTTTATAAACTAATTTCATTGCAGAAAAGCTGAACAAATTCTAAAAAAAAACCCTTTCCCCCCTCTTCCGTTTACGATCATTTATATTGTTTATTACATGATAAACAAGTAAATGACATAATAGGAAATAACTTGATGAAACTGCAGCAACTTTTTATTACTTCCAGAGCTTCTTGATAGACATGTTCTTCTCACTGTCTTTTTGCATAACCTGCCAAGGGAAAAGCAGCATTAGAAACAAAGCATAAAGTAACACATAAATTGCAGCTTCTTAAAAGCTTTTTCTACCACTAGGTTGTCTGTTTAAATCCATATATTTTATTATCTCTCCCTGACCAAAAAACTCAATGATAAAGTTGTACCTTCAAGTTACCTTCATTATCCTATCTTAATAAAAATGCAGGAGTTTTTGATGTAAGTCTGCTATCACTCACCTACCTAATTAAATGTCAGATTTCCAAGTAATTCAACTTTTGAGAACTCCACTATTACATGTTACAGCTTCTCTGGAAAAAGGCAGTTCTGATTTAGTCACTCCTAACCACAAGTAGTACTCAGTTACAATTTTAATATTCACCCTAATTATTTATTCAGCAATCATTCAAAGTTATGATGACACTGAACAAATCGTAGTTATGACTTGCCAGCACCCGTGATCATGTGCCTGATCTGAGCACTTGGCAACTAATTCACACTGAAGATTGATCGCATGATCACCATTTGCAACATTCCATGCTAGCTTCTACAGAAATTTATGGAGAAGCCAGCAGAGATCAAAAGTTGCTGTGGCAAGTCTCTCTTACCCATGCATACTCCGCAGCCCTTCTATGCTTGTGCTGGCCATTTGCAGAGTGACCTGCGCCTCTCACATCCCCTCCTACACTTGATCCACGTTGCTTGTGTATATTGTCCTTGATCTACACTTCTTGTACACGATGAAGGAAAATACACCCCCTTGCACTCTCCCTGACCTATCCCATGCCTCTTGTGCACTTTCCCTGACCCACCCAACAACTCACCATCGTTAACTTTCCCTATGTGTGCCTCGCACTGTCTCTTCCACTCTCTTATGTGCCTGCCAGTCTAGGACCTACAACTTCCTGCTGGTTTCCCATGGTTGCCTCGCCTAATGACTACAGAATTCAGTTAACAATGGCAACCAGGACTGCAGAGATTTCCATCATTAAGTGATACAACCGTGTTTTATGACCTTATCACTTATTGTCAGAAATTCCGATCCTAATTGTCATCATAAGCCCAGGGATACTTCTATCACAATGTTAGCATGCCCAGTGGATATTCTGAATCAAAATTAAAAGCATTACAATTCAATATATAAGAAAAACCCGTTAGGGAAGGCAACTGTATATATTGGGTATTTCCTTTGTCTCTTATATCAATCACCAACAGTACCTTTGCTACAGCCATTTCAAAGTCTTCTTGAGTTACGTGTACTCTCCTCTCTCTCAATGCATACATTCCAGCCTCTGTACATACACCCTGCAACACAAATTTGTATAATATAGTATGTCCTGTTCCATTCAAATAGACCATCTTTTGTCTCATCTAAAAACAATACAATTGTTCCTAATGCTAATGAGGTTTTTAATCATATGTATGCATAAGGTGCTAATTTTAATTCAAGCACTAATTTTTGGAAATACTTCTTTTGAAACATTTAGCAATTATATGCTTTAACACCAACATTCATTTTCACCGGTCACAAAAAAGAACCATACAAAATAATGGTCTCTTCAGTGCTGAAAAAGAGTTTTGCACAGCTGAATGAC
Organism: Diadophis punctatus similis; assembly: GCA_023053685.1. Taxonomy (NCBI): domain Eukaryota; kingdom Metazoa; phylum Chordata; class Lepidosauria; order Squamata; family Dipsadidae; genus Diadophis; species Diadophis punctatus. Next base: position 15,661,473 of record JALIGW010000009.1, on the reverse strand, counting down.
AAAATAACATTTGAATAGCATAAAAATATCAGGAAAATATTTGCCAATATTCCTCCTATTCAGAAGTTGAAAAACTATATCCCCACATATTTCTAATAATCCATGACTTTTTAAAGAAAAAAAATCATTCACTTTAAAAGCAGCTGATCTGGCATCGCTTTAAATCAGAATTTCCCCATTACCTTGACCTCAGCCCCTGAAGCCCCCGGCATTAGTTCTGCAATTTTCCGCAGATTGATTCCTCTTGTCAGATTCATCTTACGAGAATGAATCTTCAGGATGTCTAGACGAGCCTATTGGAATAAAAAATAAGAGTCAAAACAGTATAGAAAGTACAATACAGTACAACTGATGAACATTCTCTCTCCAGCATCTCTTTATTGGAGAAAGTCTATTACAAGAAGCAAATGAAAAGCTGCCCCACTCTTACCTCTTCATTTGGAGGTGGGAATTCAATTTTTCTATCAATGCGGCCAGGACGAAGCAGGGCTGAATCCAAGATGTCTATGCGATTGGTTGCCATAATTACCTGCAAAAAGATAGTTACTGAACTGAACATTCATCCTATCCCTGTGTCTTTTGAGCTATCTATCACAAGTCTGTCTTATATAACTAACCTCTATCCAAATTCTTTTTATCCATCCCCTCCTTTATTTTTACTGGTGGCATAACTTTATACACATATCTAAGATATTTATTTCATTTTGGCTTGTCATGATTTGTAAAATCTTCAAAAAGTCTGAACAGTATGTCTGAAGTCCCAATAGCTTTGTCATGTAACCAAGATTTTAAAAATTCTACTTTAGCAGAATTGGTGAACACAAGCTTATGACATCACACCTCTCTCAACATACCTTGATGTTCTTAGTAGCTTCAAAACCATCAAGCTGGTTGAGCAATTCCAACATTGTACGCTGAACTTCACTGTCCCCACCAGATCCACCTTCCAAGCGAGAAGAACCAATGGAGTCTATCTCATCCATGAAGATGATGGAAGGAGCATGCTCCCGTGCCATGACAAACAGCTCACGTACCATTCGTGCACCTGTCATCATAAATCAAGCATATTAACTCCTTTAGTTCCCTGAAATGACCACAGTAGGCCCCTGGTTGGAAGAACAAATTCCACTAATCCCTCCACAAACACGGATTATTTTAAATATTTTGCTGCAGTTGTAATTTTAATTCCATTTTCTATCCCTGAATTCCTTTCCAAGGCATCTTTTAAACTCCAGGTTGCACATGATTACTATACTACATAGATTGCTGAAGTGTATCACCTGGAAAATACTGCAATGCACAGGCTATCCTTAACACCATCCAGAAGCTTCAGCTAGTCTACAATTCAGCAGCATGGATAGTAATGGGAATGCCTCAATATATCCTTGTGACAACTCTGCTTCACTAGTAGCACTGGTTACCAGTCTGCTTCTAGGTATAATTCAAGGTGCCAATTATAAGTAGCTCTTGACTTACAATCATTCAAAGTTTCAATGGTGCTGAAAAAAGTAACTCGTGACCAGTATGTGCTCTTACAACCATTTCAACATCTCCTATGCTCATGTGATTAAAATTTGGACACTTGGCAGCAATCATTTATTTACACTCGCATCATCCTATGGTCACGTAATTACCATTTGCAACCTTCCAAGGAGCTTCCAACAAACAAAGTCAATGAAGTAAACTGGATTCACTTAACAACTGCAGCAAAAAGGTCATAAAATTGTGTGTAGTTCATTAAACTACACTGTTTAATGATGGAAGTTGGGTAATGCATAATTGGATAAATTAAATTAAAATTCCAAACCACATAATCCTTTCCCAAAAGTTACCTTCTCCAATGAATTTCTGCACAAGCTCAGAGCCAGAGACACGGATGAAGGTACAGTCAGTGTGATGAGCCACAGCCCGGGCAAGCAAAGTTTTTCCAGTACCAGGGGGTCCATACAATAGCACACCCTGTATGAGAGAACTTAAGATTAGTGGGGAATATACAAGAGTTCCAAATTCAAAGAAAGGGAGCAGGGACTTTATGCAGTATGCTGGCACCCCCCCCTGTAGCCAGCTTCCATTCTTATTCAATGAAACAAGGCATACATACGCGCATTTAGGCATGGAAAGATGGCTATGAGTTTAGCACATTGTTTTGGAGTAGTAGTGATGTGCTTCATTAAGAATCAGCTTCTGTACCATTTAGCAATTAGCAATTCATTTTCCAAAGTGCCTATAATCAATTGCAATATTTATCAAATTTATACACTACCCATCTCAGGAGGGTTTACAAATGAAAGCCACAGAAACATAGAGACATAGATAGAAATAAAAGTTATCAAGTTAAAAAGAAGGACAGTCCTCAAGCCACCAACCACTCCTAGGATTGTATGTTGCTCTCAGATCCCCATGCCAGTTGTCAGAGTCAGGTCTTGATGTTCTTCCGGAAGGGTACTAGAGAGTGCAGGCCCACCTTAACTCTGTCCATAGGACAGCAGAGAAGGCAATCTTCCTAGGCTGCCAATCAAAAGGCCCTCCTAATAACTGCCTATTTGAGTACGAGTCATGGATCCAGGACACTAGATTACACACCGGGTCTGTCTGGGACAGGACAACCCTATCCAAGACCAAACATGGTAATCTCCCTAGATACAGAGGAGCCTCCTACTCACAGCCAGTTCACCTTACCAGGGTTCAATTGAAGCCCAGTGTTCCCTATCCAGACCACAGTAGGCAGCACAAAAGGGCATCCACAACATCACTTAATTCACCCAGGACAGAGATATACCCTAGGTAAATTAAGGGTGATACCTCATCTGAATCTGTGAATTGATACCTCAGTCCATGATGAAGGATAATCTGATCTAGCAGCTCCATGTTAAAGAGAGTAGAGTTAAAAATGTTAAAAAGAGTAGAGAGGGCACCAAGCCTTGCAGTACTCTGCTAAGCAGGAACAGCAGGCTGGACCTATCAACACTGACTGGAATTAGCCTTGGAGGGAGAATGTGAAGCAGTATAAAATTGTGCCCCCCCTCCCCGAAGCTGGCCTAAATGAAAACCATGGGTGGTGATATCAAAGACTATTGAGAAGTGAAGAGTTCATATGAATTCACTACCTCCATCCCGGTCCTGCTAGAGATCATCCAAAAGTATGACCAATGCCCTTTCTGTCCCTTTTCTGAGCTTGAAACATTTCTAAAAGGGGTTTAAACAATCTGTATAATCCAGGATTTTCTAAAGCTGCAGCATTATCACCTCAATCACCTTTCTTAAAAAGGAAAGTTGGGAGACAAAAATATCCAGAAAGGTGGGATCAAGTGATGGCTTTTTGAGAAGGTGTACCAGCACAATTTTAAGTGGCACCAGCAATATCCCCTCCCTCAAGGATGAATTAAACATCACTAGGACCCACCCACGTCATCTCCCAGGTAGACTTAACAACCAGGAGGGACATGGATCTAATTCACACTTACAGTTCTGAGAACCCTGGGTTTCACTTCCTTGGGTCCAAGAGGATCAATGTGTTCCCAGATAACTGGGTAAATTCATTCCTCAGGCATCTCCAAAGCACATGCACCATGCTTTGTCTCCAACTGAGAATAAATCCAGATAGATTATATCTATCGGATGCACTGAAAATTCTTAAGTATAGCCTGAAGGCAAACTTTTAAAGCTCCCTTACCCAGGAGGATTCAGAAAACCCTAAACAAGGTCATCAGGAAGCACTCTAGGGACACAGTAAGAGTGGAAAAATACTGACATTTGCCCACTCTTAACCCTACAGTGTAGGCCTCAATAGTGGCTCTTTAACTTGATTGGATTCATTTGTATTCCTACAGTGGCATTGTATATGTCTCTTGACCCTTTTCAGCTCTCTCAATTCCTCCATAAAACACAGGGAATACCAGGAACAAAAGGTCAAGAGGCCTTTTCTAAATGTCTAAACCTTATAAGCATATCCTAACCTATAAATCAAGAGAAAAATACCCAAAGAAACTACTTTCAAATAAGCTTGCCTCAACACCGACTGAATTATGAATGATCACAGTGCCTACCTATTGCTTTTCAGAGAACATTGCACGTGGAGATCCTCAACCCACCTAACCCATTATATACACAGAACCACAATAGTGCTAATACCTTAAGCACATTTCCCAGATCTCGGTACTGAGATTTTTGGACTGTATATACCAAGGGTTGAAGTTGAAACAAAACATACGCTATAGCTCCTCTTAACCTCTGATATTCCCATCTTACTGAAGTCTAACATCCTTTCAATTTCTCAAGGTTTGTGTGCCCCTTTGAAACACTTTTCACTTGCCTTTGGTTGAGCAATGCCCAAAGCTTCAAAAAGTTCTGGGTGTTTAACTGGAAGCTCAATCACTTCCTTAATCTCTTTGATTTGCTTGTCAAGACCACCTATCATCTCATAGGTGGAATCTGGAACTTTCTCCACCATCATCAATGAAACCAGAGGATCCACTTTGTTTGGTAGTATCTTATGCAGTGTGTAGCTATCATTCCTCAGAGCAACACGACAGTTTGGTGTCACCTGGACAGTAAAGAGGAAAATAAGTTGTAAGTAATGGAAGCAGGTCGAGTTTCTGATGAACCACTGAGGGGAATCACAAATCTGGATCAAGAAAAGACTTCATGGCCTTCCTTATCTCAAGAAAGTCAGAAACAGCTTACTCACATCATTGATGTCTATGTTTTTGTCCACATCAACCACAAACTTGCCTTCTGGATGAACCTGAAATACAAAATGGCTACTTAACTGTACTGGAAAAAAATATTTTTTGTATTGTAACAGCCAACAAGTTAAGGTCAATAAGCAATGCTGTTATTGTACAGCAACGGCTGGCTCATAGCTTCTTTCGCAAAAACAAATGAAACAGCTAGAAAGAAAGCCCTCCATTATTTTAGGATAGTTTATTTTGCAAGGCATGTCAAAACTGGATTCATTCAACATTCACTATTAAACAATATTATGTATATCTGCTGACTTGAGTTACTTATGAAATAAGAGCAGGATCCAATAAATAAAACAATAATATAGTTGCTGCTCTTGTCCTGAAATACTGTGGCAAACTACATTAAGCAGGTTAATTTTTAACGGTAGGTAATCTTTGATTTAAACATCACAGCTGCTATGATACCCTAAATAAATTTAGATTAGTCACTGTCAATTTTATTCCAACATCGCAAATACAACATTGCTATCAACCTTCCCACAACTTTGTCTCAAAAGATTTAAGAATTACAAAGATGCATATAGTGTTTATTACATCAATGCTCTATGTACAGGTAATCCTAAACTTAGGGCCACAACTAGGGCCAGAATTTATTTATTTATTTTTATTTAGGATTCTTATATGCCGCCCTACTCCCTGGGGAATTAGGGTAGCATACAACATTTGAAGAACCACTAAACAATATAATTTAAAACAATTTAAAATACATTTTAAAAAAGCATACAAAATGTTACATACATGGGGGAGACCAAGATGAAGTTGTCTCAAAACCCCGCCTGCAGGAAGAGCCGTGTCTTCACGGCTTTTCGGAAGGCCAGCAAAGTGGGGACAATTCGTATCTCTGGGGGGAGTTGGTTCCAGAGAGCAGGGCCCCCCACAGAGAAGGCCCTCCCCCTAAGCTCCGCCAGCCAGCATTGTTTGGTTGATGGGACCTGGAGGAGACCCACTCTGTGGGACCTGACCGGTCGAAGGGAAGTATGAGGTAGAATGCGGTCCCGGAGGTAACCTGGTCCTAAGCCATGTAGGGCTTTAAAGATGATGACCAACATCTTGAATTGTACCCGGAGACCAATGGGCAGCCAATGCAACTGGCGGAGTATGGGTGTTACGTGGGTGTATCTTGAAACACCCACCACAGCACGCGCAGCTGTATTTTGCACCAGTTGAAGTCTACGAATACTCTTCAAGGGTAGCCCCATGTAGAGCGCATTACAGTAGTCTAATCGGGAGGTGACAAGGGCATGAGTGACCATGAGTAGAGCCTCCTTCTCCAAGTATGGTAGCAATTGGTGCACCAGGAGAACCTGTGCAAAAGCCCCCCTAGCGACAGCTGTAAGATGTTGGTCGAATTTTAGCTGTGGATCTAGGAGAACTCCCAAATTGCAAACCCGTTCCGAGGAAGTTAATTTTTCTCCCTCAAGAACCAAGGAGGGACAGTTGTCATAGTCCTTAGGAGGCAGTATCCAAAGCCACTCAGTTTTGTCAGAGTTGAGTTTGAGTCTGTTTCTCCCCATCCAGATCCTAACGTTGTCCAGGCACCAGCACATTACATCAGCTGCCTCACTGAATTCAGATGGGGTGGTGATGTACAGCTGGGTGTCATCAGCGTACTGTTGAAAACACCCCGTGTCTACGGATGATCTCCCCCAGCGGTTTCATGTAAAAGTTAAACAGGATGGGCGAGAGGACCAAACCCTGAGGCACCCCACAGGTCAGGGGCCTAGGAGATGACCTCTGTCCTCCTGCTAACACCAACTGCATCCTGTCGGCGAGATAAGAGGAGAACCACCGTAAAACGGTGCCTCCTACTCCCAACTTGCCGAGACAATGCAGGAGGATACCATGGTCGATGGTATTGAAAGCCGCTGAGAGGTCAAGTAGCACCAGGATGGAGGAATCACCCCCATCCCGGGCTCGCCAGAGATCATCCATCAGGGCGACCAAGGCAGTTTCTGTATTGTTGCCGCTCCTGAAACCCGACTGATAGGAATCTAGATGATCAGTTTCCTCCAATAGCCGAAGAAGCTGAAAAGCTACCACCTTCTCAACAACTTTACCTATAAAAGGTAAGTTGGAGACCGGACGAAAGTTCTTCAAATCCGCTGGGTCCAGGGAAGGCTTCTTAAGGAGGGATCTCACCACCGCAACCTTTAAAGGCTGCGGTACGGATCCCTCCCTAAACGAAGCGTTGACCACCGCCTGGATCCAGCCCCATGCCACCTCTCTGCTGGCCGAAACCAGCCAGGAGGGGCACGGGTCCAATAAACAAGTGGAAGAGCTCATCGCACCCACGGCCTTGTCCACATCATCAGGAGAGACAGGCTCAAACTCCTCCCACAACGCTGGACTAAGACTTGCCCCTATCAACTCAATGGACTCTGTCCAGCCGGAGTCCAGATTCGACTGGGAACAGAGCAATTTCTGCTGCTAAGCAAGGTAGTTAAATGAGTTACACCCATTTTTACAACTTTTTTTTGCCAGGTTATAAAGCAAATCTGGCTTCTCCCACTGACTTTGCTTGTTGAAAGCTGCTGGGAAGATTGCAAATGAGGGTGACATGAGCCTGGGATGTTGCAAAATCATAAATACATATCGGCTGCCAAACACCTAGTTTGATCACATGACCATGGGTATATTGTGATAGTCATAAGTGCAAGGACCAGTCATAAGTAATTTTTTCAGTGCTGTTGTAACTTCAAATGGTTGCTAAATGATTCGTTACAAGTCAAGGATTACCTGTGGTATACATGCAACTCTTCTCTTTTCTCCTCCCCCCACAGCAATTTTATCTTAACAATCTTGACTGAGTGAAGATTTGAGCAGAAGTGTTTTAATCCTATACATTTGCTGTAAATATTAAATAACACTAAACATTATTATTCTCAATTAACATTTCAAATCTATTTCCAATTGAGGGAACAAATATCTCAAATAGTGATACATGTGTGCATACCTTGACTAGCACCTTTTTTTTGTCCATAGCCCTCACCACTTCACCCACATAGGAACCCTGTTCCTGCAGAAGCTGTAATTCCTCACGAAGCAGGCGTACTAGAATATTAAAGTATTTAAATAATAAATAATGCATCAACATAGGATGATTGGATGGATGACAGAAAAGTAAAACACAAGTCAACACAATGTAAAGACAGCTAGCTTGGTATTCAAACTGGCATTCAGATTCTTGAACACTCCTAGTAAATAATTTCCTACTCATCAACTAAGATATTTTCTTCATCTATCCTTGCCTACAAAATCACATTTCAATAAGCTTATAAAATGCATGTTAATACATAAAGTTCATATGTATAAACATTTGAGGACTGCAAAGATATCTTTAATTAAAAGTTATTTAACAAGTAAGCCATGTGCTTCATAAAGCTGTGCTGCTTATATTTAATTTTAAAAGTATAATTATGTATGAATCTATATGCAGACCAATTCCATTGTGCTCTACAGTATAAATTTGGTTTTAGTTATTTAGGAGATATAATATAAAAACCTATTTATAATTTATCTAGATAATTATAATTATCTAGATTGTCTTACATCACTCTTGTTTAAAATACCATATTCAATTCCCAAAATATTTACAGTTTTGGTTATTCTGCTCTTCATTTCTTGGTCATAAAAGAAATCCAACCAAGAACTATTTCTAACTTACCCTTGGCATTAAGTTCATTCCTCTGAGCCTGCAGTCGCCTGAGATTCTGACTCTTATCATTGACTATCAACTTCAAGGAAAAGGAAAAAGGCAATACATCATGAAAAACTCAGGCAGAAATCAATTACCATTGCTTAGAGGTCACAGTAACAAAAACCATATATTCCCTGCAATAAGTATGACATAATTTGGAGCAAAAAGCTTTGCAAAGCATTTGTACCACTTCAAGCTATTAATTAAGACAATCAAAGGCAGCTGCACTATTTCTATTCTAGCCCGGTATAAACTGGATAAAATACTAATAACCAAGTGTTTTAGCTCTCATACTAGTAAGGAGAGTTCATTCCCCAGCATATTTCAAGACCATATACACCATGCCTTAAAGATTCATATCAAACATAGTAAACTTATGTCCAAACCCCATTTTTCCTGCATACATACCTGTCTTTATTCACAATTATGAGCCCCAGAACAGGATTTACATCTTACTGTTTTCTTTTTGAAGCATTAATGCAAATGCTACATTATGCTACACCAGGGGTGTCAAACTCAAGGCCTGCGGGTTGGATTTGGCCCACAGTGCCTCTGGCAGCCAAAATGGGGCACAGGGGGGCCACAGGCAGTCCCCCTGTGCCCCGTTTTGGCCCTCAGAGAGTTACAGGAGGCCGTTCAGGCTGAAAATGGGGTGCATGGGACCGCACGCACCCCCTCCATGTTGCATTTTGGCCGGCAAAGTGCTGCAGGAGGCCGTCCAGGCTGAAAATGGGGTGCGGGGGACCGCAGGCGGTCCGTGCCCCATTTTGGCCAGCAGAGTGCTACAGGAGGTGTCCGTCTGTCTTCCCCGGCCCGCAGAGAACTACAATGCTGATCCAGCCCTCGAAGAAGTCCAGTTTGACACCCCTGTGCTATACATTATCAGCCGTAATGAAGATACAGTTGAAAGTTATCCAGAAATCACAATTCAAATCAATTACAATTCAAATGTTTCAAAGCTTAATCTACCCATCAGAAGAAAAAGTCTATTTGCAAAGAAAATAACAGGACTTCTAATCTTTCACGAAATCATTAACTCTTACCTGCAGCTCCTCAATCTTGGACAGGTAATACTGGCGCAGCCCTGTCCCACCCTTACCCTCATCCAGGTCCATCTGTCAAGGAAAAAGTAGAACAGAATAAGTAATAAGACAACTCTTATTACTTACTTACAACCTCCCTTTTACATATAGCCTTTCAGTCAGAGCACAGGTGATTCCTGGCACCTTGTAACTGCCATTTCATACTTCCTTTAGTTCCTAAGCTAACCCTTTTCTTTCTTTAAAAATAATTAATGTCTAAAACAGACTTTACATCTATTTCACATCTCCACTTCCACAGAAAAGTCCTCTTAAGTAATAATCTGAATTAGCAACAACATGAACATTCAAAGCACTTTTGTATTTTACCTCACAACATGTACATTCTCCCCACTTATCAATTCACTTATCTGTCTGTCTGTCTGCTTATTACAAGCATTTACATTACAGGTGTTAGCACAAAAATGCATCACGGAAATACAGTACAAGGTAGACTAGGCGTGAAAATGCATTCTTTTTTGTGATTCCCAAGGGTCCCCGCCCCCTCCGAGGACAAGTATATAATTTTTACCGGGGGGGGGGAGGAGATTTATGACAAAAAGCAAAGCTCAAGACCTCTCCTAAAACTCCTAAATCCCATTCCCAGAGACTTATTCCCACTCCCCCATTTTGAGAATATCCTCAACTCCTGATGTGGCTTTCGAGGTAGACCGGGTGGACATGAGACACATCCCCATCTCCCCCCCGCCCCCCACGTTGTAGTTGCTGCCCTCCTTGTAACGTCACCAGCAACAAACGCCCTTCTAAGACCGGAACGCCGTCCTCAGACTGGCCGCACCTCTTCCTATTGCTCTGACCGGATACAATGAGAGACCATTTATTTCCCAAATCGCATCTCTTGGACCTCTGTCCTACTAGCAGAACAAAAAATAGCCGCTGCCAACTCTCCCCTTTCCCTACCACTTTTCTTTCTTGTATAAAGCGGCAGCAGCTGCTGACGTGATTCAGCAATCCACAGGAGTCGCTTACCTGCTCCGCCACTTCTACCGCCATTTTGTTTTGCCTATATTAACACTGACCAGAAATGCGCGTGCGCTAAGCGAAGACAGAAATAGCACGAGGCACTTCCTTTTCTTGGTTCTTGCCCTTAACAAACAGGGACGCCGGTGCTTCACCCGTGGAAAAGTTGTCCCGGAAATAGAGCCTCTTGGGCGTTGAAACAGAGTTTAGTTTTGTTGGAAGTAAATTTATAGGGTTGAATTTGGCTTTCAAGTACGATTTGTGAATGTGGGAAATAAATGTGACTCAAGCAGAGATACCAAAAAGAACAGTCTTTATAATATTTGGATTCAGGCGTAATTAAATTTAGAAATAAACTCCTTGAAAACATTTGACTTTCTTAATTTCAGTAAGGCTTAAACCGAATTAAATGCTAGCACATTTAGCGTGCCGAATACGTAGCTGCCACCTACAGTAATTTCGGAATACAGGTTATGCATCCATCACAGATGGTGGCTGAGGATAATGGTAAATGTAGTTCGAAAAGTCATCAGATTATATTCTACTATCGCTACCTTTAAAATAATCAGGTGTAACTTGTAAACATCCAGGATGCCACCATGAGCAGCAAAATTTTAAAGATTTCCTGTATCTCGGTGTTAATATGATTGGGAAAATATTATATATATTTCGTATTTTCTCCCGGCTGCTTTGGAACAGGAGAGAAAAAGGGCAACTGACACACAAAATGGCTGAAAAAAACTTCAGACGGATGTCTGACACGCAACCAAAAAAAAGAGGAAGAGGAAGAACTACGAGGAAGGGAGGAGGGTCACGGCAGGTTCTGCGCACGTGGGATTCCCTTGGTCAGAGTTGGTGCAGCCGCTGATTCTTAGTCGAGATGGGCAAGAAGGGGAAAGTCGGAAAGAGCCGGAGAGACAAGTTTTATCACCTGGCCAAAGAGACCGGTGAGAAAATGGGGCTTTTAATACATTATGTTCTTTTTCGATTTATCGTTCTTCGCATCGACTTTGGAGAGTTTGGCCGCCAGGAGGCAAAAATATATTTCTGTCCATACTGAGCATTGATACTTAAGAGAAAAGAATAATCGCCCTGACTATTCTCTTGGCGTCCCAGAGTTGATCTTTTATGTAAAAGAGTCTGTGGCATTGTGTTTTGACTAAATAGCTTTGAGTAATGATTAGACAAAAGTGTTTATTAATTGTCAAAAGGTCTTATTCTCTTTCTGTCACGTATTCATGGTTGGCAATCAGAATGCAACAATAAAAACGCTTCCTGTATCAAATCCCTTCCTAATGTGTTATGTGACAAATTCCAACATGAGTTCTGGAAGAATGGAAGTTGTGACCGAACACAATATTAATGGAATCTTTTTTTTAAGTTGACTAAAAAAGTTAAACCAAAAATCTCCTCAAAGTTGTTATGTACAAGCAGTTGCCAGAACAAAACAGTAACATTTGAATAAATATTTGCCACAATGAACAGGCATTCTTTTGCTTTTAGAGCAAGGATCCCCAACATGTTCAGTATCAGCCCCCAAGGGGTTGATGGGGCTATCCAAAGGGTCTATAAATGGCTGAGGGTCAAAAAGGGAGTTAACTGGTTGTATTCCAATTAGAATCAATCTTTTGGAGTCTCTCTTGATCTCCATGCTAGTCCCTAGTCCTGATGGCTAGCAGTAAGACAGGGTTATCCAGGGTCAGCCATCAATGAAAACAGCAGTCAGTGTGTTATCTTTACTATTGTTATCATTTGTAGGATTTATTAAAGTGTTTTATTAAATTATTTTTATATAATGTTTGAGGGTCAGTGAACAATCTGAAACTTCATGAAGGAGTTGATGAGCTCGAGAGTTTGGAGACCCTTGCTTTAGAGGAATCCCATTTAACATTACTGCCTAATAATGATACTGCCTCCCAAATAAATTCATGTAAGCACTTTGCCTGGTCAACTTTAGGTGCTCTTTTGGATCATTGGGATGGTGACCTGAATCATGGCATCTATGATTCATTCTTCTTTTTTTGGGGGGGGGGCCTGCCTATTTACTTGTTTGTTTTTTATTCCTCCTTGCATTTAAGACCTCAAGGCATATATAGTGCCCCCTTTTCCCATTCCTTCCCCTTCCTCAACAACTTTGTGAGGTAGATAGGGTTGAGAAAAAGAATGAGAGTGAACATGTGTGACTGAGCTAGACTAGAATTTGAGTTTTTCTGCTCATAGTTTGAGCTTAATCCTATATCACTATCATTATTATGGGGCTGGTGCTAGGTATGATTTTTTCACTGGCAAGCATTGGCTTGTGTTCTAACATGGTGAATTAATTCTGAAATTCTAATTGGACTCCTTAAAGCTCACAGTTCACTGTTCAAATTGCTGAGATAGAGTTTGAGCCTCATAGCTATAGCTATATACTGATGTTGACCTTTGTTTTTCAGGCTTTCGCTCCCGTTCTTCTTTTAAATTGATCCAGTTGAACCGCAAATTCCAATTCCTCCCAAAGTCACGGGCCTTGCTGGATCTGTGTGCCGCTCCCGGAGGATGGTTAGTATTCAGTTCAAGTATTTGGGGGTCTTCTATAAGACTATATCCTGCTGTTGATGCACATAGACTACATATACTTAGACAAGTAGACTAGTCACTACTTCAAACTGTCCTCTTAATAATACATTCTCCTTATCCAGTGAAGAGTTAAGCACATTATGAAAATTTGGCCATCTGCAGAAACAGATTTTGCATAGAGCAAGGCAATATAATTGCAGATTTTCTTTCTTAAGTGTTCCAAATGCTTTAGAAATGGGTCCACAAGATTAGGGCAAGTTAATAGGTAAATCAAATGTATGTTCCCAATCCATCAGTATGGCAAAATGGCTAGATCATACTCAAATGCATGATCATGATACCCAGGAATAGAATTACCTGTGTTCCTCTACTGTTTTGAGTAAGAAAATAATGGTTTGTTCTTGTTTTGTTGACTCTCCAAAAGCAATGAGAAATCTCACTGTTTTGGGGGTGGGGGGACAACTATTTTAGTAATTATAATTGCTAACATATTTTATATAAATATAGATTGGGACAGTTGGTTACAAATTTAATATATAACCCTTAATAGCTTTGTGTTCTTCCATTGATTTTTATATTGCCTTTTTTCAAACTTTTTAAAATTGCCCATTATTTGTCATTTGTGGTCATTTCATATTTAACTAAGTGCTGTAGAAAAAAAACATTTATTTTCATTAGTTGATTCTGGATGCTCAGTATGAGAGAAGAATAAAAAAAATCTTCCTTTGCATTTTATCCACCTCATAATAAGTTCTAATTAGAAAACTATTTCTTTTCTTTATAACAGAAATTTAATTTGGCATATAAGCTCCACTGTGTTCTGAATATCTTTCAATATCAAACAATTTGTTTGTGGCCTCTGGTTTGCAAAGACTTTAAGATATTCTTACAGCACACTAAAATAGGCCAGAGTTCATATTTCTGTATTTCAAAAATGGATATGGAGTAGTATAGAGTAATTTGTCTGATAACACTTCAACCAAGATTTGAACTATGATTTTTATAGACCACAGTTCATTCACTTCAAACAGTAGTTGTATGTTCTTCTGTTGACATTTAAAGAATCTGTTCCAGTATGACACTAGAAGATTTTAGATTGCAGATGATAAAAATCTGTTCTTAACTTAGAACACATGGTAAATTCATTCTCACTTTTCCAATATCATTGATGACTGATAGATGCTCAGAGTTATATCTGATTCTGTTCTATCTACAGGCTGCAGGTGGCCTCAAAATTTATGCCAGTGTCCAGTCTTATTATCGGTGAGTAATGTGGATGGAAGAATGATCTGGGACAAAAAAATAAAAGAACCAAATGGCTTCCGGTTTTGTATTTTCTGCTATGACCCACCAGATGTCTTTACTAGAATAAAGACATGAGCCCTCTCCCAAAGCCAATGTCTATGAGCTGATCTCTACCAGCATGCTATCTAGCACAAGTGCAGCAAAAGCAAGGGGAAGGATATTGTGATTATGTGAGAAAAAAAGGTAGTGATGTAGCATTTTAGAATAATCAAATATTGTGGGTGGGCAAAACAGTAGTTGAAGGACCTATGCGTAAAACAATTTGATTGCTGAGGCCATAGGGCAATGGGGTGACATCCCCAGAGAAGTGAGACTGAAAGATTCTATCGTTTTTTAAAGGAGTTGGGATGGGAGGGTTATTTAAGGTCAACTTAAACTTAGTCCACTAAGCCTAGCAGTAATTTAATGTACTTGTTTTAAGCCAATTTATATGTGTGGGTGTAATTACTGCAAAATTTTAGCCAAGTAGCCTTGAAGTAATCCAAAATGTGGAGATTGCATGGGGTTTGTGGGCACAGGTTGTCACTGATGTCCAGTATTACTTGTGTATATCATATAGACCAGTGGTTCCCAACCTTTCTGACTTTGCAGCCCGGCAGCATCGGCAGTGAGGGAAGGGAGAGGGTATGGTTCTGTGTGAGCAATAGGCACATGTGCTTGCGCATGCAGCTCCATTTGTGCAAGTGATGGGCACGTGTGCCTACTGCTCGTACAAATGGAGCTTTGTGCGCAAGCACACATGCCTGCTGCTCTCAAGTGGAGCTGCATACGCAAAAGTGATCCCCCACCGCTTGCACAGCCCAGTTCCGAAAGGGCTGCGGCCCGAGGTTGGGGACCCCTGTTATAGACTCTTAATGTAATAATAACTAGGAAATTTGGATAATATTTACTGTACTGGCTTAAGTTATCTGAGTCAAAACAGGAGTTGAAATTACTGACTAGCCAAAAACATAGCACCAAAAGGAGGATAGCATTTTGTGATTAATACTGTACCATAAATAAAGTACAAGTCAATGCTTGCTTAAAGTTTTAGAAAACTGTGTTAGGAAGATTTTGGCATGAATCCTGAGAATCTGAAATCATAGCTACTAGTTCTTTAGCTGGAGTTATCTTTCATATGCATTGAGTACTTCCCAAGAATCTAGGGTGTCATAATGTATTTATTTATTTATTTATTTATTTATTTATTTATTTATTTATTTATTTATTTATTTATTTATTTATTTATTTATTTATTTATTTATTTATTTATTTATTTATTTATTTATTTATTTATTTATTTATTTATTTATTTATTAAAATTTCTATGCCGCCCAACTCCCGAGGGACTCTGGGCGGCTCACAGCATGTATAGGAACATATAATAAGTAAAAACAATTTTATAAAAAAACCATATTAAAATACTATCCATAATTTAAAAAACTTTCATTCATACCCCGCCTGCCGGAAGAGCCAAGTTTTTATTGCTTTACGGAAGGCCAGCAGGGTGGGGATAATCCTGATCTCTGGAGGGAGTTGGTTCCAAAGGGAGGGGGCTCCCACAGAGAAGGCTCTCCCCCTCGGCCCCGCCAACCGGCATTGCTTGGTCGATGGGACCTGGAGGAGACCCACTCTGTGGGACCTAACCGGTCGTAGGGAGGTATGCGGCAGGATGCGGTCCCAAAGGTAACCTGGCCCTGAGCCATGTAGGGCTTTAAAGGTAACGACCAACATCTTGAATTGGATCCGTATTGATGTGGTCTATGTGCAGATCTAAGCAGTATAGTCTTATTATTTATATTTATAAGATAAGAGTCAATTTGATCTACTGATTAGGGCAGTGAGCTAGAAACCAGAAAACTCTCAGTTCTAATCCTGCCTTAGCCATGAAAGCCAGCTGAGTGAGTTTGGGCCAGTTATTCTCCCTCAGCCCACGACATCAGGCTTGGGCAACAAGTCGGTAGGTCAATTCCTTTAGCAGCAATGGCTCAACATTTGGTTGAATAAAGCAGACTCTGTACTTATAAGGAACATGCTGGGAAGAAAACCAAAATAAATATACAGGTAATCCTGGACTTAAAATCATTAGTTTAGCAACTGTTCAAAGTTACAACACCAAAAAGAAAGACTTAAGATGAGACTTCACACTTTTGTCACAGCATCCCCATAGCCATGTGATCAGATTTCAGCATTTGGCAATCTGCATGTATTTATTAGGGTTGCAGCATCCCAGACCCATGGGACTGGCATTTGTTATCTTCCCAGGCAGCTTCCATTAAGTCAGTGCTTCTCAATTATTTTCTGTTATGCTCCCCCCTAGGAAGAAGTAAACATTTCGCACCCCCCCAACTCTCCGATCTGGGCCCCAATGGAATTTTAGTGTTAATATTTATTATTTTACTTATTATAAGCTGCAAGAAAACTATTGGCTGGGAAAGGCTGCTCTACCCACTTACCTGGGAGTAAGTCACACTGAACTCAGTGGAGCCTGTTTTCGGTTAGGCAGGCATAGGCTACCGTGGTTAGGGACCTCTTTTGACACGGGGCCAGGCCAGCTTAATCAAGCCAATGTTTTGGGGTCGCCAGCCTGGCCCATAAGCGCCGCCTCTGCTGGGCACTCACAGCGAATGGTCTGGAAGGAGGCTTTAGGGTGCCGTTCGAAGCTTTCGCCCAGCTGCAGAGGATGCTCCTCCTTGTCCAGCAGCAGGTTCGCCATGCCGTTCATAGCTACCGTGGCGCCCGCCAAGAACAACAGGAACCCACGCAGCCACCCCGCCCTGCCTGGCCGCCTTCTCTTCCGGGCTCGGAGCGTGCAACTGGGAAAACACTCCCCGTCTGGGGGAATCGATCGAGAGGGACCACGCATGTTCCCCAGGGTCACACACGCTCCCCTGGCATCGCCCCGTGCCCCCCCAGGGGGGCTTGCCCCACTATTTGAGAAACACTTCATTAGGTCAAGTCATTGGGGGAAGCCAGACTTGCTTAGGGACCATGTGATCCACTAAACTGGATTGACTTAACAATTTCAGTGATTTGCTTAACTGGTAAAAGTCATAAAATTGGGCACAACTCAGTTAACAACCCCCTTAGTATTAGAAATTCTGGTCGCAGTTGTGGTTGTAAGTTGATGACTAGAACAAAGAACAAAACAAAACTCAAGGTGCTTTATAACATTTAAAACATCACGGGAACATGTGACAATTTTTTTTAAAAAAATAGAGTGGATTTGAGAAAACGGGGGGAAAAAGCCTGGAATGACAGCTTCGGTAGCTTTGTTTTGTCTTGTCTTGTTTGCTTCTTTATTCTCCCTTCTTCTCATCTTCAGGGGTTGATCTGGTCCCCATCAAGCCCATCCCTAATGTGGTAACACTGCAGGAAGACATCACTACTGAGAAGTGTCGCCAGGTAATTATTTTGTATGATTCCCAGATACCGTTGCCTTGACAGCTGCTAGTTTTGGCTTCTGCTTCCCCTGCTCTCGGCAACTTCATTCACAGGTTTTCATCATACAAGCATTGCCATAGAGAAATTGCCATCTGAGTGGTCGCTAGGAGTCAAAAAGAACTCGATGGCATGTAATCCATCAAGCAAGCAAGAAAACAAATCCTAGTAGACTTTATGCTGTTAAAATATCAGTACTATAAAAATTGCATAATGAGTCTAAGACCTCAGGGGAAAAATAGTATTAATTTTAAAAGCAGGCTAAAATATTGCCTTGTCTCTCCATTGTCGCCACTTGCCACAAGATGGCCGTGGTTTACTATTGATAGTATCAGAAGTATCTTATCTGGCAGCTGCAGCATTTATTCACTCTCATGAGGATATTTAAGCTGTCTTTCTCCCCAGGCCTTGCGCAAGGAGCTGAAGACGTGGAAAGTGGATGTTGTGTTGAATGATGGGGCTCCCAATGTAGGTGCCAGTTGGGTACATGATGCCTTCACTCAAGGTATGGGGGCCTCTTTTAGAAAAGGAAGAGAAGAAAACAGCTTTTGGGGCTTTGTAATGCAGAATAGACACTGATCAATATCACGTAAACTTTAATTTGGATTTTACAACAAACTATCTTGTACATCTAATTTGATGAAAGAACAATGCTATATTATATGTAGACACAATATGCCTAGTATGCTCAGTGCTTATGTTGGTACCATGCTACCCAGCCTATGTTTAGTTCCCCTTTGGTCGAAGATCACAGTGTTGAAACTTGGCATTGTGGTTTCAGGTTTTTGCCTGTTTGCTTAGGCCCATGATGGCGAACCTACGTATGGCACGCATGCCAGATGTGGCACATAGAGCCCTCTCTGTGGGCACGCGTGCAGTTGCCCCAGCCCAGCTCCAATCGCGTTTATCCATCGCGTTTCACTCAATTCTAACTTCTCGCTAAAGAAAACGATCTTGCGAAGTTGGAATTGATTGACTGAATTTTTTCACTCTCACCCTTCACAATGGGGGAGACGGGGTCCTGTCCTGCTCCTGAAGCTCATTACAACGTGGAGCCACAATGCAACCCTGCGTTGTCTCGGCAAAAAAAAGCAGTTTCTTTTCCTGCAGAGCTGCCTGTGTTGGGATGCCCCGCCTCCCCGCCAGCGAGCTGAACGTGGGCATGCTGCTCCTGGGCTCGTCGACCTTCAGACGTCATTCCCACCACCCAACACCAGTTCAGGGGTTCCTCTCCCCCCCCTTGGGGGGGGGGAGAGAGAGAAACAGAGGGAGACAGAGAGAGAGTGAGGGTAAAATGAGGACCCAGATTGTTGGGGGCAATGTAAATATACATTGCTTACTGGTGTAAACCGCTTAGAGAGTGCTTGCACTGTGAGGCGGTATATAAATCTCACTAAATAAATAAATAAATCTCACTAAATAAAGAGAAACGGGGGAGGGAAAGAGAGAGGGATGGGAGGGAAAGAGAAATGGTATTACAAAAGTTTTTCTTTTTTATTGTTGCGAAACGTAATGTTTCAAAAGCAGAAAAAGTCACCCCAAAGGAGTCTTTGAGGGCTGAACAGGCACGGATTTCCTCTGTCTTCTGACCCCACGCTGAAGCGAACCAAACGGGCCAGGGTCTCCCCGCTAAGCGTCCCCGCCAAGCTCACTTGCAAACTCCACCAAGCACGGCTCCAAACATTTGGCTCGTGCGTCCCTCCTGGCCAGTGCCGCAGCGGCAGTGGGGAAGATGTGTGCCCTTCCTGCTCTGCTCTCACTGGCCAGAGGTGGGGCTCCACAATGACGCCTCCCAGCCAGAGTGCCACATTTGTTTGCTTGCTGGTTGCCTCCGAGAAGGGAGCTGCGCTCAGGCTGCCACGGTGGGAGAGAGGGAAGGGTGGGTCTCCCTGACAGGATCCAGGTTGGAGTTGCCTTATTTTGTGTGGATCTCCAATGCTTGGCTTTGCCTGCCAGCCTCCACTCCCCCTCCACAGCCCAAGTGGATGGATTCACACAACATGTGAAGCTGGGCAGGAGAGCATAGGTAGGTATGTAGATAGATAGATAGGTAGATAGATAGATAGATAGATGATAGATAGATAGATAGATAGATAGATAGATAGATAGATAGATAGATAGATAGATAGATAGATAGGTGATAGGCAGGCAGGCAGGCAGGCAGACAGACAGACAGAACAGAGAGAGAGGGAGGGAGGGAGGGAGGGAAAGAGAAACTGGCAGAGAAAGGAGGGAGGGAAAGAGACAGAGGGAGGGAAAGAAAGAGGGAGGGAAAGTGAGGAAAAAAGAGACGGGGAAAGAGAGAGGGAGGGAAAGAAAAGGGGGTAGGGAAGGAAGAGAAATGATACTACAAAAGTTTTTCTTTTTTATTGTTACTAAACATAATATTTCAAAAGCAGGAAAAAAATGAAGGGGCATACAAGTGCATTTATCACATTTTTCTTAGAACAATTAGCTGAACTTACGTTTATCATTTTAGGTAGTAAAACCTCATTATTCAGGTTAAATTGCTGTGTTGGCACTTGGCAATAAATAAATGGGTTTTGGGTTGCAGTTTGGGCACTCCGTCTCTAAAATGTTCGCCATCACTGACTTAGGCACTTAAAATATGGGAATGGATGGGTTGTTTTTCTACACTTAAAGCTTTGCCTGATCCTTCTACCCACCCACCCCCACACACACTCATAGAGAGCAGAAAGATTGAAGAGGTTGCTGGCAGGTAAGGTAAGGTAAGGTAAAACAAAGGAGGTTTCGCCTACAGAAATAGTTTGCTTTTTTTCTCTCCTTCCTTCAGAGTGAAGAGATTGGAGAGAAAAAGAGGAAGTTATTTCAAGAGAGCAAGCTGTTTGCATAGCATGTGACACAATCTGCTTGCTTTTGTTGTGTTCAAGACAGTAATCAGGCACTTAAAGTTTTTCAAAGAGTGGGGGAATGGTTAGGGTGTAAACAAGAGCCAAAGATGTGAAACTCACTGGTATTGTCTCTCTGGAAAGCGCAGTCATGGCCTCATGATTCACACTTAGCAACTGCTTTGCTTAGTGGTCAGGTTTACAGTTCCAGTTAGGGTTGTTAAGTGAGGACTACCTGTGTCAAAAAAAATCACATTTATTAGATCACTATGGATCTAATAAAAAAAATCTTTTGAGAAGCTGTCAGGCTCACTGTGGTCAATCAACAGTTGCAGGAACTGGGTATATCTAATCTAATGAAGAGAGGGTCTAGGGATCCTGATATCAGTTTTCCAATATTTGAGGGGCTTATAGTGATGAAGGAGTTGACCTAAGCACGTGAGGGCAGGACAAAAAGTAATGGGTGGAAATTTATCAAAGAGAGATCCAACCTAAAATTAAGGATAAATTTTATGACAATGAAAACACTTGTGGAAAGGCTTTCCTCCAGAGGTTGTGAGTGCTCCATCACTGAAGTTTTTAAAAAGAGATTGGATAGTCATTAATCCAAAATGGTATAGAGTCTTCTGTTTGAGCAAGGAATTGGATTAGAAGACCTCCAAAGTCCCTTCAAACTCTGTTAAACTGCTACTGTCACATTTCCCCCCCCCCCAAAAATCTGATTTTTACTTCGAAGCTTGAATTTTATTATTGGCAACACAAACTGTCAGATGTTTTCCTTGAAGTGCCAAAAGGGTGGGAGCTTGGGTGGGGGGGTCGCGTGCACACGTGCCCTCATACATAATTCCATGGGGGCGTATGCGCGTGTGACACACACACCCGCTCCTGGCACGCGATGGCATGGCTGCTTTTCGCTCTCCCCAGACTCCAGAGCCTTTCTAGGAGCCTGGGGAGGGCGAAAACAGCCTCCCCCCACCCGGAGGTCTTCCGGAGGCCGGAAATGGCCTGTTTTCCAACTTCCGGAATAATTGAACCATAAAATTTTAGCTATCTCCCTGGTTCTAATTCTGAAGAACAAAGATTATTGTTGATCATCAGGGTTACTCTCTGAGGTAAAATCATTTTCCTTCCCTTGCCCCTAATCATGTAGAATGGGTTTCTGTCTTCTGTTATAAATGTCACTAAATATGCATCTTGCCATTCTTATATCCCTTCTGTATAATGGTAGATGAGTTGTACAGGTAGTCCTCGACTTATAACAGTTCATTTAGTGACCGTTTAAAGTTACAACAGCACTGAAAACAGTGACTTATGACCATTTTTCACACGACCGTTGCAGCATCCCCATGGTCACATGATTTACATTTGAATGCTTGATAATTGACACATTTATGATGGTTTCAGTGTCCCAGAGTCATGTGATCACCTTTTGCAACTTTCTGACAAGTAAAGTCAATGGAGAAACAAGATTCACTTAACAACTGTGTTACTAATTTAAGAACTGCAGTGATTCACTTAACAAATGTGGCAAGAAAAATCATAAAATGGGGCAAAACTCACGTAATAAATTTTTCACTTAGCAACATAAATTTTGGGCTCAGTTGTGGTCATAGGTTGAGGACCACCTGTATTATCTTCATCTCAAGATGATACAATTGGAATGAGTGTACAATGGATGGCAGCTTAAGAGTCAATTGCAAATTCAGAGGCTAGTCTTAACTTTTCCTTAGCTTTGTCTTTTTTCTCTCCTCTCTGTTCCACCTCTCCTGACAGCAAACCTTACACTGTCAGCCCTGAAACTGGCCTGTGACTTCTTGTCTAAGGGCGGATGGTTCATCACCAAGGTCTTCCGTTCCCGGGATTACCAGCCCCTTCTGTGGATCTTTCAGCAGCTGTTCCATAAAGTGCAAGCCACCAAGCCACAGGCCTCCCGTAATGAGTCAGCTGAGATCTTTGTGGTCTGTCAGGGTGAGTGGTAGAATGGGGGGAAAGGGAATGGATTGTCAACTGGGGGTGGGGGGTAAATGAATATGGTTGATTTGGGAAACCCAGCATAATACAGCATTGGAGTTTGCTTTGTTATCTGCATGTAGTGCTGCAGGATATATTTCTGATTGTTTATTAAATGTATATGCCACCCAGCCTACTATGCAAAGCAACTCTGGGTTGGATATACAAAAGATTGTTGATGGACAAAGGATCTTCTGCCACTGTGTGGCCAAAATACCTGCATTCTGAAGAAGGATGTGACAAATCATCATTTCTGATTATTCTAGTATGATAGAACTGTCCTATAAATAGTTCTGCTAATTTGTTCCCCCAATTCTCCAAAGTTTGGCGTGGAAGCACGTGATGTTACCTCTGTAAAACAGTAGGTTTTGGCCAGGTCAGTGCCTGATTGGGAAGCTGCCAAGTACATATTATTATCTTGAACCTCAGGATTAGAAAAAAACGATCATTTTACTTGATAGTGACTTGCTTGATTATGAATGTCTTTTTATTTACTCTCATCTCTTTGTAGGTTACTTGGCTCCAGATAAAATTGACAATAAATTCTTTGACCCCAAGTTTGCTTTCAAAGAAGTGGAGGTGGAGGCCAAGTCTGTGACTGAATTGGTGACCAAAAGGAAGCCAAAGGTCAGTATGGGAGACATTGCTGTTTCTCCAACAACAGCTATGAGGAAGCTTCTGTAGATGGCTTCAGAAGAGTATTCATTCATTGGGTGGAAATAATGATGGACAGGTGGGAAGGTTTGGTGTTTAGACTAGAAGATTTGGTGGAAGGAGATGGCTCTTACTTGAGACACACACCCATTTTGCTGTGTTTTACTTTTAATTTTTTTCAAATAGGCTGAAGGATATGAAGATGGAGCCACAATTCTTTATAACCGCTGCAACCTGACAGATTTTCTAAAAGCTTCCAACCCAGTGGACTTCTTAGCCAAGGCCAGTGAGGTAAGGATTGTGTAGCAGAGGTGGAAACTTTTAGAGTGAGGGATGGGAGGCTGGACTTTGGAAGTTGTAAGATTATCAAGATGTCACAGTGCTAGAAATCAGAGAATTCTGGTTAGGACAAAGTACCAGTGAGAGAGACCTTTCAATTATTTTTGTCCTCTCTGCCTTATCTCCTAGATTGTCTTTGACAATGAAGAGTTGGAACATCACAGTGCAACCAGTGAGGAATTGCGTCATTGTTGTCAAGACATCCGTGTTCTTGGACGTAAGGAACTCCGGTACGGGAGTTGACTTATATTATAAGAATGGGATGTGGGAAGCTAATAAGAAGGAAGAATAAGGTTCATCCTAGTCTCCTAACTATAATCACCTGAGTATCCCAATAACTTCATGTCAGTCATCCCCAATCCATTAGGAACCAATTAAGTTTCCTGCTTGTGAGGTTTCTCACAAGAATGATATGTGTAGACTCTCACTGTCTTCTTCTCCTTGCTTAGGGCCCTGCTGAATTGGAGAACAAAACTGAGGCGGTTTCTGGTGAAGAAGCTGAAAGAACAAGCTAAGGAAATAGATATCAAGTAAGTGAATTGGACCCAATTCTGGAAGTTTAGCTAGCAGTTTACTAGCTACAAAACAGGAGACTCATCTTGGTTTGGTGTGCCTTCTTGCCTGACTGCAACTATTCCACCAGCTTATGGCCGAGGGAGAGATAGAGGACAGAGCCATTTTATTCAATTTGCTAAGACATGGTTCTATTGGATTCCCCCCTCCCCTTAACTAGTTTTCTGCTTGTTAGTTGTCTGGTTTTGACAGTAAATCTCAGTTAAATACTCAATAAAGTAATTTCAGCTTTTTTATTAATGAAAGATTTTTATTTTTGTAATTCAATTTTTGGAGCTCCTCATCTCAGCCAAGTGATTCTGGATGGCTTACATTTCAAAAGATGTCTTTTTTTTCTTTTTGCAATTTCTAGTTTAAGTTCTGATGAGGAGGAAGAAGGAGAGGAAGAAGTGCAACCTAAGCAGACAGCTCCAGAAATTCAAAGGGGAGAAGAAGAAAAAGAGGCTGAAGAATTGGAATTACAACTTGCCCATCAAAAGGCCGAGGAGATAGCTGAACTAAAACGGTGAGCTTGGAGAAAGCAACAAGTCCATTTTGGAATTATCCTTTCTCTGCCTACTAATAAATGGCTATAAAAAGGAATTAGGCATTCTATAAAGACATCAGAGGAAGCTTGGGAAATATGTTATTTGCATATTTAAATTTATTTAGGTACTATAGTTTGATCCAGAACTCAGATCAGTTTTCTCAACTTAAGAGTCTTTTCATATCTTGGACCAGAAATCTAATCCATTTGGAGAAATGTTTGGGATTTGTGTGCTCTTCAAAATATTTGCCTCTTATAGCTCCATATTGGAGATCTGAGTCTGGATCAGTATATTTGTATAGCTATCTCAAGCAAGTATTATGGGGTGGAAATTGTGGGCATCATCACAGTAGTCTGAGGACTAGAATCTTGAAAAGTTTTTTTTTTTTTGGTCCTCTAATCTTTACCTTTAATATGGACGTGTGAAAACACCCAAAATTCTGGTGTGTGTGTGTGTGTGTGTGTTTTGAAGCATTTCTCTTCTCAAACCTAATTTTTCCAAGAGTTGACATTTTGGAGAACAGTAGAAATTCTGTAAATCAGATTCTGCTTTAGAATGTGTGAAAAACTTCTTAGAGTAGGAGTTCCCTAATTCAAAATGTATAGCATGCTGATTCACACTGTGCTCAAATCAAGTTGAATCATATATGAAAAAGTCATGATAAAATCTAATCATCATCTAGAACAAGGGTGGTAGAATTCAGGATGAGGTTGATAGGGTCTCTGGTAGGTTTACAATCTCCTTTTCTCACAGTATAACAGTTATTCTATTTTTATATTCTAATCACCTTTTTTTCTTTAATATTTAAGGAATTGGGAAAATTTAAAAAATGGGATGAGTGAATAGGGAAGTCAGCCCCCCCCCTCTTTACATGAGCACATACATATACAGTACATGCATCCCATATATTTTTCTACTTCCTTGCATTCTGTGACCATTTATAATAAAGAGAATTCTGCACAGATTTAGTGTGGAATGGAGATATTTTGATCCATCTTTGATCCATTTTTCTCCAGAACCCTGCTGGGTTTGCCCTGAGCACCAATTTCCAAGTCTTGGGGTTCTTGTAATATTATTCCCCCCCTCCATCTTTTGTTTCTGGACACACTTCATCCTCACACCATGTTATAATGCAGAGTGGACTCATGTGAAGTACTTCAAATTAACCTTTTTCTTCATCATCACCAGGAAAAAACGTAAAATTCTGCGTGAGCGCAGGCGCCAACAAGAACGTGTTGAATTGAAGATGGATCTTCCGGGTGTTTCTGTTGCAGATGATGGCGACACTGGGATGTTCTCTCTCAGGACAGTTGGCAAAAACCAGGTAATAGAGAAGAACCTGCCAATTGGTTAGGAGGTGACACTGGATCACTCTGAATCAGGGTAAATAACCCAAAACTGTGTTTCACTCTTTGTTCCTTCACCACATACATTACCAGCTCTCTCAACTTGTTATTCTCCACACAGCCCTTAAAAGGCAAAGAACAGGCATTATGAAATTGCTGGAAATTGAACCTTGATCAGTGTTTGTAGGTTTATATATCAGACAAACATAGACACCATTCAGTGAAAAAATAACTTCCAAGGAATTGGGAATGATTGAATAATTTATTTATTATTATTTATTTTATTTTGTGAGATTTATATACCGCCTCACAGTGCAAGCACTCTAAGCGGTTTACACCAGTAAGCAATGTATATTTACATTGCCCCCAACAATCTGGGTCCTCATTTTACCTACCTCGGAAGGATGGAAGGCTGAGTCAACCATGAGCCGGTGAGATTTGAACCACTGACCTGCAGATCACAGTCAGCTAAAGTGACCTGCAGTACTGCCTCTAACCGCTGCGCCACCTCGGCTCTTAATATAATCTATATTAAATGACGAGCATGCAAAGAATATGTTAGTGATGCTCTAGCTTTTGAGCACAATATAGCCAACTTTTGCTTAAATGTGCTCTCCTCCCCCTCTCACACACACCTTTCCTGCTCCATTAGACTGAACTACTCATGAAGGAAGGGTGAAAGCAGTCTAAAATAGCCCCCAATTCCCAGACTCCACAGGTGATCCAGGAAAAAAAATAGCCCCCAATTCCCAGACTCCACAGGTGATCCAGGAAGATACCTGTCAGGCAGTGATTTTATATTGCCTGTTACATGTATATGCAGGGAGATGCATCCCTATCAAATATAATGGTTTATTCCTGAGCACGTGATTAATATGTTCCTAGTACACATGTGTACATTCCTTTCTTTGTTCCTTCCTTCTTTTTCAGCTTCTGTAAAGAGCAAGACCTGTTTTATAACCAGGATGTGATTTATTTGTTTTTGTACCGAAATAAATATTTTATACTTTAGTATTTAAACTGCGGTTTTCTTTCTATAATGTCAGAGTTTCAGGAAAAGATCTATTTCGCCTCTGATGAGAGTAATTCTTATCTAACAATACCATGATTAATTATCAGCCACCAGGAGATCTAAAAGATTAATTAATCTAAAGGATTTAATCTGTGTGATCATACTTGCCATCACTACCCCACTTGTTTGCTTCCAGCTACTGCATGAGTTGGTCCAAGGTGACATGGCAGCTGCAGATGCTTTTGTGGCATCATCCACCAATGCTGACAATGACTTCTCTCTCTCGGAAGAAGAAGGCTCTGATGATGATGTCTCCTTGGCCAGTGACTTGGATGATGAGGAGATGGCAGAGGTTGAGGAGCGGGCCAAGCAATTGAAGCAGGCCTGTGTCTCAGAAAAGTAAGTGAAGGTGCCAGAGAATTGATTCTATTGTGGTGGGTGCTCTGTGGGGAAATTGGCTTCATGCAAGTGGTCTTTTTCTGAAAATGATGTTAACACTTTTTCAACTTGGAAGTCAATTGCAGTTGGGTAGGGAGAGAGAAAGCTACAGTTGGAAAAACAATTGTGGATCACTATGTGCTTGCACACATAATGATTCATAAGAACACTCCCAACCCATTTCCTCAAAATTGCCGGATTGTCCATATGACTTAATTATGCTGCTATTTCATGGGAATTTGGCTACTGATTGTTTTTGTTACTTTTGCATACCATTCCAAGCTCTTTTCAGAATTATTATTTCTTATTTTCCCCTTCTACTGGTTGCACACTTGTAGTAGTAGTAGTAGTAGTAGTAGTAGTAGTAGTAGTAGTAGTAGTAGTAGTAGTAGTATTTTCTCTGTTGTTTTGCAAGTTCACTGTGTGCTCCTGTACCAGAGACAAATTCTAACCAGACTTTGGTTAAAATGAAGTATTCTATTTTATTCTATAGTCATCATAATTAATTAATACTACTAGTAGCAAAGTACTAATAGTGTTAGTTAGTACTGATAGTGTTATTTAAAAAGCATACTCTGATCCTAGTATATCTATGCTTTCCTTTTTTCTATCCCCATCCCAACTCTTCAACACTGTAGTAATATGTAGTGGACTTTTGAAAGGCTCAGGTGAAGAAAATATTCTCAGTGTTGATGTGGTTAATTCACAGTATCTCTCAAAATATCAAGCATGAATCTCCTCTATTTCTACTTGGAGATAATGGGGATGAAACAAGAACTTGTTGCACATAGGTTAGATGAGCATAAGAAAAACACAGAGCAATCCAGTTATTCCTCAATGGGTGATTAAGATGGTATTTCAATGATTAAGAGCAGTTCATGAATGTTCCTGGCAATGGTTTAAGTTTTTTTCAAAGAATTTTTTATTTTTCATCAACTTTACATAAACATCCATACATATACCATAATATCAAAACATACATAATTATACATTTATGTCCAAAATGCCATAAACAAATATCCTAAATTTGCACCTTTTGTACTTTTATCTCCCGTCTGTTTTCCTTCTATATTTCATACTACTCCCCTCCCTCTATCTCCCACTCTTCCCTCTACCTTCTTCCTCCCTCTCTCCCTCTTTCCTACTTCCCTCCTCCCTCTCTCCCCTTTCTTTCTACTTCTTCCTTCCTCTTGTCCTTCCCTGAGTACATCTAATCATAATCCATTTTATAATTAACAGACGGGCAATTCAAAACCCTGACTTCATTCCAGCATCGGTGCTACTCTTAAACTTATATCTTTTCCTTTATCCATATTTTTATATATATTATATTCTTCTAGGTATATCTACTGTTATTCTAATGTTGCCTCCTATTTTTGTCACCTGGGTCTACCACCTTTAATTTTTAATTTTCTTCCAAATTAATCTCTATAGCTTATCCTCCAGACATATTCATTGTCTCTTGTACCTCTTAATTTTAGTCCGTACTCCTCCCTTTCCTCAATTTATATCTTTACTCATTTTTTAAATTCTGACATTTCTAAATGCCCTAAATTTCTGATCTCTTTTCCCATTTCATATCTCTCTTTCAACTTTATTACTCAATTTTTTATTTTAACTCATTCTCCATATTTAAACAAATTCTAATCTTATCACTACACTTCCATCCATTGGTTAATAACATTACCAACTTCCCAATATACAATAATAAAGAAAAAAAAGTACCCCTAATTATCTAAAATCTCTACAACAAAAAATCCAATTTATAAATTATATAATCTTAAAGATCTTTAAAAATGATAATTATACAGATCTTATAACATTCCAACAATTTCAGTAATTATTTAAATTCTTTTCAACATTAAATCAAATTTATAAGTTATACAAATCTTATTTAAAAACAAATCTTATAAAGAAAAGTAGTAATTATTCAAATTTTATAACCTTCCAACAATTGACCAACTATAGTCTAATTTATTTCCCTTCTTTTCTTTCTTCTTTTTTCCCTTTCATCATCAAAGTTTAATTCAAACCATCATGTACCAGTCTAATATAGAATTATTAACTTATAAAAAAACCTTTTAACAAGATAATTATGCTGATTAATTATACACACATATACACAACTAATAGTGTTGACACGATTAAATGTAAAATAATAATTCTAAAAAAATTTATAACATTCCACCACCAATCTTATATAAGAACTTTATATCCTACTTAATTATACACAATTATCTAACCCCTCTTCCTTTCTATTGACCTTCCCCTTTTCATCCATTCTCTTTTGGTCTCTCAAAAATTTCACTTCTTGTAGGTTTTTCCCTTCCAACCCCTTCTCTTAACTTTTTCTTTTTCTTTTATTTTTATGCCAATAACTTTTTTTCCAAATTCCTTTTCTTCCTTTTGAGTATATTATTTGTGTAAGTCTGCTTTCAATTCCTCCTAGTCTCTTCTCCCTATTATCTCCCTTATTTTTTAATTGCTTCTTCTGATACCAATGCTCCCCTCTTACTCTTTTTTTATCACTGTAAAATCCCAGTATATTTTCAGTCCCTTTTTCATCTCCTTGTTCTTCATTTTCTTTATTTTCATTTTCCACCATTGTAAATTCTAAGTGTTCTTTATGATCCAGCTTCATTTCTATTTTCTTTTCACCTCTGATTTCCAAAAGATAAGTTTTTATATCTTCATAGATGTATTTTAACATCTCAGTCCATTCTTCATAGATACACGCCTCCATATTGTCAAGTTCACAATTCACAAAATTCACAGATTTTTTTTACTTGCAGCTTAAGTCCATATCTCTTTGTATTTCAGTCCAATCCAATTCAAAATTCTCTTATCTTCTATCACCAAAACAGTGCACCATCAAACAATAGCACAACACACACTGCTTTCAAATCCTTTCAAGCTCCTAGTTATCTTCTTATGAGCAAGGTCAGTCTCCAGCTGTCAGCAAATTTAAGCTTTCCACAGTCTGTTGCAATATTTTATTTTAACCATTGCCGGTTTCCCAATATAACAACTCTTTTACAAAAAGTCTCCAAAGTATTTTAAATCCACTTAGCACTTATAAGATATTTTCTTCAAATTCTTTATTCTTTTTCAGTCTCTTTAACTTCCACCAAGTCCAATTATAAAGACATCCTCAAATTTGGGCTTTTAAACTTGTTCCTTTAACTCTCTCTATGGTATTTCTAATTGCTAGATAGCCATTCATTCCATTTTAGAGATTCTTTTGTCTCCTTTTAAATTTTAAATTTCTTCTTCTTATTAAATCGGCCAAACACTTGCCCAGTTTCAGCACTTCTTCACCTCTCCCCAGCACAAATGCTTAGATCTTGTCACCCAGGCAATCCACAGTCTCTCCATTTCAATCTTTCCGATCGTGGCCGTCCCAGCTAATGGTGACAGAGTTGTCTTCCACAGCTGCTTGCCGAGAGGCTGGTGCCGGCTCCCAGGGGAGTTGCAAGCCCCCCGGACCACCGACTGGTGCCTCTCTTCTTCACTGCCCCTCCAGGGCCTATCTGACCTGGTTCCAATCCGGTTCCAGGTCTCCAAACAGCTGGCATTCGGGATTTCCCGCGGAGCGCGGGAGACATCTGTAGTGCTGCGACGTTGGCCACACCCCTCTGGCAATAGTTTAAGTATGCCTTCATTACCAGATTGATTAGGTAGGAATGTGTCAATGCTTTCCTGCAGCATTGTTTTATCTATTTCAGAATTACCTCTGAAGATGAAATGGAGGAAGACAATGCTGAAGGAGGAAACCCTCTGTTAGTGCCACTGGAGGACAAGGAAGAGCGTGAGCAGCATCGGATGAGCTTATGGTTTGGCAAAGTGAGTAACTTTTTCCAAGAGTGTAATGCATGGTCATTGCTAAGAATTCTGGAAGTGGAAAGTCACATAAGTAAAGAGCACTCAAGTTGGGAAAAGCTGCCACAGAAATATTTTCCTTCCATTCCCTATGGTACCTCCATGTGGTACTACTGAAGTTTCAGGGCTTCACAAAGTGACATTTTGAGTAGCATTTCTACAAATGATCTAAGTTAATTTTGTGTTTCCTTCATTCAGGAGGCTTTTGCTGGAATTGATGATAATGCTGATGAAGCACTAGAGATTGGGCAGGCACAAGTCCTATCCCAAAACCGTGCAGAACACCCACCAGGTAAAACAATATTTGACTCCATGGGACTAAGTTGGATGATAAATGAAAATGTGGCATCAACGTGCAATGGAAATCTATCCGTCACTTCTTTGAAGTAACTTGAATGAAACCGGAGCCTTTGGGTCTATCTTTAAAAACCACTTGTCCCATATCTATCTTCCCTGGTAATAAACATAACTATGTAATTTCACTGCATATGAATTGGCTGCAATTCAAAGTAATCCCCAAAGTCAAATTGAAATTAGGTTGGGAAATTTGAACTGCAAAATGAATGTCCTGCAGTGGCTAAATGTTAAGAGAAAAAGGATTTAAGGCTGCTTCTTCATTTGTTTTTCTACATGGAATTTTACAGATGTTATTGCTTCACATGCCTTCGAGGCTCTCTATACATTGCTTCCTAACATGCTTTGCACATCATTAGCATTAAATGTAATAGCAGTACTAAATTTGTGTGGTGTAAAATTCTAGGTCACTTTAACATGTTGGAAAGATGATCACTGCCTACATTGCACTTTTAAAGAAAAAGAGCTGAAACAATTTAGCCGCTCAGCGGATCTTGCCTTGACTTTACAACACAAGTGCTATTTATTTAAATTGCTACTTTCAGAGAACTCAGAATATGATAAGCTATTCTTCAGCCTGGTGCCCCCCTATCATGTTGGATCTTGCACATATTAGACTGTCCTATATTATTTGGGCATGATGAGAGAGTTTATTTTGTTTATTGCAAATCCTGCTCTGTTTTTCATTCAGAATAATCCCAGAAGCAGGGCACTGTTAAACCAAACCAGCAAAACCCCACAAAATGTTAAAATCCTAACTCAGAACCAGAAAAATCCAAGCTCAGTCTAAATCTTAGGCCAACAGGCAGGTTTTCTTAGTTATGGCACCAACTGTAATGAGAAACAGAATTCTATAATCAGGGTATTTATTTTAGGACAAATTAGGAGGGAATCATAATGGAGAAAGATGTAAAGGTATATCTATATTTGCCAAGAATAGCGTACAATCTTAGGGATTGCTTTTGGGACTGTAGTTAGGACCTTGCCCAAGTATGTTACTTTCTAATTCAAAAAGTAATGGCTCAGACAACCGGGTTTTTTCCTTTATTGCACTACTACCACCTTCTCCTTTAAACATCGTTAGCATTTCATGCCTGATGTCTGCGTTTCTGAGAATTTTGATGCTGTATATTTTTTCCTCTCCTTCATAAAGTGCCAAGGAATCTGGGGTAATCAGAGGAAAGTAAGGAGGGAAGATTTTTCACTAATTGAAATGTTTTAAATAATTTTAAGTCTCGAAGAACAACAAGAGGCAAAAGAAGCTGCTACAACATGAAACTGTGCCTGAATCTATGAACAGGGAAAGTCTTGAACCTGAAGGAACAAAAGATTCACCTGAAGGAGAATCCTCTGAGGGAGAGGAGAGTGACAGTAGCGATGAAGACAGGTAAGTTCATGAGGGACTGGATGCATATGTTGGACTAAGTGGTGATATCTTTACTATTATGATGATTGATTGCATAGTAAGCCTGATATTTAAACTGGATTTGGCATTTTTATCCATCTCAAGTTCTTCCCAATAATAATAATAATAATTATTAATAATAATGCCAAATCCAGCCTATACATCTGCCTGACTATGCGAAGAACTATAATAATTATTTGTGGCTAAAGAAAGAAAGGAAGTATTACCAATAGTAATAGTGCCTTGGGTGTGTTCCCAAAACAACTGGAGCACTACCTGAATGCCATTGGCATTGACAAATTCACCATTAGTCAATTGCAAAAGGCAGCTTTACTTGGAATAGCTTACATCCTGTAATGATATCTCTAATGCCATCACACAGCAACATCTGCCTATCCCAGGTTCTTGGGAAGGATTTGATAGATAAAAATGACAAATCCAGTCTAAACATCTGGCCAGCTGTGCAATAAGCCATAATTAATATATATTGTTATTGTTATTTTGGTTTAGTATACTAATTAGGATTATGGCTTGGTCAATGGCATGAACTCCTCCAGGTATACTGTAGATAATTCAGTAAATTATGGCTAAAGTCATTGCTCAATATAGTATATAATCCCAGGCTTGTTCTGTTCATTTCCTGAGTTTTCTGTTGCATTTGAGATGGGAAGGATTAGTATTGCATTTTGGGAGGTCTTTTTATCTCTCTTCGAAATAAAACAAGAAACATGAGTTTTATTTATGTAGATTTGTTTGTCTTAGGCTGAAAGTGAATAAACAGCCTTTGAAAAATAAGAGACGCTAAATTATTTCTGTACAACAACATGTTTCAGTATTCTGTGAATTTTGAGCAGAGAGATGGGCAGGGTTCAGCCATATCTCTGAGCCAATATGGCGCATAATACCCACAGTTGTAGAGGTTTCTAATACTTACTTTAACTCAGGAAGGAGCTATGCCTTTTCTTCCTGTGCTGCAGTCCTAAACATTTGCCCTGTCCACCTCTACTCATTTTCTCACAAATGCAATCCACAAGAAAGCTGTCACAACAAGAATGTGAGCAGCAGGAGGTCTTTTTTCTCAAACATGGAATATGGGGGAAATCCATCCCTTGTCACACAATACAGTTCTAATCCTGATCTTATCTCCTTTCTCCCCAATCTTCCTTCATTTTTAGAAGGAAGAAATCAGTACCTAATTTGATATTGGGTAACATTTCCTCCAAACATAGGAACCCATCCATTCTGAGCATAATCAAGGATGATCACTAAATTTGGCTAAAAAGAATAAATATACTTTATTTATGATGTTTTGCTGATAAAATAGATACTTGACTTTTTTGCATTACGAAATATTTCTCAAGTTTTAAAGAAAGTTATGGTATTTGTCATTGATGGCATTCTGACATTGGTTTTATTGAATGTCCCAATTGTATCTAATATATTGCAACTTTATTATTCAGTTAAATTAGTTTCTTTAAACAAATGGTTTGCCATTTATAAGCTAAACATGAAAATATGCTTGATCTGAAGAGAGAAAAAAGTTATCCAATTTGCATTGGTTTTAGGGACAAATGAATTTATCTAAGGAAATGTTGATATTAATCTCTTAAAGCTTCTTTTAGCATTTGACATAAATCTGGCCCTAGCTTTCCCTGATGGCCTCATTTCAATATACTACTAAATTAATTTACTAGAAATTTAAACCAGTCATCATAGGATTTTTCATGTTGGCATCAAATTAACTTGCCAGCAATTTATTTTTAAAATACTAGCTACATGAATGATAATGAATTCAATTTTTAATATCCATATTTTCAGATTTGGATTATTACAAACAGCTTTTATCTGTGTATGGACAGCAGTGAATATGACTGTATTTGGAATCCAAATTTCAATTTTTATGACACAGTAATATTTGAGGGGTGGGTAGTGTATCTGAAGTAGCTTTCCTCATTTCACCTAATGCGATGCCAGAGAGGAGATGGTCCCTCACTTCCACACTGTGTTTCTGTACTTCAGGGAGCCGTCAGCTTCACGGGCAGGAATAAAGCGTCTCCGAGACAGCCAAAGTGGTATTGAGGTGGTCCCCATTATAGATCCAGGTAAGGAGAAAAAGAGAAATGGAGAACAATTGCATATCTGTTTATGATTTTCCAAGAATAGAACTGGGATGCTGGCCCAGAATATTGACTGAAACTTTTGTCTCCCTCCAGTGAAGCGAGCTCGGGTCCTGAACCCTGAAGGACTGGCATTAGGAGCAGTCATTGCCACTTCCCGCAAGGCCAAGAGAGACTTGATTGATGAATCTTTCAACAGGTGATTTGAAAGTATAAGAGCATTAGCAAATACAGCTGGAAAAGGGACTCTTGAATAGAGGAACACGATAGGCTGAGGATGACTGATGAGTTCAAGAAAAATTTGCTTTATCCAGTTAGACCAGGGTCTGCAACCTGCGGCTCCGGAGCCGCGTGCGGCTCTTTGGGCCCTCTGTTGCAGCTCCCTGTCACCTTGTCATGGCAGAGGGATGAAAGAGCCATCATCCTGTCATGGCAGTGGTATGGCTGGAGCCTTAAGTGCAGGAGTGAAGCGCCCCTCTACTTGCCTTTGCGCGGCAACAGCATTCCACATTTATTGTGGTACATTACTTGTTGCCACCAGCAAAGAGGGCTGGGAGAGAACGGCGGGGGCAGATCTTGTGGGGTGGGGGCCATCCCCCAAGCCTGGCCTTCCTTCTCCGTTGTTGGTGGGGCCAAGAGAAAGAAGATGGCAGTGTGGGGAAGTGCTCCCCTCCCCCACCGAGCACAACAGCCCAGCCCGGGGGGGGGGAGATAGCCCAGCAGAAGCGGCCCCATTGGCGAGTTGGACAGCAGAGAGGCCTGGCCCGGCTCTCGCAGCGGAACACTGTTTGCCGCCTTTGAAACGCGCCATTTTCTGTTTCCTGTTCCTTCCCCGGACAGCGACGGAAGGTGCCTTTCATGTTGAGGCAGAAATGCACATAAATTAGTGCACTTCCTAAAATAGAATGAATACAATTACAACATGCACGTGTGCACGCACACACACACAAATTACATAAAGAGAAAACATCAGGCTTTCCAAAATAAAAAAAAACATGAAAAAGGAAAATCTGGCCAGTCAACTTAGCGAATGTGGTTCCATCATTGTAACATCCATGCCTGTTTGAACTGGCCTTTCCCTCACCGCAGTCAGAAAACAAGCATGAATCTTTATCAAATTCAAAAATGAAATTCCATTTCCTTTCTTCATTTGTACAAAAGTTATATATATGTATGTATGTATGTGTGTATATGTATATTTATTTATTTATTTATTTATTTTTATTTATTATTATAATTGAAAGAGAAGCTTTGACAGCCTCAAGTTTAGGGAGTGCTCCTGTGACTGGTCCCCTTCTATCTTTCTTTTCCTGTTCCTAGGTATACTTTCAACGAGGAAGAAGGGGAACTACCTGAATGGTTTGCGCAGGAAGAGCACCAGCACCGGCACAAACAACTGCCTGTGGACCATCAGACTGTGGAGGAGTACCGCCAGCGTTGGCGTGAAATTAATGCTCGGCCCATCAAGAAAGTAGCAGAAGCTAAGGCCCGCAAAAAACGACGAGTAAGCAAGGCCATGCTCTTTTATAACCAAGCAGACCTTATATAATCTGGTTGACTTATAACTAACCAGACTGTTGACTGATTCACACAATACTAAATTAGAATTTTAGCCTTAGTTATTGCCCACATTGCATTCCTCATAATGTCTACATTTACAGAAGCAACCACACCACTTTATTGCTTGGCATTATGTATATATACCAGTGTTTGTTATTCATCTTGATTTGTAAGGTATTGTGGGGCTATGAGGAAAAAATTTCTTCCTCTCTGGTGTATGATTTATTTATTTTTTTGAATTTTCAAAGGATAGAGCCAGGTACAGACTCATAAATATCCCCACACATAGATATCTCCATGCTTTGGGGTTCTTTCCTGTGATGACTGCTCTCTCCTTCTCCTCAGATGTTGAAGAAACTAGAGCAGATGAAGAAAAAAGCAGAATCTGTGGTGAATACCGTAGACATCTCAGAGCGTGAAAAGACTGCCCAGTTGCGCAGGTGGGTTTTTACCTTTCTCAATAAGGTTCCTTTCCCCCCCCCCCCCCGAACTCAAAGATTAGAGGCGGTATCTTTTCTCTTGAGTTTAAGGTTTTTGTTATCAGATACTAAGCTCCCTGAAGTACATATTTGAGTTTGTTTGTTTATTAAATCTATATATTGCCCATCTCACTTGGCAAAGTGACTGGATGGCTTTCCTCCTCTTTCCCTCTTCTTTAGGAGAAGTAAACATAGAATTCACTAGATTTCAGGGGCCACAGTAGAAGCTTGCTTGACTTTATTCAAAGTTTTATATTTCATTGAAAAGGGGAAATAATGTCTAGTTGATCAGTACTAGAGCAATCTTTTTGTAGGTCAGTTTAAAAGGCCCAAAAATAATGTTGCAGGTTTCTGAGTGCTGCAAGTTTCTGTTTATCATCTTGATGGAATGTATTTTCAAGATGATAAAACAAAGCAAAATTACAGGAGGAAAGCGTAATACTGCATTTAGTGTTAGATGGAATGTGGGAGTAGGTTGTCAAGGTTCAAGTTAGGCTTTAAGATAAATGTTGAGATAGTTACAGGTTTGTCCAGGACAAGTAAAGAGTTCTCAGTTTTCCTTATAAAAAGAAAAGTTCAGACACTAAAGGGCACTGTTTCTATTCTTAAGTAGAACTCACAGGTTCCTTGGTAGGGTTTTTAACAAACTTTAATTTGAGCTACTTGGCTGAACAGTAATTTGGGCTTCTTCTATCCTAGTTCAACATTGTAGTAGCTATGCTACATTGACCTCTAAATCCTTTTGGGATTTCCCCACAAATTAGAATCTGGTAAGATTTAGGCTTGATAGGGTTCAGAAAAGATGAAATAAAATAAGAAATAACACTTTGAACAACTTCCTTGGTTTTTAATAAGTTTGCCAACTACCTTTTGTGGAATAAATTACCATCTGGTTTCCAGTTTTGGACAAAGAGAGTAATTTTAACAGGGACGGGCAACCTTTCAAGGACTGCAACTCAGTCTCCTCATCCTTTGAAGAAGTCTTCAGGAGAAGTAGCAGCAACATGAAAGTATTTGTGTTTGTTTCCAGTAGGTTGAAAGTTTAAAAAGAGGGCAGTTTGATACAGAGAGAGTTCCTACTCCCATGACGGACCTTGTTTAAAGCAGGATTAATAATGCTTCTGAAATTTGGCCTTTTTGTCACCTAATTATATGGTACCCAATTTAGGGAGGCATATAGATGAACTGGTCCAGTAACAAAAGATAATGAGAGAAAAGTGGCTTGGATTGAGGGCACTTGAAATCTGGGGAAACAGTTCTTCAGTTTGACAAGAGATTCTGAAAGGAAGATTTCACCCAATCTTTTTTTCCCCCCTCTAACAGTATCTACAAGAAAGCAGGTATAGGGAAAGAAAAAAGGCAGGTGACTTATGTCGTGGCCAAGAAAGGTGCAGGGCGGAAGGTTCGACGCCCTGCTGGAGTCAAGGGCCATTTCAAAGTGGTGGACAGACGTCTCAAGAAGGACATGAGAGCACAAAAACAGAAGGAACAGAAACCAAGACGCAAGAAGCAAAAGTAAAATTGTCATAACTTAATTATTTTGTGACTAGGGTGGGCTCTTTTGACTCCTTGAATACATCTGAGATATTTAACCACATAATCATAAGCTCAGTGGGCTAGTCCTCTCAGTGGGCTAGTCCTTATCCTACAAACTGCTTTTGTGCCATTCAGCCACTGATAATGTAAGTTGCATAAAGGTGGGCACTTGACACTTATGTCCTTCAGGGCTGTCTTTTTCTCAAGATTTTGTAATTATTTGTGTTTTATTAAACACACTTTTTTCCTGCAAAAAATTGTTTCAGACTGTTTTAACTTTTGTTACCAAGAGAAAAATAAATAGAATTTGCTATAAATGAAGGTATCCCAGAAATGTTTGAAATAGTCAAATGACGTCCAGGTTCAAGAGGAGACTGGTGGAATAAATGCAGAAAGTTATACTAGGTGTGGAATGCAACATTAACTCTGCCTTAATTTAATTCTTAATGACTATGAGCACTTTACCTGTGTCTTTGTTTTAGGAGGACATTGAACTTTGCTGAACAGATCATTTTAAAACAGTAAGGTTTAGCTTGCATACTGTAAAACCATCTTCTCGTAGTCCTTAGTAGCCGATTTGTCAGGAATGTATATATGAGCCCTTCTTTCTTCATATTGTTTTATAAGTCTTATGTTAGAAAACAGTAGAGAAGTTTTTTAGTTAATTTTTACTTCTTTATATTTTTTGATCAAAAGATGCATAAAAATACACCAAATCGAAAGGTCCAGGAACTTTTGGTTCTTTGTTTGATTTTCCTCTTGACTTGGCTCAATGCTTAATACTAAATTGTGGCCATGTGAAAATGTCTTTCTGCAATTTCTGTTCCTGAGACTTGACAATGAAAAACGCCCTACATAGATATGGGTGGTGATGCTGTGCTAAATAGAGATATTACATTTAATGTAAAATCTTTTTTTTTTAAGCTTGGACATTTTTTTTGTTTCTGCATAGTGCCTCCAATAGTGTCCTAAACTAACCATCTCAAATACAACAACAGTAGCCAAATCCTATACCTATCTCCACGCCTCTGGGTCCCCCCACCTCTGGTAATCTTAGAAAAAGATGTGCGGTGTCTATTTCATAGACAAAATATCCGAAAAGCACCAGGTCCAGATCTCCTTGCTTGAAAACCTGTGCTGAACGACAGGCCCCCATCGTCACCTGCATAGTTAATAAATCACTGGAGATGTGCTATGTCCCTTCTTGCTCCAAGATTACTGTACACATATCTAAAGCGTACCTTTTGCTTCTTGCATCTCCTCCAACATAAAATAGCTAAATCTTTTCTTTTTACACATGTGCGCACATACAATTTCTATTTGTAGATACATGGTAAGAAATTTGTTTAAGGGGTGAGGATAGCTATTTTTCATTGTTGCTAATATGAGTGTCAACAGCTAAAATATAATAAATATCTGAAAGGTGAATTCAAAAGACTGATAAAATCAGCACAGAAGAATAAAAGCTTAATAGTTTTAAAGGAGTTTAAAAGGCCTTCATGAAACAATCCATGGCAGCCAGTTTGTTTCCATATATTGTGTTCTCTATTACAAATAAAATATAATAAAAGTACCATAAAATTAACAATTAATTTCAAACACTCTTTATCAACATGTAAAAGATAAAAAGAGGGTCAATTTTGTCTTTTTCTTTTAATGTTATGTCTCTAAAGTGGACTTGATATGGAAAGCATAAAGTATAGCCCTTCAGACATGACTTTTCTCTATGAGTTAAGAAATACATTCACTTAAAATAATATAAAGTCCCCATCTCTGTATTAAGCCATTCATTTAGTACAGCAGTGGGCAACCTCCTGAAGCTGCTAAGCCATTCTTTTTTGCCCCTCATAGTCACTTCTAATTTATTCATAAATAATGGACAAAAATGTTTTTCTGCCATTTTAGGTGTGAAAAGTATACAGGAGGTCTAAAAGAAACTTAAAGCAAATTTTAATATTTAAAATATAACCTTCAAATTCCCCCCTTTTCCAAGAGGAGAAAAACCCATCTTGACTCAATCCACTTTATAATTTATTTATAAATTCATTTATAAATTACATGCAGTTCCCAGCAAATCGTAGGTTACCCACTCTTAGTTTAACAGTTTAAAATGAAAAAAGTGCTATTGTATGGATAGTGCCTTGCACAGAAAAGATGTTCTGAGGAACCCTGTAAACCCAGGGTTCCAGGCTGGGTTTTTAAGCACTATCCATATAATTATAGGGATACAATCTCTTCCATCCAGACTGGCATTCCACTGAATTTCTTATTAAACTAGCATTCTGACATAGGACAATGAATTGTAATTATCAAACTACTATAAAGATAATCATTAATATAATTATTTAATATAACATCAATGAAATGACATCAATTCTCATTTTCCTCCATACTCCACCTACTTTTTTAGAGCATAGCCCATGTCATCTCTCTTGAAAGTCAGATTAGCCCTGAACCCAACCTGCACATATCTGCTGTTCCAAAGACTGTTTGTGCCAACACTGTTCTAAAGATCAGAACTTAAGAGGGAGCAGAAGATTGCTGAAGTTGCCCATCAACATTAGTATCTGTATAGGATGTGCAACCATGCAAATCTGGCAGCATTTCTTGCTTGAAATTGGATATGATGTGTGTTTGGAGCCCTTAACAGGAAGACCCCAATGCATTTGTTACCAGTCTGCATAATTACACATCATAAAGTCAGATATGGCAGATTGGAGCTACAAGTTTGAATTTGTGTTTTTAAACACTCATTTAAAAAGTCAATTTTTAAACAGTCTAGATTGGTGAGGTTTTCAAAATGAGAAACATTTGCTCTGTATCAATGTATCACCTATGAATTTATTTATTTATTTATTATTTATTTATTTTATTTTGTGAGATTTATATACCACCTCACAGTGCAAGCACTCTCTAAGCGGTTTACACCAGTAAGTAATGTATATTTATATTGCCCCCAACAATCTGGGTCCTCATCAAGGTCATGGTTGTCCCAAAGATGCTTTTCCCAAAAGTAATTGGACTTTCTTGGATTTTTTTTCTTAAAACATTTCACTTCTCATCCAAGCAGCTTCTTCAGTTCTGACTGAATAGTAGGGAAGGGAAGGATTTATATTCTTTGCAGTCATCTGGTCATTAGCACTCTGAGGGTCAGTAGTTAGCTTTCTGAGAGTTGTTGAGGCCACTTGGGGTTTATCTGTATCCTCAGAGTCACCTAAATCAGGGTGCAAATGAGTGTGGAGCCTTCTTGGGACTGTTGAAAAGACTTTCAGGTATCTGAAAGACAAAGGTCACTCTTTTGAAGACAGTAAAGTTCGCATTCTGGACAGAGAGGACCATTGCTTTGAAATACAGATCAAAGCAATGATCTACATTAAAACTGAACAGCCCTCTCTCAACAGAGGGGGAGGGAATACAACACCAACTACCTCCTGTCTACAACACAGTCCTTTCAGCAGTCCCAAGAAGGTTCCATACCATTTGCATTCTGACTCTGACCGGTTCTGAGGATATGGTTAAAGTGGCCTCATGATTTTCAGAGAGCTAATGACTGTCCCTCAGAGTGCTAACGACCAGATGACTGCAAACAGTATAAACCCTTCCATTCCCCACCATTCAGTCAGAAATAAAGAAGCTTCTTGGATGAGAAGCAAAACATTATTAAGAAAAAAAATAAAGAAATTCCAG
Source organism: Diadophis punctatus similis (assembly GCA_023053685.1). NCBI lineage: Eukaryota > Metazoa > Chordata > Lepidosauria > Squamata > Dipsadidae > Diadophis > Diadophis punctatus. The sequence continues at coordinate 15,618,922 of JALIGW010000009.1, read as the reverse complement.
ATAACTTTTGAAAAAGCATCTTTGGGATTATTAGTAAAATATTTTTTCCTTCACTCAAACCCAGACTTTTCTATTATCTCCAGCATTTTGAAGATGGCTGGAGACAATACAATATGAGTAGCTTGACTTGCGATTCTAATATAACACAATTTCTGAATGTAACAGGAAGGTTCACCTTTACCTGCAGATTCCAATCAGTTAATTGCCAGCTCTGTCTTGCAATTATTATCAACATAGTTAGTCCAAGACCTGCTTTTTGAGGAGAACCTGATTCACATGTGACATTGGGCAATATCCCACTATTACAAGGAAGAAAACTGCATACTTCATGTTCATATCTAGGCCCTTTAGATCACAGATACAAGATCTTCTGATAATAAACATGAGAAGAGTCTTAATTGCTGGGTTGGTCTTTTAGAAATTGTTCTTCCGTGCTATGTACTGTCAACAGAGAGCACTTCTAGCCTCAGCCCCATAACAGAGTTTGGACATACTAGATCTCAGACAAACAAATGGTCACCTAACATCAAAAACGTCATCAAAAAATCACAACAAAGAATGTTCTTTCTGCGCCAACTCAAGAAACTCAAACTGCCCAAGGAGCTGCTGATGCAGTTCTACAGAGGAATTATTGAGTCTGTCATCTGCACCTCTATAACTGTCTGGTTCGGTTCTGCAACCCAACAAGACAGACACAGACTTCAGAGGATAATTAGAACTGCAGAAAAAACAATTACGCCAACCTGCCTTCCATTGAGGACCTATATACTGCACGAGTCAAAAAGAGGGCCGTGAAAATATTTACTGACCCCTCGCATCCTGGACATAAATTGTTTCAACGCCTACCCTCAAAACGACGCTATAGAGCACTGCACACCAAGACAACTAGACACAACAACAGTTTTCCCCCCGAACGCCATCACTCTGCTAAACAAATAATTCCCTCACCACTGTCAAACTATTCAGTAAGGCTGCATTACTATTACTATTAGTCTTCTCATAGTTCCTATCACCCATCTCCTTCCACTTATGACTGTATGACTGTAACTTGTTGCTTGTATCCTTATGATTTATATTAATATTGTTTCCTGATTGCTTATTTGTACCCTATGGCAATCATTAAGTGTTGTACCTCATGATTCTTGACAAATGTATCTTTTCTTATGTACACTGAGAGCATATGCACCAAAGACAAATTCCTTGTGTGTCCAATCACGCTTGGCCAGTAAAGAATTCTATTCCATGTCAGTTTTTCCTTGATCTTTCCAAAGGCTTATTTAATGATTTAGTTTCAAATAGGAAACTAAAGGCTGAAAATGTTTAAAAGGAGAGTCAAACCCTCAAAGACTTGAGTGGAATCTTTTAGGAATTTCAGTGTTGAACCTCTACCTTCCAAATGTGGTAAGCACTAACCTTTCTTTTATGATTTTATAGAAATTGTCTATTAAATATTAGAGCTGCAGCCAACTTACAAGTCTGCTTAAGTCTGCTATCACTCTTTAACCTCAAATACCTGAGAATAATGCATCATGCATTTATTCAGAATATATTTATATTTCTCTACTTCTACTATTTGGCCTGCCCAAGCATTTGAAGAGAAGAATAAAATATGATCCAGCATAGCAATTTTATAAATCTAAACACAAAGAGTACAAGATTAATACAGTAGCAGCCAGTTAAAACAAGCTATATGTAATTGGCTGTACTCACAGAATGTGGAGATACAAAAAAGTTTCTATCTTGGAATCTTTCAACCAAATGGCAAGTCTGAACATTGCTAGAATACTTCCATATAAGGAATGGCCTGTGTTACAGTCAGAAGAATCTGCAACATGATAGTATAGTGCTATTGTGTTTGATGGTGCACTGTTTTGGTGATAGAAAATAAGAGGACTTTGAATTGGATTGGTCTGAAATACAAAGAATTATATGGACAAGCTCAAGTAAAAAAATCTGTGAACTTTGTGAATTGTGAACTTGATATGATGGAGATGTGTATCTATGAAGAATTGATGGGGATGTTAAAATACATTCATGAAGACATAAAAACTTACCTTTTGGAAATCAGAGGTGGAAAGAAAACAGAAATGAAGCTGGATTATAAAGAACACTTAGAATTTACAATGGTGGAAAAGGAAAAGGAAGAAAATGAAGAACAAGGAGATTACATAGATGAAAAAGGGACTGAATAAAAAGCAGATTGATGATTACACTGGGATTTACAGTGATAAGGAAAGAATAAGAGGGGAGTATTGGTATCAGAAGAAGCAATTAAAAAATAAGGGGAGTAATAGGGAGAAGAGACTAGGAGGAATAGAGGGTAGAATTATACAAATAATAGACTTAAAAGGAAGGAAAGGAATTTTGGGGGAAAAGAAGTTATTGGCATAAAAATAAAAATAAGAAAAAAAAGTTAAGAGAAGGGGTTGGAAGGAGAAAACCTATAAAAAGTGGAATTTTTGAGAGACCAAAAGAAAATGGATGAAAAGGGGAAGGTCAACAGAAAGGGAAAAAATTGTTAGAATTATTATTTTACATTTAATCGTGTCAACACTATTAGTTGTATATATGTGTGTATAATTAATCAGCATAATTATCTTGTTAAAAGGTTTTTTTAATAAGTTAATAATTTTATATTAGATTGGTACATGATGGTTTGAATTAAATTTTGATGAAAGGGAAAAAGAATAAAGAAAAGAAGGGAAATAAATTAAACTATAGTAGGTCAATTGGAAGGTTATAAAATTTGAATAATCACTAATTTTCTTTATAAGATTTGTTTTTATAAAAGATTTGTATAATTTATAAAATTGATTTAATGTTGAAAAGGATTTAGATAATTACTGAAATTGTTGGAATGTTATAAGAGCTGTATAATTATTATTTTTAAAGGTCCTTATATAAGATGATATACTTTATAAATTGGATTTTTGTTGTAGAGATTTTAGATAATTAGGGGTTCTTTTTTAATTATTCTATATTGGGAAGTTGGCAATGTTATTAACCAACGGATGGAAATGTAGTGATGAGATCAGAACTTGTTTAAATATGGATAATGAGTTAGAATAAAAAAATTGAGTAATAAAGTTGAAAGGGAGATATGACATGGGGAAAAAGATCAGAAATTTAGGGCATTTAGAAATGACAGAATATTAAAAAATAATGATGAGTAAAGATATAAATTGAGGTAAGGGAGGAGTACGGCCTAAAATTAAGAGGTACAAGAGATAATGAATATGTCTGGAAGATAAGCTCTAGCGATTAATTTGGAAAAAAAATTGAAAATTAAATGTGGTAGACCCAGGCAACAAAAATAGGAGGTAAAGAGGCAGCATTATAATAACAGTAGATATACCTAGAAGAATATAAATATATATATAAATATGGATAAAGGAAAAGATATAAGTTTAAGAGTGGCACCGATGTTGGTATGAAGTTAGGGTTTTGAATTGCCGGTCTGTTAACTATAAAATGGATTAGAGATACTCAGGGAAGGATAAGAGGGGGGAAGAGGAAGTAGAAAGGAAGGGGAGAGAGGGAGGAGGGAAGTAGGAAAGAGGTAGAGAGGGAGAAAGAAGGTAGAGAGAAGAGACAGAGATAGAGGGAAGGGAGTAGTATGGAATATAGAAGGAAAACAGATGGGAGATAATAATACAAAAGATGCAAATTTAGGATATTTGTTTATAGCATTTTGGACAGAAATATATAATTATGTTTTGATATGGTATATATATGGATGTTTATGTAAAGATGGTGAAAAAATAAATTCTTTTTAAAAAAAGATAGTATAGAGTCATACTTTGAGGAGGCGGCAAAGAGGCAAGAAGTCTGGAAGATCACATCTTGGGAACACACTTTTGCCCATCTGACTGCGTTGCCTAATCCAGCTCTGCTGAGTGACTCAGCTCAGATTTTTCCCATGATAATTTCCTGTTTTATCTTGGGAGGCCTGCAGCACTTCTTTTTCACAACTTTAGCACTCATGCAAATTAATTTATCTTCAGTAATACAGTTTTATTACTGAATTACTTATTATAACCCAAGTCTTGGATAGCAGGTATATGATCAAACAGACCATATTTAGAGATGTTGGATTTAAGTGGACATGGAGATCTTCCTCTTGTAAGCATCCTCTCCAAAATAGATTCTTTGGAAAAGATCAAAAAGAGATCATATGTAGTTAGTATTTTTTTATAGCAAGGTAACAAGGTGGTGCTAGTCTTTTTCTAACTCATGGTAATTCCTGGCCTTGTTTAGGAGAGAAATGTTCTTGTTTTACTTCCATCATGACCACTGTTTTTTCTGAGGCTTCCATGATCACGAGCACTCATTGTCTCTCTGCACAATCTTTTTCTGCACAATCTTCCCAGAAATGTCATGAAAAGTGTCTTGCATCAATCTGCGAGTGCTTTCAACCAGTCCAGAAATATCCTGTAAGTCAAGTCCTTGCGTTTCTATCTTGGGCAAAATCCGAATGGTTATATTACCTATCAGAAATCAAAGAGAGACAGAAAAATGAAAGACAATCTTAAGAAATTGAATATTTTCAGAAAGCATTGTTTTGCTCAAGAAAGAGATAGGAATGGCATATAAATAGCACTATATTCTTGATGAAGCTGATGTTTAGAGGCACATGCAGATGATTATTAAATTACAGAATGTTTTCCAAGAAATGGCTTGGAATTATATCACATAGGGATCATATTTGAAAGTTTTGAATAGTTATTAATATGGATATTGGGCTACAGCCTCAAAATATAATTGCTTTAATTCTGGAATGAACATAGCTTAGACAAAAAGCTCATATGCTTAAACTGTATTTGGATGCACTTTGGAATATAAACAAGAATAGTCTGAATACTTTCCTACAGAGCCTAAAAATTACATAAGGTCTTTTTGAAAGAAAAGGCAATAATTCTCCCGCCAAGATTTGTTTTACTGAAGCTTATTTAACTGGGTACATTTGGAAATAGATTTATCAACTTGTCTGCTGTTTGTATAGAAAAGGCCTTTTTAATATAAAAAGTAAACATAAATAAATAAGGATCAATGTGTAGATCTCTGAATGATACTTTCAGCTCCTAAATGTTAGAATCCTGATTATGTATAAACATACAAATCTGGTAGGAATAAATATTGTTGCCAGAAATGTTCTACTTATATTTTTATAATTATAACCAGTAATCACCATAAGATTCAAGAATCTTTTTCAAAGGAGACTAAATTGAATAAATATTGCCCTTTGAATTTGGAGTATATGATAAAATGCAGTTATAGGTCTGAGAGAAAATTAGTATATTAAGAGAATGTAAGTGTCTGTTTCTTTGCTTTCGGGCGCAGTGCATACATTATAAAATCAACATTTTGTGTTAAATGTCCAGGTTTGTGTGAGGGAGAGAAAGAGACAGACAGACAGATTGTAGGATAAGTAATAGGACAGAGATAGAAGAAATGAGCTGGATCTTGGGGTATGATGGGTATCAATAGGGGAACCTAGGTTAGTTGCCTCTATCTGTTACATATTGTAGATAATCCAAATTTCACAAATACTGCCATTGTCATTGCTATCTAAACTATAAGCAAAATTTTCTAAATTTGCACCTAAATATGTAAACTACTATGTGGAAATGTCATAGAAATCTCTGTCCTTTGGGAGAAGGGGATGATTTTTTCCCCTGTAGACAGAACTATTCATCTACCAAATTTGTATATCACCATAATCAAAATGGGTGAATAGAATTTCTATTGCTTAAATTGCTTTCTGAGCAAGACAGAGCAATTGATGGCAATTAAAAAGAAAAACCTGGGCATGGTTCTTTGCCATTTAGACTTACCTGGATCAAATCTCTTATCCTTGAAACTGTAAAAATCTGTGTAAGAAGATATCACAATGGGGACAATGGGAACCTAAAAGATAAAAGGCAGTTGAAAGATAGAATATTGGAGAAATACATCATGAGTTTTTCCTCCCTTGTGACAGTCTTCTGCAGCCACAATTTTACAACAACTTTCACTAATCTAACTATCTCTAGATATGTGGACTTCCAGAATTCCCTCACCAATGTGGGCATTGCTGAAATTTGTAGAAATTGGAGTCCATGTATCTGGAAAATGTCCAGATAGGTAAAGATTAGTTTACGTCTTCTCTGAACAGGATTATAAAGCTCTAGATCAGTGGTTCTCAAAGTGGGCGGTACTGCCCCCCAGGGGCGGTGGGAACCCTTAGGGGGCAGTAAGAGGCAAGGGGGGGCAACAGGGGGGCGGTGAGAGGGGCCAGGGGGGCGGTAGGTGGTTCGCCATGCTTTTGCACTTGAAGCTCCCTCGTGTTCCTCGCTCTTATGTGCATGGCAGCCCATTCTGAAAGAAAACGCGAGATGTTTTCTTTCAGAATGGGCTGCCCTGCACACAAGAGCGTGGAATGCGACGGAGTTACAAGTGCTAGGTATGATGCCCACCTCGTGGCCCGCCCAGCCCCCGCCCAGGCTCCGCTCCGCCCTGCCCCACACGACTGGTCACCCCAAACTGTGTCCCACCGCGCGACGGGCGTCCTACCTAGCACTTGAAGCTCTGTTGCGTTCCTTGCTCTTGTGTGCAGGGCAGCCCATTCTGAAAGAAAACGTGAGATGTTTTCTTTCAGAATGGGCTGCCCTGCACCCAAAAGCGTGGAATGCGACAGAGTTACAAGTGCTAGGTATGATGCCCATCTCGTGGAGCGCCCAGCCCCCACCCAGGCTCCATTCTGCCCCGCCCCACATGACTGGTCACCCCAAACTGTGCCCCATCGTGCGACGGGCGTCCTACCTATCACTTGAAGTTCTCTTGCGTTCCTCGCTCTTGTGTGCAGGGCAGCCCATTCTGAAAGAAAACGCGAGATGTTTTCTTTCAGAATGGGCTGCCCTACACCCAAGAGTGTGGAATGCGACGGAGTTACAAGTGCTAGATACTGAGCATGGCACAGCAATGAGGGAAGCCGACCGCTCCTGAAGCTGCCCGGGCAAGCACTTGTAGACCCGCGGGAAGGCCCTGGTGCAGAACCTGCGTGTGTGCGGACTTTACCACCCGGTGTCCCCATCACCTAGCAACCCAGTGCACGCAATTCAGCGGGCTCTCCTCTGGCATGGTGCACCCACGGATCTCAGCCCAGCTGCCCCCCAACATCGACCCCACCAAGGCGCCTGTGGCCTTCGGCCGCCGAGGCTTCCCCAAGCTCAATGAAGAGCTGCAGCACCCTGAGCTGCTGACGTGGCAGCCGGACTTGATGGCGCTCTGCGACCTGGTGCACGACCCGGAGAACACTTACCAAGCCATTGGCCTGGGTGGGCGACGGCGGCCTGGCCATGGCTGGCGGGAGGGAAGGGAGGGAAAAAGGAAAGAGGGAGGGAGGAAGAAAGACAGAAAGAAAGAAAGAAAGAGAAAGAAAGAAAGAATGATGGTAGGAAGGAAGGAAGGAAGGAAGGAAGGAAGGAAGGAAGGAAGGAAGATAGACAGAAAAAGAAAGGAGGGGGGAAGAAGGAAAGAAAAAGAAGAAAGAAAGAAAGAAAGAAAGAAAGAAAGAAAGAAAGAAAGAAAGAAAGAAAGATGGTAGGTAGGAAGGAAGGAAGATGATAGGTAGGAAGGAAGGAAAACAAAAAGAATGGGAGGGAAGAAGGAAAGAAAAAGGAAAGAAAAGAAGAAAGGGAGGGAGGAAGACAGAAAGAAAGAAAGATGGTAGGAAGGAAGGAAGACAGACAGAAAAAGAAAGGAGGGAGGGAAGAAGGAAAGAAAAAGGAAAGAAAGGGAGGGAGAAAGGAAGAAAGGAAGAAAGCTGGTAGGAAGGAAGATAGACAGAAAGAAAAAGATGGTAGGTACGAAGGAAGACAGATAGACAGAAAGAAAGAAAAGATGGTAGGAAGGAAGGAAGACAGAAAGAAAGAAAAGAAAGAAAGATGGTAGGAAGAAAGACAGAAAGAAAAAGAAAGAAAGAAGGGGCAAGGTAGAGAAGAAGGAACGAAAGAAAGACTTATGACCACAATTGAGCCTAACATTTTGGTTGCTAAGCAAGAGCGTTGTTAAGTGATTTTCAGCACACTTTACAAGTTGGCCACACCCACCCGGTCACCACTAAGGCACGCCCACCTGAGGTGGGGTGGGGGACGGTGAGGATGAGTTTGTAGCACCAAGGGGGCGGTGGACTGAAAAAGTTTGGGAACCACTGCTCTAGATAGTACTTGTAATTGATTAGGACTAGACATTTTAAGATCAACAAGTCAATAAATCTCCTGATTTCTCCATTTTCTGTGGAAATTAATTCTATTTCATGTATTAGGTGAAGTGGGTGCTGCTCCATGAAACTTATACTGTATGACAGCTGTCTTCAAACCACTGAGGTCCTATTGGTTTAACTTAGAAGCCCTGTAACTCCCAGTGAATATGGCAATTATGAGAGACAATATCTGAAGGTCATTAGAATCACAAAACAAGCAAAAGAAATGTATCGGATGTTGAAATGCCACAAAATTTTTATAACACATTTCTGAATAATCAACTGTATATCAAGGCTGAGTATGCTTCAAAAATGATTAGGCAGAAATTCCTTAGATCTCACACAAGTATGGCACTTCTCTGCTATTCATAAAAATAGCCCACATGAATCTGAAAAGAGGTGCTACTTCAATGAAGAGAGATATTACACTTGTGCAAGTTCCAAAGCTTTTTTCCAAATAATATTTGAAGTATGCCCAGCCTTAATATGTATGCCTCAGCAGTACCTGGATATCTGTGCCTAGGCTTGAGAGCTAATGTTCAGGTTAGTAGTTGAAGGGAGACCACTAAGAAATCCCAGGATTGTAAGATAGGCTTGGAAGTCAAAGAAACATCTTGAGAGGAGGCAAAGCTACACCAGTTGTATTGTTTCAAGATAATTGCAAAATGTGTCATCAGGAGTTAAGCTTCACCTGAGGACATCTTTTATTTCTGCTCAAGTAAGCTTTTATCCATATGTTGAAATGAAAAGAAGGAAAGAATGGAAACAAAGTAATCTAAGGTAATTTCATTTTACTCATATAAACTTGCAATTTCTCAAAGGTATTTTACTAATCACTTATAAATCTGAACTATAGTATTTATGACAGCATTTGACATCTGTAATGGAAAATGGGAAAGACATTGGGAGCTTGGGCAAAGAGGCACTTCCAGAATCAGATAAGAACCCATAACTCAGCTCAGAGCTATAAGAACCCATAGAGTCAGATAAGAGTCAGAGTCAGATAAGAACCCATAGCTGGATAGTAGGCAAGAAGCTCAGAAAAGACCTTTCCCTAGTTTCGTAGGCAGTAAAGGAAACTGGTGAATTGTACTTTCAGACTTGTAACATTATTCAGTCAATGTAGCATTACAAAAAAGTAGAATTAATTTATATGTTTGTAATGCCTAGCTGGTTTTCTCTGCAATGCTGAGTCAGAATTTCCCTCTTCCACACAGCATCAATGTCATTATCAGGAACTTTTTACCTGAGCCTTTATAGCCAAGTGAAAGGCGCCCCGCTTGAAGGGAAGCATGGTGTCCTCTCGGTTCCTGGTGCCTTCTGGATAAACCCAGATCCTCAGCTGGGTTAATGAACAGCAGGGGAAAACAAAAAGACCACCAATTACAATTTGAAGTGTGCAGCCTATCTTCTGAAAACATTCCAGCCCTTATTCAGCTATTTTGTTTAAAGAATTGCCCTTCAACCCAGAAAAGAAATGGCATGCCCATTTCCCAGTCTGGCTCGTTTCTCAGTCTGCTACTTCCTATGCTAACTGCCCCAGGTTGAACAGGAAATGGTGGCTCAAGTCCTAAGGAAGAAGCTTCGAATGAATAGGTCCCAATAAAAAGAGAGTAATATTGAGGACTTTGCTTTTAAAATAGACAAGTAGAGGCTTTCTGCAGCCTTCCTGTTGAATTTATAAAAGTCAGGAAATCTGAGGAAGTCGGCTATATTACTCATCTTTACTGTTTCTCAAAAATAGCTGGAGTTTTCCCCTTAACTCATCCTCTCACACCAGGAACAAACAACATGCTACCTATGAATAAATCACACTCAGTTGGTGTCAGCAGTCTCCCCACCCACCTCATTTCTTAAAAATTCTTTCAAAATAAGAAAGAGAGAAGCATTTGTTGCAAAGGACCTGCAAGGATATTAGAAATCATCGGGTGGGAGAGGGAAGGAACTCTCATCTTTTGGTAAAGGTAAACAGGTGTTTAGTGAGGGACCATGGATAGAGTGGCAGCCATTTTGGGAACAGACCAGTTTTCCAGAGGAGCCATTTTGTGATGCCTGACCTCAATCACTCATCTTTAAATTCTAAATGAATGGCAGGTCTAAGGTTCTTTTTCTAATTTTTCCCTCATAGTAATAGATCTGTGATTCCAGAAAGGCATAGTCCAAGAGTAGTATGCTTAGATTGCCATTTCCTTCCTGTGTTTGGTAAAGGTTGCATCAGTTAAAGGCCTGGGGATATTAGGAGGGGAGGAGAGGCTTCAGGACACCCTGGTTTGGATGCTTTCTTGCCTCCATAGTAGCAATTCCCAGCATTGCCCATGTGCTCCTCTGAAGTAAACTTTCCCACACATCCATTTCTATTCTATTCTCCCTAAATCACTAAATACCACCATCTGTCTTTTATTCAGACTGAGAGAAAGTGTCTTTAGTACCAAAATTGAGATAATAGTGGCAGAACTGTGTCCTTCAAGCCAGTTGAGCTTCTGGTAACTACATGGAGATATTCGTGTTATTTCTTTGGCATCAGGTATGAAAATGTTTTGCCAGTGCTACCTTCTGGGATATTTTTCTAATTTTGCAGTCTAGTCAAATCTAGGATTTCCTAGCAGTCCACCATCCAAGACCTGCCTGGATGTAATCCTACTTTGACATTCAGTCAGGTTGGCAAGAGGTTGTATTAGTATTAAAATGAAGGATCCTAGAGGTGGAGCTCTTGCTCACAATCAGGAGGTTGTGAGTTGGATCCTAGGTAGAGGCAGATGTAAGGGTCTCCTGCTTGGGCAGGGGGTTGGACTAGATGACCTGCAAGGTCCCTTTCAACTCTGTTAATCTGTATCTGATCCAGAATCACTACTCAGATATAATGAGATGGACTGGTTTCTTCCATGTGTGGTCATTGAGGTGTAATATATTCAATGGCTAATTGTTTAAGATGCCATATAAAAGAAAGGTGGTGAAGAGGCTAATTTTTTATAGTAAGATGGTAACATAAATTAACTTCCTTCACATTCTCACTGTTAATAGTATTGGAACTAAGCTGAGAATAATAGTGAAGGGAAAAAATAGAGGAGGCAATCATCTCTAAAAGCTTCAGCATCCATATATTACTTTGTCCTTCCAGTTAAGTGAGCAAGGTAGGTTCAAAGAGCTGATGGTCCTTTAACAAAGATACACACATACAATACATAAGGTCATTCCTGATTTCAGGGCTCCTTCCTCTGCAGACAACAGAAGTTTAAGATAATTTGGGCTCTTAGAAGCATTTGTTTTAGTACCTATAGAATGCAGGTTTTTAAAATTATTGTCCTATCTTTCCCAAGCAGGTGCCATCAACTAGCAAGGCTTTCATTATAAAGGATTAAAGTCCAACATCCACCCATTGAACGTGAGGGGTGAGTAGGGAAAACACTTGGAGAAAAGGAAGTTGCCATATACCAGGTCAGATTCTCTGTCCATCTAGCCAAGTCCAGTCTTCTCTGGCTGGCAATGACTCTTCAAGATTTCAGTTAGAAAATGACTTCTCATTTGATCTTTCTATTTGAAAATACTAGAACTTGGGATCTTCTGTGAACAAAATATATAGCTTTCACCTTGAATAATCCATACCAACAGCTACAGCAGTTTTCCAACAATACTTGGAATTCTCTCATTTTCATGCTTCTCCCAAAATAAAATCATATTCCCAAATTTCTCTCTCAGTGCTCACCTTCTCATGCTGCATCCTCTCTGCAAGGTGTCCTAAGGTGTCCCTTGCTTGGTGCTGCTTCTTGCGATCAATGAAAACTAAGTTGCATAACCAGCCACAGAAGCCCAGAGGCCCCCAATATAGCAGCTCTTTTTTGGTAATTGGTACACAGCGCTCTGGCAGGATCTCTGCCATTGCTAGAGAGAAAGAAAAGAGGGAGGGAGGGAGGGAGAGAGAGAGAGAGAGAGAGAGAGAGAGAGAGAGAGAGAGAGAGAGAGAGAGAGAGAGAGAGAAGAATGAATGAATGAATGAATGAATGAATGAATAAATATAAAAAATAAAAAATAAATAAATAAATAAATAATAATAAATAAATAAATAATAAATAAATAAATAAAATAAAATAAAATAAAATAAAATAAAAAATTTGAATGCAATGGCTCAAATAATCTGAATAACCAGATGTTTATTCCCTAACATATCTCCCAAATCAACCTTCTAGACAATTTTGGGGTTGGGAAGCGGAAGACAAAATCATTTAGTCTGTGTTTACAAACTGTAGTAAGCAATAATGTGATTTGTTTTATTTGTATGAACTCAGTCATTGTAGTTCCAAGTATTGTTATGAAATACATATTAAACAAATAAATTGGTAAGTGGTGCAAAACACTGTTCTGAAAAACTGGATGACTTTTGAGATAGACAGTGGCTTGGGGAGACTGTCTGGTGAATTTAACCCTTTTTGTAATAGAACTCCCCCACCCTTTTTTCTCATTCAGATGCTTGTTTTATCTCAGTCTATTTTCTTTTCCTTTCCTTTCCTTTATTTCCCTCCTACCTTTTGGCTATATTTATTGAAAGGAGAGAAGACAATATAGGTGTGTACAGGTAGTCCTTGACTCATGAGTCTGCCTGCTACGGTTGCAAGTTGTGATGGTCATCACCCTTGCTCTCTCTGATGCAATCATTAAATGACTGTGCAGATCATTAAGTGAAGCACAGGTTGTCTTATGGGGCCTGGACCTTCCAAGGTCTCCCCCATCCCCTGAGATACCCCATGCTTTACTTCCCACCCCTCAGGGTTCCCATAGGTGTTGGGCCTGATTTTCCCTCACTGGCTTCCTGCAGGCCTTTTTCCATTCCCATAGGAGAGAACAGCCACAAGAAACTGTTGTCGTGCCAAAATGGCAGCCACTTCCAGGTTGCAGCTGTGCAATTTAGGGATGGAATGGACTGCTCTGCTTCCTTAATATGGACTGTACCATACTGTGGAGAGCTCTGAAGCTTTCTGCAGTGCTGCACAGAGTGCATTAGGGAAGCAGAATTGACTGTTTTGTCCCTGGGCTGGGTGATTGCATTCCAGAAGCAAAGCAGCCACCGTTTTCAGATCAGTCACAATTCCTTATGGCTGCTCAGAAAACGACAACCACTTATGGGATGCAGCCACACAGCACAGAGACAAAATGGGACAAAATGACCTGCCATTCTTCCCTAACATGAAATCCACAGCTCCTGTTCTTCTTATTTTCGAAAAGTAAGTGTACCGTGGGGAGGGCAGGAGGGGAAGAGGGTGTGAGGACCTACAGGGTGGAAAGCAGGTCCAAGGCTCATAGGGACCAGTGGGAGAAAAAAGCAGGCCCAAAGTCTGTGGGGACTCAACGGGGTGGGATGGGGGTTGAGATAGACAGGGGCCCGCTGCAGTGTTCCTGTTGACAGTCATAAAGATGAATGACTGCAGGGGTGCTCCAGCTTCCATTACTTCAAAATGGGGTTGTAAGTAGCTTTTGGCTCTGTCATAACTTTGAAAGGTTACTAAGCAAACAGAAGTAGGACTACTTGTAATGACGTGTTTCTAACAGAGGTGGGCTCCTCATGGTTCAGACCGGTCCGCCTGAACCAGTAGCAAATCGCTGGTGATGTCATGATGATGTCACGGAACCGGATTGGTCGGTGCTGGTCCGTGGGCACCGCCATTTTTTTTTAAATTTTCCCCCCAAATTTTTTTCTGGGTTTTTTTTTCTTCTGCGAATGCACAGAAGCCAAGTTTCCGGCACTGTGCATGCGTCACCATCTTAATTTTGGCTTTTGGGGGGGGGGTTCGGATTTTTTTGCACTGCGAAAGTGCATGCGCGCCCACGAGACGCAGCGACGTGGCGCGGGAGGAAGCTAACTGGCAGCGAGGTAAGTTAGAACCCACCCCTGGTTTCTAAGTGCAACATAATGGTTGGTCTATGCAAATGGGAGACAATATTAAGTGGGATACCTTATTTTAGAGATAATCAGTTTTAATCAGTAATTTTTCATGGCCTTGAACAGTGTGTGGCTTCCACTAGGTAAGTACAACATATAATGTGATGCATGCATACATTTATGGGGGTGGCTGGGTGAGTATTATACAATGCTAAAAAACCATCAAGGTATGTATTTATATACGAAGAAATTGCTTGTTATTTTCTTTAGAGATCAATAGAATTCCTGTAGAAGTTCATACATAGTGGTAATTATTTATAAACTTTGGATTGTTAAATTTCTAATAGCATCAAGCCACCTGCATTTTTTACCTTGAGATATATTGTATAATTTGCCAAGTATATATTTATTTAAAAAAATAGATCAAGCAGATAGATCTTTTGTCAATAATTTCCATCTGAGCAAACCTTTTGCAACTTTATCTGGATGCATCAAAATATTGCAAACTCAGATTTAGGAATGTTCACTTTAGTTGGAGAAACATCTCTTTAAAACTGGAAGCTTCTATCTACTTAAATTCAATGCTTTTATCTTGCCTTCTATACATGGGGAAAGGAGATTTGAGAGGAGAATATAAATAAATGTTATTAATAACATTCAAATCATTTGGAATCTAATTCAAAACACTCATACAACATTCTAGATGTGATAGCCTAGCCACGTACCAAGAAGATCAAAATTTGTCTGATGGTTGCAAACAATCACATATGACTGCTTGATATTCAAATTCTCAGAGCCCTGCATAGTGAATGTGATGTTGTAGATATATTTGAGTGGACGAATGTAGAAGCAGACTAACCTGAAAGGAGCAGAACACAAAAATATAATTTAGGGGAAAGTTCTCCAAAGTAATCAATATTGACCCTTCTCCCCCCCCCCACTCAAGAATCAAAGGGACTATCCATTATTGTTGTTGCTATTATCGTTATTCATAGTTAAATTAGTACTTATTACATCATTTTCATACAAAAATGTTTGAGGGTTGATCAACTAAAGAATTTGGGGACATATGGTTTAGAGAACAAAGAACCCTCGTCAACGCTTTCTTTCCTTTTCCATCTTGTGTCCACTGCAGCTCACTTTATCAGATGCATAATATAGTGAAATGGTACATGGGAATGATCTTGGCAGGGTTGGGAGAGATGTTGCCCAGGGAATGACCTTGGGGGTGGGGGGAGATGTTGCCCAGAGAAGAGGGGAGAGCCCATAGCTGTTTAATGGCCAGAGAAAAAAACTCAGAAAGGATCCTCTTTGACTTGCAAGGTTGAAAAAACAGGTGGTAGATTTGTACTTTCAGACTTGCAAGATTCTGCTAATGTAGGCTTGCAATAAAGTAGAATTTAGCTCATTTGATCTGTTTCCTCTCTAGCCTACTTGGGAAGGCTAATAAGGAGGATTGAAACTGGAATGTGGTGGTAGGGGGAACCCCACCCAGAATCACTTATATGACATGGGAAGTGTAAAAATAATAAAATTAAATTTAAAAAAAAGTGTGTGCGGTGGTGGGGGATTGGAAGATAGGTTGATTATGAACATGAATATTACACGTGAGACAAATTAAAATTATTTTATCAATTAACAATTATAACATGTTAAAAACCATTTGCATTTGTTGATGTCTTTTGAAACTGCTTGAAATCTTTTAAAGTATCTTCAACAATTTTTTGCTTGTTGTTAAAATCCTATTTTCCCCAAAAAGTCATTTTATGGTTTGCTGTGGAGTGTGCTGGAAGATTGAAATGCTCTGATATTTGTCCTTGTTTTGAGTCCTGATGTCAAACTTGTTCCCATTAATCCTTTGTTGCAAACTATTTGTCCAATTTATTCTATGTAAAATTCAGAATGCATTGTTGGCAGATGATGGCATACATAGGCATCTCTAATTTTCTTTTTGTATCTGTTGGGGCCCATGATGGTACTCTTAGTATACATGGGGACAGATCAAAGAAGGTATCTGCTTGCAGGATCTGGTTATCATATTGGCATCATCATCTTTTTTCTTGTTGGTTTTGGAAAAAAAATGAGGCTGGATAGTTATATTCAAGTATGGGTTTGGCACTCAGTGCTTGAGAAAATGCCATGTCATTGTAAAACATGGGTTATAACCTATTCATAATGTATTTGAATGGTTTTAACTGTAGTTGATAACCTGTAGTGTCTTGGTTCTAATATTCTTTTTCGGTGATCTGTCCTTTAATAGATCCCCCTAGAAATTGATCTGGCTTTATTGATTTATTCTTTGATCTTGCTGGTGACAAATTTAAAACCTACATCAATTGAGTCACTTTATGTATTTGAGTAAGTGAGCTGTAATTCACAAAAGTGTATATCTCTTAATAACATTATTCAGAAAAAGTGCTACCAACCTCTTGATATTTTGCCACTCTAGACTAACATAGCTGTCCTCCTTTAATGTTTACTTATGTTATGGAAATGTTATATGGCTATATATTTTCCCTTGACTTCTCCTCCTTGATTTTCCATTATTATTTCAATGCCTCCTCAACATTATTGGATCTTTCTCCCACTACTGAAGAGATTAAAATCTCTCCTACAAAGCTCAACTAAGATTCACTTATATCTGACCACAAGCATACAATGGTTAAACGTCTTCTTGTTTACAAGACTTTTGAACTTTTATCACAGTTAGTACTGTGTATAGCAACTTTTAATTACTCAACCACCTGATCATTAAATTGTATCAAGATGTTCTTTCTATCATTGCTTCTATGATTTCCTCTCCTTTCTATATTGTCTGATTGATTTAAAAAAGCATCCATATGCTTTTAAAAAGCATCACCACTGCATCATGTGGTGGTGATGAGATGTAGCAAGTTAAACCCATCTCACAGGATAGTCATTATGGGGAAAACAGGAGGAGGAAGCAGTATTATATGTTTGCTGCCTTGAGTTACTTTAAAGCAGGGATCAGCAACCCGCGGCTCTGGAGCTGCATGCGGCTCTTTGGCCCCCCTGCTGTGGCTCCCTGTCCTCGCCCTCCACTCCCTCACCTGGCCTGAGAAGGTAAGGGTGACGATGGGAATGGAGAAGCAGCTGGGGATGATTCTCCGGCACTGGTTGAGGAACATAGCTTCCCTTTGGGCGACCCTCCTCCCCCTCTCGCAACTCCCTGGTTGGCTGTGGCGGGGCCAGGAGGGTGCGCATGCGTGGGGAGACCTTCAAGCGAGCACCAAAGCGCAGCAAAGACGCGCTCAGAGGATGGGCGGCTGCTCGCTTAAGGAGGGTCTTTGGACGTGGCTTCTCTCCTGCCCTAAGGATCTGGCCATTGCCTTGCTGTGTCCCATCCCCCCCCCCGCAGCTCTTCGGCCGAGCGGGGTGGGTGTAAGCTCCAGCCCAAAGCGGCAGGAAGCGAAGGCTGCCTTTGCTCCGGCGACCCTCCTCCCCCTCCTTCTCTCATGCGGGGCGCGGGGCATGGCAAGGCCATGGCCGGACCCTTAGGACAGGAG
Organism: Diadophis punctatus similis; assembly: GCA_023053685.1. Classification (NCBI taxonomy): domain Eukaryota; kingdom Metazoa; phylum Chordata; class Lepidosauria; order Squamata; family Dipsadidae; genus Diadophis; species Diadophis punctatus. The sequence goes on along the minus strand of JALIGW010000009.1, from coordinate 15,601,281 downwards.
AGAAGCGGCCCTGTAGCTGCCTTCACGCCACATTTGCGTGTAAGGCAGCCTTTACTTCCTGCTGTTTCGGGCTGGAGCTCACACCCTCCCTGCTCGGCTGAAGAGCTACAGGGAGGTGGGACGGGGCAGGACACGGCAAGGCAATGGCCAGATCCTAAGGGCAGGAGAGAAGCCACGTCCAAAGACTCTCCTTAAGCGAGCAGCTGTCCACCCTCTGAATATGACTTTATTGCATTTTGGTGCTCGCTTGAGGAGTCAGGGAGTCTCGAGAGGGGGAGGAGGGTCACCCAAAGCTCTGCTGGGGGTGGTAATCATTCCTCAGCACACAGAGAGAGAAGGGGAGAGAGAGGGAGAAAGAAAGATGGAGAGAGAGAAAGAGGGAAAAGAGAGAGAGATACCTTTTTCTCATAGAAAAGAAAACATAGAGCCACAAAACCTGGATAGGCGTAGCTGGGGGGGGGGGTTCATGTGACTCGGTGGGAGTGACATCGAGTTAGCCACACCCACCCACGTTTTGTGGCTCTGGGTGTTTTGTTTTCTCTGGGAAATGGGTCCAAATGGCTCTTTGAGTTTTTAATGTTGCTGACCCCTGCTTTAAAGTAATAAAAGCAGGATAAAAATCAGATGGATGGATGGATGGATGGATGGATGGATGGATGGATGGATGGATGGATGTTCCTGGTATACTTTTCCCAATTCTTCCATTTAAAATAAAATATAATTGTCTTTTGCCTTGACAGAAAATTTCCTTAACACTAATCAGCCTGTGAAAGATTACAATATGTTTTAAATAGAAAACAGGCAGTCCTTGACTAACAGACATCCATTCAGCAACCATTCAAAATTACAGGACAATGGAGAATGGTTCTTAATAAGTGTGTTACTATCTCTGCCTGAAATTTCAGCCATTGTAGCACCTCCATGCTCACAAATTCTCACAAAACCTGCAAGGCTCTCCAATATCTTCCAAGGCTTTCCAAGGTCATGGCAGGCTTCTGGAGCCTTCCGAAGTGGCTTCTGCACAACTTGGGAAGTCTTCAGTGGTTCCATGCAAACTCTTGAGTGAACAGCTCCAGGAATGAAGGCCTTGTGCAAAGGAAACTGCCTCAGATGGGCCACACAAGTCTCTCCACAGCAGGAGAAAAATGCCTGATGGTAAGTGGCATGTGGCTGATCTTCAGGAACATTGGACACCAAAGGGAGAATGGCACTATATGATATTTGTGAGCTGTGGTATCAATGCTAGGGCAGATGAAGAGGCCTGGAATGGTGGCAGCTGGCTGAGACTGCTAAAGGCCGTAGGCCTCTACTATATTTCAGATCCAAGCCTGGCCAGGTTGCTAGTCCTGCAGGGCTGGCAGCTATAGCTTTCAACACATTCCCAGCTTGGCCTCCTGCAGCAAGTCTCCCAGGGCTTCTCCCACCCTGTGAAGCACCCCCATGTTCTGTTTAATGATTCATATAATTGCTTAATAACTGCAACTGAATATTATGCTCATTGAGTGAAACAGTCATGTGGGTACCTCAACTTCCAACCAAAATTTCAGGTTCAGTTGTGATAATAAATTAAGGACTACCTGTAAGGATAGAATACTAGGGAAGATCATAAAGTTCTTGTCAAAACATTTTTTATTATCTTGACTTTTGTTGTAAGTCGTTAAGCATTCTGAGCCTTTGCTTTCCTGACTTCATCTTTGCAGATTCTGGGTATCTGCTGATATTCTGCCTTAGTTATGTGTCCCTCTTTCCATTTTTTGTACTTGCCCTTTTTGTCTTTCAATTTGTCAGAGAGTTCTTTGTGCAGCCATTTCTTCTTGGATTTCTTGATTTTGTTGATGAGGCTGGAGCTGGACAGAGGACATTACAAAATAGAGTGCTCCAGAACTATTCAAGTTATTTTGATAGTTGAGACTAAAGATATTATAAAGACATTTCCTGCCTGACAGTAAAATTACGTCAATGTTGTTTTCACATAACATGCAATCTATCAACTCCAATCACATTTTAATTTAGCATATTATGCAAATACTATTCATGTCGTTAGTTTACCTGTCTTATGTGCATCTGGAAAAACCAGACTAAGTTCAAGCGGGGTTTAATGTACTGCACAAAGATAGCCACAGATTCTTCAATGGGGAGTAAAACAGTTTGAAAAGGACATGGACAAATGACAGAAACAACAGGCCCAAATTAAGAGAAAACTATTAAAAAGCTTCCTTCCCCACCTGCCCTCCTCCAAATCAGACTGCAAGCTCTTGCTTGCTTTCAAAAAGTGAAACAAACAAATGGAGAAATATTAGGGAATTTTGCCTTTATTATTTATTATTTATATTCAAAATCAAATACTTCTACGACTTCAAGTGAACCAGCAAGAATTCAGTGATCCTTTGTTATTCCCTTTAGGGCATGCAATACATTTGCTATATATAATTCTATCTGCTGTTATCAAATGTAATTTAGGTGTGGATATTTCTGAACTTGCTTAACACTTGCTTATCAGAGAATCCACAAAGGACTGGAGGTATGTAATATATTCTTCTGAGATAATTAAGTTTGTATTGAGAAATGTATATTTTATTTGGCCATGATGAATTTCAGAGTTCTAGTCTAGTTCCGAGTGGAGAGAGTGTCAGGACTGCCATCCTGCTATATCACTTTGACCATTTCATGTGCTCCCTGAGATGATGTTTTGAGGACCCCCTGGTGGATCGGTGCACTGCCACTTAAATTAAGATAATCAGGCAAGGAAAATGACCCATTATAGTGTACATTCAAGAATTCTGAAGCCTAGCTGGTCAACTAGGGGATGGGCCCAAGTCGATCCTGATGATTACTTCTGAGAAGTGCTGAGTCAAGAGCTGTACTACACCTGCTTGTCCTGGGAGGGCACCCAGAAATCTTCAAGGGTGGTACGTCCTGGCCAGTGAAGTTGTGATCAATCTGACCACTTTCCATGAATGACTGGACAGGACATACAGAATCCCTATACCCCAGAGAAGAGAGAACTCTTGAAAGTGGATAAGGGAGGGCCAAGCCCCAATGACGTCGCAGACCCCAACAATGCTCCACCGAATACTTTACCAGCAAAGAGGGCCACTGGACTGCTGAGTTAGCTTGTCAGCCAACAACCACCCCTGCAAGAAACATCAAGAAGAAAGAGAAACCTCCCCACAAGCCAAAGGAAGGAGGGGCGGAAAGATTATAGAGTTCACACCATCTTTTAGTGATGGCAAAGGAACTCCAACCAAGAGAACTGAGGTCATCCTCGAGAGCGATAGTGGAGGAGAAGATGACCCCATGGGCTGTTCTTTTCCAGGAGAGGCAGAATGTCAGGATTGCCATCCTGCTATGCCATGCTTGCTTGCAGCCAGCCTGCCATACTCAATGAGAGAGAGCTATGGGTTGGGATAAGGGAGGGTCAGCATGAGAAGAATTGAAACTACACATTGTGCCATCCCATGAGAGTCGCCGGCCATTCCAAGGTCACACTATGAAATAGCAATAGCACTTTTCTTATATACCGCTTCATAGTGCTTTACAGCACTCTCTAAGCGGTTTACAGAGTTCAGCATATTGCCCCCAACAATCTGGGTCCTCATTTTACCGACCTCGGAAGGATGGAAGGCTGAGTCAACCTTGAGCCTAGTGAGATTTGAACAGCTGAACTGTTTAACTAGCAGTCAGCCTGCAATGGCTGCATTTAACCACTGCACCACTTCAGCCCGCAACAAAGTTACCCAAACAAGTTGTTAGAATTTAATTGGACACTCGAAGATAACCAGGGGGGAAGGTTGAAACAAGGCAAAATTAACTATATGCTTTGAGAACAAACCCCCCAGATCCAGCTTTGCTTCTTCTGTAACCACTTGGCTTTGGTAAAGTGTACTTTTATTAACAATGGATTTGAGAGTCTTTCTTTTCTAACTGACCAAGTTGGGATGATTGACAGTGAGCATAGGGGGGAAAATGAGTCCCCATAAGGATATTTAGTTAGTTATCAATCATTATTTTTTAAAAATTAAAACAGTAATTTCAGTCATTACCTCTCAGATAGAACCCAGCAAAAAGAGCGGGATCATTTTACTCCAGAGGATTACATTGCACATTCACCTGCATTACACAAACTCATAATGCCTCATTTATGTATATTTTTATATCACTACAACTCAATCAAAACATTCTGTGTTTTTCTTTTATATACACTCTTCTAATTACATCCTTCAGCCACACATCGGTCAGCCTCATTCTCTTACTCATCTACCCATCTCTTCTGTCACATGCTGCCATACAATACACAACACACAGAGAGAAACTACTCACATAAGAAACATGCTTTCACTGTAGTTTAGCTGTTTCTCAGTCAGCTTGATAGCATGGAAGAAAGAGATTGTGAGGGGATGTTTTAAATTTACTAAAAGGGCTCTCATGAGGCTTGACTTATAAAACTCACAAGTGATCCCTTAACCTTAAACAGGCAACAACCAGGCTAGCCAACTGGAACAAAATATAATAAATCCAGATGTCAATCCTTTTCATCTCTATCCAAACAATAGTATTACATGGTTTAACAGCATCAACCCCACAACATCCAATTTGTTTATCATTTCATTTTCCAATTTATCTTATTATCTATCAAAAGAGCCTTTCAACTATCCAAAACAATCAGTTTAAGAATCCCAAAACAGAATGCTTATTTGAACAAAAAGCCCTCTCTAGTCTTCCTGCCACAATTCTTCTCCCTATATCCTTGTTCAAAGTAGGTTTTCTTCAATGCTTTTTGTCCACTGACATCAGTATTCTAGTAAAGAGTACCTGGTCAACCACAGTGCTGAAATAAAATTTTATTTTATTATAAAATATATATTAATTTATTGGTTCCCCTCCTTTAAAAAAAAGCCCTGACTTTTTTTTACACCCAACAAAAGGATGTAAAAAACCAATCAATAGAAACACATTTGCCATCAGAAAGTCAATATTCAGAAATCAATTAGAATACCTTTCAGGTTTCATCTGTTATTGAATTTAAAATGGCAATCACAATATAAATTAAATGAAAAGTCAATATTCAGAAATCAATTAGAATACCTTTCAGGTTTCATCTGTTATTGAATTTAAAATGGCAATCACAACATAAATTAAATGAAAACATTGAGGCAGAATAGCTGCATCAATTCAATTGTGCATCTGCAAAAGATTTTTATTTTACTACTGGAGTTAATCATCTTTATAATAATAGGAGGTTTTTATTTATATTAAAACTTCTTTATGATTGGGCACTGTAAAGATTTGAACACCTTCATTTAAATGTTAAAATAATGCATTGCCAATACACATATTTAATTTTCTTTTACTATTGCCACTTATTGTGTCCCCTTGCCTATCATGTCTGTATACAAATACATACAAATATTTCTGGTTATCTAGGGAAACACTTCAGGCAGTTGATGAAATGGACCATAATCATGAGTTCACACCATAAATAATTTGTTAATCTTTTGAATGCCAATAGATTGTTGAAAGGATAAGCTTGTGAAAAATGGGTGTTAAGTCAAAACCAATATGAAAAGTAATTATGCACTCTTTGCAGGAATTACCCCCACTTCTCTGATTTTTCCTTTGTCCATCCAGTCTTGAATAAATCACTCACAAATCAGGCCAAAAAAAAGATATTCTAGCAAGATCCATCATTCTCTTTCACCATACTTCTAGTTCCTTGAAGAAAGAAAAGGCTACTATCTTCTTGATCTGAAGGGTGGGACTATCTCGTTCTCATGCTGCTTTGTAGGTAAATCTTTGTCCCCTAGGCAGAAGAACCTGGACATCACTGGCCCATTTTTCAGAAAGACCTGGTGCCAAGACTTATCTTGTTCTCATCCCCCAAATTGAATTAACATCTACTCACTTAAAGTTTTCCACTTTTTGTCCAATGAATACAGCTACCCAAGGGGATATTGTGACAGACAGCAATAAAACCCAGCAACCGATGAAGGCCAACTTGCAGAGAAATCTGAAGGTCATGCTCCATTGATAAAGTAGAAAGATCACAAATAGTATGAAGGTGAGTAAGAGAACATCCATTGTTGTTGGGATAAAGGTGCAGATATGGAGAAACAAATAACACCAGGGAAGGTAAACAGATATTCCAGGGTGGAAAAGGGGGATGGCCCTTCTATAGAGATTGCAAGCTATCAATTGTTGCCTGTGGGAAGAATAGAGGAGGGACATTGACACAGAAATAGGTCAGCTGAGAGAGTGGGAAGGAATGCTCTAGAACTGCATGTGGAGTGTATTCTGAAAGATGAGAAGAAGATTGAACTACAACAGAATGAATCATTCCAAATTTATATATATATTTGGCAGGGGGCAGGCAGGCAGTCTCTTGCAGATAAAACCAGTCTGTGTTTTCAATATTTTTTTAAAGCCTGACTACATTTTGACAAGTAGATATTATTGTTTGAAATGGGAGAGGAACAGATAGTGGTACTCTGTTAGGCGAGCATCCTTTGATGAGGTGTTTAAAAAAACTATTAGGCACCCTTCTGAGATGAGTGACTTGTTTCTAAGAGCTAGAAAGATCCAGAACCAAGGACAGGAATTTTTCATGAGATGTGGACCAATATACGTTCTTGTGCAATGTTACTGATGACCACAAAAGCATTTTTTTATGCAAAGCTAGTCAGAACATGTGAACTTTCACCAGGATGTGAAGCTCATTTCACTGCTGAACCAAGTATCCTCTTAAGAAACAACCTGGCACAGGATTCTAGTTCAATTTGGGGGGCCATTTCCATCCTGTTATAACTTTAAAAGATCCTCCCTGCATGCCATGCCAATCGAATTTCTACATCTCATATCATTGGGAGCCACTCTTTTCTCAGAGCTTCATATAATATGGAAAAGAATCCCTAGTTGTTCTTAACTTCCTTGAGCAGGAGACATTGGTTTGATTGACATTATAGATACCTCTCTTCGAACATAAAAATTAAAAACCTTGTAAATAGGAAACTGACATTTTGTTCTGCTCCAAAGATTCCAGGTGGTAACTTCCAGATTACTACTATATACTGTTACTACTACTATTACTACTGCTGCTGCTACTTATTAAGGATTTTAAAATTCAGATTTACTGGTACCAGACATTGTTATTTTAAAAAAGTGCAAAGACACAGGATAGATTACAATATGTCTGGAGTAGGCTGTTTTACAGATGAAAGAAGAACAACGATAATCAGAACTGCTTTGCAAGATCAGATCAGGATTCATCTGTTTGCAGCCTGGTTCCCTTGATGTATTTTCCAAATAATTTCAACATCCCTTAAATGTCAGATAAGATGCTTGTTCACTGTTCAGAATTAAATCAAAGGAAGCTGCTTTTTATCAGTGTGTTACATCCAATAACTGTGTCATAACCTGTCTTTATAGTGTCATAGTAAACATATATTGGTAACCATCCATTATCTCAACCCTAATGTGACCTATAATAAAACACTACAAGGTATATGCTTCCTCCCTAAGAGGACTCCTTTTTTAAAGGAATTCAAACAAGGCCAGAACTGAAACCACACATATCCTTTTCTAATTTTGAACGCAAAAAGGTATAATTATGTGACTAATTTTTTCTTATTGTTCCTCTTCCACCACCACTCCTAAAATATAACAATCACTGCAATGATCTTTTGGTTTAGACTGTGGAAATCAGCAGCTGTTTTTTCCCTTTGTATAAAGACAGATGCAAAAAACGAGTAAGTAGTTCCACTTTCTCCCTGTTGCTTGTCACCTTCTTGCCTCTTTCTCCCAGCAATGGACCAATTGTTTCCTTGACTTTTTTTCTTGTTTTTAACATGTTGGAAGAAGCTTTTTTTGTTATTTTTTTACTTTTGTCGCAAGCCTTTGTTCATTGAGAGCCTTAGCTTTCCTCACTTCATCTTTACAGGCTCGGGCTATTTGCTGATATTCTGCCTTAATTATTTCCCCCTCTTTCCACTTTTTATACTTGTCCTTTTTGTCTTTCAATTTGTAAGAGAGTTCTTTATGCAGCCATGCTGGTTTCTTTTGAGAGCTATTATTTTTCTTCTTCATTGGTATTGTGCTAGATTAGGCTTTTATAATCTTACTTTTCAAAACTTCCCAAGCTTCTTGAATTGCTTTTATAATCTTACTTTTCAAAACTTCCCAAGCTTCTTGAGTCGTTTTCCCTTGAAGATTCTCATCCATGGAATCCTTCCCAAGCTCTCTATAAGTTTATTGAAATTAGCTCTCTTGAAGTCCAAGACTCTAGTTAGACTTTGTTCTACTACTTGTGTTTGCATAATGTTGAATTCCAATATTGCATGATCACTTGCCCCCAAGGTTCCTGTAGCTTCAACACCTTCTATCATTTCATCTCTGTTAGTGAGAATTAAGTCCAATATGGCTGATCCCCTTGTTCCCTTCTCTACTTTTTCGGAAACAAAGTTGTCTGCTAGGTTTGTTAGGAACCTGTTGGCTCTTCCACTTGGTGCAGAGTTTGTCTCCCAGTTGATGTCAGGGTAGTTAAAATCCCCCATTACTATTGTGATGTGCTTCCTACATACCTTAGTTAGCTAACTAGCAAAAAGTCATCTACTTCCTCTGTTTGGTTGGGTGGACTATAGTATAGACCGATGGCAATGTCATTTCCACCCCTTAAAATCGACCCAAATGGATTCAAGATAATTTTCATCGTTGTACTCTATTTCTGTAGAGATGTAGTTATTTCCTTTTTTTTTGTACAATTTTTTTTATTTTCTCCACTTCATATACAATTCAATACACATGTACCTTAAAATATTACAATAAAAATACATATTTGTTCAATATAGTCAATCATTCAAAAGTCAATATCTTATTCAACACTTGCCTCGTCAGTCATCAGTCTGTTCCATTACACTCCCCTCTCTCTATTACACTCCCCTCTCTCTATCTCCAACTTCTCCTCCTACTTTCTAACTCCTTCCCTCCTCCTCTACCCTCTCTACACCTTCTCTTCCTCCCCTTCTATTTCCTCTTTCACTTTCTTTGCCTTTCCTTGAGTGCTTTTATGCTAACTCATTTTATATATGACAGACTGATTTTAAACTAATCATATCTCTTTTTAAAAAAAAGAAATATAATAAAAATAAAAATTTAACCAATATAATAATATTCTTCTTCTTTTTATGTAGTACTCTCTTCTAGGTACATGCTGCTATTTCCATCTTAACTCTAAAAAAAAGAAAAAAAATCTAATTTCTAGTTTTGTCATCTGGGATATTCACCAGTTAATTTCAAATTTCCTTCCAAATTAACCGCTATTTGCTTAACTTTCCAAGATAGTTAATGTCTTCTGCTTCTTAGTTTTAAGCCATATTTCTTCCTTCAATTCTTTAGTCTCTTTATTCATCGCTTCTGTTTTTTTTCCTTTGTTCTATCAGAAAAAACTAAATGTCCAATTATTCTTTTAATTTCTCATATTAATCATCAACATTCTTACTAATTGTATCCACTCTATAATTTTCCAACTCTTAAAATAATAATAATAATAAAAAATCTTAAATTTTACATTTAAACAAATCTCATATATAAAAGTAGTACATAAGTGTTAAATTGTGGGCAAAGATCGCAGGAGACAGACTTCAGAACAGCTCTTTTATTAGCTCACTCAAGCAACCAACACTTGCAGTCTGACAGATAGCCCTTTTATAGGGAGCTGTCAGACACAACAACCAATAGCGTATGAGCATTCAAACACATGATCAGGGTGGCAACAAGAGTTCAGGTAAAGTTCAACTATAAACATAACAGCAACAGTTCAGTCAGAGGTCGTCTAGTGAAAACAAGTTCATGGTTCAGTTATAGGTCAGTCAGAACACAACACCCCTCCCCTTCTAGATGGAACAGTCCGACAGACATAGTCGCGCAGGTAGGCGGGGCGTTTGGGAACCCTCCCTGACCTGCGCAGCTCAGACTCTGGTGAGGCAGCAGCCTGTTCGGACAGGTCTGCTGTTGCTCTTGGGGTGGAGCATGGAAGCTCCTGGAATGTATCGGGCATGGCCTCTGCGACTGGTGGAACCGGTTCTAATTGAGAACGCTGCTGGACTTCCACTTCCTGAGGGCTTGAGGTAGCTAGGGGAAGAACACAGGGCGTTACCTTTTGAGGTTCATTAGGTTCCCCTTTTACTCGGTTACGTAGCTGATCTATGCCAGCTCTGCTCCATTTTCAGCTGCGATGGCCTCCTGCAACCCTCTGCCAGGGAAAACGGAGCTTGGGAGGGCCACGTGCGCATATGGCCCTACCAAGCTCCGTTTTTGCTGGCAGAGGCTCCACGGCCCGGTCCTTTGCTGTTTCCAGGGCGGCCCCAAATCTAAGCACCCCACGGGTCAGATCCGGCCCCCAGGCCTTGAGTTTGACACCCCTGTTCTATGCTGATCTGAATGCTGATTACTGGTGGAGAAGTGCTAGAGTCTTTTTTTCTTTTGGGCTGGTTGATTGTCTCTTTTGCATAGTCTATATAGAAACTGCCAAAGAACCATTAGTAAATAGCCCAACCAAAGAATCCCGAAGACCCACCCACGCAGACAGGTAAGACACCAGAATATAAATTGACAGCAAACAGCACTCCTTATTTCTGCAAGAAAACAAGCAAGTGTAGAAAATTAGCACCAATCCCTCCTAGAAGAATGAAATATTTTAGGAAATATTAAAAAGGCAGAATATTATATTTTCCCTAAAAGAGAAATAGAAATCTTAAGGGAGACAGAAACTCAGAGTTTCAGCTCCCTGCCCGCAGCAGATATTTGGTGCCCAATAAGAAAGACTGGGCCAGCCTACCTATAAAACGAAATACTTCAGCTCCAGGATGATGGGATTATCCTTTAGGGAAAAGCCATTCAGTCACAATAGGAACTGCACAACAAGCTCTTTCATTGCATCAGCCCAGGCTTCAATGAAGCTTGACTCAGAAAACCTACAAGGTTAGCTATGACCCCTACAGCAGCCAATAGCTTGCACAGGAACAGGAAGCTCAAGGGCAAGGCCCAAGAGAGGGTATAAATAACCCTCACTCTCCATTCCATTTGGTCAGCTACCCAGAATCACACATGCTTCGTGATTCTGCTTCACCATTAAACCATCTTTCCAATCAGCCTCCATGTTTCCAGTGTCTTTCTCCCCACTTGGAACTGAACCAGATGGATATTTCTTCCAATATAAGCAAGCTCAGAGCATCAAGGACCTCTCACTTCAACCTTGAGCTACAAATATTCTCCTTTATTGATATTCCAATTTATCATGTTAAATTTTCTATGAAATTCTTTCATTGGCTTTTCCCAAGTTTTGCCAAAATAAGTTTCTTTAATTTGTCTTCTCTTTTAACAGAATGTTGTACTTTCTAAAATACCCCCTCTCTCCATATTAGGCAATGAATTTAATCTCATTTCAAATTTAGTCACTGGCTCTTCGTTTTTAATCTCTGGGCTTGCAATGTGATGAATGTGATGAATGAAAGGAGCCAAATTTTCTAGCCCAACTTCTGATTGTTTCCCATTGCAATATTCCCATATTTCCATCATATGATTTTTAAATAATAAAATATTTTTATTTTCCAACCCAAATACTGCTCAGTTTTATTATCAGCATCATAAAAGGCTTGATTAAATATAAAAGGCTAAAGAACTGGTTGGTTAATTTAGGAGCCCATCTTTTCCAAATTATGACCTTAGTCAGAGGAAATGTTTCAGTTCTTTCTAAATATTTTTGATAATAGAAAGTGCTCTGATTTTCACTATTTATTTATTTATTCCACCTTTAATTAAGATACTACCGTATTTTTCGGAGTATAAGACGCACCGGAGTATAAGACGCACCTAGATTTTAGAGGAGGAAAACAAGAAAAAAAGTATTCTGAACCAAATGGTGTAGTAATATATTATTTAATAAAATACCAGTGTAGCAGAATACTTTTTACAACCATGTACACTTTTTACAACCATGTACACTTTTTACAACCATATACACTTTTAACAACCATATACACTTTTTACAAACTTCAAACTTGACAGCTTTAAGACTTGTGGACTTCAACTCCCAGAATTCCTCCTCCAGTCATGCTAGCTCAGGAATGGGAGTTAAAGTCCACAAGTCTTAAAGTTGCCAAGTTTGAAGAGCCCTGGGTTAGGGGTGGCAAGGGTCTTCAAACTTGACAGCTTTAAGACTTGTGGACTTCAACTCCCAGAATTCCTCCTCCAGTCATTCCTGAGCTAGCATGACTGGAGGAAGAATTCTGGGAGTTGAAGTCCACAAGCCCCACAGCAAACCTGGAAGTTGGTCTTCAAAGCTGTCGGGTGGCTCGCTTTGGGCAGCAGCAGCGGCGGCGGCTCCGTAGCTGCCTCGGGAACAGGCTTCGGCCAGCAACGGCGGCAGTGGCTTTCCCGTGGTCTGGCGGTGGCGGCGGTGACGGCCAGCAGCAGCGACTTTGTTTGGGGCGATTTTGGCGGCTAGCAGCAGCGGAAGCGGCTTTGTTTGGGGCAGCCACGGCGGCTTTTTAATGGTCTGCCGCCGCCGGCTTTCCCGTAGTCCGGCGGTGGTGGTGGCTAACAGCAGCAGAAGCGGCTTTGTTTGGGGCGGCAGACCATAACAAAGCCGCTTCCGCTGCTGCTAGCCGCCACCACCGCCGGACTACGGGAAAGCCGCCGGCGGCAGACCATAAAAAAGCCACCGCGGCTGCCCCAAACAAAGCCGCTTCCGCTGCTGCTAGCCGCCAAAATCGCCCCAAACAAAGTCGCTGCTGCTGGCTGTCACCGCCGCCACCGCCAGGGCGGCCGCGGCAGCTTTTTTATGGTCTGCCGCTGGCGGCTTTCCCGTAGTCCAGCGGTGGTGGTGGCTAGCAGCAGCGGAAGCGGCTTTGCTGTGGGGCAGCCGCGGCGGCTTTTCTATGGTCCGGCGGCGGCGGCTTTCCCGTGGTCCGGTGGTGCCGGCCGCGGCCGTGGCCAGCGGCAGCGGCTTTGTTGTGGTCCGGCGGAGGCCCAATGCAACATCCGGAGTATAGGACGCACCCAGTTTTTTACCCTCTTTTTTGGGGTAAAAAGGTGCGTCCTATACTCCGAAAAATACGGTAATTCTTCTGTCTCTATCAAGATGAAAAAATGTATTGACATGGTTTATGTAATAATAAGATTTATTTGGAATTCCAGGGCCTCCATTCATTAATAAATGGATGTGTATACCAGCGGTGGGTTGCTCCCGGTTCGGACAGGTTCTTAGAACCGGTAGCAGCGACGGTGGGAGGCTCCGCCCACCCACCCGGTTTGCATGCGCAAACCGGTAGCAAACTAATTCAGAACCTACTACTGGTGTATACCATATTAGGTGTACATCATGTTAGGAAAACCTTAACCAACTCTAATAGCAAACAAGGGAGGAGTGGGGAGAATCAAGCATTTCCTTTGCTTCTGCCATTCTTCTTCTCCAGTTCCCAGCTTTACAAATCTGTATTCTTTAAACATAGGAGCCAGGTCGTTCCTATGTATGTTCCCCCAGAAAGAGTAGAATTGGTTTATTAGAATATAAATATGTTATTATATGTACTGAAGTCAGAAATCAAGTAAAAAAATGGACTAATAAAGAAGAAATGATGGACTGAAAACAACTCCACAACAAAAAGACAAGAGTCATGAATAGATCTGTTCTTTGAACTTTTCCAGACCAAAGCAAGGGTGCAAGATCACCCTCAAGAGTTGTTCCTCTGGTGGGTTTTGTCCACTGAGAAATGAGGAAATAATCATCTTGCTACTTTCTACTTTCAACGAATAGTAGAAAATAGTTAATACATTTAAACAGAGTTGCCAAAAGCAAGAATAAATTAAAGCATTGTATATAATACCAATGAAGATGGATGAAATAATTTTTTAAGGGACAACATGCGCATAGTGTAAAACATGCAACATTTCAGTAAAAGATGAATTGTCATCCTATACAAGTATAGAATAATGGTCAGCTAATACCTAGCTATATCATCTATTTGACTATAGTTTTCAACTCCATATTACAAAATTGTGGTGTTTGCAAAACAGGCATCTGTTCTGGGATCATCAATGTTGTATTGTTCTAGGATAACAGATCCCATAGACTTGCCATAAATTTGTTGTAACATTCATCAACATACTGGAATATTGTGACACTTACACAATAGTTCTTAATTCAGGGATTTGTTCTAATATTCCTGTGACTATCAGTACATGTTTATGGATGACCTAAAAAAAATGGCTTTAGCAATAGCCACAAATAAGTTAAGCAAGTGTGGATGAGATGTTTGTGCTTTGGGATCACAACAAACAAGATGGAGAAGTGTTCCTGCAGCATTTGAATTGAGAAAATCCATCAATAAATTTCACAATGAAAAAAAGAACAAAACCACCCCCCTTCCTGGATATCCCCATCAAAAAACAACAATGGCTAATCTTACAGGTCTACAAAAAGCCGATCTGTCCTGATCAATGCCTCAATTATCACTCAAGTCACCCTGAAATGATCATGATTGGGATAATAAGAATCACAAAGCAAAGATCAAATGCAATATGTAACTGGATGGAAAATAGGGCAGAGGAGAATAAAAATATAAAGCAACGCTTCAGGAAACATAACCATCCCTCAGGGTTAATTTGACAGGGAATGAAAACAGCAGAATCCAGACATAACAAGAATGCATTGTGACAGCCAATATATAGTAGGCACACATACCCATATACATGAGGTGGAATAATATACACAAAAAAGACAAGAAATTTTGTCCAGTGTGCAGTATCAGTCTCGTATGAATCATGAAAACACCTGAATATAGGAGCACCCTAAGGGCTAAAAGGACTGCATCAAGCTCAGGTCACTGCAAGAAAGTGAATATTAAAAGCCAAGAAATCCGAAAGGCTGATAATTAATGGAAAGGTCCTTAAAATTGTGGAGCTCTGAAAAGCATAGAATGCAAATTCTTTAGACTCAGGGTGAAATTATATGACCACTCTATAGTTAAGCAACTAGTATATTGTATTTACCTGATGACAAAAAATGTTTATAGCTGAAATATTACATTTTTGTATAAAATACCTATGTTGTTCATTAGAAATGGATTTTTATGTGATGAAGATTCAGTATAGCCTCTATTTCCTGATGTACTCTCTGATAAATCAAAGCTTGCTTTTTTGTTTTGGGGAATCCTTTGTTAAAATTATTGTAGTTGATAATATCTTAAAACAAGCACTGTTATTCTTTTTAGGAACTAAATTATAGAATGGAGGCTCCTTGTTTTTAAATGTATAATGTTGCTATAGAATATGAGACACTATTCTTACTATAAATATAAGCGTTACTATTGTCCTGGTGCTAGTGGTGTGTGTTGTGTGTTGTGAAGAAAGCAACTTGGAATTTGGAGCAAATCTATTGCAAATCCATTCCATTGCTTGTTTACTTCCAAAATTACTTCAATTTTTTTTAAAGTGCAGAGGAATAAAGCTATTGGAGTTTAGAATCACGTAAGCTCTAATGGATAATTTATAAAATTGTATGAAAAGCTGAACTGCTTGGAGGAAGGGCAAGGACAGTTGAATATGCTTCAATCAGGGATAGAAAAAAGAAATACAGCATTACTGTATGCAAAATAAGAAAATATAAGCAGATATGGTCAGTTTGTAGCAGTTTATTAGCTCAGTTTACTGAGCTTTTATTATGTGGGATTTTACTTACCCGCAGGAAATATTTGCATTGTCGCAAATGTGCTTAAATTCTTAGCTTTCTATGGCAAAAGCTATTATAAAGTTAAACAGATCTGGGACAATACTTCGTTGAAGTCTGGGAAATTTTATGATGGAACTGTGATAGATAAACATACAATTTATTAAAAGCTTTAAAAACTGAGGCTTAAGGCATTCCTTATAATATACATGCCTCACTCCAGTACTCTTCCTGCAGGAGACCTTTGATATATGGTTCCTTTAAAATGTGAGATGTAATCTTCATTTACACATAAACATAAAAATGCTGCAGGTTGTATGTTGGACCTGGACCTGGAACATACAACTCTCGTCACCCAGACACACATGGTGTGGATAGGTACATATAAATATCAATGCATTTATATACACCTGTCAGATCTAGAATGCAGAAATCTAGAGGAACTAAATGACAGAACTAGTTTTCTGAACCTCTTTGTGCCATTTGGTGGGCATTTTTGCAATCTAGATCTCATTATTGTAGGTCCATTTTTTTCAGCTTCTTAATTTATATATTTAGAAATACTATATGCTGCCCAGTCTGTTAATAGCTCTGGCCAGAAGCTAAAGTAAAGACATCTTGAGAAAGTAAATGTTTTGAGGCTTCTCCTAACCTTTAGGAAAGAGAGTGCTTGCTTCCATTCCACTGGCAATTTACATTATACATTTACACCACTCAGAAAGTTGTCTTTATTGTATCAATTTAGAACCCCACCACAATGTCATACTGCTTACTGAAGAGTGCAGAATGCACAATAAATGGGTGTCAGAGATATGCACAATTTTTGCCCTAAAATGCTTCACTTGCACTTCACTGCTTCACTTAAAGGGCTTGGTGATCTTTTCCATTTAGTGCTCATCCAAGAGATTGTGCTCCCTGAAATGATTTCTCAATTGCTATACTCTCTTAAGTCTGTGAGTTTACAAAGCATAACTACATATTCCCCTCATCCCCAAAACTGCCTGAAACTAATGTTTTCACTTTGCTGGAAAGGAGAAAGCCTGTTTTGTTCCCATCCAGCAGTAATACAGTGAGGGGCAATGTTGAAACAATACTAGTAGAATGGAATCAATTTTCATTCCCTACCTAGATGGGTCTAAGTTAGCAATAAATTGGAGTAAGTATCAGAAGGGACCCTAATCCAGAGAACCTTGTGTGCCAGATTTGGCTTAATGTGCATCTCACTTGGAGGTAAGCACTACAATATGGAGATTTCTCCAATTTGGAGAACTCATAGCATTCATATTGGATTGGGAGTGCCTCTTTGGGATCCCCACATCAAATTTTGGAGCTAAAGCTGTAACTGTAGACATATAGTTACATTGCATTAAAGCATCTGATATTTGCAAAGACTTTCCCCCAAAGTGGCTGCTGTTGGGTAGGGAGAATTTCTCCTCCTCCCCACGATCTGTTGTTTTTGCTGCCAGAGCTGGTTCTTTGGCAGTCTTGCTCCCTAGATTTTATGGGGGGCACTTGGGAATGACCTAAGATGACCTTTGAACAGTTGTGGAACCCACCCAGGAGGGGAATCTTGAAGATTGCAGCTCCTTGTGGAAGCAGCTGGAAAGTCATTGGTCTTTCTTACATTTCTTCCTATCAACAGAATGTTCTTGTAAGAAAGCCTGGGCTTTATAACTTCACTTTTTGAATTTTTGTTCTCTATCTGTAAATGTTAATTGGCTGGCTGAATGCTGATTTATTTCAACCCCCTGCTGGATTCTGGTTTTTTTCCCTGTATTCTCTCTTTGATCTATTTGGTTGTTCTTCATGGTGGGTGGAGATAACATCCAGGAATGGGTTAACTCTGTCTATGGTCCTATTGGACTGAGTCTGCAACTTTAATGACACGCCTCCTCCGGTTGTCCTTCCAGCTTTTAGACTCAGTCGATCTTAAGGACTAGATGTGTCATAGTGGTTCCCATTCCTGAATTCCAATCCCACTTACTATTTGAGCAAGAACTCAACAGGAAAGATCTTTTCCAGCGAGAAGGACTTGCCCGAAACTGCTGAAGGCTGCGTGGTGGCAATTTGGGGATTTCCCCTACAAGCAGGAAGGGTTTTGCCCGATACCGCTGAGGGCCATGTGGCGGCGATTGCTGACTTTCCTGCTGGTGTGAAGGGCTTGCCCAAACCTGCTGAAGGCCGCTTAATGGCAATCTGATGAGTGTTTGTTCCAGCACAAAGGGTGGCCGCCCGAACCCACTGAAGGTTGTGTGCCGGCGATCTGGCTGGTGGAAACAATGGATCAGGGCAGCGCTGCAAGCTTGCTCTGGTCAGCTGACCCTTCTGCACCTAAAGCAGACAGCCACGAGATTCCTGGGACCAGGAGCAGAGGCAAGTTTGGGCAGCGCTCATGAGCTTAGCTCCGTGGCGGCTGGCCCTCCATTTTGCACTTTGCGTTTTTGATTGCTTCGATAAACAGGAGGTGAGTGCTGTTATCGCAGATTGATTGAAGAGGTTTTACTACCTTCGGCTTGTGCTTTCCCCCCCTCCACCTCAGAGCAGCAGTACCCGGCTGGGTGTGTCTGCTAGCAGCCCGACATTATGGCGGATGCCATTTTGGAACTAGTCCCTTCTAAGGTGGGAAAAACATAGACCTACCATCCTCCCTTCATTGAAGTTGCAGGCTCCTCGGGATCAAGGCCTGCAAGAAAGAGGCATTCAACAGAGCCTCGTGACTGTGGGGGGTCTAAGAAGGCTTCTAAAGCCTCCAAGAGGGACGAAGAGAGAAGGCAAAGGGCCCTGGATAGGGCAATTGCGAAAGCACAGAGGGAGGCAGAAAGAAGGTTGCAAGGGTGCAAGCCTCTGTGGATCAACCCAGCTTTCTCCCAGTGGCCATCCATCCTACCCCTCAATCTGAGGTTCAGGAGGAACTCTTGTTACCTGAGGTCCCAGTTGAGCACTATGCCAGGCATGGTCCAGCCATTCACCTCAGCCTCCTTCATGCCCAATGTCCCTGACTTTTTTGCAAGCCTTCCGGGATATGGAACTTCTGAAATACCCTTTGATCAGCCTCCTAGGCACAGCGCTGCATGTGCTGCAGCCACCTTCACTCCCATGGTTGCTGGCCTTCGACCTAGCGACCAGTCAGAACCTTCAATTCCAACAAATCTGGGAATCCTCATATCTGAGGCCATCAGACAGGGTTTTGAGGCCTGCATCCACCACAGGGCGACTCCAGAGGCACATGGACTCCTAGGATCCCTTGCTTACCAGCCGGACCCACAGGATGTAGGAGCGATATCCCCCCCCCCAGGAAAATATCCTATGGCATCTCCTAGTCATTCCTCTTTATCTGCAGAGGAGGCATATAGAGAGCAGGAATTATCTGCAGAAGATGCATAAAGAGAGCAGGAATTCTCTGAGGATGAGGGCTTAGTGCCCGATCAGCCTGCCTTTGTGGCTCTTTTTCGCCCCTCAGTCTTCAGAACTTTGTTATTTAAAGCCAGGAAGGCCGCCAAAGTGGGGCCCAGCCAGCCTCCACAGGACCCGGGTCTTCAGGATTCTTCCAACCCTCTTTTCTGAACCCACTATTGAGAAGGAGGTCATCCCCTCCCCCAGCTTTTCCTGGATGTCGTTCAGCGACAGTGGGTTTCTCCAGGGACGGCACCTAATCCAAATAGCCTGAATAGGCATTACTATGATATGGGGCCAGACCTTTCTAAGCTCCTGGAAGTTCCCACTATTGATGCACCTGTAGCGGCCCTTTCTTCCTCTTCAGTCCTGGCTGATGCCCCTCTAGATGCCCTCCAGCCAGAGGACAAGAGATTTGAGCAGCCCTTAGTCAGATCTCACCAGGTGGCTGCCTGGGCAGTAAAGGCCTCTATGGTGGCCTCTTTCTTTAATCGGGCCTCCCTGCTATGGCTAAAACAGCTGCAAGGGAGAATCCCTCCTGAGGACTCGAGGTCACATCAAGATGTGAATAAGATCATGGCAGCCTTGGAATTCTCAACAGCCCACTTTTCTTCCAGATCCATTTCGTCATCAGTGGCCTCCCGCCAGCTTTTATGGCTTCGCCAATGGCAGGTGGATGCCAAACATAAATAGAAGTTGGCTTTCGCTCCTTATTCAGGGTGCAAACTGTTTGGGGATTCCCTTGACCCCATTTTGGTTGAGACAAGTGACAAATGAAAGATTTTGCTATCCCTCTCCAGGAGGACGGATTTTTGTTCCCCCCCTTATTTTCGTCGCCCATCCTTTCGAGGACAGGAGGGGGTTCGGCATTCACTAGAACACCTAGACAATTTCTCCCCAGACAGGGTCCCCTCACAGGACCGGACAGGGAAAGGAGGAAAGCGTTTCCCCCTGAAAAAGTTCTTCTGTGGTGGAGGAAGTCGTCCCTTCCATCGTCAGCAGTGACTATTTAACAGACTGCCTCATTTGAGGTCGACTGGCTCTCTTTGCCAGCCAATGGGACGATGTCACCACAGACGCAAGGGTAAAATTCAGCCTCTCCCTAGAATTCCTCTCCATCCCCCTGAGGCCCTTCATCAGGTGCCCTCTGTCAAAAAACACGGCAAAGAAGCTCCTCATGGAATCGGCCATAAGCCATCTATTGGACATTCAGGAGATCCAGCCGGTTCCAGGGGAGCAACGCGGACAGGGGTTTTATTCCCTCCTGTTCATAGTACCCAAGGCCTCAGGGGGATGGAGGGCAATTCTCGACCTCAAACATTTGAACTGTTTGAACAGAGGGTGCATGCGGATGAGGGCGCCCAGGACCGGACGATTACCCACCCGTGAGGACTGCCAAGCTTTGGTATGTCCCATTCCTGGATGCTATCTCCACCCACCATGGAGAAAGGGCATTGGTCTTACCTGAGATGCCTTTTCTCTGGGTGGTGGAGATAGCATCCAGTCCCACATGGATTTAGGTCCGGCCCTGGGGCACTTTGGAACAACTGTTTTCAGAATCCACATCAGTCTGCAGTGATCTCTTCGTCACAAGCTGGAAGGATGACCAGAGGAGGCATGTCGTTAAAGTTGCAGACTCAGTCCAATAGGATCATAGATGTTAACCCATTCCTGGATGCTATCTCCACTACCCAGAGAAAAGGCGTCTCGGGTAAGACCAATGCCCTTTCTTATCAATTTCTACTTTTCTTTAAGGAAACATGGCAAGTGCCTCTGGATGGTGAAAGTGCTTCTATTTGAATTATATTTTATTGAATATTCATTGCAGGGAATTTTTATTTTACCAACTTGCAAAAGGTTTGTGAATCAAAATATTCAGAAAATATCTTCCTTGGGTTATTGTTTTTTGTTTATTTCCTGTTCTTCATACTTATATGGAGCAACAACATATTGGATTACAGAGAGAAAGAGGAGGCAGAAACTTGTGGGGGGGGGGGCTGATTGGCAATATGCAATTTTTAGCTTAAAGTGTTTCTAAAATATTTGATAAGCTCATAAAAAATATTCTGAAGAAACTGACTTATATATTAAGTCCACAAAAGGAAATTTGATTTCAAAGCAGTAGACTCGTTGGGAAGAAATACGGACTCAGAAACAACTGAGACTGTGAAAAATATTCAGAATCAAGAGGAATGTGATTTCTAAGCAGTAAACTGGCCGAGAAGAAACATGGACTCAGAAATAACAGAATCAACTTCATATACCATCATGAAGCTCAAGCCTGTCCTTCTATATACTGTGTTTCCCTGAAAATAAGACTCAACCGGAAAATAAGCCTAGCATGATTTTTCAGGATGCTCATAATATAAGACCTACTCCCAAAATAAGCCCCAGTTAAGATAATCAGCCAGATGGACACATTTAGTACCATATTTCCCTGAAAATAAGACCTAACCAGAAAATAAGCTCTAATGAGTCTTTTGGAGCAAAAATCAATATAATACCCAGTCTTATTTTCGAGGAAACACTGGTAATAGCAGATAACAGGGGTGATAAGTGGTAAATGTCTTTTTGGGGGTTTGAAGGAGAGTCTGGAATGGACTTCTCACATTTAACTGGGGAACAATTTCATCTGGATTTTTTTTAGGAAGATAGATTGACTTTGGAGATTGAATTATTGTAGCCAATCAATCAGCAATCGATAAGAGATGGTATTAAGAAACAAATGTGGATATTTGATCTAGGACCAATTAGCACTAATTTTTGGGATGATTTGAGATAGTTAAGAAGCTGTGATAAATTTTCTACAAGTTGATTACAATAGCAAAAGTACTTAGACTTATATACCACTTCACAGTGATTTACATCCCTCTCTAAGCAGTTTACAGAGTCAACATATTGTCCCCAACAATCTGGGTCCTCATTTTACCAACCTCGGAAGGATGGAAGGCTGAGTCAACCTTGAGCTGATGAGAATTGAACTGTTGGCAGTCAACAGAATTAGCCTGTAATACTGCATTCTAACCTCTGCATCATCATGGCTCTTACAATAATAACTTGCTAACAGGGGTTTTTCGAATTTCAATCTTGTCTCTCTTTTATTATTATTGATAATTTTATTACTTTTATACTTTTATATAATACTCTTATTGTTTGTTGTTAATATAGTATATAGATGACAGACTAACTATTTGTAAATAGATTTAGTAATTTAAAATTCTTTTGGCTTTTTCACAAGGGGTGGGAAACTAACATTGTTGTATTATATTAATCAACATCCAACTAGGGAGGATATATGTGTATATGTGAGTCCTTTTTTTAAGGTAAGGTCCTTTTCTTTTTAAGGTCCTTTTCTCTTTAATGTTTTGTTTGGTGTGGGTTTTTTTATCCTTTTTTAAAAGGGTGTTATATTTTAACTTTTCTTGAATAAAAAAATTAAA
Organism: Diadophis punctatus similis; assembly: GCA_023053685.1. NCBI lineage: Eukaryota > Metazoa > Chordata > Lepidosauria > Squamata > Dipsadidae > Diadophis > Diadophis punctatus. The sequence continues at coordinate 15,578,730 of JALIGW010000009.1, read as the reverse complement.
AAAGCATCTGAAATTTAAAATAGCTATCTCTTTTTTGCTGATTAGATTTAGTCCAAAGGAGAAGACTGGAATAGAAAGAAAAAAAAAAGGTACATTTTTTTAGTTCTTAATGGAAATACTGTATGAGCCTGAGATTAAGCCTAAATTCTGATCTCCCTGATTAAAAGACTCTTCAAATTGATAAAGGGATTAGTCCTGTATTCCCTATTAAGGTTCCAGGTATTTTACTGATTGTAGAAGTTTTTTCGTGTTGACTCTGACATGGAATTTCTCTCATTTCTCTCCATCCAAATCTCTTTAGGATTTTCTAGTTGAGAGAACAGTTCAATGAATATCTTATTTCTATGTTCTCTACAATATATGAAATGCCATCTCTTAATAATACACACAAAGAGGGTGATAGAAATTGGTTCCTTTACTTTAAAGAACTCTCTGACAAATTGAAAGACAAAAAGGACAAGTATAAAAAGGGGAAAGAGGGGAAAATAACTAAGGCAGAATATCAGCAAATAGCTCGAGCTTGTAAAGATGAAGTGAGGAAAGCTAAGGCTCACAATGAACAAAGGCTTGCGACAAAAGTAAAAAATAATAAAAAAGCTTCTTCCAACATATTAAAAACAATGAAAAAGTCAAGGAAACAATTGGTCCATTGCTGGGAGAAAGTGGCAAGAAGATGACAAGCAACAGGGAGAAAGCAAAGCTACTTAACTCGTTTTTTGCATCTGTCTTTACACAAAGGGAAAAAACAGTCCAACCTATCAAAAACAGCACCACAAAAAACAGATTAGGAACACAAGTTAAAATAGGGAAGAAAATGGTAAGTGAACACCTGTCTACCCTAGACAAGTTCAAATCACCAGGACCAGATGGATTACACCCCAAGACTCTGAAGGAACTGGCAGACAAGATCTCAGAACCACTGAACTATATCTTTCAAAGATCCTGGAGCACCGGGGAACTGCCAGAGGACTGGAAAAGAGCTGATGTAGTTTCCATCTTCAAAAAAGGAAAAAAAATAGATCCAGGAAACTACTGACCTATCAGCCTGACCTCAATACCAGGGAAGATTCTGGAAAGATAATCAAGCAACGAATCAATGAACACCTAGAAGCAAACAAAGTAATAACCAAAAGCCAACATGGGTTTGTCAAAAACAGATCATGCCAGACTAATCTTATTGCATTCTTTGACAAAGTGACAAAATTAGTAGACTAGAGGAATGCTGTTGATATAATTTACTTGGACTTCAGTAAGGCATTTGATAAAGTAGACCATAACCTACTACTAGAAAAAGTAGAAAAATGTGGGTTAGACAGCAATACCACCAGATGGATTCAAAACTGGCTGACCAACCGCACTCAACGTGTACTGCTCAATGGAACTGCATCTACATGGAGGGAAGTATGCAGTGGAGTACCACAAGGCTCTGTTTTAGGCCCACTACTCTTCAACATCTTCATCAATGACTTGGACGAAGGGATAGATGGGGAACTCATCAAATTTGGAGATGATACCAAAGTGGCAGGAATAGCCAACTCTCCAGAAGATTGGCTCAAAATATAGAAGGATCTTGACAGACTTGAACATTGGGCGCTATCTAACAAAATGAAATTCAATGGTGAAAAAAGTAAGGTACTACATTTAAGCAAGAAAAACAAAATGCACAGGTACAGTATATGTGGTACCTTGCTCAATAGCAGTAACTGTGAGAGGAATCTAGGAGTCCTAGTGGACAACCATTTAAATATGAGCCAGCAGTGTGCAGCAGCTTCCAAAAAAGCCAACACAGTTCTACGCTGCATTAACAGAGGGATAGAATCAAAATCACGTGAAGTGTTAATACCCCTTTATAATGCCTTGGTAAGGCCACACTTGGAATACTGCATTCAGTTTTGGTCGCCACAATGTAAAAAGGATGTTGAGACTCTAGAAAGAGTGCAGAGAATAGCAACAAAGATGATTAGGGGACTGAAGGCTAACACATATGAAGAACGGTTATGTCTAGTTTAATGAAAAGAAGGACCAGGGGAGACATGATAGCAGTGTTCCAATATCTCAGGGGTTGCCACAAAGAAGAAGGAGTCAGGCTGTTCTCCAAAGCACCTGAGGGTAGAACAAGAAGCAATGGATGGAAACTAATCAAAGAGAGAAGCAACTTAGAACTAAGGAGAAATTTCCTGACAGTTAGAACAATTAATCAGTGGAACCGTTTGCCTCCAGAAGTTGTGAATTCTCCAACACTGGAAGTTTTTAAGAAGATGTTGGATAACCATTTGTCTCTGAAGTGGTGTAGGATTTCCTGCCTAAGCAGGGGGTTGGACTAGAAGACCTCCAAGGTCCCTTCCAACCCTGTTATTCAATTCTATTCTACTGCAGAGTTGAAGAAATGATAATTCAGAATCTGCAGCAAGTCTCTTGATTTACTAGAGTTTGGCAAACATTTTAACTTTCAGTTATTTAATAAAGGAAATAACAAAATTATTTTATATCATATGATATCATGTATCATATCATACTGTATATCAATGTATAAAATAAAATGAAGAAATCCTAGGATAACTTTAAGTTGAAGTGGACTTTTGTGTTGGAAAACTGTTCAATTTGGTACCAGAGCAAATTCTTGGATTCAGAATTCCATAACTTAAGCTGATGTCTATAGTCTGATGATTCTCATTTATCTAAATATTTTTTTAAAAAATCATCTATAACACAGTTGAATATTTTCCTCTGATAGAGTGTTTCATCGGGCTTTACTGTCATTGTGTTGTGGATTGTGCTTTTTGAAACATTTTATTTGTGGAGAATACATACAAATCCACAGAGTGACAGATATAATGTAGTATGGAAAATAATAATGAATCATATTGGCATATGAATGTTAAAGGACATAAGTTGAAGTGATTAAAATCTATGTTGAGTCTTAATTATATAATTCAGTTTTGCTCCTTCCTCATTTAAGGAGGCTGAGTGGATTATTAGGTTGTGAGAAATCCAAGATTAGCAAATTGAAGTCTGGGATTATTTCATGATAACTGATTAATTCAAATTCTTCTTGAAATAACCACTGTCTTTATAAAGGACACCTGATATATCTACAAAAGATTGTGATTAAGATTGTTAAACTAGAATTAAAACTCTACTCATAAAATAAACAGGAAACAAAACAGACAGAAGATAAATAATAATACTAGCAACCAATAAAAATTTAGAGCTAGCTCTGGCTATGCTTTGTAACTAAAACATACCTTGTCCAGTGAACACTTTTAGAAAAGATAGCAATTTCCAAACTAAGTCTGTATTTAGTTTGAGAGTGGTAATTGGCCTTTGATACTATAGATTATCAAAATTTTGGGTTATTTGTTGGATGATTTGGTTAATATGGTCCACCATTGTCCTTAATTTAATATGTAATCTTCTCAAAAAGATAATATCTCACAATTTACTATGTTCAAACTATTTAATAAAGACAAAAGGATTTCTGATTTTTAATGAACTCTGGTTTATCTGTTAGCAGTAAATGGGTCATGAATGCAGATGTTCACATTAGTATCATCCACTAATGGTATCATTTACTAATGATGAAATTGTGTCATAAAATCACTAATATTAGGAGCCATTTTTTTTAACTAACAGACTTTTCAAGATATCCTCAGAAAATCTGTGCATTGCTATTTAACTTATTGGTGTACCAATCAAGTTCACAGTCTCCCTCCATTCCATTATTATTCACTTTTATTATCCAATTATCCACTTAGTTCAATGCTCTCATCCTGCATTAATTATAATTTTTCAATTGTGATATATAGCAATACATGCACACATATGCACTCTTGTTCCTGTACAGTCACCTAAGTGATAAGGTTCAGGTCTATCATTCTACTCTGGACACCATTTGTCAAGTCATTAAGAATAATTAAGAATCCGCATATTTTGATCAAGCACCAAAAGAGTATATTTGGCAGTGTTTCCTTGGCCAAGACACTGAGCATATGGTCAAGGGAGCTTATATAGACAGTTCAAATACAGTACAGTTGGAAAAAAGTCAGTAAATATTGTCCATGCCTGTGCTACTAAGAAACCAGGATTTTTTTCTATATGTAGTTACGTCAGTCAATGCTAATCTTTTGCAGAGTTTTTCTATCCATAATACCTAGGTTTCCTATTGCCACATCTTGGGATCTGTAGAGTGCCTTAATTTTCTGCCTGTGAGCAGGTGATTTCTCATTTACAGGAAAAAAATGAAGTTAATGTAGCTAAGTAGAATTCTATCCCAGACCTGACCCATGTATCCGTCCAGAATAAGAATATATGGGGATATGAATTTGTGTTCATATTCCAGATAATAAAGATTACCTTTCTTCCAGGTTAGGGAGGAAAAAAAGGAAAAGGAAAAATAGATTAGCAGAGGCAGAAAGATGGGAAAAAAATACAGAAGAGAGGCTAGGCAAAATGAGTATTCAAGATACCTGGACTTTACCACAGTTATTCAAATTCACCATGGACAACAATTATTTTTATATACTGTCCTCCAGTCAGAAACAAGTTGCATGCTTAAGCATTTTCCATGTAATAGTGTAACAGCCCATTTCACTGAGATTAACACTACATTTTTTGGGGCAGAATGTGGATATTCAGAGTTTCTAGTGTAAACATTAATTATAAATTACATTTCAAAGAAATGTATTTCATGTTACTCAGGCAAGGAATTCAAATCATAGGTCAATGAGAGCATTTCTAGATAACACTATCATCTAATAAAGCAAAAATCTGTAAAACTGTTGGGAATATGTGCAAGGAACTGATGAGTATGCCCTTTCTCATAGCTGATTCACTGATTTATGGCTATGTAGATTGATTGTTTTCTCTCATTGCTATATTTAGTATATATATGTATATGTATATATATATATGTGTGTGTGTGTGTGTGTGTAACATTTTTTTGCTGATAAATTAAAATGAAGGGAGATTATTATAGATCTATTTCAAGCTATTTAGCTCTTATCAGATAGCCACACCCTTACTGGGATTTGAACCTGGGCAGTCTGCCTGTAAGGCGGCAGCTTTAACCTCTAGGCCACAGGCTCTCTTCCCTTAGTATTAGTATTAGGTTTAGTATTAAATATTGTAACAACTTTATCAACATGCCAAATCCTGTACTCTATACTTCCAAGATAGCAAGCAATATATTTTGGTATTCATATTCTTGTTTCCATTGCATTCCATTCCATTCCATTGCAAGAATATAAGAAATAATGTATAGAATCGTTCACGATTCAGCAAGATTAAGGATTTTCCCCCCTACCAGTACACAGAAAGTAATCACGTTGTATAAACAGGTGCTGACTGGACATACCATATGTATGTGCAATTGCATGTGATAAATGGTTTGCTTCAGTATAATTATCTATCTATGCACCATGCAGACTGCATTTCTATCCTTGCTATCTTATTAGTTAAATGAACAATTAGAGGCTGTTATTGGGAACACTGTGACTTATTTTAAATTCTCATTTAGAATCAGTTTCCTGTGTGTGGGACCAGTTGGTTATATAATTTGCCATTGGCAAGTTTAAAATTCTATATCGTGTTTAAATCAGCAGGGATCATTTCAAATAGATTTTCTAAAAATCAAATTATCATTTGATCTAAAACAAATGCAAAATCAGGACATCTGTGGAGGTAGGTGGATGAAGATATAAATAGGCTGACACTATAACCGTGCAGTCAGGGCCACGATCTTGACTTTTTTGGACACCCCTCCCCCATAAATACCCACAAAATCAATATATGAGCACAGAAGTAACTGTACTTATTACCCCATTGTTTCTATTGATCACTAATTCTTAAAAATAGCTTAGCTTTTTAGACCACAGGAGATTCTTTTAGTTCTTTCTTTCTTGTTTTTTTTTTTAGACTCCCCTGGATGAATGGTAGAAGCTACAATAAACAAAGCATGAGTGCCACATTTTGTGAAAACTGCCTTCACAAAGCAATTTTGTGAAGAATTGCAGAATTTCTCCGGTATAATCTCATTCCAAGGCATTTTGAAATGATCTCTGTAGCAAACAGAAAGGGGGATAGCAGTGAGAGCAGTGACTTGAGAAGAAGAAAATGTTTTAAAGCATTCCCATCCCACACCCTCACTGTCCACTTCCCAAGAGTTCAAATGTAGTCCATGATTATCTTAATGTTTGCCTATCTAAGAACAAAATAATTGACCTGCCTTGGGCTGCCACAGATCTGGAATGACAAAAATTTCTTCATCCCCACTCCAAAGTAAAGATAACAAAACAAAACAAAACCCTAAATAGCTTAGGACTTTATATGCTGGCTCATCTCCTGCTGAAGAATAGATGAAAATTGAAGAACCTGTGATAATGTCACTCCTTCTTCCTTAGTCTATGGAGCTGCAATGCAAACAATTGTCTTATTTCTGTAGAGACAATGTCTTACCTCTTAAAGGCCATGGGCTTTAAAGGAGTAAGGTAACTTGTCTACAGTGCAGCTCCTTAGGTTAAGTCAGTGCTTCTCAATTATTTTCTGTTATGTCCCCCCTAGGAAGAAGTAAACTTTTCACACGCCCCCCCCCCCAACTCTCCGCCAGGATATTCGGCACGTTTTCGCTGAAAAAACTCAAGTGGCTTATCAGCACGATTGGGGTGTAATGTGTTTAAGTGACGCCTTAATTTATTTGGGTAATATACTGGTCTTTCCTCGTCTCCCACTGTAGTCACAGTGAAGCCAAGCGCTACATATTCTTTGTCATATTTCCTCGTCTTAGCTTTCAGGAGACTTACGTTTGTCTCATTATCTCTGTCTCTCTCCTCCTTTCTTTTCATCCCTGTTAAATATTTTTCCATGGTGTCTCTTAATGGTTTGTTATCTGCACTTCATATCTCCTGCTCTGTGCTATGTGCTATTGTTTGGTGCAAAAAAACCCTACTCCCTGCAGCAAAAAAAAGCACGTTCCCCGGGGTCATGTGCCCCCCTGGCATCGCCCCACTATTTGAGAAGCACTGGGTTAAGTCATCATTTCATGTTGTTCCAAGTGTTGCAAAGAGAAATACTAGCTGTAATTTAAATTGCAAATTCAATTTCAATTACAATGCAATTGAGACAAAATAAATCGACTCTTCTCTCCAGCACTGCCAATCCAAAAGACTGTGATTGCTTTTGAACTGGTGCAGGATCATCAATGGAAGTGCCCTGAGGCTGCAAAACTCTTGACTCCACTTCTCTGTATAACCCTGATTTAAATTACAGCTAGTATTTCTCTTTGCAACACTTGGAACATCATGAGATGACGACTTAACCTAAGGAGCTTCACCCCTGACCACTACTGGTATATATGTAGGGTTTGCCACAAAAAGTTATGGGTGGTCAATTCAAAACTGTTTCTGATTCTTGGTATCAATATCAGATTAGTTGAATTTTTCATGAAGATATTTTTACAAATATATAAAGCTTTCTTCATAAAATGACCTTTGGCTGGCAGAACGGATGCCACTCTAGCATGAAACTAAATTTTTATTTAGTTTAAGTAATAACCTCCAAGGTTAGGGATTAATTTGGACATATTTTGGCGGTAATGGAATAATTTGTAATGCCTTACTTGTGTGTCGAGGTTTGGATTACCTCTGCTGGGATGTTTTAGGTAAACAGTGCATATTGGGGTGTGTGTGGGGGGGGGAGGGGTAATGACCTTATTTGAGACTGGAGAAAGGGGTAATTGAGTCAAAAAGTTCAGAACTACATGTGTGTATCTACATCTAAGGGAAGTAAGACAATGCAATGAAAATATGCAATGTAACATAATTTAAAGCATAACAGCAATAAAGGAATATAAGAATTTAATTCTTGTAATAGGCCCCTCCTGTCTGTGAAACAAGTGTAGAGTGGCTGCAGGAGAAGTTGCATTGGTGGTACAGTGGCTAGAATGCAATATTGCAGTCTAACTCTGCTCACAGTTTGGAGTTCAATCCTAAAGAGGCTCTAGGTTGACTCAGCCTTCCATCCTTCTCAGTAAAATGAGGATCCAGATTGTTGCAGGCAATATGCTGGCATTGTAAGCTGCCCAGAAAGTGCTGTAAAGCACTGTGGGATAGTATATAAATCTATGCTACTGCTAGTGTTGCTGTTGCTGTTGTAGTGCCTTTGGATAACATGAAATATCTTAATATTGCCAGAGATCCACTATACCCTACACTCCCTACTTTCTCCCCCTGTCTTGCCGTAGAAACTTGGTAGTTACTGCTTCCACCATCACTTCCTGGGAAATATCTTTGCCCTCCCAAACCTCAATGCAGACTGTGCTAATTCCCACAGATTGTGCTCCTTTCTGGCAAATTAAAAACAGAAAGAGATGAAGGAGAAATAAATTCTATAGTGCTTTGAACCATTAGGCAAGTGACTAGGGCAGGGGTCTGCAACCTTAAACACTCAAAAAGCCATTTGGACCCGTTTCCCACAGAAAAGAAAACACTGGGAGCCACAAAAGCTGGGTGGGCGTGCCTAATTCAACATCACCCCCACCCGGGTTTTGACCCGCCCCAGCCACGCCTACCAGGTTTTGTGGCTCCGGGTGTTTTCTATGGGAAATGGGTCTCTCTCTCTCTCTCTCTCTCTCTCTCTCTCTCTCTCTCTCTCTCTCTCTCTCTCTCTCTCTGCCCCTCCCTCCCCCCTCTCTCTCTTCTGTTTTTTTCCTCTCCCTCTCCCTCTCCCTTCCTCTCTCTTTCTTTCTTTCTCTCTCTCTCTCTCTCTTTTTCTTTCTTTCTTTCTTTCTTTCTTTCTTTCTTTCTTTCTTTCTTTCTTTCTTTCTTTCTTTCTTTCTTTCTTTCTATCTTCCTTCCTTCCTTCCTTCTTTCCTTCCTTCCTTTCTCTTCCTTTCTCTTCCCTTCTCTCTCAATTTTCTCTCTTTTCCCTCTCTCTCCCCCTTCTCTCTCATTTGTTTCTCTTTTTTCCTCTCTCATTCTCTCCATCATTTTCTCATTTCTCTTTTCCCCCCTTTTCTCTCCATCATTTTTCTCTTTCTCTCCCTTTCATTTGTTTTCCTCTCTTTTTCCTCTCCCTCTCTCCTTTCTTTTTCTCCCCTTCTCTCTGTTTCCCTCTTTTCCCTCTCTCTCATTCTTGTCCTCCAGCTCTCTCTCATTTCTCTCTCCGTCTCCCTCTCTCCCTTCTCTCTCATTTGTTTCTCTTTTTTCCTCTCTCATTCTCTCCATCATTTTCTCATTTCTCTTTCCCCCCCTTTTCTCTCCATCGTTTTTCTCTTTCTCTCCCTTTCATTTGTTTTCCTCTCTTTTTCCTCTCCCTCTCTCCTTCTTTCTTTTTCTCCCCTTCTCTCTGTTTCCCTCTTTTCCCTCTCTCTCATTCTTGTCCTCCAGCTCTCTCTCATTTCTCTCTCCGTCTCCCTCTCTCCCTTCTCTCTCATTTGTTTCTCTCTTTTTCCTCTCTCTCATTCTCCCCGCCATCATTTTCTCATTTCTCTCTCTTTCTTTTTCTCCCCTTTTTTCTCTCTCATCTCTCTCGCTTCCCCCTCTCTTCCACTCCCTCTCTCCCCCCTCTCTCTCGTGTGTGTGTGCTCCCTCTTGAACTATTTCCCAAAACAGGCAAGGGTTGGTTTCTTTTTTTCTGATGTTCTTTCTTCTTCTTTGGATGCTTTTTACCATATGATTTAAAATCAAGAGTCATTTCAGGTTCCCAGATAAATGAAGCTAGAAGGCAAGGGTGACGACGGGGATGGAGACTCACTCTGAATGAGAGGGAAGCGCCCCTGTACTTGCCTCTCATCTAGCGGAGGCTTCTTCTGGCACTTCTTAGTTTTGCCCGCATCTCGGTCACTGGGGGAAATGCGCGACTTGCTCTCCGCCCCGAGACGCTGGCCCAGCCCGGCTACAGCAGATGCTCCATATTGTAATGGGCTCCAGGAGGAGGAGGGGACAACGTCTCCTCCATTGTGAAGCACGCTTCGCTGGGCTGTGCAAGGCGCTATGAGAGCAGCGGGCAGGCCATGGAGAGGGTATTGGGTCTTCCCCATGCCCCACGCCAAAGGAAAGACAGCCGGGCTTCTCCTTCCCTCCTACCCTTCCCCCTGCTCCCTTCAACCCATTCAATCCTACTTTGGGACAGAGGAGAGCGCCCTGGAAAGACATGTTGGGGCGACTTTGGAGCGCGTCTTCTGATCCTCTGGCGCTCGCCCGCAATTCTCTGTGCTCCTCAAGGCCCAGATGGCTGAGTGGGAAGCACCTCTAATGCCTCTGCTGCCCCCCCCACAGCCCCAGCCTCACTGCCCAGGGAAGGCACGGGAAACAGAAAGTGGCGCATTTCAAAGGTGGCAGCTCACATCTGGAGGTGCTGAACAGCGTCCCACTGCGAAAGCCGGGCCATGCCTCTCCGCCATCCAACTTGCCAATGGGGGCGCTTCTGCTGGGCCATCTCCCCCTCCCGCTGGTCTGTTGTGCTCGGTGCTCAGTGGGGGAGGGGACCACTTCCCCATGCCGCCCCCTTCTTTCTCTTGGCCCCACCGACAAGGGAGGAGGAAGGCCAGGTTTGGGGGATGGCCCCCACCCTGCAAGATCCGCCCCCGCTGTTCTTTCCCAGCACTCTTTGCTGACGGCAACAGCAAATGTACCGCAACGAAGGCGGAATGCTGTTGCCACGCAAAGGCAAATGCAAGGGCTCTTCGCTCCCGCACTAAGGCCACTGCTGTGATAGGGCGACAGTTCTTTCATCTCTCTGCTGCGACAGGGTGACAGGGAGCTGCAGCAGAGGGCCCATAGAGCTGCATGCGAATCCGGAGCCACAGGTTGGTGACCCCCTGGACTAGGGCAATAAGAACACACACAGACACAACTTTTTGGGAGTTGGGTAATCTTGGAAAATATACAGAAAATTGATTTTATTATTTTAAAAAGAAAAGAGAAATGTTTTGTTTTATCTTTTAAGCAGTCATGTATAAGACATTCAGTGGTGGAGGAGATGAAAAAATAGAGCAAGCTACTAAAATTATAAATCTATTCTTAACCTTCAAAAGAACAAATATACAGAAAAAGAGAAAGTTCTGACAGATCACTGAATGATGCTAGTAAAGCTGCAAAAAAAAGAGCATATAATGACAAAACTTGTATAGAGACAAAGATATGGGCACAATAAAGTGTAAACTAGCAGATCCAGAACAGAAATTAGAAGAACATTAGATTAGATTAGAAGATTAGAATTCTTTATTGGCCAAGTGTGATTGGACACACAAGGAATTTTTCTTTGGTGCATATGCTCTCAGTGTACATAAAAGAAAAGATACATTTGTCAATAATCATGAGGTACAACACTTAATGATTGTCATAAGGTAGAAATAAGCAATCAAATCATACTAGGAAACAATAAATATAAATTGTAAGGATAAAAGCAACAAGTTACAATCAAAGCAGGGGTGTGTTGTGGATCCGTTTGCTGCCGGTTTGCTCAGGGGCACGCTCTTTGCGCGCACACACATGCCCGCAGTAATAAAAAATTAGATTCTGTGCATGTGCAGAAGCAAAATCCAAGATGGTGGCGCCCACGGACTGGCACTGACAGAACCGGCTCCGTGACGTTATCACCGGTTTACTAACGGTTCTAAAGAACCAGTTAGAACCGGTAGGAACCCACCTCTGAGTCATACAGTCATAAGAGGGAGGAGATGGGTGATAGAAATGATGAGAAGATTAATAGTAATAGTAATGGAGACTTAGTGAATAGTTTGACAGTGTTGAGGGAATTATTTGTTTAGCAAAGTAGTGGCGTTCGGGGAAAAAACTGTTCTTATGTCTAGTTGTTCTGGTGTGCAGTGCTCTATAGCGTCATTTTGAGGGTGGGAGTTGAAACAATTTATGTCTAGGATGCGAGGTGTCTGTAAATATTTTCACGGCCCTCTTTTTGACTCGTGCAGTATACAGGTCCTCAATGGAAGGCAGGTTGGTAGTAATTGTTTTTTCTGCAGTTCTAATTATCCTCTGAAAGTCTGTGTCTGTCTTGTTGGGTTGCAGAACCAAACCAGACAGTTATAGAGGTGCAGATGACAGACTCAATAATTCCTCTGTAGAACTGCATCAGTTTAAATTTAATTAAATTAAAGATCTCACTTATGTTTTTCCTATTTCTTTAGAACTAACAAAGCCCTTGAAATATATTTTATCTCTGTGCTACTTTATTAATTGGAAAACTTTCTTTCTGCAAATTTTACCTTAAAACTGAATATGAAGGGAGATGTTAAATCTTGCTTGTCTCCAGCGTCCCAGGCATCAAATTCTTCCTGATTATTTAAAAGGGGGAGTTTCTCCTAAGTAGCAGAAAGGGAAGGATTGAGCAAGGAATGGGATGGGGAGTCTGCTCTCTGAGGTAGATGGGCAGTTCAGAAATATGAAAAATAAATAAGTAAATATATGCCCAAATCTATTTGCTTTTGCTTGAGGCAGAGAAGATGTACCCTTCTTGTTTAGAAAGCAGTTGTCAATCTGGTGAATGCCACCTGACATCAAAACAGAAACATTAGACTGACACTTGACCCAGAATGCTAGACGCAAATTCTACCTTATTTTTATTTTGCAAAAAGACTAATCTACAGATTGATGGATATACAGTTTGATTCACTGATACCTCCACAGGCCCAATGCACTGTTTTAGGGAGTGTAAGTCCTCAAGAGATGCAGCTTCTTCTCCCCATACCCTCCCCGCAAATCTAGCCTCCAACCTCCTCTAATTTTCTTCAATAAATGATTATGTGAATGTCAATAAGCAGTCAAATTGCTATTTTCTTGTGCATTTGCAGCAGTATACCTTAGTCTTAGAGGTTTATACAACAGCTAGACTATATTTCTGGAATCCCACTGTTCATTAGAATTTAGAATTTAGAATAACAGAGTTGGAAGGGACCTTGGAGGTCTTCTAGTCCAACCCCTGCTTAGGCAGGAAACCCTACACCACTTCAGACAAATGGTTATCCAACATCTTCTTAAGAACTTATTGACAGCATTCCTCTGGTCCACTAATTTTGTCACTTTGTCAAAGAATGCAATAAGATTAGTTTAGCATGATCTTTTTTTGACAAACCCATGTTGGCTTTTGGTCATTACTTTGTTTGCTTCTAGGTGTTCACTGATTCATTGCTTGATTATCTTTTCCAGAATCTTCCCTCTATTGAGGTCAAGCTGATAGGTCTGTAGTTTCCTGGATCTATTTTTTTTTCCTTTTTTGAAGATGGGAACTACATCAGCTCTTTTCCAGTCCTCTGGCAGTTCCCCGGTGCTCCAGGGTTTTTGAAAGATATAGTTCAGTGGTTCTGAGATCTTGTCTGCCAGTTCCTTTAGAACCTTGGGGTGTACTCCATCTGGTCCTGGTGATTAGAACTCGTCTAGGGTAGACAGGTGTTCTCTTACCATTTTCCCTATTTTAACTTGTGTTCCTAATCAGTTTTTTGTGGTGCAGTTTTTGATAGGTTGGACTGTTTTTTCCCTTTGTGTAAAGACAGATGCAAAAAACGAGTTAAGTAGTTCTACTTAAGAAATTAAGAAATGTAATTATTGAGATCCTATGGATATGGGTGAACTATATTTATTTTTACTGTGTGATTGCCTTTATATTCCACCTTTCTTCTAGAAGTGAAGGAAATTGCAAATACTTTTTCACATGTTATCCCCACAGCAAGTCTGTGAAATAGATCAAGCCGAAGCAAACAAAACAAGGACATGGGGAGTCACTATGGTAGAGTTGGTATCCTCTATCCTAGTCCAACATCATAGCTACTATTTTACAGCTAATGTCTTTTCTGTAACTCTTGCATTTGACATATGCCCTTTATGTCATTTTTAAAAGAAGCAATTCAATTGTTTAAAAAAAAATCTTTATCTGCCTAATGACTAGCTTTTGGATTTTTAAGTCATCAACTTACTTTTGTATGTTCAGTGAAAAATCTTTTTCTATACCATTCTAACAGTCTGTGATTTATAGAGTCACATTGATGCCATCTCTATCTTGTCAGATAAAACTTATTCTTCATCTGCAATTTCTTCAATAACATTTTTGGACACAGCCTATTCACAAAACCAAACATTGCTGTTGATATTTTTGATACTAACTTCTGATTCCATTTTTCAAAAGTATCCTTCAGTATGTTCAGGTTAAAATGTTTTATGTCATTTTATAAATCACAGTTAATCTGTGCATATTTTCCTTTAATTATAACCTTTACTTCTCTCTAGAGTCCAATTTTTAGAATTGGTTTTTTTTAATTTTGTCTTGCCAAGGTCCTAATAAATCTATTTCCCTTATGAAGAATTACTTTATAAGTGATTCTAAAATCTTAATCCTAATTTGGCTAGAGCCTTAAACTGTTTATAACTTACAATATTTTATTTAGGTTAAGCTTATGGTTAATATTTTCTTTTGTTAAAGATTGAAAGCAAATTCACCCACCATTTTCAGACTTGTCAATCCAAAAATCTCTAATAACTTAAAAGTCTTAACAAGCAATTTCTGAATGTGATTAGAAAAGGAAGTTTGTGAACTTAGTGTTCTTCAAAAGGCACTGACCACAGTTGTGAGGAAGATGTGATTTTCCAGTGCTTAAAATCTGCCTCTGTCTTGCAATCTTCTTGTAAGTAGCAACTGTTTGGAGCACATAGGGGCAATCACCTGTCCTCTCCTTGTCCAGAGTAGTTCTGAAGTTTTGGTCTACTCACAGGTTCTTTAGTGCTTTGCTGCAGTTGTCGGCTCAGTTTTTCACAGAGGTGTCATTAGTCCATGATTTCTTCCTACGGAAGTTGCACAATTTTTGTCCTTTCCACCAAACTGCTATCCATGAAGATCAAACGTGTTGTCACATCTTTTTGATTACAGAATGGGAAAGTCTATGATTCTTCAATTAGAAATAGATTTCTAGAACATGAGAGCTAGTTTGGCATAGTAGTTAAGACTTCAAGCTGGAAACTGGGAGACAGTGAGTTCTAGTCCTGCCTTAGGTATAATACCAACTGGGTGTCCTTGGGCCAGTCAGTATCTCTCAAGTCTAGAAAGGAAGTAATGGCAAAATACTTCTGAAATCTTGCTTGTCCAGGCAGTTTCTAAAAGTCAACACTGACTAGAAAGCATCAAAAAATAGTCTATGACAAACTGTATTGAAGCCTCATCCAAGCTGAGCTTTGGGCAATTAAATTCCAATATGCTTCATTTGAACAAGAAGTCTTCTAATGACCACTGAATATAGTTTGCTGAAAATTATTTAGAAGGATTGTCTTTCAGATTAAATCTCCTTCAAAGTGAGCTCCACTCCTGGTTACTTATGGACACCTCAGCATAACTGTCTTGGCAACAATATAATAATGTTTTGTCATTGCCTTTTGTTGAGATATTTTTTGACTTCCCAGTCTACAGCTCTGGCAGTTCCTGTTGCTATTAATCAGGTTCAACTCTGCTCAGCTTTACAGCTTTACAGATAGTCCTTGACTTATGGCCATTCATTCAGCAGTCATTCAAAGTTACAATGTTGCTGAACAAAGGAACTTACAACACATGCCTAAAGTTATGGCTCTTGCCGTACCCTTTGCAATAATGTGACCCTAGTGGACGATCACTTAAACATGAGTCAGCAGTGTACGTCAGCAGCTAAAAAAGCTAATACAATCTTTGATTGTATAAACAGAGGCATAGAATCAAAATCACATGAAGTATTAGTACCACTTTATAAAGCCTTAGTAGGACCACACCTGGAATATTACATCCAGTATTGGTCACCTTATTACAAAAAAGATGTTGAGACTTTAGAAAAAGTGCAAAGAAGAGCAACTAAGACTATTAAAGGCCTGTACACTAAAACATATGAAGAACGGTTGCAGGATTTGGGTTTGGCTAATCTAGAGAAAAGGACTGGGGGATGGGACGGGACATGATAGCAGTATTCCAGTATTTGAGAGGCTGCCACAAAGAGGAGGAGCATCAATTTATTTTCCAAAGCCTCTGAAGGCAGGACAAGAAGCAATGGATGGAAACTAATCAAGGAGAGAAGAAACCTAGAATTAAGAAGAAACTTCCTAACAGAACAATTAATCCGTGGAACAGCTTGCCTCCAGAAGTTGTGAATTCTCCAACACTGGAAGTTCTTAAGAAGATGTTGGATAACCATTTGTCTGAAGCGGTGTAGGATTTCCTGCCTAGGCAGGGGGTTGGACTAGAAGACATCCAAGATCCCTTCCAACTCTGTTATTCTATTCTATTCTAAGACTGGACAGTCACATAGGCTCTCCTTCTCCAAGGTCCCTTCCAGCTCTATTCTGATTCTGATTTTGATTCCCTGCCCAGGGGCTCTGTGCAAAGAGGCATTTCTGGTAAATTTTACTTAATGATGGCAACACGGGTTGCAGGATTCTGGGTCACTAAGTAATGTGATTACATGATGTCTTGCTTATGATAAGGTCATTTAGCAACTGAACAATCCAGTCCTGATTGTAATCATAAGTCAAGGACTGCCTGTACAAGTTCAGTCAATGGTAACTAGGTGGCAGCAGTTAATTGCAATCAGGAAGCAATTAAAATCTGCAATAGGTTTTAGATGTGTATATAAAAGAGTATTTAATCAAATGTAAAATTCATAATACTTAGTTTTTGACAATAGTTCATATTATGTGCAGCAGCATGTGATGAGATAGTATGTTATTAATTATTTACTCATTATGTGACTATTACTTTGGCCTCAGTTGCATTTCCATCCTTGCTAGCATATTAATTAGAGAAATGATTAAAAAATATGACTATCAGACATTTGTCATCCTCATTCAGTTTCCTTTATGGATGACAAGCTAGTTTTCTATGTTCTAACATTACTAAGATTAGCATACTGTGGCAAGATAAATCCAAGTGACATATATTTGCTTCAGAAGAAATGAAAAGTGGAACAAAACCTGACCCCTCCTTATTCCAAAATGAGTGTTAAGATTAATTGAAAGAGAATATAAAAGAATTTTTGTTGCTTTCTTTTTCATATATTTCTGACACTGATAGAAGAAGAAGGGGTGAAGAGCTAAGATGAAATGGTTGGATAATCCCTGCTGTTGGAGAGACACAATAAGTTGGAGATGGTTGTTGGAAGAGGTGTGTCTGTTACTATATGTGGGAATAGGATTGATGCTAAGGAATGCCTGCTTCTGAGATTGCTTGGGTTGATGGTGACTCAAGTCTCAGTGTTGTTTCCTGAATGCTGGGTTGCTGGAAAGCTTGGATTCAGATTTGTTATTATTTCTGTTTTGGGGGAATGACAAATCTTTTTAAGAAGACATTGTCCCTCCATGATTTAGCGACAGAAGAGAAAGTGGACCTGGTATCTATCTCTCAGACCTGCTTAGACAAGAGTATCGGAACTCCTCTGTCTGAAATCTGCATGGCCAGGCTTCACGTAGGACACCAGCCTCAATACCAGGTTAACGAGGAGAGGTGGCAACTTTGATAGTGATCAGCTATGTTGTTCTGCAGGTTGCTGGATATATAGGTCCTGTATGTGGAATTGCATATGAAGAACAAAGTGGAGATGCCACTAGTGTATACTTTCCACTGTGGCCCAGCAGACTCCTTTCTGTGTACTTAACTTTATTTATAGTTGGGGTGGATTTCCCAGGCTAAGCTTGCTGGGGCTTTCAACCTCCATGCCTTTATGAAGATGTCTGAAACAGCTGGGAATTCACAATCTCCATACAAATTCTGGTCTGTTCCAAATCATCATGGCTCTGACACATACTGGGGGCTATGCATGGCAGCTAACTTTTATCTTTGACAAATTTGTACATGATCTGAAGATGGGAAACATTAAGATAAGCCTCTCATCACAATCAGATGACTTTCTGGTCACTTTAAAACTTGTGGACACCTTTGATTTCTCTATAGGAAACAGCCCTATTAATATGCTCTATTCTAGGTGCTTATGGAACCAATTGGTTCCCTTGGAAATTTGAGTACCTAGTTAAGGTTTGGATTATGGAGAAGACAAAATAACAGAATAACAGAGTTGGAGGTCTTCTAGTCCAACTCCTTTGAAATAGGAGACCCTATATATATTCCAGACAAGTGGCTGTCCAGTCTCTTCACGGGCTTCACAGAATTGCTCCTAAAAGGCCTCTTCCCATTCCCTAACTTATCTTTGGATTATAAATTGCTTTGGGAAAAGGAGCATTTCTGGATGCTAGCAGAAACACAAGAGTGAAGCAAGCCAGACATGGGTTCAGATGTGAGCTAAAATTATGGCAATAAGGGCAGTGAAGTATCCATACATTTCTATACCTACTGCAGCAATGTACTTTTGTATTGGAAGATTCATCTATAAGGACTCTGTAATCAGTTTGCTAAGAACCTTGCCAACAAAATTGTCCATATTCATAGTTGGGAGCAAAGTTTCATGAGTTGACAGAGGTAATACACTGAGGGTGCAAATCTTGAAAGAGGGTGAGGGTCCTTCAAAAAGCCATCACTTGACCTGGCTATGTTGTACAGTTAGGGAAAACTGCTATAGAGGTAGTGGTACAGCAAGTAAAGATTACATAAATCGCTTCTAGGAAGGGTTTAGATATGAGAAGGGAAACTGCCTTAGTTGCTCTTGTGGATGAACCAGTTCATTTTGTGGATGAACTATGCAGAATTTATATGGAATCAAAGAAATGCACCCTTCCACGTCTTGTTAGTTCTCTCAGTGGCATCTCTTATTATCACCCTTGGTCCACTTTGGCCTCCCTTTGAAGAAACAAATTCAGGCCCTTCATTAATTTTGGTAAAAAAAAATCCTTAGTACTGTATGTTAATAAGGTTTATTTATCTCTATATCTATACCTGGCAGAGTAGGAGATGGAATAGATGCATTGATCTGGTGCATAAAGACTGTGATAGACTGAATAGGTTGGAACATATTCAGATTGAATCCCAGCAGAATGGAGTTACTATCAGTACAGAGACACTTACAGTATTTTTCGGAGTATAAGACGACGCACCTTTTTACCCTCAAAAAGAGGGTGAAAATCTGGGTGCGTCTTATATACCGAATGTAGCCCCACCCAGCTACCCCCACCCTTTGGCCTCTGCCTGCCAGCAATTTACCTCTTTGCAGCAAGCAGGGCAAAGCACAAGAAGAGCACAAGAAGAGATAAACTACCTCCCGATCTACAGCTGACAGGCTTGCAAGCCACGTGGTAAAATGAAACTAACTATGGTGGCTGTAATGTGACAAATTGCTGGGAGATAAACTGCTGGCAATATTAGACTGCTGAAATTGAAAGAAGGCAAGCTATAGCTGCTATGGCTCAGAGATAGAGCTCTTGCCTCACAATCAGTAGGTTGTGAGTTCTATCCTAGGTAGAGGCAGATTCTGTTAATATGTTATTTTGTTAAATGTTTGTAGAGTGTTCAAATTATTAGACTTATTTTTTAAAGACTGCTTTATTATTGTTCTAGACAACTTAACAAAATGAAGAAGCTTTTTAAAATAAATGCTTGCTCTGAAGAGGCCCAGTGCTATTGAATCTTCTTTTAAATAGCAGAGAATACTTCCAGAAAGCCACATCAATTTTAAAGATCTGTAAAAGTATAATCTGAAATGTCCTGTTTTAGTATTAAGTATTAGTATTAAAAGAAGGCAGCTGAGAAACCCTGACTTAGTCATGTTTGGAGTAGATCTATTTAAATAATTGGGAGGAGTTAGTGTGATTACATTTAAGAAAACTTTCTGGGATTAATATACTGCCATAAATGTACATTTCTCCAATTCTTTGCCATTTCTATGGGTCAGGCACACATGCACAGAAATACACAGCAAACAGTGTATATCATCTGTACTATTTGCTGTTTGCTGTTTGGCAAATTGCTGGGAAGCAGAGGCCTTTTTTCCTTGTTTTCCTCCCCCAAAACTAAGGTGCGTCTTATACTCCGGTGCGTCTTATACAGTAATCCCTCGCTATATCACGGTTCACCTTTCACGGTCTCGCTGCTTCATGGATTTGCATCGTGCATTGTGTTCTGCATTCTGATTGGCTGATTGGTAAAACAGCTTGCCAAGAGCAGTGAAATACATGTGAGGCCAGGGGTGAAATCCTCCCGGTTCGCACAGCTCAACAACCTGGTGGCGTTCGCGGCGCGGGGCTTCCCCCACCCGGTTCCCCCGCCCACCTGGATGTCGGCATCTGTGTTCTTTTGCCCTCTGCGCATGCGCAAAGCTGAAGTTATTACTTAACGGATTTCGCCTATCACGGGTTCTTTTTGGAACGTAACCCCAGCGAAAAACGAGGGATCACTGTACTCCGAAAAATACGGTAATGCCCAGGATACTCTATCTGTAGCTCTTCATGGAGTTTCACTTCCTTCAAAAGAGCAGGTACACAATCTGGGGTTTTTCCTCAGCTTCTGGCTTCTTCTAGAGCAGTAGTGGAGACTGTGGCTAGGGGACCTTTTGATCAGCCAGTCTTTTTTGTGCCTTTTTCTTGTGAACCTCTTATTTTTCAGACCTACTATTCCAAGTAGCATCTGCTTGCCCTCTATAAGTCTACTTTTCCACAGAGTCTTTGGTGAAAAAAACCTCAATTAGATAATAAAAGGTATGGGAATATAATGAGACACTGATTCTTCATAATTAGTTGATTCGTGGTTTATGTTTTTAATGAGTGCTATGCCTATGAGTGCCTAAAATCCAGAAAAAGGTAGCATTCAAATATTGTATAAGTAACTCTTTTTTTAAAAAAAAAGTATTATTCATTCTTGAGCGAGCTTACTTTATATAGTTGCAGTAGAGTTCAACATGATGCTGTTTCTCTTAATCATTGTCATTTTGTTTTCCTACACTGATCTGGATATTGGCAAAAAAAGCAGCAACTGAAAAATATGGAGGTCTGTCATTCTTTTCAATGATAGGCACCATTTTTTTCTTGGTGAGAAAAAAATAGTTAAAAAAAAAGAAGATAAAGAAAATGAGTATTTTTTTCTCAGTGAATACAGAAGAAAGCCCAAAAAAATTGGGAGCATGATATCAATTAAAATGGTTCATCTCAGATCCCTCACTGGTCTGAACTTTTTCAACAGATACTTGAGTGTGTTTTCCCAGAAGTTTTATTGAGTGCCTGGTTAGTCACTGGCAACAAGCAGCAACTTGGACATTTGTCATAATTGTCCCAGGTGCTCTTCTCTGTTGGCCAATTCTGGACAGCTCCTTGGTTTACCTACTAGTGGCCGAAAAGTCACAAAGTCACTAGTGGGGGAAGACTGAAAGAGAATCTGACTCAGCATGGGTACTTATTCAACCTTAAGTCTTATTGCTTCAGTGGGCATTTTGAAGCCTTATTTAGGGTGGGTGAATTCTCTTTTAGTATACCCAGCATTTTGTAATTGAAGTTGTTCACTTTGACAAAAATCTTCAGGAGACTTCATGAGCAGAGTGCATTGTGGTGACTAGAGTGATGCCTATCAATTTATCTTGGATAATTTGTAGGCTATTAACTCTGATGAAATACACTTTTGACTATACCTGACTATCTGTGGGCTTTATTCTGCCTCTTTTGAGAGGTTTGGAGGAGTGATTACAAGTTGGATATGGAAGGTGGTCAGTGATGTTCTAGGGAAGCGGTATCAGCTGCCTTGCAAGAAACTATGATTCACCCCACCCTAGGAAAGGGGTGCACCTCCCTATCTGTATCATCTTATGTCTAACCTTTCTCTTTTGGGGAAAGCTACTGAGACTATGGTTGAGGTTCAGCAACAGAGCATCCTAGGGGAAGCAGGTTAGCTATTTTTTTCCCAGTCAAGACCTTGGCTTGGGACTAAACCAGAATTAGCTGCTCTGATGAATGACCACTGTCATCCATGGGGAAGTGTACCTTTCATGGTCTTACTAGAACTTCCAGTGGCTGTTGGAGCCATCAACCATGGTTTCCTTCTGAATCACTCATAGAGGTTAGAGGTTGGAAGCACTGATTTGCAATGATTACACTTCTCAGTGAGGAGTTCTAGTGGATGATAGTTGTGAAGGAGAGGTTATCCTGGTGCAAGAGGTTATACAGGTGCAAGAGCCTGTAGGAGGCTCTTGCAAACTACATTGTATGGGATAGGAAGGAGTAAATTCCACTCCAAATGAAGAACCAAACAGATAGAAGACAATGAAAAATGCTAGATGTCCCACTTTGCAAGAAAGGGAAGAAAGATGATTTTCAAAAAAACACTGTGCCTTTGAAAGTGAGACTGCTCAATCAGTTGGGTTTATATGTGATCTGTGAGTGAGAGAAAAATATGGATTTCTAGTTTCAGTCCTTCACAGTTGTAGCTGAAGATTCTGCAGCTGACTTGTCTAAAATTAATTGCCAAAGCAGCTAGAGAGAGATCCTGCTGGGAGCTCTTGTGTGAACTAACTTCTCAAAACCAGGTTAGTTTCTGTGTTAAAACAATCCCTACAAAATATTTTAAGTAAACAATAGACACTTCAATTTTC
Organism: Diadophis punctatus similis; assembly: GCA_023053685.1. NCBI lineage: Eukaryota > Metazoa > Chordata > Lepidosauria > Squamata > Dipsadidae > Diadophis > Diadophis punctatus. Next base: position 15,556,259 of record JALIGW010000009.1, on the reverse strand, counting down.
AGTAGATACTTAACAGCATTGAGGATTTAAGAGAAAATGTCCATAAATGCCGTTCCTTCTTGAAGAGAGAATTGACGTCTGCTATGGCAAAGAAAAATGTAAAAGAAACAGGTGCTCAATACTTCATTTCTATGCTGAAAATATTGATTGCATTTCTGCTTGTTGTGCAGACATGTCAATCTAAAAAGGCAAATTCCACAGCTTTCCCCCCCAAAATGTTTAAACACTTAGAGTTCTAATCAACATCCTAATTGGTGGAAATTTCTTTCTTTCTTTCTTTCTTTCTTTCTTTCTTTCTTTCTTTCTTTCTTTCTTTCTTTCTTTCTTTCTTTCTTTCTTTCTTTCTTTCTTTCATTCATTTTACCATCAAAGACCAAAGCACAGTAGAAAACAGTAAAGGACATTATAGGTAACTGAAAATTATAAACAAATCCTGACATAAGGTATTTAACCCATTCAAATTTCTGAACAAATATTTAATAGAGATGGCAATTGCAATAAATAAGTGTTGTGGAGATATGCAGTGACCAATTAGTTAACAGGAGAAAAGTATATGCCTCATATGAACTGGCTAATGAGGCTAGGAAAAGGTTCCCCCCTCCTCCCCATCATAATAAAAAATTGGATAATAAAAAAGTGAGCTTTCTTTTGTAATTATAGAGTGAGACAAAATTTTGTAATTGTATTTATATTTATTGCAAAGGAAATTGGAAACTTCTATTTCTTTCTTTCTTTCTTTCTGTACTTTCACTTTTTTATTTCTTCTTCTTACTTCCTTTGCTGCTTTTATTCTTTATTATGTTGGCTTAGTTTTCTTCTTTGTAAAACTTTCAATTAAAAGGGACATAAGAAAGTCACAAATTTAATGTGTCTGTGAGTGTGAAACACCCCATCCTGTGGGACTGGCAGAGAATGTTTATTAAGTATTTAGTACGAGAGAACAGCCTCCTGAAGAAGCCCATTCTTAATGAGAGCAGGATTTTGCTAGAATTGGGCTAAGCCAGTTTGATGTGTGAGTAAAGACATTGAAGAGGAAACTGGGAGAATCTGAATTCCACTGCTGTATTAGGAGCATGAAGCCAGTAGAATGACTTTGAGTCAGTCTTTTCTCAGCTTAGGAAGAAGTCATTGGCAAAACATTTCTGAAAATGTTGCCAAGAAAACTTCACGAACTTTTCTGTGTAGTCATCAGAGTCAAGAGTGACTCAGGTATATATTCACATTTACAAAGTTTGCTGAATATTGGTTTTGAGGGATCTTTGTTGTGGAGCAGACTAGATTTTCTCAGAACCAAATAAAGTCAGATACTAGGCTGATAACTAATAATATTTTAAAGATATGAGAAAGCCTGACTTCCATGGAGATATACAATTAAATGTAAGCTCAGGGAGGCCTAAGTATCCATTTAAAGTCATTTAAACCAATATTCTAACCAGCAAAGCATATAGGTCACCCCAGGAATTAGGTCAGTCAGGAATTTAATATGCAGGAAGCACTTACAATAAAGCTCTAAAAATTAGAGTAAAGTAGTCATGTACAGCTTAAAGAACAAGTCTGCACATCATATAATAATAGCTAATAAAAGGGTTTTTTTTTAAAGGTATGGCAGCTGGGATATAGTTATTGCCACTGCAATTAGCAAAGTGCAAAACTGTGTTTTAAAGTTTATGGGCTCTAGGGGTGACCTACTATTGCTGATTTTTCAAATCACCAAGGCTTAGAAAGATATAACCAAATACTTAAAGATTTTATTTTGATTAATGCTAACAACATTTTCCTAGAGTGAGAAAAGCCCTTTACAAAACATGAGTACTTTAGTTTTATTGTAATCAGTGGTGAAATCCTACCCGTACGCCCTGGTTTGGGCGTACCGGTAGCAGCGGCCACCGGTGGTTCGGAGAACTGGTAGTGGCGGCAGCGCGAGGCTCCGCCCACCCACCCGGACATCACCATTTTCTTGTTTTTAACCCTCTGCGCATGCGCAAAGCCTTCTGCGCATGCACAGAGGGGAAAAAGTGTGTGCAACGGTGGCACGTGCATGACGGTGGTGCGTGCACAACAGTGGCGTGTGTGCAATGGTGGTGCGTGTGTGCGCAAGGTGCGCGTTTCTGAACCAGTAGGGAAGGTAAGTAGATTTCACCGTTGATTGTAATAGATAACTTGCTGTTCCTTGCTGGAATAAGAAGCAGGACCTCCAAGAGTTTATCTCAGGCACACTGGTATTTAAGAAAGGACTGCTACAACTTTTACATATAGAAGGATGGAAAGATGTCAGTTATTTAGCTAGTCAGTAACCTGGGAGCGGGAATGAAACTCAAGGTTTATCAAAGCTTGAACCAACAAATTAATATAGAAGTGCAAAAGGGGGAGATCACCAGAATGCAAACTTTTCTCACACTTTGTGAATGTGGATTATTGATGAGAGGTGACTTGAAGCATCAGAGTAAATTCATATAGTATTATATTGCTTTCGAAAGGCATCGGTCAGTAGAAGCAGCATTCTGTTTCTCCATAGAGTGTAGAGAGCTGGAAGCTGACTTTGAATCAATAAAGACAATGGAGAATCCTGCATGGATGAACAATATATCTTTCTGTAGAAGATGAAAACTAAAACATTGACTGAGCTGTAACTGCTCTTCCTTGAAACTGGCTTGTTTTTCTTCCAGGATGTTAGGTTGCACCAACCCGTTTATGGGTTTTCCATGGAAGTGCCTGACACACAACTTGCTAATTACACTTAATAGCAGCAGAAGAAAATTGGAGGATTCTTATCTCCTTTTCTGTAGATTGAAATAATGATGGATTTGTTTCAGTCTTCAGGGATCTAGAAAAACTATATATAGAAAGAAAGCTATCAGAATTGGGGCTCCCATTTTTCCTTTCGTCTTTTTGTATGATTAGATCACTGTAGAAGAGCCTAATGCTGGGAAAGATTGAGGGCAAAAGAAGAAGGGGACGATAGAGAATGAGGTGGCTGGATGGAGTCACTGAAGCAGTCGGCGTGAGATTAAATGGACTCCAGAGGATGGTAGAGAACAGGAAGGCCTGGAGGAACATTGTCCATGGGGTCGCAATGGGTCGGACACAACTTCGCAACTAACAACAACAACAATGATTAGATCCTTTCAGGCTGCTTTGTCATTTTTTAGTTGTGAGATAAACATGGCTACCTCAAGATGAAACACCGGGGCCTAGATTGCTATGTCAGTGAAGCAGTGATCTAATCAAATTAGAAGTTTGGACACAATGCTAAGCGAAAATATCCTGTCTATACTTCAGAGCCTCAGGCAGTAGTAGCTTTCAATGCAAAAGCTGTAGAATTATTTCATTTTATTACCTGGGCAAGCTCTGCCAATTAGTTCTATGAGCCTGTAACTGCACATTCATGGTGAACCAATGGCTTGATGAGGGATTTGGATTCTTGGGCTTTAGGTGAAATTTGAGCATGGTGAGGGACCTTCTGGATTATTGATTAGTATCTCAGAATTATTCAAGAATTATTCAAAGTGGGCTGTTCACTACAAATAGCATATGGATGATGGCTAAGATTAGGATATACAAGATGCACATCTGAAGGACATTCATTTTGGGGAAATTCATATAAGGCAGCCCCCTTCATATGAAAGAAAACAGAAAACTATGAGGAAAGAGGGAACTCTATTAAGCTTGACAAGATGTAATGACTGTATTATGATTTCATAACTATTTTCTTTCATTTTTATAATCAAATAATGATTAAATAATTACATTATAAAATGTTAATTTAGTAATAGACTAAACCAAGGAAATATTTAATAGCGTAAATCAAGAAACACTTTGCAAAGAAGGCATGAGGGTCTCAAAAAAGCACTATGTCAATCAAGTAAATAAAACAGGCTCAGGAAGTGTGCTAATAAAAGCAATACACAACTGTAAAATAAATTATCTAAAAAGCACCAGCTATTTTTATTTGGAAGAAAAAAATAGACACAGATCACCCTTGAGAAGCAAGATCTATGCACATTTCTTAGTCCAATTGTTCCTTCCTGTGGGTGCTCCCAAATACGTTGCTTATGGCCTGCAATCCACTTGGGGCAAATAATAATGGAGAAGTCCATGTTTGAGCTAAGGTCATATATTAGCCTTTTCTTCAAAATTAAGAGAGAAGGGGAAAGGGAAAAGCTTTGTGAAAGGTAAAATGAGTAAGGATAAGTCCAATTGGACTCTCCCAATATTCTGTATGAGTATGTGGTCAGGATAAACAACAGATTTATTAAAATAGAAGTGATGAATAGAGTTCCTGGAGAACTCTGGACCAAAATTTGTGATGTTATTAAGGACAAAACAATAAAAATATTTTGCACTAGATATATTAAAAGAAGAAGAAATGGTTGACAATACAATCTACTGAATCTGAAAGAATAAAAGTGACAAGGAGATATATCTAAAGATCCAACAAAGAAAGACAAAATACTTATTTAAAGAAATTAAAGTCAAAGAAAAGTTTTATGCATAGATGGGTACAATCAAAGATAAAATAATTCTACTTGATACAAAGAAGTATTAGAACAAATTTATGAACTATATTGAAACAAATGCCCAAATCACCAGTGGGACTCTACTAAAGACAATTTGAAAAATGAAGTGAAATGGCTTGCAGAAAATATTGTTAACTATATTCTACTATAAGAGTAAATGAAATGCTATGAATACAGTTTAAAATTTTGTAAGATGAAGCTATTAGCATGCTGCTTGCAGTTTTTTTAGCAAGTATGAGAACCGCAGCAGCAACCAAAAGACTAGAACAGATCCAACTATAATCCAATAACAAAAAAGAAGTTGTTAAACCAAACACATTTCCATGGATAGTAGAAGAGGAACTTGAGTTCCAAAACTACTTTAAATTTTGTTTACTGATTACAGGTAGTTCTCATTTAATGGTTGCCTTGTTTAGTGACTGTTTGCAGTTACAACAGTGATGAAATTACAAACTTGCATTTATGATCTTGCAGGTTTGTAAAGCAAAGGAAAGCTGAAGTAAGATCATAAGCACAACTGTGATTTCACTTACTGACTGTTTCCCAATTTTGGTCACTAAGTGAGGAATGCCTGTACATAATTTTTTTTTCTACAGCATTAATTAGAACAGCTTGTGGCTAGCCCTTAAGCACATCAGAGAACCTCATTTCTATTTATATGCTAACTAGAAAGTGAACATTAGAATGACTTAAGGAACAACTAATTGGCTCAAAAATAGAATAAAGAACCGTGTTACGATTGCTTACTGCCATCTTATCTATCCAGTTTATATGCAGAACCTATTAATGAGATATGCTGAATTTGGAGAAACAACACGAGTTAATATGGCTAAAAAATGCTGTTGATACCACTTGAGTATCTTGAAGTGAAGAAGACTTGAGGAATATCTTTTGAAGAAGGACAAAGAGCGGTCTGATGCTCAGCACAAACAAACAAACAAACAAAGATTGAGGTTAACAGCAGGTGCCAGCCCAAAGCAGAAAATGAAGAAGTATCAATACTATTGCCCAATATTTGCCCAATATTAATCTTCTTGGGCTCAAGAATTCATAACAATAATAAAAAGATATATACTTCTTGGAAGAGGACCGGGCAAACCTAGACAAAATATTAAAGTGTAGCTGCTCTATAGAAAATGGAAGTAGCACTTGTCCATAGAGGCATTATGTATAACTCATACAATTTATTCCAAACTTTGAAAAATGTGCACAGATATACACATACTAGCTTTGATCTTAGGCTTTGATCCTACTAGGAAAACAGTATGACACAAAGTTTGTTCTGCCATACTCCGGTTGGCTAGAGTGCAATTCAGAAGAGCTTTTTAGACTTCTTGCCGTTAGGAACCTGCATCTTTTTGGAGGAAAAATAGATGAATCTTTAATTTCACTTCCACTGCTCAGTGTAGTCATAGTATTCTGGAAGGAGAAAATTTGCAGAGATTATCTTGACAGAATTTCTAGAAGAAGAAAGGTGTTTACACTGCCATTTGTCTTACACTTCTCTTTGCTTTCCTCCTATTCCCAATCTCCTTTTCCTAGAGAGAAAATAGTTCTTTCATATCTATAAAAATATCTTTTAAATATATTCAAATATTATTTAGTCAACGCTGGCAATGCAACCACGTGGGCCTGAGAGAATTTACAACAGTCCTAGATGCAACACTGATCTCCCCCAATAAAACACAATAATAAAAACATTGTTGAATTATAAATGGTTAAATCATGCAAGATTGCTAAATGTCATAAAATCTCTGTGCTTTCATTGGAAATCTTGCAAGATTTCATAGGAAATATATAGAATCTGGTGAAATTGGGCCCTTTTAAATTGCTAATACTTTTTAAAACAATGGTTATTTAAAAAAAATAGTTACAGCCTTGGGATTATAAAGTTGTATACCGCCTAAAACGGTCACCGATTTGTGATGCAAACTGAGCAGTATTACAGTTTTCTCTGATTAGGCTTGATTTTACTTTTCTAGTTTACATTCATCTAGATCAGTGTAGCTACATCTTAAAGCTGCCAAGCTGAGACTTTGTAGTAAATGGCTGAACTGACATTAAGCCAGTGCTGAAGTTAACAGGTGAAAAGGACTCCATAACTCCACCTGCATCAGGAAGTTATGATGGGAATAATGAAATGGATCTGTGGTCCATCAATTGCATTCTTACCAGAAGCTGGTAGGACATCAGCTGTGACTGTTCCAGTGGCATCTGGTGGTGGGGGTGGGGGTACCACGTGACTAAATAGATATAAATTAAAATGGAATATTAATATTACAAAGTGGTGGGAAATATCCCTGCGTAACTCTCAATACCCATGGGAATTATCTTACACTGATAATTCTGCTTATTTCAGAAGACAATAGTTTCCAGGTCCTCCCCCTGTTTTGTTTAAAGTAAGTTTCTTCCCTTTTATTAAACTAGCAGAAATTTCATCTTTGAAATGCCTAATAAAATACTAGGAGCCAACTGAAGCTTTTAGTATTGCTGGAATACTAAAAGTTCTCTGTAAATACCATTGTTTTTCAAGATTTGAAGTAATTGAATAAATTCTACAGGAATAAGCAATGGTAAATATCTGGGATATTTACACATTTAGGAAACATTTATATGCAGAATATGGAAATACAAACAATAAAGAATAGCAGTAGTACTAGTGACAGGATATTAGTGATGGTGACTAAACAATGCAAGTGTGCTTCACGTGGCTTATCATAATCTAGAAAAGGTCCCGAGTCCAGGTGCATCTTATTTGGCACTTTTTGTGATGAATATTACTATTTTACCACTTGTCTTAGCCTTACATGTTTTATATGCAACATTTGGATGAATTATGGCAATGCATAGTGGAATACTGAAATGAAACACTTCATTTGATTGTTTATATTCCTTTTCCCATCTGCACAGTTTTGCTCACCCATCGTCTTTTCTCCCTGTTGACTGAAGATCTGGGCCTACATGACGAATGATGGGCTGCTGCTGGGTCAAACCTGAAGACTGAGATGGAGGCTTCCATGTTCTGAATGGAAGGGTGCTTGGATAGGGTGCATGATAGTGGTGGAATACCATGTCAATCTCATCTTCATCCTCTGTTTGCCAGGGGATAAGGGGTATCTGCTAGAAACAAAGATTAGGACACTTAAGGCGGTGGTCCTTATCTCAAGGATCATAAACCCAAAATGGTTTTACCTTTGGCTGCATTGACATAGTCCTGTTAATAAATCGGTATTTCCTGTTGCAAAAGCATGATGTGAGCAATAAATTGAAGTGAGATGACTCAACAAATCTAAGTCTACCTTTAAGGAATAGTAAAGACCTACTTTTACCTTGATAGGCTAGCAATCTACTACTTCTGAGAGTCTTTCTCTGGCCACCTTTTCCAGCCCCTTCAAATGCTCAGTTCTATTCCTCTCTCCTTCCTACAACTCACAGTGGCCTTGATTTAGAAATCTGTTTATACTCAAGTCTATTAATATTGCTGTTGTGACTGTTTTAGGCAGAACATCTGGCTGAAGTATGTAAAAGAGCCGTTGAAAAGGTTAGTAGTGAAAATAGTAATTTATTATGCATAATAATCATAATTATGCATCATGAAGTTAGCTCCAGATATATTCTGGATCCTGATCAGAAAAAGTTAAAAACTTCTGACAACTGACTTGGTGCATCACATTCCTTTATTTCTCCTGTGTAGCTGTCAAGTCAGGGCTTTAAAGCTATCAGCTCTTGAAGATAGACCTTGAAGTCATGAGTACAAAAATCGCTTTTATTATAAGTTATAGTAACAGAATCTTGCAATCTAAATGTGCTTTTCTTCTCTCTGCCTTTATCCTAAGAGAACTATGGATGGTCATACCTGAAATCCTTTTTCAAATTTTATTTCTGCATTGGACTCAGATTCGTCTTGTCTGACTGTTGCCTTGGCTGCAACTCTTCCTCCTATTCCTCAAGGTTATTCTCACTTCCAATTACACATGCAGAGTCATTCAGTATTTTATGGACTTCAAATATATTTCAGATGATGTGTCATTGCTTCATATCTGTTCCTGCCTGTATTCATTAGTAGCTACATTTCACATGCTAGGCAGCCAATTAGTTTCAGAACAGCAAAACCCTTATGCATCAGAGATATCTCTTTGTAATAGAATAGGCACATTCATTCTCACAACAGATTTAGATTTAAGAATGGATCTTATAAAGTTCTCATTGAAAAATGGCAATCTATTCCATGATGGCTTCTGGTACATATGATGTGAATCAAGACACATGTTTTTCTACTCTCCTGCCCATCAGTTGAAGCCAGTAGAAGGCAAGATAATTGACACAGAAATGCCTTTTTCCCCTTTTTTCCCCTGCATCAACTCCTCTGTTGTATGTAAAATCCACCCTAGATCAACAATCTACCTACCTGGTTTGGGTTGGATTCAAAGCATGCTGCTGCTGACATAGCCAGGTTGTTCATTATCACTTGATGCATCTGGGCATTTTGTATCATCATTAGATCTATTAAATCTTCCAGAAATTAAGAATACAATCAATATGCATTGATTTATTTATACATATATATAAACAGAAATATCTAAAATGAAAGAAGGAATTACAGAACCATTAGAGCAAACCTGAACTCATAGCATTACACAGTCCCACAAGCTGTCAGTATTTTCAAATTCCAATGTTCATGAGAGAAAGTAAAACTTTCTAAATACTTGACTGCAAAAACATATTAACTATATTTAGTTTTAATGAAATACAAGTGAAATGAAATCAAAATTAGTTTTAACATTTCACTTCCATATGTTCAAAGGCCAAGTCTGATTTTCAGCGTAGGAGAATCTGTGCATTCTTCCCTATAGAGTTTAATGTTTAAAAATAGTGGCACTTTTAATCCATTAAATTTAATTTGAATAAATCAAATGAAACTACAAAACAAACATGTAGCATAAAAAAGAAAATGGCAAATATAGAATATATTCAATATAGAATATAATAAATTATTGCATTTCAGGCAAACTCAGATTAAAATAGAAACATTTTCAAGTCTCAATCCATGTTTCCAATCTTTTAATACATCTGCTCTCAAAGTAGTTACCCATCTAATCCAGACAACTAAGAACAAGAAAAGTGGCTGTTACTAGACACATGGCATGAGATTCATAAAGCTGTTTCAAATTTTTTCAAGGGTTATGAATTAGCCACTTATTGTAAGAAATAACAAAATATTGTACTCTGCATTGCTCCTCTAGATAATCATGTGGCAATTACATGGCTTTATGTATCATTTGAATCAGTTTTGAGAGAGTGACTGGTACCTACTTACCAATATTGGTAGCATCACTAGTGAAGATGAGCATTTCAAATGTGGTAGAGGTGTATGTCTGATGGAATTACATGCTTCACATACATTTTGTTGCAATATCTCATCTTTCTTTTTTGTTTGTTTGTTTGTAGTAACTGATATTGACAATAGTCTATTTTATAATTTTAAAAATATCCTCATTATAATAGAGTGGCAGAACTGGAAAGGTATTGCTGCAAGATTATCTTGCAAAAGTCAAAGCACCTTTGTAAATTCCTAGTTGAAGACTAGAGAGATTAGGGTCATTTCATAGGTTAAGAAAAATATTTGGATCATGGGTGGAACTAAAAGCAATTTATATCAAAAATATAAGAAGCTACATGCTTGCATTATAAATGACTATCAGATTTAAAAAATATTATTAGAATATATTATCTATTGATATAATAGATTCAAAGAGATTCAAAAATAATTTAAGCTTTAAAACGTTCTGAATTTGTTCATGTTCAGATAGTAGTATGGGTTGGGGTGGAGTTTTTTCAGACTAGTAACACATAGGTATGTTCCAAGATAATAAGCCGTTTCTTTTAGGATCTCTTCCTTCCACCAATCTCAGTTCTCTAGCAAATTGGTAGACCCGATTTCTTACTTCCTTTGATGTGACTTGTGCAGCTAGACTGAGGAAGTGTCCATGGCATCTGCTGGAGAATGGTCACTTCTGGCTCTTGAGTAATCTGAGAAACAGTAGAAGGAAATTCAGAGAATACCAGGCTGTCTTGGGGACCCGACTCTTGCCACTTTTTCCTGGATAAGGTTCTGTCATTATTGTTGTTTTATACAGAAGTTATACATTTGATTGAGCCTAGATTAAAACTTAAGCTAAATGCACAGCTAGGTATCCCTGGCTTCTTTCCTCCCAATTTAGAATGGATGGGATCCAAGTTGTTCTGATGGTTTAACAATTGCAAACAGAAATGTTGGCCTGTATATTGTGGATCTCCCAGGAATCTTTTGGTAGATCAAGTGGTCCTTTGCCCTCTCTTACACCAGGATGACTTTTCAGGATCATTCTCTGCAATGAAGCTGTCACACCTTTCACCATCTCCTTAAAGTGAAGCTTTATTCAGATTTCTGATCATGGGCAAAACTAAACACTGGGGGATTTAAGGATTCCATAGAGGGCCCACTTGCTATAAGCCTCTAAGACTAGGTTTTCTCCAAGATTCCCAGAATAACCTGCTCTAATGCCTACTGATGCCATCCCTTGCTGCCCCTGTCTTTCAAGCCAGCATGTGGGACAAATTCACAACAATCAGAACAACAGTTAAATACCGATTTAAAGAACATCTGAACAACATACTGCGTAAGCAGATTGCCTAATTAAATTAATTAGGATAATAATGAGTAAAATTAACATTTAAAAAGTTTAGTACAAATTAAAACTCAGACTACAAATGGGTAAACAATGTTTGTATTTCCAAATTCCCCCCTCTGAACTGACCCCTTTAGCTAACACTGCCCTTCTCTGATCTTCAGTAATTCAGCTGGTTCCCTCTGATCAAGATACCTTCTTGAATTTGAGCCAGAGACTCCAGATTTTTGTTCTTGTTTCTAAGTTGAATTACAGAATTCCTGCTGCATTGCAGGAACCCTTTCAGTTGGACAATTTGGCAGAAGTCTCCTCCTACTGCACCACACAACTTCCCTCTGCTGTGCATAGCATTCAGGAGGAAATTGCATACTTTAGCAGAAGGGAGGCTCCTGCTGCATCAGACAATCCACAGCATTCCTGTCAAGCTATCTTTAAACATGATTTAGTGCTCTTTCACTTCACCTAGAAGCTGATGAAAGATGGTGTTGCACCATAAAGCATGATTCCCTCTCCTGTGGCATTGCACAACCCCTTTCCTGTGCTTGTAAGCAGTTGGATTAGTTATTTTTAAATATAATTTTGGTGATTTGGAGAAAGAACACTTAGCCCAAATTTAAAAATAGCCCACCTAACAGCTGATGTGGTAGAAGTGCTCCTCCGGTTGCACTGCAGAGCCCTTCCCTTTATCCCCATCATTTATTCATTATGTTAATTCCTCTTTCCAAGACTGGAAGACCTAATGAGTTCAATGGGTGAGTATTATTTTGAATAACTACTACAGACTCCCCTATACCTGTAGCTCACAGCCGAAGGGCTCTGGAGAAGGTGGAAAAAAAAAGAATGAGGCAGGCCTGAACCATCCCAAAGTGGCCAGTGGTTGCGGATCCAGTCCCAGGCCTGGGAAATACTAATGTAATGATTGGTGAGAAACGTCCACATATATTTACAATTAGAAAAATGTATCAGAAATTTACCTCAACGTTAATACAGTTAAGGACAACTTGAAGGCATCTCAAATTTGGGCTACAGATGAAGGCAACGTTGTCATGATATGGCAGAAAAAAGAAGTCACGTTTCTTCATGAGTAGATGATGGTGGGGATGTGTGTTTCAGGTGTCTCTCAGGGTTGCTGCCCAGGTGAAGATGTTAAACAAAGCTACTTGTTAGACAAAAATCTAACTAAAGGCAATTGGGCATGGCACAACTATTTGCCATCTACCGGTATGTTCTGTGAGCATAGGTCTACACAGGGTTTTTCTATCCTCATTTTCATTTGGCAGAAAGGTGGCCAGGTTGGTTTTTTCACTGCAAGTGCAATAGAGGTCTCTGTGATTTAATTCACTTATTACCACATAAGCTTTAGTATATCTCTACCTACTTCATCAGCTTAATTAAGGCAGGGATATTATACCTAACTCCTCCAGCATCAACAGCTGCATTATGTAGCACTGCTCTCTCTGACTATTCCCTGCCTCTGAGGAAGTGGATCGAGATATATTAAATTTTAAGCAGTCATAAATATGCTAGACTTTTAGATGACACAAGAATTCTTGTTATATTTTCATTTTCTGTTCTCCATTTGGGACTCAGGAGGGGTATTACAATTAGTTATAGCATATAAAATATATTGCCTCTTCCCATTACAGTCTAGTAGTCTATCCCATAGACCATGCAGAATTTTGTAACCACCCAGAACTTTTCTTGGTTGGAACTGAATTAAAAAGACATGCAGGATTACAAAAGATTCTTCTCTCTGCTGCTCAGAATGAGATACCTTTTAATATTCCCACCCACCGCAGTGACTTACTGGTTGCTGAATGAGGTAGACTTGTGGGGAGACAGCACTGTTGCCCCCTAGATCCATAGCAAGGCCTCACTGGTCAGTAGAAAATACCAGCAGGAAGAAAGTAATCAGACTGGTTGCCAAGGGAGCTGTGTTTAAACATACCTAGCCTTTCCTTCCTGCAGGTGTTTTTCCTCCTTCAGTTTATAATTAGCTTATCATGAGCATTGAGTTTACCCAGAAAATAATCTTATAATCACAGTACTCTCCCAACAGTTAACTCTTAAGTCTCAGTAATAATTCTAAATCACTTGATTTTATTTTTAGATTTTTGCCATTCCACTATGCCTGTCAAATACAAATGGATTAAGAGGATATATTTTCCAGATAGACATTGACTTGTTCACCATGTGAAGATAAGGTTGTTTTCTGAGAAATAATATTGTTTAAAAAGGGGGCTGGCAGAAAAAATAAAAGAAGGTATACCTACCAGTTGTATGAGTGCAGTACCTTTTGACTTGGTTATCCTTAGCCAGATTTTGGCTGGTGAAAAGTGAGGTCCCTGTTGGAAAAGCCTGGGTATACCACCCAAACATCTAAGCTCCCTTCCTTTATGAAACTGCTTGTCCGCTCAAAAGTTTTTTGGACAGTTTTTCCCCGAATGCCATCACTCTGCTAAACAAATAATTCCCTCAACACTGTCAAACTATTTACTAAGTCTGCACTACTATTAATCTTCTCATTGTTCCCATCACCCATCTCTTCCCACTAATGACTGTATGACTGTAACTTTGTTGCTTGTGTCCTTACGATTTATATTGACTGGTTCCTAATATGATTTGATTGCTTATTTGTACCCGGACTATCATTAAGTGCTGTACCTTATGATTCTTGACGAACGTATCTTTTCTTTTATGTACACTGAGAGCATATGCACCAAGACAAATTCCTTGTGTGTCCAATCACAGTTGGCCCAAAAAAAAAATCCCATTCTATTCTAAAAAGTTCTGGCTAAGTTCATAAAACATGCTCAAAGCAGTTACTGAACGGATCCATCATTGTCTAGGTTTACACAATGAATTAAATCACAGACTAGATTAACTGGCTGGGTTGATGCAACACAGAAAGGAGGAAGGAGGAGGAGGAGGAGGAGCTGCTACTAACCAAGAAAACATGTCCTGTGAAGGCAGTCCCCCAAGATGTAGTTGGGAGAACATAGCCCTTGTGTACTATATGCAGCCACAGCAGCTGCTTCTCATCCTGAGAATGGGTAAACAAATGGCATGAAGTAAAATGGTGCTAGTGTTCTGGATTGTAATCTACCAACCTTGTATTGACTTGTGTGAAGAAAGGCCCATAAAATAGAACCTCACCTTTCCAGAAAAACTCCTGCTCCACTACAAACCTATTGAGCATCCCATCCTATGTGGAATTGTTTAATGAGGTCTGATGTCATCAACCTCTTTTGTTGAGACTCTGTTCTAGAAAGATTAAATGCAAACTTTCCCAATCAAATAAGGTGAGGCAGTGTGCATTTCAGAAAAATGAAAATCAGATCAAAAATTATTTTATAATTGTATAGTGTTTCCCCTAATTAAGCAGAGTTTTTCTAGGAACTGAAAATATTCTGCAGTGTCAGCCAGTAGTTACTACATTGCTACAAGTTAGGGGAGTATTGCTAATCAGCTGAAAAAAATAAGCTTAGGCAGAACAAGGAGGCAAGTGAATAGACTATGACCAGGAGTGATACCGTACATGCCTTGAGGGCTTCTTGCGCAAGAGTCATAGAACTGGGAGACTACATAATGTTATGTCATAAATTCAATTAAATTATGATTTCTGCTTTTATGACCTGTTCATTGGGAGATTTTTGTCCCTTCCACATGTACCAACCTGTGAATCTATTCTTTGCCTCAAAAAGACCATATTTCTCCCATCTCATTTTACAGAAGCGTAGCTGAGGAAGATTTTCTGTGTTTTGCTTTGTTTCTTCTGTTCTAAATTAACCTGTTTCCTAATAAGGTTATTCTTCTCACTAAAGAAAAGATGGTTGTCTGATTAAGTGGATTGATGGATAGGCAGACACATGGATAGACCTAAAGTCTGATACTCCAGGGGGGGGAAATCTCAGCTTGGAAGAATGCAAAGATTTACAGGCAAAATAAATTAGAATCAAGATCTGCAATTTGTTCTCTTATTCAAAAAAGACAGAATTAAAGTTATGCAGGATAATTTTGTTCTCAATTTGGGGAGCCCCATAGGAGAATGGCTAAGGCATGTACATCCTTTTCCAACAAGCCTGCTGGTCATGGGATGATCCATGTTGAAAATACAAGGGATATGGGTCACATTCATATCAAATCTATTATCCGATGGTGGCAAGAGTTTGTAGGTTTCTAAGGAGTTTCTAGGTTAGAGATCCTAATTTATATGTAGAATAGCAGGAATATTCTTGGGAATATGGTTTGGGCTGTACCTGGTGCATATTAATAAAATATGTCCCAATTTACTGGCATTATCTTCACTATTATCAGGGAATGCTTCCTGTGTCATATTTTTAGGCTGTGTCATGACTCAATCTAATCTAAAATATGTTACTTGAAAATCATGATATATCAAAGTCATGATGAATGGCAAAGTCGGTATCTATGGGCTTTTTTGTTGGCAAAACTGGCATATGGAAGATTGTAATGTGCAATATAAAAGAAGTAAATGGTAAAGAGTATGCAAATGAAATGAACCTATTTTTGTCTGTAAAACAAAGAGAATCGGAAAAGATGTAATTGCTTTGAAGAAAAATAGTCTGATCATATGGACTAGAATTGATTAGTACACACAGAGAAGAGAAGGTAGAGGTTTAATTATAAGTGAAGAGACTGACATTCATGTCATAAACTGATATCTTTTAAATTGTTGTGGGTTCAGAATGAAATAAGAATGCATAAGTTGGTGATAATTTGCATATTGTAATATATTCCCATGAGTGGTGCTAATCTAAGCTTAATTTTTGAAAAATCCTTCAGGACTAGCTCCTTACCCAACCTATGGTCACTAGCCACAGTCATCCCTATATTCAAAAAAGGAGATCCAAGTAAAGTTGAAAATTACAGACCAATCTCTTTGGGTTGCGTCACCTGCAAAGTCATGGAATCAATCATAAACCAATCCATTATACTTAGAAACTAACAACCTACTCTTCAACAAACAATTTGGTTTCAGAAAAAAATTATCCTGTAATCTACAACTCTTAGACTGCAAAAACATATGGACCACACTTGATCAAGGTAAAACAATAGATGCAATTTACATAGACTTTTGTAAAGCCTTTGATTCAGTAGTACATGACAAACTACTTCTGAAACTAAAATCCTATGGCATCTCTGGACCCCTACATGATTGGATAACTGCATTCCTGTCTAACAGACAACAAGTGGTTAAAATAGGGAGTGCCCTATCAAATTCTGCTCCTGTCAACAGTGGTGTCCCTCAAGGCAGTGTTCTAGGACCAACAATCTTCATACTCTATATAAACGATCTTTATGATCATATTATAAGCAACTGCGTTCTCTTTGCCAACGATGTTAAACTATTTAACACCACCACCCTTCAAAAAGACCTTGACCATGTAGCAGAATGGTCAAGCAACTGGCAACTTCAAATCTCAACCAACAAATGCTCTGTCCTACACATTGGCAAAAAGAATCAGAATAAAAAATACAAACTTGGAGGAAATGAACTTGTAGACGACCCTCACTCTGTCAAAGACCTTGGAGTACTCATATCCAATGACCTAAGTGCTAGAGCCCACTCTGAGAGTTGTTAATCTAATCTTGCCTAGCTTCTTCTCTGGCAATATTACATTGCTAACCAGAGCATACAAAACATTTGTTAGACCAATTCTGGAATAAAGCTCACCTATCTGGAACCTGCACTGCATAGCAGACATTAATACAATCGAAAGAGTCCAGAAATATTTCACTAGAAGAGTCCTCCACTCCTCTGCTCACAATAAAATACCTTATTCCACCAGACTTGAAATATTGGGATTAGACAATTTACAACTATGCCGCCTCCGATCAGCAACAGAAAAGGTATGCTTGCTTCAAATACATGATTTAAGCATATGTCTCTTCATGAGTAAACACGGAAAAGGAATGATTTGAAAAACATCATTGATTTGATTGGTTATGATGAAACTCAAGAGAATTTTGTTGTTGTTAGTTGCGAGGTCATATCCGACCCATCGCGACCCCATGGACAATGTTCCTCCAGGCCTTCCTGTTCTCTACCATCCTCTGGAGTCCATTTAAGCTCATGCCTACTGCTTCAGTGACTCCATTCAGCCAGCTCATTCTCTGTCGTCCCCTTCTTCTTTTTCCCTTAGTCTTTCCCAGCATTAGGCTCTTCTCCAGGCTCTTTCTTCTCATTTGGTGGCCAAGTATTTGAGTTTCATCTTCAGGATCTGGCCTTCTAAAGAGCAATCAGAGTTGATCTCCTCTAGGACTGACCAGTTTGATCACCTTGCAGTCCAAGGGACTCACAGGAGTCTTCTCCAGCACCATAGTTCAAAGGCCTCAATTCTTTGGTGCTCAGCCTTTTTTATGTTCCAACTTTCACAGCCATACATTGCACTGGGAAAACTATAGCCTTGACTATACACACTTTTGTTGGCAGGGTGATGTCTCTGCTTTTTAGTATGCTGTCTAGATTTGCCATAACTTTCCTTCGCAGGAGCAAGCGTCTTTTAATGTCTTGGGTGCAGTCACCATCTGCGGTGATCTTGGAGCCCAGGAAAATAAAATCTGACACCACTTCCATTTCTTCCCCATCTATTTGCCAGGAATTGAGAGGGCCAGATGTCATGATCTTAGTTTTCTTAATGTTGAGTTTCAAGCCAACTTTTGTATTCTCCTTCTTTACCCACATCAAGAGGCTCTTTAGTTCCTCTTCACTTTCTGCCATTAGAGTGGTATCATCTGCATATCTGAGGTTGTTGATATTTCTCCTGGCAATCTTAATTACAACTTTTTTTTTATCTAGCTCCGCCTTTCTCATGATATGCTCTGCATATAAGTTAAATAGGCAGGACAACAGTATACAGTCTTGCCAGACACCTTTCCCAATTTTGAACCAATCAGTTGTTCCGTGTCCAGTTCTCACTGTTGCTTCTTGACCCACATATAGGTTTCTCAAGAGACAAATAAGATGGTTTGGTACTCCCATCTCTTTAAGAACTTGCCACAATTTGTTGTGATCCACACAATCAAAGGCTTTAGCATAGTCAATGAAGCAGAAGTAGATGTTTTTCTGGAACTCCCTAACTTTCTCCAGCATATGTTGGCAATTTGATCTCTAGTTCCTCTGCCTCTTCGAAATCCTGCCTGTACTTGTGATAATTCTCGATCCACATACTGCTGGAGCCTAGCTTGTAGGATTTTAAGCATAACTTTACTAGCATGAAAAATGAGTGCAATGGTGCGATAGTTTGAACATTCTTTGGCATTGCCTTTCTTTGGAATTGGAATGTAAACTGACCTTTTCCAATCCTGTGGCCACTGTTGAGTTTTCAAAATTTGCTGGCAAATTGAGTGTAGCACTTTTACTGCATCGCAAGAGAATTAATGAAGGATATAAAAGTGATAAGAGATTCTGAATTACTTGGTAGTGTTAAAAGTAGTTGTAAGGTGGAAATTATACATACAAGAAAATGAAGAAGTGAAAACAGTTTGAATGCAAATTAATAGTTATATTAATCTTCCAACAATAAAAATAGAAAATGGACACAATGTATGTGAGAGCAGCTTGAAATAGATGATGAAAATGAAATAAAAAAAACATATGTGGAATATATAGGGAAAAAATAAATGGGATGCAAGGAAGGGGAAGCTTAGATTGGATGGAATTAAAAACAGAGGAGAAATATTAAAAAAATGAAACAAAAGGCAAAGATGCTTTGCAAGTATAGAAGGAATGAATGGGCATGGGGTGCTGGTGTGTGTGTGTGTGTGTGTGTTCTCGGTTGATCAAGGGACACACATAAAAAAGGCAGAGCTTCCACTCTATTGATCCCTATTCTCTTGAATTTCTTGACCATAACTTGTAAACACCTCTGCTCCAATTCAAGAAAAATTAACGTAGCCATGAGAAAATGTTCCAAGTTATTTTAAAGCTCTTCTCTCAGTTTTTCATTAAATGAAAAGTTATTTTCAATAGAAATATTTGTAGGGCTTGCAGAACAGGTATATCTCAAAATGCAAGATTTTGCATTAATGTCTCTGATGGATTAACTTAGCTTTTATTTAAGTATCAGGTTGTGAAGCTTTCTTCTAAAAGGGGATTATTGGTTGTGGAACAATCTTGCCACTTGAAAAGACAGCTCACTGAATCCAATTTTCATTTTTCCAGTTTTGAAACTGCAGTTTTAACCCCAATGACTCTTAGTCCTACTTTTATAGTTTTATGATTGTAGCTTTTTTTGTTATATTTGTTTGTTTATTTGTTTATTATTTATTTATTTATTTGACTTGTAATATATAAAGCTAGTGAATATAAAACCCATGGCTGTTTGTAATGTAAATTAACTCAAATACATTTTTATGAAAGTGAGCCAGTTGGATCAGAAACAGATGGTCCTAGGATTCCAGAGTTGGGAGACAATCTTGCCATTCAATCCAAAGAAGCAGTGGGAGAGCAGGAAGAGAACCAGGTGATCCACAACAGGCTGGCTGGTAATGATAGACAGTGATTCAACATGTCAGGTTCAAAAGGGAAACAATAAGGTTTCAAAATCAAGAACTTCAATCCAGCCCCATATTGTGTGCCTGCCTTTTTTAAATCTCTCCCAGGGCACCAGTTAGTACTTTGTGGGGCTTTTGAACCTAAGAATTTGCAGACACATGCTTCTCTATGTGGTTGATGAGCTTGGTCTTTGGCTTCTGACATATTATGCATCAATGAAGTGGCATTGCCTCTGTCAGTGATGTTGATTGATCCTCCTGCTGCCCACACCAGGGTAGCAGAGAAAGGGTTGCTTTAACAAACTGAAATACAGGCAAGACACAAACCTATAGCTACAGTATTTGGAGGAGCATCACTGGAGCCTGGAATTAGTTTGTCTCTTTTTTAAATGCAATTTTAACACAAATGACCACCATTAAAATAATGACTGAATGGAGAAATTTAGGTGGAGAATGATGATTGACTAGAGAAGTGAATTCAGGTCCATCTTAATTCAAGCCTGACATGTTTTCCATTACACATCACTTGCTAATACCCCACAAGACAGTTTTGTTCACGTAACTAGCTTCAGGAGATACAGTAGATTGGGTAAGAGATGACTGGCTCAAGGTCAACTGACAGCAGGTTTTTTTTTTTGTCCAATGGAGGACTTAAACTTGTGGCTTCCTGATCCAATATTATCTGTTCATGAGTCTTTTGGCTAGCTCCTTCCTTTCCTTCAGAAGTTAGGAATTGGTTGTCCAAAGATTGCTAAACTATTCACAATTTTCAGTCAGTTTGACCAAGAGTTGTAAATTATAGTTCTAAAATGAGGTCCTATCCATGCTGAGGAGAAGAAGGAGAAGGAAAAAAATAGAAGAAGAAGACAGCTTTCCCATCTTCTGGAGAAGCTAATTTTAATATTCCCAGAATCTTGAAGAAAAAGCAGATCCCTGCATCCAATATCAAAGTGACTTAACTGTTCAACTTCAAGTCATCTGGTGCTGATTCTCTTCCTAGAAGAAAAACTATCCACACAGTAAGAAGCCGGGGGACAAGGAAAGGGTTGCAGGCAATTGCAGAAATACAAAGAGGATGCCAAATGCAGTTATCAAACTAAGCAGCCAAATGCAAGTTGTTCCGAGCCACCAGGAGGAGCTGTTAGCTTTACATTCTCAGCTACAATACTTTTTTAAAAAATAAATAAATAAATTCCAAGTTGGCATTATTTGGTGATTTGCCTACCTGACTTTTCAAGCATATTGAGGGAAAAAGGGGGAGTGAATGTGCTCACTGGGAATGGAAGGCTGATGTTTGGAGTGGGAAGAAAAAAAATAGAAAGCTGCAGCTAATAGAAGAGGATAATGCAGACAAGGAAGAAGAGGAGGAAAAGAAGAAATAAAATGGCTTGGACTGAAACAAGTATTCATTATATATCCTAGTTCTGTATTACAACTTATTTTCCCAGGTGCTGTAGGAACCATCTTCTGGAAAGCATATAGTGCTTGGAAATGGCATATGGTTCTACAGAGTCCATTAATCTGGTCCAACTGATGTCTACTTTTATATCTGCTAAATCTGCTGAGATTTATGTTTGTAAATCACTTTTTACATTGTGAAGATTTGGGACACAGAAATATGCTAAATAGTCACATTCTTCCATTTTGCAAAGCACTTACATTTAAAGCTTCCATAGTTTAGGCTGAGAAAAGTGGCCGGCTCAAAATGAAACCGTGAGCTTCATTTCCTAGCAGAGATTTTGAATTCAGCTTCAAGTCAAAATTGTAACTATTACACTATCATTCCCCAATTTAGGCCGCTAAAGATTTGTTGGAATCAATCTTTCCTTCTTTCCTTCTTTCTTTCTTCTTTCTTTCTTTTTCTTTCTTTCTTCCTTCCTTTCTTCCTTCCTTCCTTCCTCCCTCCCTTCTTTTCTTTCTCTGTTTTATTGTTTGTTTATTTATCTATCTATCTCATATGCCATTCATCTCACCAGAAGGTGATAGTAGGTGGCTTACAAATAGAATTGCTATTAATCATAACCTGGAATTCTAGGGATAATAACAGATGTAATTTCGCACATCTGCAGAATGTTAGGATAGGGGAATCTGATGCTGATGTTGTCTCAAATCCTGCAGTAACATAGCTACCATGGACACAAAAATCTTTTTTTTTTGTAATGGTACTGCACATATGGCAATCTAGGCAATTGAGATGAGTAGTACTTGGTTTAGTACTTGACATGTCATGACATTTTTGATGACACACCAGGCTTCCAAAGTCTGTGGAAGTTGTGTGAGAAGGCCTTGCTTTGTGGGGCCTCTGAGGCTTCTGGAAATCATGCAAGTGTCTTCTCATGTGCTTTTCTGAAACTTCAGAGGCTCCTTGAGAACAGGGCCTTCGTGTGCGACTCCCATGGAATCCAGAGAGGAGAGTCTGAGATGAGGTCTGGAGAGGTCTCTTTTGATCAGGGTGGGATATGTGTGTGACATGCCAGCAGAGTCAAGGTAGGCATTTTCTGAATTTTTAATATGCCGAGCCCAAACATTTGGCTTAAAAAGTCACACAGTCATTGGCTTCCAACTGCTTCAAATATGAAGTTGATTTCAAGTGTTCTTTCCTTATTTAATGCTAATTTGCAGGCTAGGAATGTTTATGTAAAATTCTGCAATCAGTTTGACAACCAGGAATCAATTTCACCCACTAGTTACAGGTAGTCTTCAACTTACAGCCATTGTTTATTGACCAAAGTTACAATGCCACTAAAAAAAAGTGAGTTACAACTGGTGCTTGCACTTTCAACTGGCATCCCCATGGCCATGTGATCAAAATTTGGGTTCTTGGCAATCAGCATCTATTTACAGCAATTGCAGTGTCCTGGGGTCACTGTGATCATCTCAGCCAGTTCCCCACAAACAAATTCAGAAGTTGGATTCACTTAAAGGCCCTGTGATTCACCTAACAACTGCCATGATTCACTTAACAACCATGGTAAACAGTTATAAAATCAGACACAGCTCACTTAACAACCTCACTTAGCAACAGAAATTCAGGTTGCAGTTGTAATTGTAAGTTGAGGACTACCTGTATTTGCTTCCCATCACTTCTGCAGCATCCCTTTTGCCCATAGAGGGCTACCGAATTGATCTAAATAACAGAAACCAAGCAGATTTTTCCTCCAAACGTTGCTGGCTTACAAATTCCCAGCTTACAAACAATGAAAAGACTCTTTTTGAAATATTCTATTCTGGCAGTGGATGGTTATTGTAAGGCAAACCCTTGGGACTCCAGCTGGAGAATCACAGATGTTGCAGAGGCAGGAAATCTGCAGCCTGCAAGATGTTAGTAAAGTCCAATTTCCATCACATATGCCCACTGTTGAATGCTAAGAATCATAATCAACATTCTCATTCTTTCATTCTTTGTATTGTCAAAGAAACGTGTATGGATCTGCCTTGCACATGTTTCAAAAGGGGGGAAAAATCTCAACAGGGATAGATCTGTGTAGTGTTGATTAATTCAATCTTCTCCCCAGAATTATAATTCTTGCATATGGCTCATAACATAGCTGGAGAGTTACTTTTGTCTTTCCTAAAAACAAAAATTTCTCTAGAGATAAAGAAAAATGTCCTTGAATATGTTGAAATAGCAATGGATCCTAGTGTTGAAAAGGGACAGAAGATTAATCCAGTCCCAGTGCTACTTTGCTCAGTTTACAGGGTCCTATTCATCAGTGTCACAAAGAACTGAACAGATTAGTTGGACCTCACAGCTCTTTCCTAAATCCAAAGCCTGTTTGACAGATCTCTTAGCTCAGCTGGAGAAAATGCAGTTTTATAAGAAATCAGGTATGAAAATGCATAGAAAGGGCCTCCCTGAGATGAAGCAGTCCCATCAGGTCCACCTTGAGAGAGCAGAGCAGGTGGACAATGTGTTCCTTAGTCCATAATTTACCAAACCTTCTGCCTGAAAGCATCTTTTGGATTGCATATGATATTGTCAGGAAAAAATGGTGCCACATCTCTTTAATTCACTATGGATGCTGGAGACAAGGATTTGTTATTTTGAAGCCAAATGTTTTCCTTGTTGTATTTTTGGGGCTGGATGGCCCAAAGAAAAGTCTAGGATTGTAAACTAGACTAACATCCCAGAAGAAGGGAATTGATAAACCATTCCTGTATTGTTCCTGAGCAAACCTCATCCGTATGACCACACAGCCAATAAGAGTTAAACTCGATTTAAAGGAGGATTCACCTTTTTATTGTTTTGATGGATTGCATTGGCTGTCTGAGAGCCACTGACAAAGATCATCTAAAAACCACAACAATCATGTTAAGATACATAGTTGCATCAAATATGTAGTAAATTGTATTAAGAGGAAAATTTTGTTTCTAATTCAGCAGAACAGCAAAGAGCTCCCACTGCTTTGTAATACTTCTTCTGGAAATACGAATTCTCCAAACCAAAAAATCGGCGATAACCATTAATATAAATATTTCCTGCAAAATTACAATATTATTATCTATGCTTATTACAATGTTCTCTCTCCCATTTTTTACTTTTGCTGAATTTAATCCTGAAGTATTTTACATGCAGCCTACTCTTGTTTATATTGGGGTAGTGATGAACAACGTCTGCAAACCCTGCCTCCCCAGCATTTGTGACCAAGGGTAGGGCTGGCATTTCAGCTTCCTTTTCCAAAAGGCAAAGCAAGAGCAATAGAAAACAAGCATTGTTGTTCATTTTGCCTCCACTTTGTCTTATAAGATTTTGTTTTCTTTGTTTTCTTTCATCAGCAGTTTGTAGTATTCAACAACAAGAGTGTGTCTACATGGTTTTTAAAGCAAGCCATGCATCATAGAAATGCTTGGGGGTTAAGAGGAAGGTGGTAAAGCAGGGGAACATAAAACTCACGAGATTTTCTGCTATACGATTCTGAATGTGACACCAGTTCCTTTAGGGGGCAGTATGAAAGAACATTCAGAATACAGCCTGCCTATTTCTATTTTCCCCATTCTTCACTTAAAAACTCATTATTTGATTAAACATTTGGGCATCTCTAATCACGGTGTTTTATGTTTTTCTAATTTCCTTTCCAAGAATAGTGGGACAGAGATGATTTCATAGGGGGAGTTTAAATTGGTTGCATGAAACTAATGGCCTTTTTAATGAGTCTGAATCAAGGGGCAGGTAGGGGAAGTATTCAGATGATATTTTAAGGATTGCTGAGACTAGTGAGGAATGCTTCAATGATAAGACATAGTCTTGGGGGTTAGATGACGTGGTGGGGACTTTATCTTGGTTTGGTAAATCCAAAAACCTGGTTTGGAGAATTCTGTAAGGGATCTGACGTCAAAGGAAACTAAATATTTACTAGAATAAGAAAAGTCTGTTAAGTAATAGGACTGTGTGGTGAACCAGATTGGCTTTGGGGTATGTGGAAGTGCAAATCTAGTGCCTGCCTGCAGATTGAACCAGACACATCTTTCTTCTAAAATCACCTCTGCAGCTGCGATGGATCCCAAGAAAAGAAGCGGCTATGTTAAAGAATTGTAGTGTTATATTTACACAAATATAGCAATTTTTTGGAACAAAGTCTGAAGTCCTAATAGGATATGATAAAGTCACTTAAGTAAGATGGGCAGTATAGAAATTTAATAAATAAAATAAAGAGGAATTATACCCCAAGATTTTCAAAAGGCTTATATTTGCACCACTTGCCAAATTACTACAATGTAATATTCAAATGGACAGAATACTTGATTGGCCTGAGAGAAACATAATAGCTAAGTTGTAAACGTGTTTGGCTGGCATTAAATTTGCTGCTCCAGTCTCCCCGTATGACATAGAAATGAGCAAGTCTTACCCTCAACCTTACAAATGACTAGCCTGTAATAAATATGTAATTAAAGATACAATAAATTGGTAGAGACTTGGAGAGTTCTGCCTACCCCACAACAGAATTACCTTTATATCCCACCCCCCAAATGGATATTTAGGCATATGTATGTCTAAATAAACAATCCAGTAAAAAAGAGCATGCAGGAAACTTTAACAGTCAGCCTTGAGTTTTTAATTCTCACAGGCTTTAAAATGGATTTTAAAAAATATCCATTTCATCAAACTATGTTGTGTATACCTCCCTATTTCACTTATGGAGTCAGAAAAAATTGTCCCCAACTGTGAGGCACAAGAACTTCCTTCTTCCAATAGCTCATCTGCATCCTATGCCAGATGCAGCCGAGGGATGTCATTTTCCCTATTACTCTTTCGTGCCGTATTACTCATTGATCTACCTGCATGCAATTCTAGATTGCCTGAACTAACAAGGGCCTAATTACAGTAAAGGAGTGGCTTTCTATCAATGATCTGTTCCTGGAATGGGCAGTAAAATACTATCATTCTTTGCTTGCACTGTATGAATAATAGCAACATCCACATAATGAGGCCCTTGTAGAAGTGAATAAAATTAGTGGAATAAAAACCTGAGCTTTTAATTCATTGTGGAAAGGTAGTCAGTTCTTTATTATCTAGCAATATATCATTTATTTGAATAAGTGTCACAGCAAAAGTGCCATAGAAGTTTTACTCAAAGGTGTGTTTTCAAAAGAAAATTTCCTTAAGGAAAAAAACATAGTCCAGTTGCCTTTTGAAAATGCACCTTTGAGACAACCATGACCCGGATGACTGAGAATCTCCATAGACATACAAGCTTTAGTTGGAAATTGTGGGGTAAGACCACCTCATTTTTACTCTAGAACCTTGAGACACACTTATAGGTCAGAGTGTTCTCAACTATGTTTTGTTGAGTTCCAAGTATGAGAATGGGGTGGGATTGATCCTTAGAAGCCTTTTTATACACCTGTTGCTCCAGTTTTAGAAGAAGAGAAAAGCCAGCCTGCTAGCATTGAGCACTCTGCTTGCTTCCAGATATGTCCCAAAGGAGGGTCCAATGTAAAAGCAAAGTAGAGGCTAGGAGATGGGGTTTCATCTGTCTTACAGCTTGAGGAACTTACAGTTAGAACATCCTTCAAATATCTGGGATCTGAAGTTGTCTGAAATGTCCCCCCCCCTCTTACTTAGGATGTTACTTCCTTAAAAGTTACATTAAGGAAGTATTGGCATCTCTGCAGCTGGACAGGAATGTTTTGTAGATCAAATTCATAGTTACCAATTTTGCAAATTCCTCTTTATGTTTTCCTTGGTATTTTTCTAAGGCCTAGTTGACCTGTTCACTGAATAAATGACCTGCTTTCTTGAAATGGAGTTAAATCTACGAAGAGAGCTCTTTGAAAACATAACAAATTCTCTTTCTTGATTTTTGAGTCATAAGAAGATGGCATTTTAGACCCAATTATCTGTTAATATATTACCTGGGTTCAACACAGGGAGGTAGCCAGTCCCCCCCCCCAACTGTGCTCAGTCTGTAATGTAAAGACAATGAAGATAAATGGAGGTAGCTGAATTCTTCTGACAGCTGCACTGAAATCTGACTTTAGATTTTGTTGTTATTGTTGGATAGAGCTGTGGTAGAATGAAAACAAAACCCTGCTAATTGGCTTGGAATTGGATGTGGCATCTCACAACAGTGCCTATCCTCAGCTTTTCATTTGTTTGAGTGGAATGCTTATGTCTGAGAGAAAAAGAGAGGAAGAGAAAGGGATGAAAGCAGGAGAGAGAGACAAGAGTAGGGGACTGCCAGGAGACTTTTGCACAGAAAATCCTTGGAAATTTATATAAGTACTGTAAAACTAACCAGATTATCCTTTGATTAGCTGGTAAGATCCACTTATAGAAACTGTCATAGGCAAAGCGACCAGAGCAGTATGGGATTTTGTGAAATGAAGTCTTAAAGATGCCAAAGTTGAGAAACACTGCACCAGAGCGAAGGCATCTTGATCTTGCTGCCCCACGTCATATGCCTCTTGTCCTTTTATGACCCGAAAGCACCCACAGACCCTTTCACTAGGAGGGACCATTCTTGCCACCCCCACCATTTTGTTTTGTTTTGGAGTGAATTAGGACAAAGACTTGAACCAGAGATCGCTTGCCAACAAAAAAGTGGAATAACGTGCCAGATATAAAGCTAAAAACATGCAACTATGTATTCCTTCTTGTAACATTTCCCTCCCCCCCAAACACAATTTTGCCTGGTTTCAAGTTATATGGCTAATCCTCAGATCATAAATTTGAAGATGAGATGATGTAATTTCTGTGTTTAAAAGTGATGTTCCCGTGGGACTCTTAAAAGGCAGAGGCATCAATATTCGCAGGAAAGCTTGATTGAAAAAGGATGCATTGTTATGCAAATGCCACCATTACCTATATGTATCTATCTTGAAACCTGACCCCAGGATATCATTCACAGTATTTACAGTACACGATGATGTCACATACGTCTCAGCATTGGCTTTCTTTTCGCTTCCCAGTCCCTTCTCCAACCCACAGCTAAATGTTCACCGCTCTAGAAATAAAGTAGCATATATCATAGTTAATAGGTTCCTTCAGAGCCAAAGCCATGTTCTGTCTCTGACCAGAATAAGAATTCACCTCTGGCTTGTGGCCACACCTATACTTCTAGTGAAGTTGTTTTGCAACTGCTCTCAGTGAGATCATCATAAGCATGCTAGTTTTATTCTCCCCTGGAAATAATTTGCATTCCAAGTAGGAATGTGTGGTTGTTAATACAGTCTACTGATCATATGTTTATCGAGCAGTCATTAGGGGGCTTTGTACTATAGAAGGTGCTTCGGTGTAGATCCTGCTGGAACTTATAAATAAAATAACATCCACACAGGTAGGTGTAGTATAGTGGGCTCTCACACAGCCAGGAAGATGTCATTAGTTAGCAGCAACTTCATTGTGTCTGGCTGCAGGACTGCTCAGAAAAAAAAATGGACAAAAAGCAACCAAAATGCTAAAACAATGTGACATTAGATTTTGCAGAATAAGTCTGTTTCATTAGATACCTACAGTATATTGTGAGATTCAAATATGCACATATTTAACTGAAGGCATTGGTGGAAATAGAAAACACTGGTAGGAAGAAAATAAAATGCAGAAGATGCAGACAATGATAACTGCACTCTTGTTTAGGTCATTTACATTTACAGTCTGTCGGGTGGCAAAGATACTACATACTTCATTGATCAGTTGATAAATATATGTAAGCACAGTCTCAGTATTTATTTTAGGATGAGCATTACAGAACTTAATAGCATCATTCATAACATGAATGATCTATTACTTATTTTCCGATGTCACCTATGCTACTGTTTAAAAGTGCTATTTTACTACATTCTGCATAGGATACAGTTTTTACACAAAAGACAAATGTGCAAATAACCACCCCCATGATTATAATTGCTTGAATCTTCTGCATTTAGTTTCCATTTAGCCTCACCAACTACTAATTCTAGAAATGTATATATAATCTATCTCAAGATAATATTGTAGAGATATTATAAAATAGTCCACAAAAATTGTGTGGTTTACTTTAACAGGCTGATTGGGCACATCATACCCTGAATTGTAAACTAGCCATCCATTTTGTGACTTAATATGTTGTATGAATCAAGTTTCTGTGATTATTTTACATGTATTGTGCAAACCAAAGATTTGGACCCAGTCTATGTTCTGCAATATGACTTATACAACCCAGCAGAGTTATCACTCTGGAAACTGCTAAAACATTGCTTATAAATAGCCTAAAAAGACATATCTTGTTTTTTTAACTCTTTTTAATGCTGATAGTTCTGAAGTTGTAGTAAAACATCCACAGAGGTGGAATAAGCAGAAATGACAGTTTATCCCCTTCCACAAGATCACCTTTAATAGTGCTGTTTTAGAATGAGGAAGCAGGACAAGTCAGAAAGGTAACTGGACCCCACCTCCCCCTATCCTGGGACACACATATGTTGCATTACACGCCAATCTAGACAAGACAGTAGCTGTATGGCTAACTAGTGTCAATGGGGCTGGTGCGTTCGTGAGTGCCTGCATTTAAGAAGTGGTCTATAATGGTACATAAGGCGAGCCATTCTATTTGAGCATGCTCACCTTGGTCATCAAAGATCTGGCTCACCCAACGATTTGACCAGAACTTTTGAGACACTGTCTCATTTAGCATACAACAAAAAAGACCCTTGAAAATGGACCATTGCTTGTTTCTAACTCAGCAGTGATGTTGTTAAATAATGGTAAATTCTTGAGCAGGAAAGTCTGTGCCATGACCTCCACTTTTGTTGTGGCAAAAGAAAAAAAGAAAAAGGGAGCAGTTGTTGGATGGAGACATGGCTTGTAAGGAAAAAGAGAGACTGCCATCAAAAGGACTGGCACGCAGGCTTCTTTTGTATAACTTGTAGGCTGTCTGTGAAAGAATGGTTCCTTGGCCATCACACTTCTCCAGTTCAGAAACTGAGATGTGTTGTCCGCTGGCGGAGATAAATCTTGCCCCTTCCTACACCCTCCTCCACTCATCCTGGTAGGACAGGCTGATGCAACTGAAAGTCCATGAAATCTTTCACTGATTTTGACAAGAAGAGAGAAAGAGAACAATTGGATGCATAGCAAATTCCTCACTGGTTCCCCCACCCTGTTAGTGAGCCTGAGTAGGATTCCCTGGCTTTTGTAGGTTCTGCCATCCATAGTGCTGAGGAAGCATTGTCAGCACGCAATTTCTTCCAACGTGCCAAGTGTTGTCTGCAGTGGGACTGTCACAGTGTGGCTCGTGGGATCAGAGTGGTTTGACAAGGGCTCACACGTGCTCTGTGAACAGAAAAAGGGAAGACGACCAAAGGAGAATAAGTGGAAAAGTCCATTCTTCAAATCTTACCTCAATTAAGAACTCACTAAATAGTTTTAGGCAGCCATTCCTCTTTTGGTCTTAGCTGTCTACCTCCAAGATAACAGTATTGGCATAGCTTTCAGAGATACAATATTGTAGGAGCTTTGCTATGTTGCATAAATGCTAGGTATTATTAAAATCACTATATGGGGTTTTAATATCCTACAACAACAGGCCAAAAAGATAGGCATTTCAAGGATATAAATAGAGCTGATTTCCCATTTATATTAAACTACTCCTCTCATATTTTTCATAAAATTCAGATCTGATGGCTTCAACACCAGCTACTCTTCCCCCCATTCCAGCCAGGGTTTATTTGCTTACTGTCTTGATTGTTAAATTTTATGGAGAATGTAAAAGCTTGCACACTATTCTACAACTTCTGACTTGTCCTAATAAATTGCCTAAACATGACTGTTCTCAAAATACAAGTGTGTTTCAACCTACCATTTTCAAATGGTGAATCCTGAAAGCCCCAAGGAAAAATTCAGAAAGGGTTTTGATGGCTGAGGGAATCACATTCTGTATTTGTACGGACACGGCTTATTAATGACACAACATATATTTGAGCAAAAATGCATGAACGCATGCATTTAAAATGTTTAAATCTTGTTCCTATTGGTATGGGAGTTACAACACTTCTTTAATTTATCTCATTAAAATCAATGGAATGTGAAATAATTTAATTTGGACTAGGTTTATATACACCTATGCACATGCACATGCATGTAGACACACACACACGCACACACACACACAAATGAAGACGTGAAGCTTGATATTGGAAACAATTACACTTTGAAATTTGAAATAGGATTCATCGGGAGGAGGGAGCGAGTGTAAATTTTTGAAAAGCAATTTTTTTTAGGATTTCAAAGACTAAAGTCACTTGCCTTCTTAAACCCAATGAAAAACACTCCCAAATAAAGATTGAATTATGTTGCAATTGTTTCCTCATAAATGAATTCTGTTAAGTTCAATAGAACTTACTCTCAGATAAGACGTACACAAAATTACAATATCCAATTTCACTGTTTTTGTTGCACAAAAATAATCACTCTTTGTAGCTGATAAGGTATGCTTAGAGGGGCACGGTGGCCAAGCGGTTAAGACGTTGGGCTTGTTGACCGGAAGATTGGCAGTTTGTGAGCAAGTACTGTGTGACAGAGTGAGCTTCCATTACTGGCCCCAGCTCCTGCCAACCTAGCAGTTCAAAAGCTTGTAAATGCAAGTAGATAAATAGGTACCACTTCGGTGGGAAAGTAACAGTGTTCTGTGTACCTTCGGCACATAGTCATGCTGGCCACATGACCACAGAAGCGTCTTCGGACAATGCTGGCTCCTTGGCTGTGAATCGTCGGAGATGAGCACCGCCCCTTAGAGTCAGACACGACTGGCAGGGGAAACCTTTACATTTACCTTTTAAGGTATTCTTAATTTCTTTCTTGCAATGATGACAACTGTAAGATTGCTAAAGCCCTGCCTATAACAAATCAGGTTGTTAGAAGAGGAGGGAAAGGAGCAGGAATATTGCATCTGGGCTGTAAAAATCCAGACAACCAATAATGGCAGCAAATAGTTAAAATTTTGGACATCTGATTATCTGGAGTTTTGCACACCAGATTTGGTAGCCTACCAAAGAGACATATGTATCTCTTTTTCCTTTAGGATGCACTTAAAACAAACAAAACAACCAACAATAAGATGCCTTCCCAGTGAAAGTCAAATCTTTTGAATAAGGCAGACTTCTAACAAATAGGCTAATAAAATTATTTTGAAATAACTGTTTATAAAGCAATAAGATAAAGTGGTCATTTAAAATCATGTGGGCACACTTCCGATCTGCAGCATTTATTTTGTTGATTATGAGATCAGTTACGGTAATTGAAGGTAGTAAGAAAAGCCTCATTTTGGAATTGGAGGTGGAATTAAATAGCCATTGGAGTTCAGGGACTTGTTTTAAAAAGTCTAATTTTACTCCTCACCCATTTCCATATTGCTAACGTTTCTACCTCCTCTAATCCCCTCAACGAACGCTGTCTGAATGTTCACGTTTGTCAGTCTCAAAAGCTGGCAACATACAGGGAACATCAGGAGCTAATCAGGTTTCACCTTTTCCCTACAAGGGGAGACTCCAAAGAATATCCTGCTATTGGTATCTAATGCACTGAGCAATAATCCCCCTCACACTCGTATAGCCACTGTCCATGCAAAAAGGAAATAAAATAAATTGTATAATAAACAGTAAGCATTAAAATTTTCCAAAAGCTTTCTACATGCTTTGCTTCCATTCCTCTGTGACTTTTAAAACCCCCCAGTGAGCTGTGAAGGTGAAATGTTGCCATGCCTGCAATTCTGAAATCAGCTGAAAATGGGGAGGGGGGGGGGAAGAGGGGGAATTTTAACTAATGCCTATAGTGAGAAACAAGCTCCAGGCATGGAACTTCTACTGGCTGGGGCTGGGGAGCCTAAGACCCAGGGCGACTCAAGAGTTCTGCCAATGGGAAAATGTATTCTCTACAAGTTTTGCAGAGTCTTAGTAATTCAAAGGAAATTTCCAATTTTGCAGCAATTTCCAATAAATCAGAGGAGTATCAGAAAAAAAAATAAGTCAGCTTGCCTTAAGAGAAGATGGTATGGAATCAATCAGGATCAGAGCTAATGACAAAGAGGTGCAAAATGATAATATTGAATGGCTCTCAGGAATCCACCTTTTGGAAGGTTTCTTCATTTAAATAGCATTAGATAGGGCAGAAATGGGATCTATTATTCAGAAATCCTTGCCAAGCCAATGCAAGTCAACTAGAGATCTAGAAATAAAGCTATCCAGAGCTAACTTCTGCCCATCCCTTATTTAATTAACAGATGACCATTTGCTCCAGGGCTCACTCAGAGCTTTTTTGTCAAGCCAGAAGTCAATCTGTTCAATGTGAATTTAAAAAAAGGACCCTCTGAGTAAATGCAAATGACTTTGCCTTCTGCATAAGAATAACTACAAGAAGCTGCTGCATCTGAGATTGGAGGGTAAACTACTGAAGCAGAAAGCATAAACTCGAGGCCCAGTGCCACTCTGTGCAGAAATTAAGGTCATCTCCCCTGCCAGATTGAAAATAGACTCTGCCAAGGAATATGCCAATGTGCTATATGTTGGCTTCTGCTCTTGTGAGTCCTGGCAGGGATGTGGGCCTACTTACCACATTCTCATCATGGCTTCCTTCTTCCTCCTCTGGGCCAAAAAGATCAAACAGTTTCTCTTTGATCAGCTAAAGGAAATAGGAGAAAGGAAAAGATTCTCAGATCCAGCAAAAATCTGATACATCTCAATCCTCTGGCAGCAGAAAGAGTGGTCCTCTTTTTTTACACAGCACTGTGCTGGATTAATTATTTATTCTTAATCCATGTAGTAAATTCAGGGCACCGAAGCCTGTTTGCGTAAGAAGTCTCTTTTTTGAATTTAAAATTTTATTCAGCTTTGTTCACCAACTTCTAAGGCTGCTCTTGCTTTCTTAAAGCCTAGAAATACATTTTGTCCAAAAAAAAAATAAAAAGAATAATGCTAAGATTTAATTTAAATGTTGTAAAATTCTTCTTTTCATACTGCAACTCTCATGAGGGCAATTTTCAGCAAACAATTATTATTTTAGCTTTGGATTACTTTCCAGAGATAATTATATTGATCTAACCAGGAAAAAAGAAAAAGGGTATGGGGATGGGGAGAGGCATTTTTCAAAGCCCTGCGTCTGAGTTATCTCAGAGAAAGGCAGATGTTGCAGGGCAAACATGTATGCAAAACAGGTTCTCTTGCCAAATTCAACCAAGTGAATCATGCTATGATTTTCTAATCTGTTCCCAGAAACTGCTTTGTTTAACAGGCCCTAAACTGTATGAACTGGGGTGGGCCTACCCTGTACTATGCTTGAGCATCCAACTGCATCCAACACTTGAGACTTTCAAAAGGAGATTGGACTGCCATTTGTCTGAAATGGTGTAGGGCAGTGATGGCGAACCTATGGCACGCGTGCCACAGGTGGCACGCGGAGCCATATCGGAGGGCACGCGAGGCGTTGCCCTATGTCAGCTCCACGGGCAAACCGGAAGTTCAGAAAAACGCACTTCCGGTTTGCTGTTGCGCTGTTTTTTGCACTCCGGAGGGTTCAGGGAAGCTTCCTGAAGCCCCAGAATGCGAAAAACGGCCCAACGGGCAAACTGGAAGTTTGGAAAATGCACTTTCGGTTTGTCGATGGGCTGTTTTTCACACTCCGGAGGGTTCAGGGAAGCTTCCTGAAGCCCCGGAATGTGAAAAATGGCAAAACGGGCAAACCGGAAGTTTGGAAAACACACTTCCAGTTTGCCGTTGGGCTGTTTTTTGCACTCCGGAGTGTTCAGGGAAGCTTCCTGAAGCCCCAGAATGCGAAAAATGGAAGATCGGAAAACGCACTTCCGGTTTGCCGTTGGGCTGTTTTTAGCACTTTGGAGTGCGAAAAACAGTCCAACGGGCAAACCGGAAGTGCGTTTTTCCAAACTTCTGTTTTGCCCGTTTTTCACCGTCCCAGGCTTCAGTAAGAACTTTTTGCAGGGGGGGGTGCGCATGCGCAGGGGGCAGCATGGGGGTGTGTGCATGCGTGGGGGGAAGGAATGGGTGTGGGCACGTGTGCGCACGCTAGCGCACGCACACATGCCTTTTGGCATGCGAACCAAAAAAGGTTCGCCATCACTGGTGTAGGGACTCCTACTTGAGCGGGGGGGTTGAACGAGATGACCTACAAGGTCCCTTCCAACTCTAGTAATCTGTAATCTGCACTCCAGGAACAAGACCTGAAAATGGATACACATTTTTTGGACTAGTATTTATTCATTTTTGCTTCTTTTGCCTTCGCTTGCAGGGAAAAGTTTGATGCCAGCCAAAAGGCTAGCTTAAATTCTACTTTTCATTGGGCTGGTTGTATATAGTAAAGTTAGAACTAGGAGTGAAATGCTACCGGACCGGTTCAGGAGAACTGGTAGTGGACATGTGGCCTGGGTTGCCGAACCGGTAGCAACTGCTGGCTGGCCACGCCCCCGAAGTGGTCCCCCGCCGCTCGCTCACCCTGCTTCGCCCAGTCTTTGCTCTACAGCTTGCCTGCCTGAAATGCTGCGCCCCTGATCTTTCTGCCAGGTAAGCCTGCAAAGTCGCGGCCTACCTAGCTGCCCCTGCCCCCCATCATACCAGCCTGACTTCCCTACTCCATTCCCTGCGGCCCCAACATGCTTGCCTGCCTTCCACACAGTCTTCCCGGCATCCCTGTGGCCAGCTTGTGAAGGCAGGAAAGCAGAAGGCCACGTGGAAGGCAGGCAAGCATGTCTGGCCGAGGGAAGGGAGCGAGCAGCCTATTCCCTTCCCCACAGCCCTGCCATGCTTGCCTGCCTTCCATGTGGCCTTCTTGGAGGTCCCCCATGCCCGCTTGCCTTCCGAGGTTGGTGTCCAGCCCAAGGTTGGTGTCCAGTGGGTGTGCGGGCGGCCCTTGGTGAAGATGCAGCCACTGCTCTGGGACTGAGAGGGGCGGCGGAGGTGGCAATGGTGCTCTGGGAGGGCAGGCACCAGGCGGATGTCTCACCTGCCCTCCCGGAGCACCACCACGGTGGCGGCTGCCCTCCCACCGTGGCACCACCATTTGCTTTCATTTCATGGTGGGAGAAGGAAAAAAGCGAATGTTGCCACCAAGGTGGTGCTCCGGGAGGGCAGGCGCCAGGCTGATTTCCTGGGGCTGCCGCCTTCAGCCTTACCAATGTGCTGGGTCCATTGGGATGATGGGCATGCTGAATACGCCAGCGGAGGATCTAGAAGGTAAGCCGACACTGGTGGCAGGGGGGGCAGAGAGACCCACTATGCTCGGCCTCTGGGAGACATGGCGAGGCTCGCTCGCCTTTTGGGCCTGGCGTGCTTGGCTTCTGCGCTTAGCTTCCGTGGGGCCTTTGGCCGCCTGCCGCCTGCTTGCCTTCCCCTCCATATCGGGTCCCACTCTCCGCATCCAGCCCATGACTGGGGCCCCTGAAGGGCAGGGTGTGCCCTGCCGCCGCCGCTGGTGCCAGCACTCTGGCCGCGCAGGAAAACTCCCCGAAGCAGCACAGTTCCAGGATGGTGTAGAGCCCAGGCAGGCTCTGCCCCCACCGCTGCTGCTGCTGCCTGGCACGTCTGTGCAGGAGAACTCCCGGGAAGGGCTCTGTCTATGTGCCCGGACCAGGTGTGTGTGTGTGTGTATGAGAGAGAGAGAGGGGGGGGGGAGGGAGAGAGAGAGACAAGAAAGAGAAAAAGAAAAAGAGAGAAAGAGAAAGAGAGAAAGAAAGAAAGAGAAAGGAGAGAGAATAGAATAGAATATTTACTGGCAAGAGAGAGAGAGAGAAAAGAAAAGAGAGAGAGAGAGACAAAGAAGGAAGGAAAAAGAAAGAGAAAGAAAGAAAAAGGGAGAAAGAGACAAGAAAGAAAGAAAGAAAGAAAGAAAGAAAGAAAGAAAGAAAGAAAGAAAGAAAGAAAGAAAAAACAACTTATGACCACAATTGAGCTCAAAATTTTGGTTGCTAAGCAAGAGCGTTGTTAAGTGAGTTTCACCACATTTTACACATTGGCCATGCCCACCTGGTCACATGACCACCAAACCATGCCCACCAAGCCACGCCCACAGTACCGGTAGGGAAAATTTTTGGATTTCACCACTGGTTAGGACGTTTTGGCTACTGGAATATCTTATCCCAGGGGTCCTCAAACTTTTTAAACAGAGGGCCAATTCATGGTCCCTCAGACTGTTGAGGGGCCGGACCGGCTGGGTGGGCATGTCTAGGTGATCATTTCACTGGGTGGCTGTGGCTAGGTCATGTGACTGGGTGGCCGTGGCCAATTTAACAGTCTATTAAACAATGCATACAAAGTAAACTTTAATTTGTTTTGCTCCTAGGGGTGTTTTATTTGTTTTTGTTTGCATGTTGCTCTTTTGGTTGACCTTTCTTTTTACTAGATCATGTTTTCAGTTGTTTAGGAATCTAATGGTCCACTTCAGAAAACTCAGTTTTGCAGCAATTCTTCTCAGCCCCAAGGTGCTTGAGAAATCTCTCTCTCTCTCTCTCTCTCTCTCTCTCTCTCTCTCTCTCTCTCTCTCTCTCTCTCTCTCTCTCTTTCTCTCTCTTTCTCTATCTATCTTCTGGACGTGGGGGAGGTGAAAAACAGGCAGTTTTGCCCATTTTTTGTCCTCCTGGGGCATCTTTGCACCCCGTTTTTCACCTCCCTTGCCTCCAGCAGCATTCTGCAGGCCAAAATTGTTGGCCTTACCTTTCAATTCCAGCCCGTGGGACTCCCAAAGAATAGAATAGAATAGAATAGAATTCTTTATTGGCCAAGTGTGATTGGACACACAAGGAATTTGTCTTTGGTGCATATGCTCTCAGTGTACATAAAAGAAAAGATACATTTGTCAAGAATGGTTGTCATAGGGTTCAAGTAAGCAATCAGGAAACAATCAATATGAATATAAGTCGTAAGGATATAAGCAACAAGTTACAGTCATACAGTCATAAGTGGGAGGAAATGGGTGATAGGAACGATGAGAAAAACTAATAGTCATAGTAATGCAGCCTAGTGAATAGTTTGACAGTGGTGAGGGAATTATTTGTTTAGCAGAGTGATGGCGTTCGGGAAAAAACTGTTCTTGTGTCTAGTTGTCTTGGTGTGCAGTGCTCTATAGCGACGTTTTGAGGGTAGGAGTTGAAGCAATTTATGTCCAGGATGTGAGGGGTCAGTAAATATTTTCACGGCCCTCTTTTTGACTCGTGCAGTATACAGGTCCTCAATGGAAGGCAGGTTGGCAGTAATTGGTTTTTCTGCAGTTCTGATTATTCTCTGAAGTCTGTGTCTGTCTTGTTGGGTTGTAGAACCAAACCAGACAGTTATAGAGGTGCAGATGACAGACTCAATAATTCCTCTGTAGAACTGTATCAGCAGCTCCTTGGGAAGTTGTAAGGTAAGTCCTGTGCTTGGCTGAAGGGTGGGCAGGGTGATGTGGGCGGAGCAGCCTCATGGTTCTGCGCGGGCCGATTTAATGGCTTTGGTGGGCTGCATGCGGCCCGCGGGCCATAGTTTGAGGACCCATGTCTTACCCCAACCCTAAACTGTGTCTTTTTGAGGATTCTCCAGTGTGGAGAGAGCCAGCCATAGATGTGGGAACCAAGTTCCCAAATCACTTTTTCCTTCCAAGGATTATTTGTTATTCACTTCTTCTTTTGTTAAATTTATATCACACTTTTTCTCCAGGATCCTAAGCAATGTATAGCACACTCTTCCACAAGAACAACACTGAGATTTGAAAGGGGGTTACTTCTGAATTTAAGAATCCCTGCTTTTCATAGAGTAGATTCCAGGCTCAAGTCCCAGCATCTCCATGCAGAAAACTCTTTTATTCCGTGTGGACAACAATGAGCAAACTACACTGATCACACTAGTAGCAAGGAATCCTTTGTGACAGCAGGTGTGATGTTGGCATTAAGGTGCTGCATGCGGATTAGGAAAACCCAGATTCAATCTTCACCCCAGGAACATAACCTTAATGGATAACTCTGGGTCAGTTTGTATCTTTTTCTCTTTCTCCCTGCATAACCTGGTACCTTAGATGGGGAAAACATGAGGAATTCAACATGAGGATCGTGCTATTTGCTGTTGCTGGTGGTGGGCATCCAGAAGAAGCAGGGAAAACACCCCCAAACCAACAGTGTTAGTTTAGAAAACAGGCAGCAGTTGTGGTATTGCTTTCTATCCATGCTGCAACCCCTCTCCCCTTAATCAGTGAGTGTGAGCAAATGTTAACAGCTACCAGTCTATCAAAGCACATGCTTTCTTATAAGGACTCTGCAAAGCAGGAGTGGATAATTCACAAGCTGCTTAGAGCCCCTGGATACCTTTTCCTGTTCCTCTCTCTGCTTGCCTTTGGATAGATGCAATTTTCTGATGCCAAATGATGAAAAGCAAAGCAAAGATAAAAGCTGCTTAATCCTTCAGATAGGTTCAACCTATCCAAAGTTTTCATAACAGCCCCCAACCTGTCATCACTTCATCCCAAATCAGATATAACATTAGGCTGTGGTTCTGCCTTAACCACTGGAATGTATATGTATGTGTGTGTGTGTGTGTGTGTGTGTATGTGTGTGCGTGTGTGTTGAGTGCCCAATCCAATGAATTTCAAAGTGGTTGAGTACCAAGGTACCCCCCCCCCCCCACAAGTTCGTGTTAACATAAAATATGTATTTAATGTCTTATTCAGGGGTCTTTTTTTAGTTAAATTAAAATGCGTACTAGTCTATGTGTGCGGAAAGAAATTGCATCAGGATTTATGCTACCCTTCTGGACTCAAATTTATATTCTAAACTTTGGCATTTTTGAACCTTGTAGAAGAAATGTAAAATTTGGTGATTAGATTTTGTGTTTCAAGATTTCAAAATGTATATTCAGGAAACACAAATTCCAGAGCTTACTATACTATTGGATCAAAGTAGGCCCATGGATGAAATCTGTTCTTGCATCCCCTCAACATGAAAAATACATGGCCATTGGACTACATTATTCGCTACCTCAGGGAAAGGGCTGCAACTTACCTCATAAATATAGTCAAATACTTCCAGAATAGTGAGGATACTAGCACCAATAAAAAGACCCATCTGACCCCCAATATCACCTGGGAAAAAAAGGGGAAAAAACAGAAATAAGCATTTTAATCTCATATTTTGGTGCACATCAAAGTAAATTGCTTGGATTGGGAGGCCCTATCCCGATATAAAGCCCCTCTGCTAAGTAAACGAAAATATATTTTGAGCATTTTTATTCTGGCTGTAAAGAAAAAGATTTCCAATTACAGCTGTGTAAATTCTGCATCCATTGGCTCCTGGGGCAAAATCAAAGCCACTGCTCTCCTCTTCATCAGAGTTTCAATTTAGTTTTTCCAACATTCCAGAGATGATCATTCCTGTTCCTATTCTTATTCCTATAGTACAGTGTTTCCCAACCTTGGCAACTTGAAGATGTCTGGACTTCAACTCCCAGAATTCCCCAGCCAGCGAATGCTGGCTGGGGAATTCTGGGAGTTGAAGTCCAGACATCTTCAAGTTGCCAAGGTTGGGAAACACTGCTATAGTACTTCACTCTTCCTCAGAGCTAAATTAAATTAAACTGCCAGGTGCTTGAACATAATGCCTCATTTTAATAGGTCAAAAGCCTATCCAAAGCAAGATCTCAGTGCAAAGGATTGCCATAAGGTATTGGTGTCAAAAAAATATATGAATGAGTTGGATTAAAGAAAAGAAGTAATAAAAGAAAACAAAAACCCTACAGCTGTTGTAGAAGTGTATGCACACAAATGTACACCCCCCCTCTTTTTCCTGCCATTATCACAGTTGATCTCTATACAAACAGGAAGAAATCTCTGTTTATTGTTTAGAAAGTAAAAGGCTTACATCTCCATGACAACAGGGAATATGATTAAATGCAGCCAACGAAAGCTTTGGACACTTAAGCCAAAACTCAAACTGTCTTCTTTTCACCCAAACCTCATGCAAGGTTTGGGATTTGACTTCCTAAGCCAGTATTTATTCCGTGGATGGATGGTAAACCAGAGCTTCTATCATGGCAACCCATATTTTCTCATCTTCTTCAGTATTGTTTCAGTTACTGGTTCTATGATTTGAGGTGCAGTCCCATACTTAGGCTACCTAAATAAGGGCCAGAGGATCCCGGAAGAGACTTGATACATTAATGGAAATCCATATAAAATAACAAATGTTTCAAATATAGCAATAGAAAGATATGGCTCCTTTAAGAGATTGGTACAATCCTGTATAAATCTGATGCAAGAACTTTTCGTTATGGACTCTAGTCTCACCTTTCTTTGCCTGCTTGGCAAAAAAATGTTGTTTCATTTTTTTCCCCTTTATTATTTCATTATTTTCTAAAAACCGTAGCCTCCTTGCCATCTCAAATATGCCTTATTGTGCCTTAATTAAGAAAGCTTCACATCAAGACTGGATAAGGCCCAACAGAGAAAATAAGAATAGCGGGCATGGCTGATACTCTTCTGACAAATAGATTTACCTTGAATATTTAAAGTGGTGCAAGCAGATAG
Source organism: Diadophis punctatus similis (assembly GCA_023053685.1). Classification (NCBI taxonomy): domain Eukaryota; kingdom Metazoa; phylum Chordata; class Lepidosauria; order Squamata; family Dipsadidae; genus Diadophis; species Diadophis punctatus. The sequence continues at coordinate 15,514,596 of JALIGW010000009.1, read as the reverse complement.
ATCTTCATTTTTCAATGTTCCTGCATAGACTGGCATAAACTTCATGAATTTATACTATGATTCTGAGCTGGTGGAATCAAGATTTTTCTGAGCTCAGCATAGAAGCCTCATAATAATGCAGGTAGTCATTGATTTATAACCATTTATTTAATGACTGTTCGAAGTTACCACAACACTGGAAAAAACTGACTTAACAACGGGTCTTTACACTTATAACCATCATAGCAGCCCATAGTTATGTGATCAAAGTTAAGTACTTATAATGATTGCAGTGTCCCAGGGTCATGGGGTTGATTTGTGACCTTTGCAGCTGGTTTCCAACATGCAAAGTCACTGGGGGAGTCTTTGGATTCGCTTAATATAGATGTGATTCACTTAATAATTGCAATGATTTGCTTAACAAAAGTGGCAAAAAAGGTCATAAAATTGGCCGTGACCCACTTAACAATTGCCTTGCTTAATAATGAAAATTCTGGCCTCAATTGTGGTGGTGGTGTCGAGAATTACCTGTAGACCAGAGTGCAAGCCAGAGATGCTAAAGGCTCCTGGATCAGATTTATTCAGTGGTCAAAATAATGAGAGCCATTTGCAGCCTACAGCATTTCTTAGGGCTTGTTGGGTTTATCTCTCTTTTTCTCTCCCTGTGCTCATGTTGCTTTGTTTCTGCTTCCTGTTGTTCCTCACCAACTGACAAGAGTTCCCTGCGATTAGCACATGGGGCTGAACTCCACATTGCCTACATGCTTCAATCGTGTTGTGTATATGCACAGAATATTTACTCACCAAGTAATGCTGCCACTTCGTATGCTTTCCTCTGCTCAATGGTCTCATAGTTAAGAGCTTCGAAGAATATATCCAGTACAAGTATATTCTCCCTAAGGAAAGAAAACAGGTAGTCCAGAGGACATCAAGAGGAAGCAATTCATTCCTCGAGAGTAAGTAATTGGTGGAGAACATGCCAGTGTTCCCAGTGTTTTTTAACTGAAATTCCCATTGTACCAAACCACTGCTATAATTCAAACAGTGCAGAGGGTCCCATATATCCCATTTCTCCCTTTTAGTTTCTTGATAACCGAAACATTCACTCTTTTCTTATCCATCACTTTTCCCTGAATACTTGTTCTAAACGTGCAGGTGATTAAGAATAAAAGCTGTTTATAGACAACCCTGATTCCCTTGGAGAAGAAGAAGGATGCAACAAAGTCCCAGTAAACAATAGACATGCCTCACTAGGTTTGTCTCCCTTCTCAAAACTGGCACTTTCCAGATATGCTGGTGCTATAATTCACAGAATGCTTAAAATTACAGTCCTATCAAATTGTACCAGCTTGGAAAAGACAGCCCATCTTTCTGTTCCCCACAATAAACAATGATATGGAGGCAGGGCTTTGAAGGCAGTAACTCTTTGAAGCTATTGCTATTCTCAAAACTGATAGTCAGGTGCAGACTCTAAGGAAGATCCATGCTAATAATTTTACCAATGGTCTCTAAAATATAGGGTTTGGGGGCTGTGGATTGGCCATTTGTACAAAGCTCCTTGGCTTCAAGGAATATTGATTGCAAAAATAGCCTACCAGGACACAATAGTTGATTGTAGGGACCAAACACAAGATTCAGTTTCCTGTAAAATCTTGACTTCCAATATATCTCTTCTGAACAGTACACGGCCAGAACATTTGCATCTTTCATCAATCTAATTTACTGCTTGTTTTGACTGTGCACCTACTTCTGGATCTCCTGGCCTTTAACTGGAGTTTAGATTGTGTCTTCTATCTATGTTTGATTAAGCACTTGCTTCTAGCACTGAACCTTGTTTGATACTCTGGAAACACTAAATTTTTATGATTGGATTTCTGATTCCCAGTCCAGTTGGGTGGCTTATTTATTGGCCTTAGTAGCAAGTAACACATCATTCTTATGAAATTCTGAAATCTAACAAATCTGGAAACTGATACCTGAAAGGATCCCAAATGAACAAATCCTAACTGATACTTGACAATAACCACTACAAGTTTTATTATTTCACAACCTCCCTTTGGTTTACTTTACTTCATAAAATGATTATTCCACCCCTGTTTAAACCAGGATTACGTACGAGATATATTTCTCTGACTTGTTAAACTTCTTCTCAAGGTATTTAGCTGAGGTCTTGCTGGGGATCTTAACCATGGACAGCTCCTTGTTGTAACGGGTCAAATTGCATGGGGTTTGGCACTCACAATAATCATTTCCCTTTTCACCGAGAAGCACTGTAAGGCAAAGCAAGAATCAGGTGGGTTGATGAGAGTTTAAGCTAGACCTGCATTATGTAACATGATGCCTTTCGGTTGAGATTGACTATAACTCCCATGATCCCACCCAGGCTATATCAGAGGGGTTATATGCTCATGAAAGGGTAGAATATGCTTTTGGAGAAGGCAGATTTATTTTATTTATTTATTTATTCATTTATTTTTGTCAAGTACATGTTGGTAATATACATAGATATAACATTGATTATATACATAAGACGGGTAATGATAAGAGGGAACATTAGGACAGGGACGGTAGGCACGCTGGTGCACTTATGCACGCCCCTTACTGACCTCTTAGGAATCGGGTGAGGTCAATTTATACCCACACAATAATAGCTAGGCCAATGTCCCAGGAATGTTTTATGTAACTCATGGCAGAGATAGCTAGGAATCTATTGTTCTTCCTGTTCACAAAAGACATTCATTGAAGTTCTATTGTTAACAATCAAAGCTAATAAAAGCCACTGATAGGATAATCCATTATGAATTCTCTCCTCCTTTTAAAAAGTCTATCAAAAGTCCAATTTATATGCTGTAGTGATAGTGAGCTTGTTGCCAGAAATAGCCTCTGCCTTCCCTGTTTTTTTTTGCAGTAATATATAGAAACTTGTTGTTAGATTATACTCCATGCTCAGATGTATGCAACTTTAGAAATGAAACAGAAATTTACAAATTGTTCCATGTTAAATATATATCAAACTCAAAAACATCTGATTTACATTCAATATGTTAAATGCTGAATTTGAAACAGCTGCCCTTATCATTCCAAATGTGTGCCAAGCTCAAATTTGAAATATCCCAAGCTTAAAGCACTCCATTTTGAATTCAACATGCACTGATCCGAAGTCAAAGGAACAAAATCAGCTTTGGCAGGTTATAGTGATAAGCAGAGCTGACGAGTGCCTAATCCTTTCCTTTCCTACCCCAGAAATCATTTGTCTTATGGAACAAACCATTACGTGAATAAAGATGCCATAGAAGAATGAAGAATGAGTGAAATGTGAATCTAAATTAATACTGCAGCTGCCCAGAGGTGTTCACAAAGTTAAAATGTCAAAAATAAAATCTTGCTTTTGAATTCTGTCTTGATGACAGAATTAATCAATTGATTGATTACAGTACATGTCTATAGAGTTTCTCAGTCATCCAGGTCATGGTTGCCCCAAAGGTGCTTTTTCAGGAGGCAACTGGACTTCCTTGTTTTTTCTTTTGAAGATGTTTCGCTTCTCATCCAAGAAGCTTCTTCAGCTCTGACAGATAGTGGGGAATGGAAGGATTTATATTCCTTGCAGACAGCTGGTCATTTGTATCCTTTTAGAGGGTCATTGAAGAACTTGGAGGTTTATCTGTGTTCTCTGGATCACCTGAGTAGTGCTCCATAGTCCGCCATTTTTTCCTCTGGAAATCCATTCCTACTCCCACACCATTCCAAGGGTGTTCTCTACAGACTTTTAACTATACAATTGGGGATGAACACCCTTTGAATGGTGTGGGAGCAGGAATAGATTTCCAGAGGAAAAAACTGCAGATTACAGGAACCAGGAGCTCAACTCCTGGTTCCAAATGACCAGCTGTCTGCAAGGAATATAAATCCTTCCATTCCCCACTATCCAATCAGAGCTGAAGAAGCTCCTTGGATGAGAAGCTAAACGTCTTCAAAAGAAAAAACAAGAAAGTCCAGTTCCTTCCTAAAAAAGCACCTTTGGGACTTTACAATACATGTTTCTAATGAATTTAAGGCAAAAAATTCACCTCCTTGGATCAACTGGAGGAGAAAAAGTGAATTTGGGCACTGCAAATTTAAACATGAACTTAGAGGAATTTGTGCGAATTTCATTCTTCAGATTCTTCCCAGTTTTTCCCAAGGGCCATCACAGGCAGAAATTGCAAGTTCTGGAAAAACAAGTTACATTGCAACTGATATTTATATGGAAGGTTTGCACAAACCCTCCTTCAAGGGGGCAGCTGATATTTGCTTGGTTGTGTGCAAGACACCCTCTGTGTGTATGCAGAGGAACTTTCATTCTCATGTAACATATTCTGTAACAATACATTCCCAGTCTGAAATCTTTTGAAATATCAGCCTAGAAGAAATAAACCGTCCTGATGGTGAAAGAACTTACCTAGTGCAGGCTCTGCACACTCCTTATACTGCTCCGGTGTACAAAATGGAGCATCCCCTGTATATAAAAAAATATGGGGTCATTTTTATTATAACCTTAGAAATGATGGCTTTCTTCCTAAAATGCTTAGGAAAAGCACTCTCAGGTTTCAGTCATATAGTGGCAAACAAAATTCGCAAGGGAAACGTGGCAATTAGAGAGTCCAGGGATGAGTATTGCATTCCCTGAATTTTTTTCTTCCTTTGTTGGCACTGTCACAATAATATAATGGAAAAAGATGGGTGCATATATCTCTTCTTGTTTTCTCCTTTCTCAAAATGATTGGATTCCTAACAGCCCACAACAGTTTTCAGCATTATGATTTGAATAAGGAAAGCATGAAGGGCATTCAGTGTGTCTGCGAAACTTAAGCTACTCTGTTTATAGACATCTGGGAGATGTAGATATGCATGGGAGTGAATATGTGCATGACTGTGTGCAACAATTTTCATGCATCCCTGCAGATGAACAGCCACAATTAACATTTATCTGTGAAATCAAAGACTACTGTTAGAAAGATAACTGCATCATTTCCTAAATGCTTATATAAAATAAATCCCATCAAATTTATTAGGCTTACTGTGGAAAAATGTTTTGGGTTTGATTAAAAAAAAAGATTTTAAAAATTGGACATTAGAGGGACTTCAAGATTAAAGGAGAAGAATATATAAACTCAATTTAAAATTACAGAACATTGGATATATTGAAGGATATTTTTGTTGTATATCATGAGAATCACTTGCTTGTGAGGTGGGTGGTTATATAAATTAGATAAAATTTGGTAAATTATATGAAATTAGATAATTGAGATAAAATTAGATAAATAAATATTTTTGAACAATGGTCTCAGAAGTTAGTTTTAATGGTGTCAACAGAGACATTTGCCTCTATGGAGATTGTGTCTAAGAGATGTTATGGAAGAAGAACAAATTTTACCTGACAAGATTGAGACTGAGAATAATAATAAGAAAGATGTTACACTGGACATAAAAAAGCAACCAGCTTATGTGTTAATAATTAAAAGGGATATGCAAACAATAAACCAAGAGAGGCCTGGATAATTTTCCTATATTGGCTTTACAAAAGAGTTTTGCTAAAGTTTTTAAAAATCCTGTGAGAAAGAAAAAATAATAATTTTTAAAAAATCAAATTCTGTGACATTATTTCAATGAACTAAAGATTAAGTTTGTTAGAAGTAAAAGGAAGGAATATAAAGTTGGTTTATTTGATCAAGATCAAAATAGATACATTATTTCTGGTAGCCTTTAATGGACTGACACCAGGATTGGAAAGACCGTCTTTTATGGTTTTGGTTATAGGTAAGGAATATAGGAAGAGGAGATCATTTGTTGTATTTTAAAAGGAGGTCATCAGTTACTAAAATTGTTTATAGTTGTTGTGATGTGTCAGAGTGCGCACAGTGTGACTATTCTGAGACAACCCAGGAGCAAAATACAGTAAACAGAGGTTTATCTTTCAAACAATGGTTTATACAGTATACAAGGAATATATACATACATGTACTAGGCAAAGTCAGGCAATAAATCATCAACTATAGCACAGAAACACACACGAAGAGAGGGATGCCCTCACAGGGCCTCTCTTATATATACAGCCTCTTAAAGTCATTTCAGCCCAAAAACCTTGCTGACTCATTCCCTGCCTTATATAATTGTAGCAGCTGGTCAGCTCTTAAAGTATTTCCCTGACATAATAGAAGTAGATAATCACTTACACATTTCTCTTCTTTCTACTATATTCTTCCTTTTATTTCTCTTCCTATTTTTCCCTTTTCCTTTACTTCTACTTTTTCTTTTCATTCTTAATTTTTTTAATGTGTATTAGTTTTTACTGCTGTAATTTATAATCTCTAATAGAGTTACTATTAAAAATGAATTCATTAGGGCTTATCCTTAAGTGTGCAGCTTAAAGCATGCAGATTTACACAAAAACAGTGTTTTTGCCTCTTTGTCTCCAAAAACAAATAAAATGAAGGCAGGAAAAGATTTGAAATGAAAAATCAGGCACATATTTTGAAGGCTCTGTAATTATTGGATATAAAAGCTCTTTATATCTAGCTATAAAGGTTTATTCCAATTACTTCAGATTGGAAAACAAACCTCTATTATTAATACACTAGTATTTTGAGGAACATAACATTATTAACAGTAGAAACCACTTCTGAGTGATTAAGGTTTGAATTCTTTGTGTTACATCTAGAGAGCATCTGACTTGGTTACTGAAAATAGCCCTTATAGTGACAACCTGAATGTAAGACTTACTAATTTAAAGAAGAGACTGAAGGATGGATGCAAACCAAACTACAATTATCTCTAGAGCCACTTATCCTCCAGATAAGTTGGAGAGTTCAAAGATAGTTTCTACATGCATTCTGTGTTCTGGCAGAACTCATTTCAAAAGACATACCTGGCATGTGAACCATTTTGCAATTGCAATTCTCTACCACGTAGCGGGTCTCACAACTGATCCTGCATGCAGTGATGCTATAGATGGGGAAAAACTCCAGGCCGAAATCTGATGAGTGGCACTCACCCCATGGAGGTGGAAGGTATGTCAGCTGTAAGGAAAAGGCAGAGAACTTAATCTACGGGTGGCAAATAATGGTGTTTATTCCTAACTATAACAATTCTAAACACTCAAAATTAAGTAAAGGTATGCATTTCAGTTTTGCACTGTTGGCAAAATGATTTAACCTCACCTCAACTTATTCATTCATTTTATTATTCTGACTGCACAGTACTGAATTTTCTCTGGATGATGTTAGAAAATGCAGACAGAAAATAATAGTAAAAGACACAGACATTTTAAAACAGCATAGATAATGTGGCTCTTTCTTTTCTGGCCAGTTCCCCTGATTTGCTATATACACAGATAGTGTTTCTCAAACTTTTTGCAATTGTGGACATTCTAAGAAACACCATCCTCTCTATGTTTTTGCTATTAGGAGCATGAGAATTTGAATTTTTGGTGAGAAGGATCATGACTATAGTTGTATTTGTGCAACTATAGATTGGCTTTCTCCCTTTTAAAAATTGTTTTTACATTAAATTTTTGTATCCCATATACAAATCTGTTAGTATCAACTGAATTATTTTATGTACCCCATCCCATAACAAAATTTCTGCAAACTCAAAGTTCCTCAACATAAATCTCAAGGAGATTAAGGAGCACAGAGAAAGTTCACTCAGTAAACTTATCTTTATTCTTCCTAACCAAAAAGGAAATGAAAAATAAATGATGTAAAGAGAGTCAGGATTATGCAGGTAGCAATAGCAATAGCACTTAGACTTATATACCGCTTCATAGTGCTTTACAGCCCTCTCTAAGCGGTTTAGAGAGTCACTGTATTGCCCCCAACAATCTGGGTCCTCATTTTACCGACCTCGGAAGGATGGAAGGCTGAGTCAACCTTGAGCCGGTGAGATTTTAACAGCTGAACTGCTGAACTGCAGTGCTGCATTTTAACCACTGCGCCACCTTAGTGTCTTCTGGTATGCCAGAAGATTATGCCTGTCTTCAGACAATGAACAGAACAGGATCCAGTCTGGTGTGGGGAATGGAGCAGACAAAAGTAAGGTGGAGCTTGAGAATGGCTTCAGTCAAAGGCACTGAAAAGAAATTAAGAAAAAAACACAACCCATGCATCCCCAGGCGAGAAACATTTGGACAGCTTTGGAAAACCCCCAAATACTTCATTTTAAGCCCCTACTCCAACCTGTTAAGACACTAAGCCGAGACACTAAGTAATCTTCCTACTGCCCAAAAAATGACAGAGCATGAGGGGAAAGCAGAAATGCACATACATATAGAAACAATACATAAGCATCTACCCCTGATTATACTGTCAGCATTCCAGTAAAAACACCCCCAACAAAATAAAACTCCGAGGCTAGAAGTTCCTCAAAGTTCCAATTTATCAGAGATGTCATGTTGGCACATCTGGGGGAACCCGAATCTGAAAGCTTCCAGGGTTTCCCCACCCAGTTGAAGGTCCCCAATCCTGCCCCACACCCACAAGCTGATCACACGGTCCAATCAAATCTTCACGCTCAACTGGATATGGTCTCCACACAGGTGCAGGCACATTCATCCTTGAGTAAGGAATTTTGTTATGACTAAGTTCCTACCGCTCCAAGAAAAAAAAACTTCCCAATTTCCCAGGCTAAAATATGTGGCAGTTGAAGCAAACAGAAATAATGGCTTCCAGAACTGACATACTACACATACACAGAGAGAGGTCTGCAAAGCAGTATCTGCAAAGAAGATGCCAGAAAAAAATGAAGATGATGATACAAATCCCACCATCACCATAAGGGACAGGCTGTTAACTGGAATATTATTTGTACCATCTTGCTTCCACCTATGTCTGGATATGGCTCTGTTTGCACAAATGCTGATTAATCCTTGGAGAGAAAGTTGCCTATACAAATGCAGAGGCTTAATAAGTTTCTTTCTGTGGGTTGAAGCCATACCCGGCTTGTTTCCCCTCTCATGATAAATCAGTAGAAATTACATAAAAGGACTCAGGATTCTATCAATCTCAAAAACATCATTGAATCATAAAGTTGGAAGGGACTTTGGAAGTCTTCTAGACCAGCGGTCTGCAATCGGCGGCTCTGGAGTCGCATGTGGCTCTTTCATCCCTCTGCTGTGGCTCTCTGTCGCTCAAAATATGTGTCACAACGGTCAGTGTCGACACCCGCCAGCATGCAATTTATTGAGCTTTTCAACCCATCTTTTTTTTTTGAGTTCAAAATGTTTTTGTTGCATGCAGAAATAAAATTTGCTTTCTCTGTAACAGTTCTCTGATTATATAAATGCAACACACTATAGTTTTTTATACATAGTATAAAGGTAAAAAACGATATATGCAGTGTTATCTTCATTTTAGATGTCAAAAGGGTTTTGTGGCTCCCGGCGTTTTCTTTTCTGTGCGAAACGGGTCCAAATGGCTCTTTGAGTGTTTAAGGTTGCCGACCCCTGTTCTAGACCAATGATATCAAATTTGGAGTAAGGATGAATGAGAAACTAGAAAAAGAAATATCAAGTTCAAAAATTGGCCAAGGGCTACTGGGAAATTTAACCAGTTCATTCCTAAAGTAGAGGCAGTTGAGTGGCACTAAGAAAGTTGATGACCATTTTTTTCTAAATCCGTTTCCTTTCTGGTTAAATAACCCTGAACGAAGTACACACAGCCTATCGCTGGTGCACACATACACACAACCACAAAGATCAATACTAGAGAAGAACATAGACATATGAAATGCATTATTGCATTGGACAAAAGGCAATGCAATCACCTCCTATGCAGAGCTGAAGTGGCGCAGTGGTTAAATGCAGCCACTGCAGGCTGACTGCTAGTCTAGCAGTTCAGCTGTTCAAATCTCACGGGCTCAAGGTTGACTCAGCCTTCCATCCTTCCGAGGTCGGTAAAATGAGGACCCAGATTGTTGGGGGCAATATGCTGGACTCTGTAAACCGCTTAGAGAGGGCTGTAAAGCACTATGAAGCGGTATATAAGTAAAGTGCTATTGCTATTGCTATGATGAAAGGTTTGGGAAAAAATGCTAGAAGCCATGTCTGCCTATTTTCCCTACCTTGTTAGATATTTATTACTGTATTTCATTTTTGCACTTAAAAAAAAGGCTACTTGTATAAGAACACAGTTTCGTGTAGTACAGCACATGTAAACTCCAACTTGTTAATTATACTAATTTCCAATTGATAGCTTAGTAATGCCATAACATAATCACACTGGCCATTCTCCACACATACATATCTTATTTTAGAATAGCTGCATAATTTCAAGGGCAGTATTACATAAAATATACTGAAATAAATGTTTTACCAGATCTTGTCATAGGACTATTTCCAACTAGGATAGTTGGTAGTATTATCATCCTAAATTGAGCTTAAAAAAATACTTGCTAATAATCATGATGGGTCCAAAAATCTCCTAAATTTACACAGTTGACTTTTTAGGACTGTATGTCACTCCAGAATAGAACAAATCCCATTCAGTCACACAAGTGAGCATCCCAGAGAGCATTTTATTTATTACAATAAGCAAAGAAAGAAAGGAAGAAAAAAGAAAAATAATCTATAAAAGCATGCATGTCCCATATGCAAATCAAAGCCATTCTTAAATGTATATTCTATTATATAATTAAATTATTGATATTTAGTTCAATTGCCATGGAAAATAAGTTGGAAATGAAATTTTTAATTGGCATATGCATCACCCAGTTAGGATTCCCAATCATAAAACACTTATTTGAATATAGAAAGAGAAGTACATTCTTCACTCCATTGGGCAATTGGTGGCAAATGGGCATTCTCCCAACCCTGTACCATTAATTATTTTCCAATCATAAAAATGCACAATATCCATTTCCATTGACCTCTTAGCTTCCAAATCACTGGTATATACATGTATTTTAATGGAACATGAGATTACAAAAATCAGTGAGTTTTCTGGAACATAATTAATATGTGAATTAACTTTTCACTGAAAGGAAATCACTGCAGCACAAGATCACACCAAATGAGCCAATGTAGCATTCTACATTGGCTCATTGGCACATTTCCAAAATTAGCTGAACTTATCAATGTTTTTTTTCTTGAAAAGATTTGCAATAGTCATTAAATAGTAATTTTTGTTAAATTAATCATCATTTAAAATTTGAAAGTCACATAAATGTGTCATAGAGATGACAAATGCTCTTGCTCTGACATTTATTTACTGGACACCCCGATTCCATATTCTAACTTTAAAGAAAAGTTAACAAAATGAAAAATAGCAACCTAAAGGAGTCCTAAAATCATTTTTTGTATATACCTGAATTTCAGAAAAAGGTTATCCTTCCCAGCATGGTATATATGTTGAAAACGTCTAGGCTCATCAATCACAGAGAATTTCATAGAAGCCTATATATATTTATATATATTCTTGGAATTTCAAGAATTCCAAATTATCAGAGATAATTTGAGTAGATTGTGTTTTATACAGATTGATTTCACTGGACAACAAAGGTTTTGGTTCCTGAATATGTCTGGGTGTATCTTATAGATTTTTGGCTGATAATTATGAAAATTACCTGTAATTTAATATATCATGTACTATTTTATAGAAATCTTATATTTTTACATAATGGCAACATACACTCTTCAGTTGTTGTTGTTGTTGTTGTTGTTCAATCTCTAAGTTGTGTCTGACTCCTCACAGTCCCATGGACCATAAGTACGATAGGCTCACCTATCCTCCACTATCTCCCAGAGTGGCCCAAAGTCATGTTCATTGCATTGATGATACCATCTAACCATTTCATCTTCTGCCATCCCCTTCTCCTTCTGCTTCAATCTTTCCCAACGTCAGGGTCTTTTCCAATGAGTCCTCTCTTCTCATTAGGTAGCCAGAGCATTTGCACTTCAGCTTCAGTATCTCTCCTTCCAAGCAATAGTCAGGATTGGTTTTCTTTAGGATTGACTGATTTGATCTCCTTGCAGTCCAAGGGACTCTCAAGAGTCTTCTCTAGTAGAACAATTTGAAAGCATCAATTCTCTGATGCTCAGCCTTCCTTATGGTTCAAGTCTCACAGCCATAAATTGCTATTGGGAAAACCATAGTTGGCTATGCTGCACACATGAAAGAAACATATGAAGACATGGAACATTGCTGAAACACATCCAATACACCAAGTTCAATGATGTATTGGATGAAATACTTGGGGAGATATAAAGATAGTGGCTCTTCCGCTTGGAATGCAACTTGGATATACCAAGTACTGTTGTTACATATGCGAAAGGAACAGCTGTGCAAGAGAGTTGCAATACAATAAAAAGAAATAGCTACTCTGAAAGTATTTGGTTCAAGACAGAAAAACATGGCACATAAATCACTTGTTGATCTGACAAAGATTTTTTTGCCACTGCTTCATATAAAACTCAGACTCATAAATTTTTTTTTGTGAAAGTGATGAACGAGGAAGGTCAACGTTTTTGTTTTTTTCAGACAGATGTTTCCAAGAATAACTGATGCCAAAATTAAGAAAGGCATTTTTGTTGGTCCACAGATCAGATACGTCATCAATGAGAAGTGGTTCGAAGATTTGTTAGTGGGGCCAGAGAAAATTGCTTGGAAAGCATTCCAGAATCTTGTTGAGAAATTTCTTGGCAACTACACAGCACCAAATTGCATTCAACTAGTTGACAAATGTCTTACAGCATATAAGATCATAAAGTGCAACATGTCAGTGAAGATTCATTTTCTGCATTCACGCAGGAGTTTTGCCCCCTGAAAATCTAGGTGCAGTCAGTAACAAACATGGTGAAAGGTTTCACCAGGACATTCACACAATGAAAAAACGGTATCAGGACAAATGGAATCCATCAATGCTGGCTGACTGTTATTGGACACTGCAGCAAAATGCATCAGATATTGAATACAAACAAAAATCAGCAACAAAATGCTTGTAGTTTGGTTGAAATCATTCAGTATGTTGGAAACATTATGTGATTTAATACATTATGGTCATTAAAAGTTAATTTCATATTTCTCACAATTCCTTCATGATATAGTCATTCTTAAATTATATTTGTGTTCAGTTTGAAGCGGTCTATCATAATCTCCGCCAGCTGCATTGGTTGCCTATTAGTCTCCGGTCGCAATTCAAGGTGTTGGTTTTGACCTTTAAAGCCCTACATGGCTCTGGACCAGGCTACCTCCCTAAAACCAGTTAGGTCCCACAGAGTGGGCCTCCTCCAGGTCCCATCGGCCAAACAATGTCGGTTGGTGGGGCTACAGGGGAGAGCCTTCTCTGTGGGAGCCCCATCCTTCTGGAACCAACTCCCACCAGAGATCCGGACTATCCCCACTCTACTGGCCTTCCGTAAAGCCGTAAAAACATGGCTCTTCCAGCAGGCGGGGTGAAAAAGAAGATCAGATTCCCCCATGAATGAGTGGTCTTTTTAAAAATAATGTATTGTTTTTAAAATTATGATGTTTTTATGTTATTGTTCTTATTTATGCTGTACGCCGCCCTGAGTCCTACGGGATTGGGCGGCTTATAAGAATGTTTATTATTATTATTATTATTATTATTATTATTATTATTATTATTATTATTATTATTATTATTATTATTATTATTATTATTATTATTATTATTATTATTATTATTATTATTATTATTATTATTATTCACCAAAAGTTTTTCAGGAAGCAAAACTTTTGAAAAAATTGCTATCAGTGATTTATTTTCATGAAAAATATAACATACTATTAGCAATCTATAAAGTCTTAAGTGGTAAATATTTAAATCACCACCGAGACTACCACTAAATTCATCTGAGGAGCTCCAGTTGCAGCTCTGTTAGTCCATTTCATGGCTATTGAAGCCAGCATTCTCTGTGGTTGTCCCAGATCTTGAGAAACATTTCTGGTGGGGGTGAGGGTGGGGGTAACAAACACCACTGGTAGCTTTAAAGCTTAACTTCTGTAAGCCAGTATTTAGCAAATCTGCCTTGTTTTTACATGATTTAAGTATTTTGTTGTAACTATCTTTGTTTTACCTACTTTTGTATTCTAAACTGCCTACAGGAAAGAAATTATTGATAGTGAAATGTGATGCAGGCATAAATATTAACAATAATTTCAGCTGAAGAAATGTGAGTGTTCTTCCTCAACTTTAAAACCCATAAAGGTGGAGAAACAAACTCTGTGCCAAAGAAGTTGCATCTAGAATCCCTCACCGAATGGTTGCAAAAACCATACTGAGGGAAACATGATATAGCATTAGAGAGGTTCTTCTAGAGGACAGAATTATCAGTTTCTCTGTGACAGGGGCAAAATGCCATTGGAGGGCCTCCCTGCCTCAAGTGCCTCATTTACATTCTTCTATCAAGATAATAGCGCAGCATCTGCCACCATTTAGTCATCTGGAGAGGAGAGCAACACCCATATGCTGCAGATACTGCATGATACTGGTGAATAAATATTCGTCAACCCTGATGACCTGGCGTCTGTTCCAGACTGGCTGCTGTGCAAATCTTTGAAGTTGTTTAAAGTGTGCTGCAATGTAGATGATGAGCTCGGCAACGATGGAATAAATACATATTTAATTTCAATGTTTCTCAGGAAGCCAGCCCTGAGTTGAAGTCACATGGCCCTTGAGCTGGCCTAATGTCTGCAGGAAAGGTATAGCTTGAATACTTAATTGGCCCTTCCTGGTTGTGCCTTTGATGTGTAGAAATGGCAAAAAGAAAGGCTCGCTTTGCTCTGGGAGAATGCTTGTCAAGGCCACACTTGGGACCTGCAGTGAAACTGGAACCAGAACCTGAAATGTAATGTACATAAAATATTTAACTAGTGAGAGTGAAAAGTGAGGATCCTAGTGTTAAGCCAGTGTTTCTCAACCTCGACAACTTGAAGATATGTGAACTTCAACTCCCAGAATTCCCGTTTGAAGTCTTTACATCTTAAAGTTGTCAAGTTGAGAAACACTGGTTCAGACGGATCCAGAGAGATTTTTCTTTGCTATCAAAACCTCTGGAAAAGAAAATGGGATAGAAGAAGAATGATATTATTTATTTGGATCTGACCAATTTAAGTGCGTGTTTTTCTTTCTTCAGAACTGTGTAGATTTATTAAAAGCCCATAGTTCAACTCCTGTAGTCTCCAAGGCAGATTATTTTTGTTGCCTTGCTGTTGGCTAGCAATGCTCAGTCAAACAAATTGTGCTTTTGCTTTCGCCATTGTACACCGATCAATGAACTGAATACTTTTCATCAGTGCTACCGGTTTGGGAATGGAAGCACATGCACGTGACGCTTCTGCGCATGCACAGAACCTTCTGCGCATGCACAGAATGTCCGTGATGACGTCCGGAGCCTCCCACCGCCGCTGCCACTACCGGTTCACCTGAACTGGGGCAAACCGGTAGAAACCCACCACTGCTTTTCATGTTCTGACTCATGCAATCTAGATTATTTCTGAAGTGTTTTTCATTGCCCACTCTTAAACAAGCACAGTTGGGCAAGATTAGAAGCTTAATTTCCTTGGTGGCCACTTACTTGGCCCAAGTAAAAGGGGTCAGGGCAGTGGAGGGTTCCGATTATTTTCGCTACCGGTGCGCATTGTGAGCATGCGCAGAAGTGAACTCGCGTTCCATTGGGCAATTTCACTTCCGCACATGCTTAGGACGACATTACAAGCCGAAACACAGCTGAGAAGCTTCTCAGCTGTGCTTCGGAGGAAGAATAAAGGTCGGTATTAAAACAAGGGCGGGTGGGAGGGCTTTTTTCCGACAGCTCAGGATGCGGAGAAGCCGGAAAAAAGCACCTAAAAATGACATCATCGCCAGGCTCCTACCGGTGCAGTGTCCCACACAGCACCGGTAGGAACCCACCACTGGATCAGGGCCAAAATTTCTTCAATCTTCTTTTCCTTCCTAAGAAATTATACGTTGTCACTGGTGCCAAATGAGGCTTATTTGCTGAAACAATAATAGCAAGATATACCAATTTGCTTGGTATCTTAGAACCCCCAAACTGTTTTGGTATGATAAGCATAAATGACACCTGGTAATATAATTGTAGTCCCTCTCCCTTTAGAATACTTTAGTCTCCCCCCCAATCAAAAGGATTACAGTGATTATCATCAATATATATTACTTTAATAGCTTTGCAGCAATCAAGTAAAAGAGTCTTAAAGTTTCTATCCCTTAATTGAAAAGAGACTGAAAGAAATTTGGGAATTCCAATTTGATAATGGAAGTTATAATCCAAAAATCTGCTAGACTCTGGTCAAAGGAAAATAGATAGCCATCTTTGTAATCTCACATTTATCAGGATTAATTTATATCAGTATTTATCAAACTTGGCAACCTTAAGATGTGAGTATTTCAACTCTCAGAATTCCCTAGCTATCCAACTGAATAATTATAATAATTTAAAAAGTAAAATTTTATCTGCTATGTGAAAAAAATCATATTAAGAATTAATATGGACATTATCTTTATATATTATGTATCTGTGCAGAGATACTCTGAAACAAGAAAAAAGTATTCAAATGCCTGGTTTCCACATGGAAGAACTTTGATTCTATCATCAACATAAACTGGCCATTTCCATCTGTCTAACAAAGTCAATTTGGTTAACAAGCAACATGAAATAATCTTAAAGAAATGAAGGGAGTAAATTAAGAAATGTATCAGTTCCCATTTGATGGTTTTTGCAAAAGAAAAAGAGGGTGAGAAATCAGATGCAAGTGCTAAGCTCAACAGACAATGAGAGCAGATGGACAAAAGGCAGTTGTGGGCAGGCTGAAATGGAGAAGCAATTCTACTTATGTGATCTAATATGATGTCTCATTAAAGAACAATTATTTCTTGCTCTTATTTCAGTATTCAGCAAAAGTCAAGGGTCATATACTCCTTCAACATTACGGGGAGGAACTTGCAGATAATTATTTGGAAAATAATAGATTGGAAATGGCTGCCAAAAAAGCAAGAAAAAGGATGGATCTAATGCATAGCCAAGGGATCTGAATTTTATCAGATATGTATTTCTATGTAATGTTTAGCTATCCCACAGGACTGAGAACATCATTTATAAATGGCGGTATATGAATTATTTCAATAAAATAAATAATGAGAGTTTTTTTTTCTATAAAGATTGTGAAGGAATCAGCTGTGATGGGGAAGAGAGAAAGACCTCTGAATGTGCTGGGACAATGTGCAATGTCACTTTCTGATTAGTGATGGCAATCCTGGTCCCAACTGCCATCAAAACCCGAGGAAATAAGTGGTTTTGCTCACATAGGAATACAGTGTGGAATACAATAAGCCCTGATAGATAACATTAAGTGAATTAACTTGAAAATTCTTATGAGTCAATACAGGAAGCTAGGCTACATGAGAGTTAGTGAAGATATATTAGTGAAGATATATGGCTTCCTGTTTAACATTCATCTTCTATGGGAAATTTTATCCTCAAAAAATAAGGATAGCCAAAGTCTTCTGAAATGGTACCAACCAAAGGTATGTTTTATCTGAAGTTAAATCTAAATTCCCCCATCTGCTGCAGCCAAAAATTATTGTCTCACATTCCTTCCACCTTATATTGCCGACTTCTCACATGATGATCAAAATGTTACTTCAGTCATATATTCAATAGCAAACTATTATTTCTGCTGGGATAATGTGAACGTAGTGCAATGCTTATAAAAAGCAGCAACAGACTGGGAATGTTGGTTGGCATAGACCGGAGAAGACAACCAACTTTCCTTCATATATCTGGGCCTGCCATTCTCACAATCTTCTTCTATTGGCCAGGCTGATTTGGGAGTAGTGGGAACTGATGACCAAACGATTGGAAGGACACCAGATTGCTTCCTCCTGCTTTAGATGAAAAGTCTTTACTGCTTTAGTTTCTATAGAGTAATGTTTTGGGACAGCCATCCAAGAGCTTTCGCACATCCATTCCACAATAATCCTTCTACTATTGCCTCTGTTTCTCTTGCCAACTGACTTCTGTCTAATACTCTCTGTGCCCTGTGTCAGCTGTTGCCTCTCAATTCACCAACAGTCTATTCTCCGTTATTATAACCGATATACCACATATGGCTCCCAAGTCACAGAATGTATAATGGGAATCCCGATTCTTTTTATAAAACCAACCTCAGATATTTTTCTCATATTTGGATGGTCTTTCTCTCTTTCCATATTGCCTGAACATTTCACAAAATGAATCTCAAAGGCCTACTTCTGCCTGCCTACTCAGTATCACATCTCCAACCTTTTTGCTTAATTGAAGCTTCTTTAATTTTTATGGCCAAATTGGCAGAAATGGTTGTTTCAGAGAATATTTCATCTTCCTCAACATGCTGCCTTTGGCAGCATAATAACCTGCAAAGGAAAGAAAGGTTTTGCAGCTTCAGTAATTACTTCCATAATACTATTGTGTGGACTAAACATGTATCAATCCCACAAAATTTCTTTTCAGAAGACATTATAGACACCTGCCATTCCCTTGTTTCAACAATTGCTGGACTTGACAAAACCGCATTCATGTATGCACAGTTACTTTTCTTATATATGATCTAGAACAGTGATGGCGAACCTTTTTTGGTTCGCGTGCCAAAAGGGGGGGGAATGCAGGGGATCACGTGTGTGCGTGCCCACACTCATAATTCCATGCACCCCTGCACATGCACGCATGACCCCCCTGCTCCCAGCATGCAATGGCACGCCCATTTTTTGCTCTCCCCAGGCTCCAGAGCCTTTCTAGGAGCCTGGGGAGGGCGAAAACAGCCTTCCCCACCCCCTCTGGAGGCTGGAAACAGCCTGTTTCCCGATTCCTAGTGGGCCCAGAAGGCCCGAAAATCAGCCGGCTGGTGCACACATGCACGCCGGACCTGAGCTTGTGTGCCCACTGATATGGCTCCGCGTGCCACTTGTGGCACCCGTGCCATAGGTTCACCATCACGGATCTAGAACCACAACTGATGGGCAAAAACATGAAAATGTTATTGCTGTGCATATATTTATAAGCAAATAAAAATAAGGAGAAGCTCTGCTGAAAGAGTCAATTAATCAATGTGCTGGCAAAACCTTGGCTTCTCCTTGATCTCACGTAAGGCTACTTCTATACTTCCATTTGAAAAAGCTGTAGGTTATGCAACAATGCCAGACTAACTAGAAGCATTTCAGAATAGTGTTTCTTTTGTGATATTTTTTTCCCAATGGTATTCACATTCATATAAACTGCACAAGACAGACTGACATGCAGTTCAAACCTCACTTGAAGAAACCTCTTTCTTGGAAATCTGTTTACATAGTTATTTCTATGAATGATTCAGAATGAATCAGGACACAGGATTCTGGGAATTCTTATAAAATGGCAATTCTCAGGATTCTTGGAAGTATAAATTAAACCAGAGGTGGTATTCACTTATCTTCCCTACTGGTTCTCAAATGTGAGCGTGTGCGTCCACACATGCGTGCGACCTTCCGCGCATGCTCTTGCGTGCAGTTTGCATGCATGCATGCGGCTTCAAAACATGCAGAAATAGGACAGCATAGAGACTGGGCGGGTGGGCAGGGCCACCTGCAGGTCGCCGCTATCGGTTCACCCGAACTGGTCTGAACCGTCAGAATACCTTCTCTGAATTAAACTATTATAAATCCAATTCAAGTTTCTTCTGTAGCTTTGATCTTTTTTTGTGTCTTCATCATAATTCTCAACCCATTCTCGAAAGTCAACAGATGAGACCCAATCTCAAGATCAGTTTGCTTTTGTTAAGGTTGTCATCAAAGCATTCAACCAAGGAAGGTTTTCTTCTCTTTCTGCCTTAGACGTAAAACAGGCAGGTACCCAACCTACCTGAGAAAAATAACTTACCCTTTGTTCTTGCATGGCTACAAAAGTTTGGAAACCAGGTGCCACACCAAACCCAAGTTCTTGAACAAATGGCGGCTCAGACTGACTGTGGATCTGGACTTTGACTCCTGCTTCAAATGTTGTTTCATCTAACAAGAGAACAAAATATATGAATCAATTAGAGAATAGTGTGTTCTTTGAGAATTAGTGCTGCATAGATGCTAAGTTATATCATCACCACCTATCACCATTGTGATTTGAATCTTGTAAAATCTTATAGTCTTTTTAATTTTTACAGGTAAAATATACTGTGATGCCAACTCATAGGAAGAGTCCAAACGCTACTATAGAAACATAGGGGGCAACAGTAGATAAGCAATACCAAACTCAAAATTAGGTAACTTAATTTCTGTGTAAACCATAGAGAAATAATTCTCTTAAGTCCCAAGGGTTTTCTCTGGGAAATCATTTATAATTCTGTTTTTAATCTCTCGGTGCAGATATTATATCATGATGAAATCCATACTATATCAATTCCCCTCATCCTTTTTTAGTATAATAAATCCATTACAGAGTTTTTCTTGCTAGTTGCCCATAATTAAGCTGTCTCCCTTAAACTGGCTGACATTAATGTTGAAGCTCAGTAAAGCTCTTAGGATAATTAATCATTGGTTCAATTTTTTTCTGAGTTTGGAAACTATGCAGATTTAACTCTGTTGCATGGACAAAACAGCAGTTTTTAATCCTTTGTTTCTGCATAGTTACATCTAAAATTGTTCCACTTTGTATTACCTGAATTACTACATCTGAATTTGTTCAGTATAACACATATATGAAGAGTTTTTGAAAAGTGGACTGGAAGCTCAAACTAAATGCTAGAGGAAAACGCAGCTAACCTCCATTTCCTGGCAAATACCACCCTATCTTGCAAGAAGTAACAAATAAATTGATGCATGTATTACTGATACATGACAGCATTGAGAATCCATTTTCCCCTACAGATTATCTGGGAATTGGGGTCACTGAGCTGTCAAACACATCCTCTACCTGTTTGGGGACTACCAGCTAATAACTCTTTATGGCATTCTCTGCATGTTTGTTCACATTTCACAATACTTTTCCATATTCAAGAGAGCATTTTGTCTCCCTCTGTTCATTTCAGCTCACCTGACAGCAGCCCTCTAGGATCTCAGCTGTCTGCCTGAGTTGCAGATGGCAAAGCTGCACAGGTAATTCCAATACTTCCTTCGTATTTGGCAAAAAAATACCACAACAAAAAACCAAACCAAAACACACACACCCCAAACCATTTCTAGTTTAAATCTCCTTGACACGGAGGTCATTTTCTTCATTTGGTTAATTTTAGTTGTGTACTCACAAAACAGAATAATGAATTGACAATGATGGAAGTGAAAGTTGGAAATACAAGTGGAATCTCTTTCACTAAACGTTTTAATGCTGTGTTTTTTTTATAGATGCAGCAGAAAACACAGTGGATTTGGTCAGATTGATGCTGTTTATAAATGCTGTACAGTGCTATTTTCTGTTGCTGCCTTTCTTTCTTCAGAGACATCTAAAAGTATGATTTTATTTTTAAGAGAGCACACACAGAGACACAAAAATTCCCTTATATCATGCTGAAAAGCTTCTTTGGCAATCTGTGATGTGGGGGAAAGGAAAAGTATTCAGCTTGTTTACTTATATACTTTAAGATCTGCACAACTCCAAATAACTCTGGGCAGAGTGTGTTTGTGTGTGTATCAAAAAGACATGCTTCTTAGTTCCAACAGACTACATTGCTTAACTTGAGTTGAATTGATCAGCGACAGCCATATTTCAAACTCAGCCCTGTCTGGTCAATACTCCTACCATCTGGGCTGATTATTTTGTTGAAAGTTTCACTTTGTGCACATCTGTGAAAGACAATCTGGCACATTTCACTCAAGCTGGCAAAGTGTGTGTGAATAGAGACACTTCAATTTATCATTACAGCTTCCCATTGTTATTTCTTCGTGCTGTTATTATGGCTCTCCAATGTGCAAAGAACAAAGCCTGCTATTTGTCAAGGAAAGTACCAGGAGAAACAAGAATACAGCAGAGAAAAGGCCAAACTAAAGGTCAAAACTAGAGTTGAGTATGAATGCTGAATTTCTTTATATATATTATAATACATCATATTTTCAGTTTTGCAATAACAGTGTACTGGTTGTATCCAGTCCTTTTTAAGTATACATAGTATTATATACCCTGATTATAACCAGTATTCTCTTAATCATACAATCTAGTCTCTTTTAAATGCATAATGTTGTCATAGTTATAACCATTATTTTCATAGTTGTACCATAAGATTCTATATCTTTATGGGTCTATACATTTTAATCTATAGTCACGTACGATCCAATAGAAATATTGCTTACAGTATATATTCTTATATATACAGTATCTGTATATATAATATAACTGTATTTATTTCTATTTTGTTAATCTTATTTCGTTATTAAGTTACTAATCTCTGCACCTGTTATCTAACCATTTGTACAATAGGTCCCATGTTAAGTAATATTCTGAATCTTCTTTATCTTTAAATTCCATCGTTAACCTGTCCAATTTGGCATATTCTAGTACAGTGATGGCGAACCTATGGCACGGGTGCCACAGGTGGCACGCGGAGCCATATCTGCCGGCACGCGAGCCATTGCCCTAGCTCAGCTGATTTTTGGCTCATGCGGAGGCTCTGGGATGACGATTTTGGCCTCTGGAGAGCCTCCGGGGTGGCAGGGGGGAGCATTTTCACCCTCCCCAAGTTCCAAGAAAGCCCCTGGAGCCTGGGGAGGGCAAAAAACGGGCTTACTGGGCCCACTGGAAGTCGGGAAATGGGGGAGTGGGGGGGTCACGCACTCATGCACAGGGGGGTGGGGCAAGTGGGGGGCATTGAATTATGGGTGTGGGCACGCATGAGCGTGCAATAGCGTGTGCGTGCACTATTTTGGCACCCGAGGAAAAAAAGGTTCGCCATCACTGTTCTAGTATTTTCTTTATTACTTTTTCGTCTATAGGTATACTTTCATTTTTCCAATTTTGTGCATATATGATTCTAGCTGCTGTTATTACATGTAACATTAAGTATGTGGTTCTTTTATTGTATTTCCCTGGTAGTATACCTAGTAAGAATAGTTCTGGTTTTAGTTCTATTTGTTGTGTTGTCATATCTTCTAGCCACCTTTTTATCTTTGCCCAATATTTTTTTTGCCATTGGACAGGTCCACCACATATGATAGTAAGATCCCGGTACCTGTTTGCATTTCCAACACTCTGGTGACATATTTGGGAACATTTTTGCCATTCTTGCTGGTGGCAAGTGCCATCTGTAGAACACTAGCTGGATACCCGTGCTTCGCTATGAAACTATGTGATGGGGCTTGATAAATTGACATTTAAAGCTTGAAAATTAATGAGTAGTTAAAAAAGTGACACTATTATTTTGTTAGAGATGGTAAACTAAGTTTCTGTTACAGATGAAGACATTATTGTAAATGTAACAACAATGAAATAGATGGGCTTAAGGTCTTTAATCCCAGCAGCAACCATGGCTGTTTTGTCTATGTAGCCAGGCTAATAAGTTGCATAGCATAGACTTTCAATTCGTCCCTCAGAAGAATTGCTGAGGACCTGTAAACAACATTCCTGCTTTTGCTGTCTGGCTGGAGGATGATCAGGCTGTCAAGTGAACTGACTCTGGAGCATGCCACATAGAACTGGCCATGAGAGAAACAGTCACTTGTGAGATGCACATCAGCCACTTTCAAAGTCTGTCCCTGTGCTTTATTGATGGTGATGGCGTAGAAAACCTTAATGGGAAATTGTAGACGATTGAACTCAAAGTGGTAGTCTGATGGGATCAGAGGAATTCGGGGTATGAAAACGGTTTCTCCCTGATTGATGCCTGTGAAAATCATGGCTTCGATTATGTGTTTGTACAGAGTCTTCATCTGAAGCCTGGTGCCATTGCACAGTTTTGGAGGGCTTAGATTGCGTAACAGCATGATTGGAGCACCAACCTTGAGGTAGAGGACATGAGGTGGTAATCCTGGTGGGTTGAGAGTACGCAAGAACTCCACAGGGTAATGTACAGCATCCCTGATCTCCATTACTGAGTCCACAGATCAGTAGTGGGTTCCTGCCGGTTAGCCCCGGTCGCTGAACTGGTAGGGATGGCTGGATGGCCATGCCCCCGAACCGGTCTTCCGGTTGCCGCTCCTTGAAAGCAGCTTGCAAAGAACCATCTGTGCATGCGCAGAGGGTCATTTCTGTGTTGTGACACAAGCACGTGTGAGAGAAGCGAACGCACACGTGAAAAATGCACACTTCCGACGCGATGCGAACCAGTAGGGAAGGTAAATAGACCCACCCCTGCCACAGATTCATACTTCATATGCTCAGCTGACAACTTTTCCAGCAGAAAGTTGTTGATGATGTTGGCTGAGTCATTTGTTGGAGTGAGAATAGCTCTTTCCCTCAGCCAAGAACCACAATCCACTCCAGCCTGATGAATGTTGGGGTATATTCTGTCAGTCAAGCCGATCAGACCTGTCACAACACTGCAAAGGTTACTCGGAATAGTCCTCTTCCAAAAGCTTGCCATCACAAATATCAAGTAATAATTTAGAAAACTCTTCTGCCCTCAAATCACATTGAAGGTGGACACACATATTAATTGTCAAGGTCAGGACTTTGACTTTAGGCCATAAAATGGATGACTTGAGAAGGCCTTGATTTCATCTGCACATGTCCCTCGTGGCACAATAGGCAAAGTCTGTCTGAAGACACCAGCCAAAAGCATCGTAACTCCACCCATAAGACTGTTGCTGCCCCTAATGTCCTGGAGCGTCCTGTTTACAGCTTCAAGACCTCCTTTGTGAGTCATAGTGCACTCATCCCACACGATAAGTTTGGCTTCTCGAACCACCTGAGCCAAAGTGCAGATTCAGAATGATTCAGGTTGAAAAGTAACTTGAAGGCAGAGTGAGCCGTCTTGCCTCCGTCGATCAAGGTAGCTGCAATTCCTGAGGAAGCAATGGCTAGGGCAATATTCCTTCTGCTTCTAATTTTGGCCAGCAAGAGATTGATCAAGAACGTTTTGCCAGTGCCACCGTCAAGAAAGAACAACTGCCCAGAATCAGAAGCAATACTGTGCATGATTTCATCGTAGGCTTTCCTCTGTTCTTGATTTAATTTTGGAACATTCACAGCAACTGCTTGTGTCAGCTGAACGGTATTATAAGACAGACTCAGGAATTGACAAATTGCTGACAGTGGCTCCTTGCTCTTGTGAAGGTGGTGTAAATCTGAACTGTAGGAGTGTTTTACCCGACATGGATATGACAATATCCACAAGAAGGATAAGGCATTGGTTGTAAGCAATTTGGAGGACCAGTTGGGCATCTCCACACTCTGTCTCTCCATTAGCCTTCTAACACATTCCGCAAGACTGTCTCTGTATTTCTCCCACAATTTTAGGGGGGTCTGCAACTTGGCAGAAAACTAAAGTGACCAGATTTTTTTTTAAGCGGGACACCGACGTGGGGGCGGGGCCGCCCTGGACGCCGCCATTTGAGTTTTGCCCTCCGCGCATGCGCAGAATGCTGCGCATGCTGAGGGCAAAAGACGGCTAATGTCGGCGTCCAGGGGGGGGGAGGCGGGAGGCCTTTCCTCGCCTCCCGCCTCCCCTTCGGGAGCCGGCAGTGGCTTGGGCTGGCTTGGGAAGGGGAGCAGCCCCCAGCGTCTCTTGGCTCTCCTCCTCCCTCCCCCTCACCCGCCCGGGGGTCCCGCGCCGCCTGCTGACCTCGCGCACGTCCTGCAGGCACTCGAGAACGGCCAGGTTGGGCCCAGCCGCAGGGGCAGCAGCAGCAACAGCAGCAGGCCTCTCAGCTCGGGCCGGCTGTGGGCGGCGTTGGCGGCGGGCGGGCGTCCCGCGTTGACTCCTCCGGCGGCGGCTGGAAGCTGCTCTTCCGCCAGCTTCCAGCCGCCGCCGGAGGAGTCAATGCGGGACGCCCGCCCGCCGCCAACGCCGCCCACGGCCGGCCCGAACTGAGAGGCCTGCTGCTGCTGCCCCTGCGGCTGGGCCCCCAGTCCCAGCTGCCCCGGCGGCGGGAAGGCTGCGGCGGCGGCCCCGGCCAGCTGAGCCAGCGCCGGCCCGAGGGCCATCTTGGATGCGACTCCTTCGCTCGGGCCGCCCCGCCCACCGCGATGCCGGACATTTCAAGAGGGCGGGGCTGCATCAGGCGCCTCTCCACCGTGTCCTTCACCGCCCTCCAGTGCATGCCCGGCAGCTTGTAGATCGCGAAGAGCCCTTGCAAAGCCGTGCCCGCTGAAAGTTGTCTTTCGCCCCCCACGAGCCGCGGCCGGCCGTCCCTGCAGGGGAGAGCCCGCCCCCCGCGCGCCCCCTCCTTGCCCCCACACGCCCCCTCCTCGCCTTTGATGAGCTCCTCCTGCGACCCTCGCCGTGGGGCTGGGTGACACCCAGGGTGGGGCTCCAGTCAGGGGGAGGGCCCTCTGGCCGTCGTTACAACCAGCTTGCCATCCCTGCGCCTTTCCTGTCCATTGGATGATTGCAATGCGCCACTTGCAATCATCCAATGTGCGACGTTTGGCGTATGCGCCACGGAGCCCGACCTGGCTGCCTTCCCCGAGTTTTAACTCCCCCCAATCTCGCACGCCGCCCTTTCAGGCCGATTTTTGGAAAGAATGCCCTAGTCGTGCATTCTTTCAAAAAATCGGGACTTTTTAGAGGATGGGCGGGACGCGGGACAAATCATTAAAAAGCGGGTCTGTCCCGCCAAAATTGGGACGTCTGGTCACCTTACAGAAAACCAACATGATGGCAAACAGCTGACGGAGTTTGTTAGGAAAGTCAGAGATGGAGGCTTCTTCCAGAGTGCGGTCCCAGTGAGCATTGTCCTCCAGCAAGCCAAGTACACTGCATGCTGCTTGAAATGTCAGTTGAAGTACTCCAGCCACAGTTTTTAGGGCAGTAAATGACATTGGGCCACGGATCTTGTGCAAGAGGAGGCGTAGGTAGTAGCACTCAGCATTACCGGGATGGACGGTGTACACTCTACCCAAAACCTGATCTTTCTTCATCACCGGATAACCTGTACAGGCTTCTCTTGTTTCCTCCTGCAGAACTGGTTGCCTTTCCATATATAATAAATTGGAACTTTGCAATATAAAAAGGTTCCTTGAGAAAGCATCGATTTTGCAGAGGTCAAAAAAGGCCAGAAATGTTATTTGTGGAGAGTTATTCATCCTCTCAACAACATTGTCCTCAGTAAAATAAACTCTCTGGCATTTTCAAGATGTACGGCAAGGTGCATAATAGGAGGAAACCTTTCGTGAATAGGGAAGCAGAGAATGCGCCAGGCTGCCTCAGAGTTGCTGATGTATCATCCTGCCTCGTACCTCGTCCACATCTTCAATGGTGAACGCTGCCTGGTCAGACCCTTTGTTAATATACTTGCAGATGTATTTTATGGATTTAACTGAATTGCAGTTCTCAACATTTATATGACCCGAGAAGGTGCGAGATAGGACGGGGTTGTATGGCACCACCCAGCAATTGTCAAGATCGAGTCCAGTGATGTTGGCAGTGAAGCCACCATCTGCTGGGGACCGCCTGTGCTGTCCTCTCCGGTTTGAGTTTCCTTCCTTTCTTCCTGGGGGTACTTCTTGCTGCAGGTGCCATCCACCATGCAGGGTGAGTTCCTATTGAAGGGTCCACATGGGCTGTGGATCATTGTCGTCTTGATAATGTCATGGAGGGCTAGGTCTAGGTAGGGATCAGGTACCTCAGCACTTATAACTTTGTCAATGGACTCTGGTCTTCTCTTCTAGCTACAGAAGAATATGAACGTGGGGGAGTCCACGTACTTCGCCATTCCACGGAGTACATGTGACACCTGGTATTTCCAAAGATGCAACCTTTAGTGAGGAGCTTCATGATATGTTTTACTTTCATGTGAAAAGCCCTTGCTACTATGTCATGTCTATCGTGAGGTTTTTGTTTCCGTGTTTCAAGATCTGTACAATTTCTGGCCATTTCGAATTGCAGATAAATGTAATGAACAGATCTGATCGTCTGAAGTGGCGCACATACATCATCACATCTTGAATTCATTCATGCATGTAGCGGGGTCCTCCAGTGAAAGAAGACGGCAACACAACCATTTTGCCAAGCTGTGATAAGTGGCTGTCAGTTCTTGTCATGGTATCCTTTAGGGTCACATACTCCTCACTTCTCAGGGGTTTTTTGTTTTGTTTCTACAATTGAGTCTTTCACTTTCAATTTTCGCATACATATCAACCAGAAATTGATTGAGAAGGTTGCAGAACAGCGGTAGGTAGCATTCTTCACCATCCTGTGGCTGTAAAAGGCAGCAGCAGACATGGTCTTCTTGAGAGGAACCTTGGTGTTTGGGTCGCACTGAGGTATATTGATGTAATAGCCATCTTCTCCATGGCAGAACATCAGAGGGTACTGGAGAGCGTCATAGGCATGGTGTGTCTCACTGATTCATAACAATGTGTTCTCTCTGCTGTGCAGAACGATATCTCTCTTCTCAAAATCCTGGCCGACAATGAGAACAGCCACTTCTGTAGTCATGGGGGCATTGAAACGACCTCGGTGCTCTCCAGAAGGCTTCCTATTGGCATTAATCACCACTTGGAAGTCCTTGTGGCCTTTAGGAACAGAATCAACAACAGCCTTAAGTTTCAGAATATACTTGTTGTGTTCATGCAACACAACTTCTGCAGTTGGCTAACCAGTTGTGGATTAACGCCTGGGTAGATTCCACAACGGATGTCCCTCTCATTGTCATCATCACCAACAAAGTATATTTGGAGAACTGAAGGCTGCTGCTGAGGCCCCGCCATCATACTCCCTATCCTGTGGTAAATCTGCTCCTGCACTTTGAATGTTGGCATAAAATTTCCCTCCTTCACCTCTCTGGCTCCAAAAGACGTCATTGGAAGCATCCATTGTACTTCCAGACAGCAGAAAGAAAGTGCTTTGCCATTGGATGCTGGTGGGTGAGAAGGCTGTGTAAGGGTTTAGGGTAGGGCTGAAGGGGAGGGAAGTGGACTTTACCACCACTGCAGCACATCCCGGGACTCTCATCCTGCCACTTTAAAGCATGGCACCAGGCCCAGGGTAACTAGGGTTCAAGATCAACAACCTTGAGTAATCAATCTGAAGTTCATATTTCAGTAATCAATCTGGAGTAATCAATCTGAAGTAATCAATCTGGAGTAATCAATCTGAAGTTCATATTTAAAACCAGACAAATACTTATTAGTCCAAGGCATTGATGTAAGTTGTGACTGATTAACGTAGGGGTTATTAGATGTATATTCTTTTACAGCCTGTGTACTGACTTGGGACTGAGTTTGACGATATTTGTGTACAGCTTCCCTTACTTGTGTTTTCCTAATCGCATCTGTAAATCTTTTTCTGCATTTTTTGCCTCTTTTCCCTTTAACCGGTGTTACAGTAGAAGGAACAGATTCATCTGAACTGAGGAGGAAAATAAGGGGTGTGTGGAAATCTGCCTCTGCCTACCAGCATCCATCGGTATTCATGTGACTAGCATCCTGTCAGTGTGAGAGAGAGTTGAGGGGTGTTTGGAAACTCAAACAATATTTGCTGTGTGAGGAAGGAGACAGGAAGGAGGCTGGGCATGGCTTAGCAACTGTTCTGTAGTAAAGCTGCTTGCTGCTGTGAAAGTAAAACTGAAAGTGAAACTCCTCTCTTCTCCTTGTGTTTTGCATTTGGAACAGATTTATTTTGAGGTGGGGAGGGGGAGGGGAAGTAGGACTCCTTAGCATCAGAGTGTGTTAATAATATAGGAAATACTAATGCTATGATGGTCATTTCAAAAAATTCTACTCCACATATTGTTTAGCTGTATCTTCTGAGGGTTTTTCTTGACTATACAGTTTCCTAAAGAATGCTGAATTTCAAAACTGTATATACTGTAATGTTTGCCAAGACTTCAGTGGGCTGAAGATCAGCTCTTTAGTTAGGTCTTTTTATAGGGTTTTAAAAACAGTTGAAAATACACACATTGTGCAAAACATAAAATTACTGTTATCTCCAGTTGCAAGGCTATGCTGATCAATACTTTAGAGTAAGGAAGTCCATTTTCAGGAATATGATAACAGAACACAAAGGTCCATTTGCAGAGTGGACTAGTAACATACCCATTATTACTAGATCCCCCACTGCACTTTGCTATTTATTGTGTTTTATCCTATTGCTATAAATAAAATGACTCTTAGCAGTTTACACAATATAAAAAATCCATCAAAATATCCACAGTATAAATAGAAAACAATTAAGCAAAATCATATCATTAAAAAGTCACCTATTCAATTAAATGGATGGCAGATCTAAGCTAAAATGCTTTATGAAACAAACTCTGACATAAATTGAATTCAATCAGCGAGAAGGTCAGTCTGATTTCAATTGGGAGACTTTCAGGAGGCCAGCACTGCTACTGAAAAGCAACACCTTTTAACTTCAGCTCATTCAGATTTTCAAAAATGGAGAACCATAAGCAGTTTCTCCTCAATGACCTTATGGGTTGGTTCTATTCCAGTTGAAGTTAGTAATCCTGCAAGTACTCAGGTACTGAACTGTAATGGGCTTGGTGTGTCAAACCCAGCCCTTTAATTGCAGCTGGAAGTCAATCAGCAGCTCAAGGATAATATGCTCCTGTGCAAGCTAATACATTGCATTTTACATTTATTGCAGTTTCCAGATAAAAGTTGAAGGTAGTCCCATATAGACAATGCTGCAATAGTCTAACCAGATGGCAATGACGACACAAGTTACGTAGCAAGGTTCCCTTGCACTAGGAAAGGCCACAACTGGTATACCAGCTGAAGCTAGGCAAAGGCCCATTTAGTCATGTCTTCTAACTACTGCTTCATTAGGAGTCCTCCTTTAAGATAATGCCTTCCCATTAGAAGACAAGACTGGTGTCAGCACAACCTTAAAGGACAAATAGTATTGTCTTTCCTGGGTTCAACTTCAGATTGTTCTGCTCCATCCAGACCCTGATACGTTCTTGGCAGATCTATCTCTTACTCAGTTTAGTAGGATGGCTGAGCTGGCTCACTCATTATAAAACTTATCTCCTTTGAAAATAGTTTACATCTTATTCTAAAAGGATGGGGAGCTCTGTACAAGTGGATAAAGTGCAGGGTGAGGAAGAAGGATCTTTTCCAGTTTGCACAAATGTGGCAGAGTATTAATGGTGAGGTGCATTTGAAGCACAGTAGAACAAACATCCCATTAGAAATAATGGTTATAATTGGGTGCACATCTGAATATGAATGCCCTCAATTTGCCCAATGTTTGATTTGCCCAAGTGTATGAGATGCATACACTTGTACATTTCTGGATCTTATTAATCATTCATAACAACATCCATCAAAACTTGTAGTGCGAGAAAAGTATTGTTATCAGTGCTGGCAGCCCATGAAGTTCCAAGTGCAGTTTGACAAAAGGTGCATTATTCTCAATAGATGAGAATATTTGTAGCTCAGTGTTGACTGTGAGGTCCTTGGTGCTTGGTTGTTTTCTTGCAGGTGTTCATTACAGAACTAGGTAACATAAGAGCTGAAGTGGTGCAGTGGTTAAATGCTGCGACTGCAGGCTGACTGCTAGTTCAGCAGTTCAGCTGTTCAAATCTCACTAGGCTCAAGGTTTACTCAGCCTTCCATCCTTCCGAGATGGGTAAACTGAGGACCCAGATTGTTGGGGGCAATATGCTGAACTCTGTAAACCGCTTAGAGAGGGCTGTAAAGCACTATGAAGCGGTATATAAGTCTAAGTGCTATTGCTATTGCTATTATCAGTGCTAGAGGGAGCGAGGTTTGCTCTCTGTTTATATACATACAGCTTGCTCTGTCAGTGTTGGTGGGACAGTGATGGTGGTTCCTTGATTAAGGTGTTGTTTACTATTTGATTGTCTGAGTTGGTAGTTCCTTGATTAGGGTACTGTTTACTTACCTAAACAAAAGGAAAGTATTACCATATTTGTCGGAGTATAAGACGCACCGGAGTATAAGACTGTTTTGGGGAGGAAAATGGGAAAAAAAATCTGCCTACTAGCTATTCATCTGGCTAGCATCCTTAGTCTGGTCAGCTTTAGCACATTAGTTTGCTGGTTTTGAGTGGGATAAAAAAACAGCTTCTAAAGCACTGCTGATAGAGAGAAGCAATGAAAAAAGCAGGCAAAGCAGGGAAGATCGCTTCACTCTTAGCACCTCGTTAGGGCTGAAAAAAAGCTTTGAAAAAGCTACATTCGGAGTATAAGATGCACCCAAATTTTCAGCCTCTTTTAAGGGGGAAAAAGTGCATCTTATACTCCGAAAAATATGGTAATTCTCTTCAAATATGAGGGAAATAATCAGAGCAGCTTATTTGTAATGAAATCTAATTTATCTGTGTTGTTGTGTGCTAGTATCTTTGCTAGTAGATTCTTGAATGCTTGGATTAAAATAAGTATCCCCCACCCCCCGGAACTGCTCTCGAATCTGACTCCTGCACTCCTGGCTGTCTGAGTTTAAAATAAAAAATCTGTTCAAGACTCCCCCCACTTGTGTCTCAAAAAAGAAATTGGGAAAATAAAGGTTATTTATACATCATACAAAATATGCAGAAAAGTAACAATAGGGGAGCTTTTACTTATTTATTTTACATCATGAACACTCAACAATTTACTAGCTAAATGAGATTTAACTAGTATCTGCTATCATTGGAGGCTCTTTAGAACCAACTCAGTATTGGATTCAACAAACACAGGTATCTTCTGAGTCTGTGATATCATAAGCCCGTGATGGCGAACCTATGGCACGGGTGCCACAAGTGGCACGCGGAGCCATATTGGTGGGCACGCGAGCTCAGGTCCGGCACGCATGTGCGCACCGGCTGGCTGATTTTCAGGCCTTCTGGGCCCACTGCGAGTCAGGAAACAGGCTGTTTCCAGCCTCCAGAGGGGGTGGGAAGGCCGTTTTCGCCCTCCCCAGGCTCCTAGAAAGGCTCTAAAGCCTGGGGAGAGCAAAAAATGGGTGTGCCATTGCATGCTGGGAGTGGGGGGGTCATGCGCGCATGCGCGGGGGTGCATGGAATTATGGGTGTGGGCACGCACACACGTGATCCCCCGCATCCCCCCCCTTTTTGGCACGCGAACCAAAAAAGGTTCGCCATCACTGTCATAAGCCAATAGTTCAGTTTGTTTCTACCTAGTAGCTTCAGATTACAGAAGTGTACACCCAACAGACTTGTGTCAACTGAAATTCCTTTTGCGGTGATGTGTCTCTGTATAACTATTAACAGTCTTGTTCCTCAAAACCCATTTCTGGTTATCTATTCTCCTCTGAGATTGAATTTTAAACCTAAAATTGGAAATATGCAGATCAGTTCTCTCTTCAACTGGCCAAACTCCAGTTTTGGCTGATAAAACAGCAGGTGTATTCCTGGAGCTGCCAAAAGAGCAAATTATAATAAAAACCTATAGTACAATAAAGCTCAAAAGCCACAGATATATACTTTTTCTCCAAGCTGATGATGGCCAGATGTGCTATAATGCAACTTCCATCATTCCCAGGAGCAGGGCTACTAATCATCCTTGTTGGAGATAGATGGGAGCCAGAACGGGAAGGCTGGTAAAAATTACAATCCTAAAATGCATAAAACTATTTCAGGACAGAGGATAAACTTTCCGATTTCCTTTTCATTTTGAAATAAACAAATTCAAGTATTTTCCTTAACCACAAATGTCTACCTACATGAGGAAGTTATTAGTGTGTCCAGATTTTCAAAATATAATAAAAAACAGAGGATAGGATAGAAAAGTAACATCACATCAAGCATGCCTGTTCTGTGCAGAATACTCCTCTCCCAGTCTGTTCCAAAACAACATTTTGACAAGCCTACTTCTTATCTTTTCTCCTTCAGGTTACTATGTACCATAAAACTGTGATTTCCGACCGCCTGAATAACAGAAGGTGTTGCAACCAAGTATATTACACTTGTAGAGTATTTTTAGCAAAGCAGATTGTGCTCACAGCCCAAATCCAAAGGCCATATGCCCTGAAGTATATTATTAAAAAGTATATTATAAAATATCTAGGACAGAAAGAAGTTGTCCCTGGATCCCTAGGGAGAACTCACCTGCCACAATTGAAAACTAAGCATGTGGCTTCTTGATCATCCTGCCAGAAACCCAAATGATAACAATGAATAGACATCTGGGCATAACTAAATACCATTTTCTTGAACTATCCTTTGATGCTGAATGGGGAAACAGGCTAGGAAAAGACTGTAGCCTTTCTTTCTTTCTTTCTTGGCTGTGGCCTTTTTCTGAGGACACCCCATGTTCAAAGGAAGAGCGCAGACATGTGAAATGTAACTTCATGCTTCTTCCATGCTATCTGGGATTGTTCTTTCAGATCCGTGCTTAAAACAAGTATTAGGCAAGTTCTAGGCACCAGTTTTAAAAACTGGTTCTTGTTCCATTAAAATTCATTTTTATGTTTTATTTCAAAGGTTAAGAGAAATTCTAGGTGCATTATGGTGTACTTTCTGTTATTTAGTTATGAGATGATAAAGGGGTATCTATAAATGTCCCTGAATTAGCCTGCAGTCTGCATGAAAACACAGAAGAAAATATCATGAATGAGTGTTACTCATTTTTTTTTCCAGATTGGGAAATGGAATGCCCCCAAAATCTGGCATGATAGAAAGAAGCAGAATGCATAACAAAAAACAGTATCAGCATTTTCATTGCCTGCAATACAGTAGGCTGCAATGCAACGTTCTCAAGTTTGTTTGAATATGGAAGAGAACATAAGTCTTTCACAGAGGAAAAATACTTCCCAAAAATTACAATATTTAAAACTACTCAGCTCTTAATTCCCATCCCATCCTGCAAAGAAATCTACAGATGCTTAACCTAATTTGCTTTCCATTAGACGTTTCTTGTGCGTTCCTTGGGATGGGATGGAACTTTGTCCATCAACACAAAAACTCTCCCTGTTGCTATTCTAGAACTTACTTTGTTTATTGTTTGCAAGCCAATGGAATGTTGGAAAATGTAAAGAAGAAGCTTATGGTCTATCTGACAGCATGACAATTCTCCAAAAACCAATTGTAGTGGTGTTGGAAGAAGCCAGCTTAAGCAAGATCAAACATCAAGATGGGTTGGATCCAGTTTGGTACAGTGGAGACAAAAATACAAAGCAAAAACAAAAAAATTCCATTGTTCATTCCTGTGGAAGTAGTAGTTGGGCAGTATTTTCAACTGTTTCAGTCTAAATGCCTCCTCCTGATTATATGACTCAGAACAAAATGTATAAAATCAGCTTCTTGGTGCACATGTGCACACAAGTATGAGAAAACACACAGAAAGTGTTCCACAGGAGAATATGTAGATGCCTCACTGCTGGTGCACAGGTTGTAAACAACCCAGAAACAATCCTTAGCATGCTTTAACTACCATATCTATGAAACTATGTGCAATGCTAACTAAACTTCCTTGGGTTCCTGACTAGAAGATACATTGCAAAGTCCAAGATAATCCAAAAACACTTCTTAAATTTTTGCTGAATTTATGCCTGCTTAATTATGAAGCAGATTAAATTTATTAGTGTCAAACAGTTCCACTTCCGTGGGCAGATTCAGACAGTTTACTTTCATAATTATACTGTTACCAACTACTGCCTCTTTTTTAATGCATTCTTTCCATGAACAGGTAGTGATAATTTTTAATATTAAAGTTTTTAACTTCTGAGAAGGAGATCCATCTAACAATATCTCAATTAAGCTACTAACCTCTGTGATTATAATAAAATTAGGATCATTTGAACAGAACTGCTTAATAAATATATGAGAGCAATACTGAATGCAAATAAAGTAAGAATTATTAGGTTTATCACAAATGAGGGCTCTTTGGAAATTAGAAATCTGACTACTTCAATTAAAAATTCTGATAATTGTAGTTGATTCTTCTAGCTTGCAGAACAGAACAGGTGAAGACAGCTTGAAGCATAAAATTATGAGGTCAAGCAAAACTAAGAGATGCATGTTATGAACAAGTTGATTAATCTCATCTTTCTTCTAAGTAACATAAATTAAAAGGGATTATTAGACACTTTAATACCTTACACGTAAAAAAGATCAAGAGAGCTAATTACTTTTAATGTTTCTTTAAACATGTTGAAATTATTAAATTATTAAGTTTAAAGAATTTAAGTATTTTTATAGTTTGCTTACTAATGTATTTACTTAGTTTTTAAAATTATGCAGTTGTATATGACTTTTTAAAATCTCCATCCCAGATTCCAAACTGTGTTTCAGTAAATATTTTGATCAGTTGTAGGAGGCCTAATTTAATGAGCAACGATGCTGAAATTTGAGGGTTTTGTATTAAGGATATCTGTCAGCTGGTTCAGCAATTTTAAACCAGGGAAAGCACCAGGCAGAGATAACAAACCAACTGAACTTATTAAACAATACTGAGAGTTATGGACACCACTACAATGACAGAGTTAGTAGAATGCCCTTTGGTTATAACAGAGATCCTCACATATAAAAAGGATGAGAATGCACTCCAAATAACTAGAGGCCTTTAGCCAACTATGTATTGCTATTATGTCAGATTTTTAAGTAAGCTACTACCATAATTTTTTGCTTAGAAACTGAATCCCTGAAGCCTTTAAAGCCTTTAAATAAGGTTTCTCAACACTAGATCACTCGTGCATGCCTAACTTACCTAGTTAAGCAATAATTCTCGTCTTCTTGTGGGAAAACTATGTGTGGTGCTAAGGTTTTAATGGCTGCATTGGATTATGTTCCAAAGACCAACCTATAATTAAAATGAGAGAGGTTTCCTCTGGATAGGTAGCTAACTTTTATCAGTGATCCATGATACTTAAGATGAATTCACTTTTCAACTTTGGGGCCGAGTGTTTGTCATGTTTTCCAAAGAAGTAAAATCTGCCTTTAGATACTGTAGATAGATAGATAGATAGATAGATAGATAGATAGATAGATAGATAGATAGATAGATAGATAGATAGATGATAGATAGATAGATAGATAGATAGATAGATAGATAGATAGATAGATAGATAGATAGATGATAGATGACAGATAGATACAATAGATAGATGATAGATGATAGATACAATAGATAGATGATAGATAGATAGATGATGATGGATGGATAGATTTTTTTAAAAGTTGAGAAAACTAAGGCAAATATGACAGATATCCAGTGCCAATGTTATTGTCTTATCAAGACTTCTCTTCAAACCCAAGGAAGGATTTCTCTTCAAACAGAAGGAAGGCAGCTAGGCAGACATAGCAACTATACCTACCCAACAGTAGATTCTGCATTCCCTGCCTTGGACTTAACAGTTCTCCCCAGCTCTCAATAATGCTGTCCTTTGAGAGAGAAAAGTCAGAAGATGATGTGCCACAGCAACTAAGTCTCAGCTTCACCAAGAAATATCTGGTCTACACAGAGCTCCTTTGAAGTAACCTGCTGAAAGAAATCAAGTTTGTCCAGGGCAAGTTTTGCTCAAAGAAGGTCAGAGCATCTGCTACTTAGGAAGCACCCGGGGCAGTGCAAAGATCCTGGAAGGATGTAGCTTTGCCAAGGCCAAATCTGACTTTCCTAGAAGCTTTGCTACCCCAAAGTTCCTAGCATTTGACTTCAGTTCATATGTTTACATTTAAGTTCATTTACTCCTTCAGATGCTGTATCCACAGTGAGCTTGCTTTTGTTGCTGATCTTGGATTTATGACAAGAGTAGCTTGATGAGTTTATTGTAGTAATAAATAGACAACAAGATGTTGTTTGAGGGTCTGGGATGGTCAGCAATCTATATCCATGAAAAAGAAACTATGCAGAGTTTCTTACAAAGCTAGAATATTTGCAAAGTATGAATCAGAGCTTAACACTTCCTACACTTTCCAATATCTCAAGTTTCTCAGTGACAAAGGGCTAGAGGAGTCATGCTGGACACCAATAATTTTACTGGCTTGAGTTGGGGCCAAATGGATTCTTCAATGCACCCATTGTGGCAATCTGTGAATGTTGTCAAATATTTAGCAAAGAGAAACTGCCAATTTATTGAGAAGCCAGCTGGAGGCAAATGTTATACACATGCATGACCATGTATTCCCTGTTCCTTAGCAGATGGAAAGCTCCACCCTTCAAATTTATTCCTGCTCATTGCTCTAAGGCAGTTTTGTTTAACCAGAGAATTACAGTTCCCCACATCTGGAGGTTGCAGTTGTGAGAGACTGCTTTGATGTATACCTGAGATTATAGGAAGCATTTCAGGCAAAGCAAATATAATTTTATCCTAAGATACACGGTTGGCGTGACACCAATATTAGGTAGGTTTTACTCAATTGTGCTTTTCAGGTTTTGTCTTGCCAATTATGACACAGTTGTCTATGATTCTTTCCAGTAGAAAAGTCAATTTTTCTTAAAATAAGTTGTGGGCTTCAGCTTTTCTTAGTCCAAAATTGTAATGGTTTAACTGGTTTTTTCATAAGACGGGATCCAACTCTTTACACATTTGGGAAATTACACCATTTTTAGCCTGAGTGGTTTATCTATAACTTGAAGTGAACCATAAGATGTCAATGTCACAGATTTAAATTTCATCCATATTTATTTTATTATTTATATTTATTGAGAATTTTACATAAAATAAAGATAAATGTAAGCAAAAAAAGTGCAAAGAAAACAATGAAAGCAACTAAAGTTATGAAATATAACAACTTCCAACCTTTTCTTCAACAAATTAGAATCTTATACCTCCTCACTTTCAGATGTTACACAAATCCTTTGTGTCCCTCACTGAATACCTTTTTAAAATGTGCAAATCGTAGCATTATTTTCTTCTTTCAGTAGAAAAAGTCCAGATCAGATTTTCAGTCTTTCAAAAAGAATTTTGTTATTTTTTTCTCAGGTTAGCTTTGCCATCTCAGCAACATATTTATTTCGCTAATGAATTTATATTCTGCCTTTCTGTTTATTCCAACCCTATATGGGTTACAATATAAAAAAAAATACAGAGTATAAATAACAACAAAAAATGCAACCAAAACTTAACATGCCCTATTTAAAAAGTTTACATATTGGTAAAATATGTATTTTTTAACCATCTTCCTAAATCCTAGTGAAGTCAAAGACATCTTCTTAGGCAGAACATTTCAGAGCTTGAAAAGTTCACAGAAGGCCCTTTTCCATTTATTTGATAGTTGAGGTTCTGATAATAAAGGTATCTTCAGAAGGGCTTCTCCTGGCCTCATAACTGGGTAGAGGCTTGCAAGATATCAAAACAATTTAAGGTTTTAAAGGTCAACACTGGTTCCATCATTGGTGCTCAGTAGGCACTTAATAGCCAGTGCAACTCTTTCATATAAACTTTGTAGCCTGCACAGCTAGCAATTTGACTGCCTCATTTTGCAAAGATTTCTGGATACTTTTAAAGGGCAGCCCTACGTGAAACTCCCTGCAACAGACAAGAAGGACTGCAACCAAGACATGGATAATTGTTACTAACTCTGATATTGTCACGATGTGAATATTGCCAGTTGAGCACCTCTGCCATATTTCTAGGTTTACTGTATTTTCTAATCAGCAGACATGTGACATGTATTACTGCGCATGTGTGCATTCCAGGAGTCTCCTCCTTCCTTCTTCTCCTGTGAGCCTCGCCCGAGGCAGACGTGATTTCTTAGCTGAGACAATGTAGCTTAATAACGTTTATATTCTTTTGTTACTTTTGTACCAAAATAAATATTTTGTTAATTAGAATTGAATCTCGGTTTCATTTTCTAAGTAAGGATGACTTCAAGGAAGCAAGATCCTATATCGCCTTGATAGGAATAATTCTTATTCCGTCAGATATCTCAGGAAGTGATTCAGATGATTGCTAACTATAACCAGTAGTGGGTTCTAAAATCCTTTACTACCGGTTCACGTGCGTGCTTGTGCGTGTGACGCTTCTGCGTATGCTCAGAAGTGTCCTGGGCAGGTGGGTGGAGCCTCACGCCACCGGCACTACCAGTTCTAAGAACTGGTCTGAACCGGGAGCAACCCACCGCTGACTATAACTGTACAATAATAAACACATTCGCTCCTACATCCAACTACATCTGAAGATAACAGGCATTCCCAAATTGTGAACTCAAGAAGAATATCAATCACAATGGCTGAAGGCATATCTTCTGGGAAGGGTGTGTAGGTTATAGATTGTATAAGATCATCTGTTGTAGAGAAGATAACAAATCATTTCATAACTTCAGTTTTTTCTTCTTGCACTTTTTTCTTTTCTCTTTAGTTTTGTCTTTTACTTTATGTAAATCTATATATATAAAAGCCAAATACCACTCATGCATCATCATGAAATCTCCAGAACTGTAAAGCCTACTGTTGAAACTTGGCACATATATTCCTCTTGGCTTCTAGGTGCTCGCTAAGAAAAGATTTTTCAAAATGGCCATCAGATCATTAGTTATTTCTTATATTATTATTAACACATTCTGATACTAGGGAGTTAGATGTTCTACTTCCCCTCCCCACCTGAAAAGAACTCTGTTCCAACTGCCAGCGGTTGTGGCCAGCACGTGACTCATCCGGCCTGCGGGTTGGGAGTTTAGACATTCTACTCCAAGCTAAAGAGTTAGACGTTCTACTCCCCCTCCCAAGCTTTAAGTGTCAATGTATCAAGCCCGATCGTAACTATTTATTAATTTTCAAGCTTTAACTGTCAGTTTATCAAGCCTGATCACATAGTTTCGTAGAGAAGCATGGGTATCCATCTACTAGTTTCTTAATAAATAGTTTTTTTAAAAGTTGATCACAGGGTGTTTTAAATAACAAGGTGTCCCGAAATAATCCTTACTATTTGTATAGGGTCATGTTATTCTGTCTCCCATGAAAGTGGGGTAGCATGTTCAGCAGGGACAATTTTTACAACAATTCCCATCTCAGGGTTTCACTTAACAAAAGAGCATATCTGGTCCAGCAATTTATTCCTGCAGTGACCAGCTTCAGTGATTTGAAAACTGAATGAGAACAATGCTTTCCCTGCTATCCTCTGAAAAAGGTATTCAGAGGCCTTTTATAAATGGTAATAAAAGGCAACACAAGCTGTGTAAAAACTCTCTAGGCCATCAGCCAACACAAGGTGTCAGCTATTGTTATATGTGACCAGCTCCAGCACAAGGTGAAATTACTCCTCCTGATTGCCATGTGAACTTTAAAGAATGTGCTCTTATTCTGAAAAAGAAATTAGGGTATACACTTGGCACTCCTGCAACTGTGCAATAATGAACATCAGTAAGAGTAAGCAAGCTGTTTTCCTATGAAGACAGCTTTCCAGACTGAACTATTAAAAGAGTTATAACTCCTACCTAGCATAAGATATACTTCCATCTCCATATAATCCAGCACATCTGGAGGGCAACAGGTTGTGGGGAAATGATAAGAGACTTAAGAGAGACACAGAAACAGCTGAGAAATGAAGCTACATCTGTTATGTTCAGTTCATGTTTAGAACCTTTTCTCTATCCAAAACTCGTTCAAAGTGAGACAGATAGTGATATGAGAAAGAGGTTGATTGGCTGCAGTGCTCTCCTTATGAAATTATCCCCACTGGAAAGCACTAATGACTTTTCATGCAAGCTGAGGGTTTTCTTATGGTTACACTGATTTTCATTTTATGAACCGATTCCATGATTATTGCTGCACTTGGCTCTTGTAATTATTATCTATCATAACAAAAGAATGGCATCTGGGAAAGTAGAAAATAGAAATGTATGCACTGCTTGCCTAAATTCTATTAAATTATATTCATGATATGTGTGGTGCATAAGAGACAGCCCTCCTTGGCTTCTCCATCCCTCAGTTGACTGAAGCTCATATACTACTCGAATCTAGAAATATACTTTTGTCCAGCAGAGGAGAACCACTCCATTCACAAGCCCTCTGTGTGAAAATGTATCCAATTGTTCAGTGCCCCTTTGCCTCTAAAAAACTCTTTAAAAAAAACAAGGGTGTAAACAAATTTGAAGGACTTGTCTACCATGAGAAGAGCTGCCTGAGAAGCAAGTAATTTTGATTATTGTGGGAAAGCAGAATTTTTTAACTGTTTATTTTCATTGCTTTTGTTTCTAGCCTGAAAGGGAAAGTATTTGCATCACAAAGTAATTCAACTGCGTTCTTTGATTTGCAGAGGAAGAAGTACTACTCTCCTCTATACCTTGGAAGACAAAATTTCCCAGACCAGCTCTACAGATTGCAGAAAGTTGGGGGATGGATGAGTTGAGAGGTAGGAGCCAACATCTTTGCATATATGAGTTTTTGAAGTTGTATTTTATTCTCAGTCATTTTTTGCATCACCACAACAATGCTTAATTATTCTTGCAGCAAGCAGAATATTTATAGGTCCATATAATATCCATGTGAATAACCAATTCAGGCAGTTATGATTGTTATGGATATAAATATCTGCTGCCGGCAGCTTTCAAGATGAGACAGCCAAGATGGATTGCTGTTAACAAGTTGAAGGTTAGTTTGGATAAACACTGACAATCTCTCCCTTAAGTCTTGAGAAGCAGGACAATTCACACAGCACAAACACTCCACAAAAAGAGCTTTCCTGTAGACTCCTGCATTGAGTAATAAACCTCCCTCCCTCTTTTCAATACAGTTGCAACCTTGACTGCTCATACAAGTCTGTGGTCACTGCAACACACATATTATGCAATCTTAAAATCATCTACAAAACATTCAAAATCTGAGCACATTGTAAGAATGTGACTCTGAGTCTCTTTTATGCAAGTGTGAGAACAGGACAGGTTGTGGAAGAGAGACATTTTAAAACTGAATATATTATATTCAGTTATATTATATTATATATTATAACCAATGTCCACTATATACTGAAATTTAGTCAATGTCAGACTTTGATTGGCATAAAGCGTGCTGATGAATCTTGCTTAGAAACATTCTAATTTTAAAAAATCTGGGACACTTACACTTTGCACATATATAAGCATTTCCCCCCAATTTCCCTTGTCGTAGATTTAATATTTTGTTACTCCAAATGTCTATTCTTCTCCTCCAAGCTGAGTCTGACTCTTGAGTGTTTGACTCATAGTCTAACTCTTAACTTATGGTCTAATACTCTGACTCACAGTCTCCCTGTTTCTAGCCTGGTGTTTTAACCACAACAATATACCAGCTCACACCACAGCACAGTATAGCTCTGATTAATAGATTCAAGGGGATAAACAACAGAGAACGACTTACATTATTCAGAGGTTGAGATATTGAGAACAGAGGAATTACAATGAAACAATGGGGTTGTGAAAAGCTTTGGTTAGCATTTTACAATTTATCCATGGAATTTATCCCTGCCTCAATCTGGATGACTCCAGGTAAGGATACATGCAGCTGTTTCCTTCAGAGCAGAAAGTTCTTGCTTCCTGGAGTCTGAGATGAGATGAGGGGAAAGACACCTGTTCTGAGCAATTCAGAATGCTAAAAAAAAACATTTCTAAACCTTATCACTAAGATCCGGTGATCCCAGATGTACTCCTGGATCAAGAATGAATCCATAGAATCCTGCTAAGCTTGTGGGCAGCCTTCCCTGATTCTGAAAGTTGTAGTCCCAAATGCGTCAGGGAAACACCAGGTTGCTGGAGGATGTTTATAAACCCCTAGAGGGCAAGATGCTGTGTGCAATGATTTGCTCTAACAGTATATGTGATAGTAGCAACCCTGATCTTGAAGGTTAAACCTCAGAGTTGTCTCTTCCACTTTTTCTTTTCTCCAATATTCCCTGCCTTGCTTCCTGTCAGATTAATTCTGCTGTTGTTTCTAGTCAGCTGTTCTTTCAGAGCTTCAAAACAGCGCAGCTTTTTTGGCTCTGTCTCTTTCTATTC
The DNA here is from genome assembly GCA_023053685.1 of Diadophis punctatus similis. Lineage (NCBI taxonomy): Eukaryota > Metazoa > Chordata > Lepidosauria > Squamata > Dipsadidae > Diadophis > Diadophis punctatus. The sequence continues at coordinate 15,470,701 of JALIGW010000009.1, read as the reverse complement.
TGGCACTGCTATTTGGACCACCTCCAGAGCTGTATGTTACCTTTCCTCAATTTTCAAATGTCCCTTTCCATCCTTTTCCTCAAAACCTCATTTTTTCTTGCTGGACCTCACTCTGGTTTAGCATTGGCTCCAGCCAGACTCTTTTTTTTTCTACAGCCAAGATGTTTACTGTGACTTTACAAATAGCATCTCCATGGCAACCGTGCTGAACTCACACTCTTGTCCTTGGACCACGGAGACATTTGATCACCTGGGTTCTCTCCAACCTTTTCCCAAACAAAAGCTATTGCCCAGAGCTTTTACATTCTCACACTGTTCTGCCAGCAGTGGGCTGAGGATGTTCTAGGGCCTTTCCCCCCCTCCTGCAGCCATACTAATTCTTTATTCTTGGTCACCTTGCTCTTAGCAGCTCATTTTGGAGAAGGTAATCATGAGTTGCAAACCCTGACAGGAGACAGAGCTCAATTGGAACAGAAATGTGGTTAACAACCTCTATTAAGCATTGCTTGACAAATGAGCCTGATAATATATTAAAATGATGATAAAACAGCACTCATGCCTACCAGAGAGCTACACTAGAGCCACTACAGTGGTTTTTTTTTAATTTAAATGAAGTGGGAAGAGTTCCTCCTCTCTCCCTCCTCCTCCCTCTCTATTTGCTGTTGCCTGGCTTAGTGGCATTTGCAGAGGTGATCAAAACCAACTGAATCATTAGGACCACTAAGTTTATGTGTTTGTTAAAAAGGCAAAATATAAGCAGTCATTCCAAAGTGTTTTGCTCCAGATTCCCCAACCCTCTAAAAAGATCTATTGCGATGGCAAATGTTGCAGTAGCAATTCTGCACTCATTTTAAAAAAATGATTCAGAGGAAGGGTTTGGACTTCATGAAAGTTCAGCATCTCTCTACTATTCATAAAAGTGATCCAACATTTTTCATATTCTTGTGGAAAGCCAAAAGAAATTGCGCTATTTACAAAGAGTAATAGAGAAAGGCTGCATTTGTGCGACACATGAAGCTTTTCTTTTGAATCATTTTTAAAATGTGCACATCCCCACAAGCAAAGGCAGGTGGGAAGGCAAATAGCCTCACCAGAGAGATATAGCTGGTTGCAGTGTAAACAGATAGCCCTCTAAGGTAGGATAAGGGGACACAATCTGCCATTTGTAGCAAACATCTTATCTGTTTGTTGTAAAAACAGACAATGTGCAGACAGTATTTTCTTATCACCTGAAACACAATGCCCACCAATGGCTTTAAGTTCCAACACATTGAGTTTTTAAGATCCTAACAGCAATGTAAGCTTGGTCAATACAGAATGAGATAGTATGAAACTAAGGTATTAAATGCACTGTAATACACACTGTAGATAATTCAACAAATTTGTGAAGCTCACCTAAATTAAAAAAAAAATGTATTGCTATTTTGTCAAAACTAGATATGATATCTCTGTGCTACTTTTCCATTTGCAGATTGTTTTGTAGAGGGAATAACACTCAAAACAGAATTAACAAACTGCATTCTACCATTTCCTTCGGTAGTAGGTGCAAATTAGACTTGAGTCCAAATGCAGAAAGATGAAATAAAGGGCATGCATATGTAAAACATCTTCAGTTTATCAGATCCAGTCCATTTTAGAAACCAGTGGCATTCTTAACAAGGCAGAAACATAATAGCTCCAGGCACCGTGCCTTTGCTATACTAAACAAATAAAAGGTTTGTTTAGTATATGTTTGTAAGAACATTCAGATGCATTCACTTTACATTGGACTCTAGCTTATAGTAGAGTCAGTGGAGGTGGTGGGGGCTGCATCTTGCAAAGTGATCTGGGAAGAGTTTGAGCTGTGGAACCCGAAGAATAACAGAATAACAGAGTTGGAAGAGACCTTGCAGGTCATCTAGTTCAACCCCCCCACTCAAGCAGGAGACTCTACACCAGTGATGGCGAACCTTTTTTGGCTCGGGTGCCAAAAGGGCGCGCACACGTGCGATGGCGCAATGGCGCGTGCCCACACCCATAATGCAATGGCCTTCCTTCGTGCATGCGCACGCAACCCCCCTGCACTGCCCCCACGTTTCCGAACTTCCAGTTGGCCTGTTGTGCCGTTTTATGCCATCCACCGGCTCCGGAGGCTTTCCTGAAGCCTGGGGAGGGCGAAAAACAGCCCAACGGGTGAAATTGGCCTCCCCCCACCCTCCAGAAAGCTGAAAATCAGCTGGCCAGAAGTTGACATAGGGCAAAGCCCCGCGTGCCCTCAGATATGGCTCCGCGTGCCACCTGTGGCACCCGTGCCATAGGTTCGCCATCACTGCTCTACACCATTTCTGACAGATGGCAGTCCAGTCTCTTCTCGAAAACTTCCAGTGGTGAAGCTCCCACAACTTCTGAAGGCAATCTGTTCCATTGGTTGATTGTTCTCACTGTCAGAAAATTTCTCCTTATTTCTAGGTTTAATCTCTCCTTGATCAGTTTCCATCCATTATTCCTTGTCTGGCCTTCAGGTGCTTTGGAAAATAGGTTGATCCCCTCCTCTCTGTGACAACCCTCCAAATATTGGAAGACTGCTCTCCTGTCCCCCCTGGTCCTTCTCTTCACTAGACTAGCCATGCCCAGTTCCTGTAACCGTTCTTCATATGTTTTAGCCTCCAGTCCCCTAATCATCTTTCTTGTTCTTCTCTGTACTCTTTCTAGAGTCTCAACATTTTTGTGGTGACCAAGAACTGGAAAGGAGCCTCTCAGCTGTTAGTTCAGTTACCTGTGTTAGATCTATGCCCCTCCTAGCTAATTAAGGCTTTGCAGGAGAGGATTTGTGAATGGGTCTGGGTAGTAGTTAACTCACCCTTGAGATAATGAATGGATCTACAAAATGTAGAATCCATCTACAGAATGGATCTACCTTAAAGCAGAGGTCTTCAAACTTGGCAACTTTAAGACTTGTGGACTTCAACTCCCAGAATTCTCCAGCCAGCATAGTTTTGGGGACCCCTGCCTTAAAGTGTCAGTGGTGCGTCCCCTCCTCAAAGGACCATTCTTCAATCCAGGTAATCTGGATAACATTTGTCCAGATTTGTTGTTCTATTGTCTATATGACAATAGAAAAAGGCAAGGGTTACAGTTAATATAAAATCCTCTGAGACGCAAAGGAATAATTGGGACTATCTGATTTGAAACTGTATTTTATAGCCTGCTGCTTAGTCTGGATGAAAAAATATGTTTTATTTTTATTTTTCTGACATATAACGAGAAGAGCACAACCTGAGCTGACATGACTTTTTTTGGTACAATAAAAAAAAAATCACTTTATTAGAAGTGTCAAATTGGAATATGGAATATATATTAACCCAAATGGTGCCTGAAAATGTATTTAAGGGTTTCAGCACAAGAATCATTTTATAAAAAACGAAACCATCTCTCTTGGTTAATATATATAGAGCTGTTAACAGATAGAGAGCTATTACAACAAGAGCTTGGAGACTATAAGATGAAATGTAGAGTGTTAGAGTGATGAACTCCCCTAACCACAGAAGATTTAGTTTTTTAACCGTTTTCACATGCACAGTTAAGAGAAAGATTTAAGATAGATAAAGAGGACATTTGGTACTGAACAGCACAAGGCAGAATTTGAAGCTCAATTATATACAAATGATGATTGTGTAATTGCTAAAATATAAAAACTCTGGTTGAATTTGTAACCCAAAAAGAACAAGTAAAGTCGTGTATGATAAAATGGGCTAAGAATTTTGGACATACTGTACTGAAGGCACAATGGGAAAAATGTGGTTGAAAGGACTGAAATTTATATTACACTATAATTTAAAACTTGTATAAAATGATGTAGTTGCTGATACATGACTCCAGAAAAAATATCTAGACTATATAGATAGTTCAAATTTATATTGAAAATGTAGAAAATATGAAAAGTCATTTTATTATGCCCGGTTTATTTGCCAAAAAAGTCAGAAAATGTTAGCTCAAATACACACAGTAATACAAGGTATTCTAAAGATTAATATTCAATTGAAATCAGAGCTTTTTTTGCTGGGACTAATGGATAGACAATTATTAATGAAATTCTGTTTTCATATATCACAACTACTGCAAGGTTACTATATGTATGCAAATGAAAATACTCAATAAAGGAATAGCTGAAAAATGTGGCAGAATTAGCAGACATAGCAAAATTGACTAGTTTGATTAGAGAATAGCAATAGCACTTAGACTTATATACCGCTTCATAGTGCTTTACAGCCCTCTCTAAGCGGTTTACAGAGTTCAGCATATTGCCCCCAACAATCTGGGTCCTCATTTTACCCACCTCGGAAGGATGGAAGGCTGAGTCAACCTTGAGCCGGTGAGATTTGAACAGCTGAACTGCTGAACTAGCAGTAGCCTGCAGTGCTGCATTTAACCACTGCACCAACTCAGCTCTTAGGAGAAAGGAAAATAACTGCATTTATTTGTGACTGGAAACTCCTTATTGACTTTTTGATGGAAAAAAAAGAAAAAAATGAACTTGTGATTTATACGTTTGATGTTTAGAAAGGGTACATTATGGAAAGAAGAAATTATGTTTCAATAATATTAGAAAGAGAGAGGGTAAAATATAAATGTACTTATAATTAAGAGCCGAGTTGGTGCAGTGGTTAAATGCAGCACTGCAGGCTACTGCTAGTTCAGCAGTTCAGCTGTTCAAATCTCACCGGCTCAAGGTTGACTCAGCCTTCCATCTTCCGAGGTGGGTAAAATGAGGACCCAGATTGTTGGGGGCAATATGCTGAACTCTGTAAACCGCTTAGAGAGGGCTGTAAAGCACTATGAAGCGGTATATAAGTCTAAGTGCTATTGCTATAATTGCTCTTAAAAAGAACAGAAATCTTTATTTCTTTGTATTTTTAAAAATTTACTTATTAGATTTCTTTACTTTCTCATATTTTTCTTTTATAATTTCTATCATTTTTATTCTTTTAAAAAGTTATTTAATAAAAATTATATATAACAAGGAATTATTATTTATAATAAGGTAAAGAAGTTGAAATGCTTTGCTTAAAATTGGCTTCCCGTAATCAATGTACAGTATTTCAGGGATGATAAATTACAACTTCCACGACTTTCTGTAGCTTTGAATGCTTAAAATAAATGGTGGAATGAAAATTCTTCAGAGAGAAGTGACTAAAAAGATCAGCATCAGGAAAATGATTTAAAAATATCAACCTGCAATTTCCAGACCTACTGCCTCCAAAGGCAGATTTAAAACATTTGATCACTTTCATTTAGTAAAAGGAAAGATCAAGTTGATTAAGAAATAATTTATATTCTTCGGATAAGAATTAATAACTAGATAGGTAAAGATAAAGGTTCCTCTCGCACATATGTGCTAGTTGTTCACGACTCTAGGGAGCGGTGCTCATCTCCGTTACAAAGCTGAAGAGCTAGTGCTGTCCGAAGACTTAGTCATGTGGCCGGCACATGTGGTTACCTTCCCACCTATTTTTCTACTTGCATTTTTTTTAATGTGCTTTCGAACTTCTAGGTTGGCAGAAGCTGGGACAAGTAATGGGAGCTCACTCTGTTACGCGGCACTAGGGATTCGAACCGCCGAACTGCCGACCTTTCTGATCAACAAACTCAGCGTCTTCCCCACTGAGCCACTGCATCCCTTAATAACTAGATACTAGGTTATTAATTAAGTTCCAAACTGGGTTCCAAAGAGCCCACTAGTGAAAATTACAGTATTTAAGGTAAAGCTATGGAATAGCTGTACCCTAGCCTTCCTTGACATGCCTAAAACACCTCAAGTCCAGGGATGAAATACAGTAAATTTAGTGCATAGTAACCAAATACTAAAGCACATACGGAATGTTTTTTTTAGGTGACTGAAGGTAGCTTTTTAAAAATATCTTGTTGTTCAGACAAAAAGCTTCCAGTGAGCTTAGAGATTAAAGCAAACAAAGAAAACCAAGTAGATACAAAAAAAGAGATCTTCCCTCGGGTTTACAACCTAAAAGACATGGCACAAAAGGGATAAAAGAGAGGAAAGAGAGGAGAACCAAACAACCCCAGGCATCAGTTCTAGTTCAATGTTACACATAATAACTAGATGGGACAGAAACAATTCAGGGAGAGGAAGAGCCAAAAAAGCTCATTTTTCAGTGGAGCAGATGGAATGGCCTGTTTTTCCTTCTTTTATTGCAGATGGAAAAGCTGCCACAAGGTGTTAGTTGAGAGGACATTTCTATCAATGAGGTCAGTTGCAGGCAGTCATATAGGAATGGAGAGACAAGAAGCTAATCTGAAGAAGAAGAAAAAGAATGGGATACTACCAATCTCCTAAAATCACTTGCATGTAGTTCTGTAGTTGCAAATGTGGATTTGTCTACAACTACCTCGCTTTTCTGTTGGTGTTGAGAGATGGAGGATTTCGCTCTTCAAATCAGTTGTCTATAGAGATTCTCAGTCATCCAGGTCATGGTTGTCCCAAAGGTGCTTTTTCAAAAGGCAACTGGACTTTGCTTTTCCTTGAAGAGGTTTCACTTCTCATCCAAGAAGCTTCTTCAGTTCAATTCCGTCAGAACTGAAGAAGCTTCTTGGATGAGAAGCAAAACGTTCTTCAAGGAAAAACAAAGTCCAGCTGCCTTTTGAAAAAGCACTTTTCGGACTTCAAGTCAGTTGTTATTCCTATATCTCAGCTTTTGCATGTTAGTTTTCTACAGAGTAAAGCTATCATGACCAAGCACTCTCCCTTCTTACCCCCTCCCCCCAGTTCAAGGATGTTACTAAAATAAGGTGACCAGATTTTAATATTTGTAAAGCGGGACACCATTGAGGGGGGGGGTTTCTAGGGGAGCAAGACGGGAGGGGTCCGTCTTTCTTATCCTGTAGCTTTGTGCACCCCCCCAAACACCCCCCCTTCATCACAGCCAGAGGTGGGTTCCTACCGGCTTACCTGTTTGTCGCCGCAGAGCTGAAGAAGCTGGTGGCGTTCGCGGCGCAGGGCTTCCCCCGCCTGCTTTCCCGGGCTGCTGGGACGCCGCCATTTGCGTTCTTTTGCCCTCTGCGCATGCGCAAAGCGTTCTGCTTGCACAGAGGGCAAAAGAACGAAAATGGTGGCATCCCGGCGGCCGGGAAAAGCGGGCGGGGGAAGCCCCGCGCTGCGAACGCCACCAGCTTCTTCGTCTCTGCGGCGACGAACAGGCAAGACCGCCGCTGCCCCTCTCACTGCTCTCCCTCCCCGCCTGGCAGGAGGAGGCAGGCGAGGCAGGAGGCAGAGGGGTGTCCAGGGCAAATTCAAATAAAAAAGCGGGACTTTTTTGAAACGCCGCGGGACGCGGGACAAATAATTAAAAAGCGGGACTGTCCTGCCAAAAGCGGGACGTCTGGTCACCTTATACTAAAACCACAAGATGACTTGGAATTTTCCATAGCACAGTAATAACTTTTCTATTAGAACCAGGAATGCATTGTCCTGTTTTCCAAAATTTATATGGTGGCTTTGAAGAAAAAATGACTATGGGAATAGTAGGAAGGACATCTGCTATTTTGAAATGTTTTTGACATGTTCAGATGGGCAGATAGAAAGCAAAATGAATGTTAATACCATAGTCAAACAACTTAGGGAGTTTTTATATTGAAGTCATTTCTGTTGAGGTTTGAGCTCTGGCAATGAAACAGCAAATTGTATAGGGGTAGAAAGGAAAGTTAGTAGTGGGGACAAGATAAACCCTTGATGGTCTCAGATGACCTGTTATTGGCATCTAATGTCAAGAATGTGGAAACAAACGATAAGTGAGCTGCTCTGCCAAACACCATAAACCTGGATACTCTCCAAGTTGGGGACCATTTTCTTTGGCCCAAATCTTTTCACTTCTTTAAGAAACTTCTATGGTCAAGTCATTTCCTGATTTTACCTTTTGCTAGTTAGTTACTCTATAGTCACTCCTTAATCTGCCCACATCTGAATCCTCTGTAATTACCTGTAATACAGGGAATCCTCAATTTATGACAATAATGGAGCCTGCCCTTTTCGATCGTAAGACAAGAGGATGTTAATTGAAACTTGTTAAGTGAAAGAGCCCTCATCCTAGATCACCCCAATGCATACATTAAATGAATGTAGGGGTGAATGCAGGGGTCGTTAAATGCACATGGGGTGCCTCAGAGATGCCTGTCTTGGATCTCCCACGGCCTCCCCACACCAATATATATCCCCATGCTCTGCTTTCTTTCCTTGGGGTTCCCACAGCCATCTCCACCCCTCACAATGTTTTGCTTACCTTTTGGTGATCTGCAGAACTCAGTATTGTGGGCCATTCTTACTGGGCCACATGGAGCAACTGTTTGCAAACTGATCTTGACAAATCAGCATTTCACCTGCCTTTTGGCTTTCTGCATGGTTTCTTAAACTCAAAAGAGGATAATGAGCCACAGTTTGTGCTTTGCAGTTTCTATATTTCCTCATGAAAAAAGTTTTAAAAGGAAGAGGGAGAAACAAGAGCAGTGAGACAGAGAACAGACAATGAAGCAGTGGTGGGTTCCTACCAGTGCGGTCCACTCTATAGCACCGGTAGCAGCCCGCTGGTGACGTCACAGTACCGGTGCAATCGGTTGCCGGTGCCTGGGTGCCGCCATTTAAAAAAAAATTTAAACATTTTTCTTCTGCGTATGCCCAGAAGCCAAGTTTCCGGCACTGCTCATGCACTGCCTTCCTACCCCACAGTGAGTCCAAGCAGGGGAAGATGGCTGAGGGAGCGCGTGAGACGCTGAAAGAACAGGTGGCAGGAGCTATCTCCATTCCCCTCCCTTCAGCAGTCCGAGAAGCCACGCCCACCCGGTCACATGGCTGGCAAACCACACCCACAAAATAAGCCACACCCATAGAGTGGTAGTAAAAAAATTAGGAACCCGCCCCTGCAATGAAGGGTTAATTATTAAAAGGGCGATGCGGAGGGAGCTGCTTTGCCTTGTTTAAAACCTGACCTGGAAGGCAAAGCTGCTCTTCCCCCTCCTTTGTATTGCCCTTTTAATACTTAATGCTTCATTGTCTGTTCTGTCTCTCTGCTCTTGTTTCTCACCCTTCCTTTTAAAACTTTTTTCATGAGGAAATATAGAAACTGCAAAGCACAAACTATGGCTCATTATCCTCTTTTGAGTTTAAGAGACTATGCAGAAAGGCAGAAGGCAGGGGATATGCTGCTTTACCGAGGACAGTTTACAAACGGCTGCTCCACGTGACCCAATAAGAAAAGCCTATAATACTGAATTCTGTAGATCTCAGGAAGGTAAACAAGACATTGTGGGGAGTGGAACAGGGGGGCAGAGCAGGCCCAGTCTCCCAGGGACCCAGCAGGGCAAGGGTGGGGGAGGGGGAAGAGATAGGTGGGTATGCTTCAGCGTCTCTGCAAAGATATGAAGTCGCCAGATAACTTTTATAAAATTCTTATCTTTGAATCATGGTCGTATATGGCTTTTGGGAGGTCTGTTGTAACTTTGAAAGGTCACTAAAAGATCTGTCGTACCTCGAGGATTACCTGTATCAGTTCTCGGAGTATCTTGCATGTTTAACAAATGGAAGAACTCTCATCCAGTGCTTCTCTAACTAGGATCATCAAACAACTAGGTTTTCCCAGGCAGCATGTAAGTATTCTGGTCCCAAGATCTAAGAGAATGCCTTTTGTTTATTTTGAACCCATTCAATTTCACTGGCCAAATAAGTTCACAAATGCCTCAGAGGTCACACCGAAACTATTGAAATAACATCATCACTGGAAAACATCTAGATGAAATCTCACAAAGAACATGAGCTTTAAGTGAAAGGTGCTGAAGGTCATGTAACCTTTGGTGTATTTTTTTGAAAGATTTTTAGCATTCACTGAAAGATTGAACATAAAATCTCAACAAGAACTGAATACTGTACCTGACTGTTAAAACTTTCTTAAACAAATCTCACTGCACTTTGATGAAATTTGCTGCTATTAAGACATATTCAATATATTAAAATAAAGAAATACCATGTATAGTATAATATTTTTGTTCCAATAACTATGGGTGTTGCTCATATAAACTTTTGATATTCTGCGTGCTTCAAAACCTAACACTGCTTTAAGAACTCATATTTTATGCAAAGCTATTGCATTAAACTCCTTTAAAACTTTCATGGCTTTATTACCATTACACCCCTGTAATATATATATGATTCTAAAAATATAACTACTGCTTTGGGGAGAATCTGGCAGCCATCAGTTGCAATGCTAGAAAATATTCCCAAACGTCAATAAGATTTGAATGTGGGAACTCTTTTTAGAATATTCTGTAAATTCTGTAAATATACCCCCAATCCTAACCTACATACAGAATACATAAGTTGGAAGGGATGTTGGAGGTTCTAGTTGATTCTAGTCCAAAACTCTGCTCAAGCAGGAGAACTTATTCGATTCCAGACAAATGGCTGTCCAATCTCTTTTTAAAAACCTCCAGTGATGGAGAATCCATAACTTCTGGAGGCAAACCCTTCCACTGATTGCTTTCACTGTCAGGAGATTTCTCCTTAGTTTTAGTGTTGGATTTCTCCTTGATAAGTTTGTGTCTGTTATTTCTTGCCCTGCCCTGCCCTCAGGCGTTTTAGAGACTACACCACTGTATTTTGGTAGTAAAGACCAACTGCTAAATTGGGGGTGCAGAGGAAGCATGCACATACTAGGAATTCTATATTTTTGAAAGGCCCAAGAGTATATAATCTCTAAGATGATTCCAGAGGACAGCAATACTTCATATATAAAGAATGGTTATTGATTTAGATGGGCTCCCATCATGCTGCAAGAAGGAAATTTAGGAATCTTCTGGATTTTATAATCTCAAGTCAGTCACATATTTAGTTCAGGGTGTATACAAATAACCAAACAAGTAAGCAAAATGCTTATTCAATCTAATAAAAACAATTACCCACTGCAGGCAATGAAATGTGCCCTTTACTCAGTTGCACCTTCAGTTCTTCTTCATCAAAGTATGATGCAAAGTGATGATTCTTTGAATTCTTCTTTAAATGTTCTTTCCAAGTACCAAAATAAAGAAGGGGGGAAAAATCCCCAATGTACGTAAGGGAAGCTGAGACAGCCTGAGGTCTTAAGAAAAGATTGGTGGACTGGACCAAAGCATAACACAGTAGAATGAAAATTGGCTAATGGACAAAGTAAGTGTCAATAGCAGCACTTTTTCATTCAAGTGCATCAGCGATCACTTTGTGCAGCTAAAACAAAATCTCACCAAAGATGCAGCTCTTGCTTATTCTTAGAGCAAAAGTTTAAGAGTAGACAAATACATGCAGAGAGAAGGCTATCACAGAACATTAGCTATAGCCTGTTTTCTTTTGGTTACCAGAGGCTGGACACAAACAAATGAAATAAGTCTGGCCAAGGGATAAGGCCTAGGTCATACTCCAGATGTGACTGAACATAATTTCTATCTTCTATGACTACTGGCTGCATTGACTAAGATACAAGTTGCAGTTAAAGAGTTGGAGATCCCAAGGTTTAACAAGTTTGCATTGTAGGCATGGTAGAAAGGTCAAATAAAGATATGGGCTAATTCTAACCAGAAACATATAATACAGCAGGCTCATATGTAAAAACCTAGCTGAGACTGTACACTTAGAATATTTTACAGTGGGTTTTTTTTACTGACAATTATAAATGCTAATTCAATTACCCTTTATGTTTTGAAGTACCAACTGATCACATATTCTGAATATTTGTCCCTGACACCACACTACGGACTGGCTTTAAAAAACAGTTAAAAAACAATGTTAAAAAACATTGTGTAGTATTTCTGACATACAGTATCTCTCAATTCTCTCAAGTATAACATAAAGGTAACTGAATTATGTACTTTTGTTTTAAAAGGTAAATTGGTTTTAAAAGTGGAATGAAAATTTCCCAACTCTCTGTCTCCTGCTCATCTTGAATGACAGTTCACTGATTTAACCGTAGGTCAAAAATTAAACTGAATTAAGGTGCTTCGTACAATGTATGATGTTATAACATTTACCACAGGCAAGATGTGATAATGTTGTCAATTTGCTTACCAGGCTTTAGAGAGCATCAGACAAATTGATGGAGGATAGATCATCTAGCAGCTATTCATTAAACTTATGTCAAGTTCAGAGGTAATATGCCATTAAGTATCATGTTGTGAAGAGTAAAACAGCAAGACTTGATTTCAAGTTTGCTAGCTGCCTTGGTCATTTGGAAGCAATGGCTGAAATGCAAAGCCATGCAACTGTTATTTGACCATGTCCATTCAGCTTCAAAAAAGGGTCACCGAAGAAAATCCAGTAATATCTGGAGGACCAATGGGTGAGGCTATACATTTAAAGTGAGCATGCCACAAAGAACAAATTTATGCCAACTTTCTTCCAATGAACTTAGCATTAAAGACATGGGTGTCAAATTCGATCGCGTCACGAGCCGGATCGTGATGTATTGCGACGTTTTTGCCTTTATGGCGCTGGGATTTGCCGTGGCCTGCATATGATGTATCCGGCCCGTGGGCTGCCAGTTTGACAGGGCCTGCATTAAAGAGTTCATTTAGCAAAACTCTGAAGAAGGTCATGTTGGAAAATGGTGACTGCTACAGTGAGTGACTTAATATAACATTATATTGTTAATCCATTTTCTGGGTTTGTTCAATACACTACATCTTAATTTAAACAGCCATAGAATCATAAGATTCTGGATTTTAGTCCAACTCTCTTCCCAGGGCAGGAATCCTTAAACCATCCCAGACAAATGGCTATTCAATCTTTACTTGAAAATCTCCAGTAATGGCACACCCATGACTCCAGGAAGCATTGCTGAATATATCTTAGGAAATTCTTCCTTATTTTTAGTTTCAATCTCTCTCTGTAAAGCTTCTTTCCACTGGTACTTGTCATAGTCAATGGAGAATAACTCTGCATTCTTTCCTGGGACAACTCTTCAAGTACGGGAAGACTGCTATCGAGTCTTTCTTTAGGTTAAACATACCGTATTTTTCGGAGTACAAGACGCACCTTTTTACCCCCCAAAAGAGGGTGAAAACTTGGGTATACACCAAATGTAGCCCCACACAGCCAGCCACCCTCACTCTTTGGCCTCTGTCTTCCAGCAATTTACCTGTTTGCAGCAAAGAGGGAAGAGCCTATAAAGCCAAGCAAGTCACTAGCAATTCCCAATCTACAGCTGATTTGCCATGTGGGAAAATGAAAGTGAAACTGAAACTGCAAAGGCAAATAGCTGGGAGAGACACGCAGATTTTTATTTTTTGCTGAACTGGATGGGAGGGGGTAAGTGAATAACTATAAATGTCTGTAGAGTGTTCAAATTATTAGACTTATTTTTTAAAGACTGCTTTATTATTGTTCTAGAGCAGTGATGGCGAACCTTTTTTGGTTCGCGTGCCAAAAGGGGGGGGAATGCGGGGGATCATATGTGTGCGTGCCCACACTCATAATTCCATGCACCCCCACACATGCACGCATGACCCCCCTGCTCCCAGCATGCAATGGCACGCCCATTTTTCGCTCTCTCCAGGCTCCAGAGCCTTTCTAGGAGCCTGGGGAGGGCGAAAACGGCCTTCCCCACCCCCTCTGGAGGCTGGAAACAGCCTGTTTCCCGACTCCCAGTGGGCCCAGAAGGCCCGAAAATCAGCTGGCTGGTGCACACATGCACGCCGGACCTGAGCTCGCGTGCCCACCGATATGGCTCCGCGTGCCACTTGTGGCACCCGTGCCATAGGTTCGCCATCACGGTTCTAGAGCCAGGGGCAATTTTAAGACTTGTGGACTTAAACTCCCAGAATTCCACAGCCAGCTTTATTAGCTTTGCTGGCTGTGGAATTCTGGGAGTTGAAGTCCACAAGTCTTAAAGTTGCCAAGGTTGGAGATCCCTGTAAATCTAGACAACTTAACAAAATATAGAAGCTTTTAAAAATAAATGCTTGCTCTGAAGAGGCCCAGTGCTATTGTATCTTCTTTTAAATAATAGAGAATAATGTATACTTCCAGAAATTTTAATTAATTTTAACAGCTCTGTACAAGTATAGTCTGAAATGTAACAGTGTCCTGTTTAGTATTAGAGTTTAGTTACCTTGGAGTAGATCTATTTAAATAATTGGGAGGAGTTAGTGTGACTACATTTAAGAAAACTTTCTGGCATAATGTACATTTCTCCAATTCTTTGCTATTTCTATGAGTCAGGCACACATGCACAGAAATACACAGCAAACAGTGTATATCATCTGTGCTGTTTGCTGTTTGGCAAATTGCTTGGAGGCAGAGACCTTTTTTCCTTGTTTTCCTCCCCCAAAACTAAGGTGCGTCTTATACTCTGAAAAATACGGTACCTAATTCTTTTCACTAAATCACAGGATTCAGTCTCCTTGATCCTCACCTCCTTTGGTGTTTTCTTCTACACTCTTCCCAGCTTCTCAGAGTCCTTCTTGTATTATAAAAACCAGAACAGCATACCATATTTCAAGTGCAATCTGACCAGTGCAGCATACAGCAGAACTATCATATCACATGATCTCAATGCCACATTTCTTTTGATATAGCACATGATTGCATTTTGGCTACTAACTTATAATCTGTTGTCTACTAGAATGCTGAATTCTGTCTCACAAGCTGAGCCAGGTATCATCACCTATTCTGCACTCATTCATGTCTTTTACTACTTTCATGTAGAATCTACATTTCTCATCACTGAGTCTCAATACCTATCCAGGTTACTTGAGGGACTGTCCCACCCCATTGGGATTGGCCCGTCCCACTCGTGCCAGCAGAGGAGGCATGCTACGGTCCCGTCAGCCTGATTACTCCAGCTGGTGGGGTGCAGGAGGAGGGCTGCGGTTGCTCCTGCCCTCTGGAACATCTTGCCCCAGCCCCAACGTGAGGTTGGTCCCTACCCTACTATTCTTTCATAAGGGCCTAAAGACCTGGCTCCCAATGGGGAAAAGTACAGTGGAGATGATTGATTAACAACAGATCCCACCTCCCCCACATTCCACTCCCCTGCCCTCCCCATGTGTCCTTAAATTTTTATCTTTGCTTTTAATTTATTTATGTTTTAATGTAGATATATATATTTATGCCTGTAAGCCTCCCAGAGTTACCTTATGGTAATAAGGTAATACATTTATTACCTTAAGAGTTATCTTATGGTAATAAGGTAATACATTTATTACCTTAAGAGTTACCTTATGGTAATAAGGTAATAAATTTAATAAATAAATAAATGCTGAAATTATCAAGATGGTTTTGAGCTTTGAACTTTTCTGAAGTGTTAGCAATCTATTCCCCTTTTTGTGTCATTTGCAAATTTAATGAACATCCCCTTTTTCCCTTTATCTAAGCAATTTATGAAAATATTGAAGAGCACTCGGCCCAGTGAACTATTGGAAACCTTATTCCATGTTGATATAAAATCATAAACATCTCACATTAACTATGGTTGTTAACCAGCTGTGGATTGTAATAGGGAGCCATTCTTTCCACATTGTACTGTTTCAATTCAGCCTTACCTAAGTCTAAGTATACAACATCCATAGCATTCCTTTTCTCTAGTAATTTTGTTTAAAAGGAAAAGCAGAAGTTTTATCTGACCTGTCCTATTTTTAACAAAATCATGTTGGCTTCAAGCAGTCACCTTTTCATTTCTAACTGCTTGCAAGCCTACAGGTCAACTTTTCTAATGACTCATACTAAGCCATTAAAAAAATCACTAGCAATGTTTAAATTGATCAACACTAGTTCTGTGAATGTAGCTATTGAAAACAGATCAGATTAACAGAGTTGGAAGGGACCTTGCAGGTATTGAGTTTGTAATTGTGTTGGGTAATGGGAATGACGGTGGTGATTTTCAGGAGTAACTACAAGATTAAATTCAGGCTTCTATAGTTTTCATCTAACACTACAGTGATTAGATTAAGATAAAACCAAACCATACTGTGTGGTTTTACACTTGATGTGTACAGCAGTAGGCTTTACACTTGATGTGTAAAGCCTACTGTTGTCTCTCAGGGCTCATGATTTGGGTCATTTTTGGGTCATGGAATCCTTATTTTGCATTAACATATGTCAAGGATAGCAAACTTAAGGTTTTCCAGATGTTGTTGAACTAGAAACTCCAGCTAACATGGCTAATAAGGAAGCATGCTCAAGTTGAATTATGTAATACTGTAATTAGGGGACCACACATTATTCATTTCCTACTTCTATGAATGGAGCAAGGTAGAAAGGGAAAATCAGTTGGTTATTAATGGACAAGCCATGACTTTTAGGTCCAGGATGTAGAGTGAGTACATTGAACCTCTTTCACATCAGTTGAGTAAGTGCATAAAATAGCCTAAGGCACTTTGTTTTCTATGGTCTCTGGGCCACTGGCAGAGAAGGGAAATGCCAATGACCTTTTCTCTCTGGAAAAACACAGCTAATTGCTTGTATTTCTCTGTTCATTAGGAAAAGGTCCAAAATGTAATGAGATGAGAGAACATTTGCATGTTCCTCTGGGTGACATCTCTTGCTGTCCTTATGAAGGTCAAGGGCAGCCAGAGCTGGCTTAGAGACAAATTCTCAGGCCAACACACTCTCCTCCATCACCTCTGAGAATTTTATTTATTCTTCTGCCTTGTAGCATTTTAAGGATGTTACTCATCCAGCAGCACTTTTAGCATTCCCAGCAACATAAATCAAGAACCTTGTCACCTTTTTATGGCTACAACTAAATACTGCTACCTAGTAATACAGCGTCTTAAGATCATTTAAAAGAAAGCAGTGTCCTTCCTCTTGTAAGACTGTTGGTCTCTGATCCAAAGTTGTTTTATGGAGAAGTTGAATAGAGGGGTCCAATATGAAGTCCTACTTTGGACAAAAGAACTGCCACAAAGATTTACAAGACTAAGGACCAGTTTCTGGTCACAAGGAAATGTGAAAAAGTTATTCTGCAGAGAAAGATATTGGCAAAACCACATCAGAACAGCAATAAACTACCTGACACTGTTCAAATGTTAGGGATTTCAGTTCCCATCAGCCCCAACCAAAATCAGCCAAAAGAAAGCGCTTATAGGAACTGTTTTCCAAAACAACTTGAGGGTATCAAATCCTCTACTCCAGCATATATACATAATGTTAAGACACATACACAGAATTATAGTGTGATTTATATTAATAATGCAAATTAAATATATTTGTGTTACTTAGTCTCCAATCTGGGTCTGTCCTTGAAGAAGAACCACAAGTTACAACTGGTTCCACATGCAACATGCAATTTTGGGCACTTTATGTTTCATTTGTGTTAAAATACTGCTGCATGAACTTAATTGGCTTCCAGTTATTTTCTCGGTGAGATTCAAGACAATGGTTATCACCAATAAACCCCTAAATGCCATGGTGTTAGTTTATCTGTGGGACTGCCTCTCCCTGAGAGTACTTGCTCATTCCTACCAAGTTAGATAGGATGCGGTGCACTCCATATCCTTTCCCTTAAATGTTGCTATCTAGTTGGACTTCAGAGTTGTGTTTTTTCATGGCTCCCCTGACTCTTTAGAACAGTCTGTTCTTCTGAGATTTGTAGGGTCCCCACTCTTCTGAAGGGCTGTGAAGACCTGGCTCTTCACCAGTACTGTGCTAAGACAGAAGTAAGTCCAGCAAATGTAAATATAGAATTAGTGGAATGTTGTAGCACTATGATTGGGCTATATGGTGTTGTTGTCAGGTTCATATTTGTTCTTTTTTACTGAATGTTATTGTGAGTCCCCTAGGATTATCATGCATTGGATAGGTATCCATATACATTTTTCTATGTAAAAATTTTTGGGTCAAGGGGAGATCCTTAATGCATTTCCTTTTGCCAGATTCCTTGTTTTTTACATGTTATTTCCCCTGAACACCATTTCATATTTCAAGTTTCAGCATACTTTACTCATTATCATTTAAAACCCTGAAAAGAAGTATCTATGTAATTCAAATCTCAACACTAACATTACTACAGTAAAATCTGCATTTGCCATAGCATGTTATTTTTTCTTATGAATCAGAGCACCTTCTTGTGTGTATCCCAAAGGTACTTTTTCAAAAGGCAACCACACTTTTGAAGATGTTTTGCTTCTCATCCAAGAAGCTCCTTCAGTTCTGGGAAGGGACTACACACCTTGGGTGTAGTGTCTTCCACTATGCAATCTTGATGCCCTCCCCAATTGGACTATTGGTCATCAAATATTTTCCACATATAAGGCAAAGAAGCCCTTCCACAGCTACTCCAGGAACATCATCAACTATTCTCTGACTAAGCTTAAAGACTGTTCTGCTGAAAGGGCAGATACTGTATGGAGGTTGGAGAAAGTGGGATATAGATATAGATGGTGGATATCAGAGCATGCTGAAAAGAGAAGCCTGCAGAGGAAGTGCTGGAAATCATCCTTATCAAGGCTTATATAAACAGACTCCCCATTTGCCTATACCAGTGATAGCTAACCTTTTTTTCCTCAAGTGCCAAAAAAGTGCGCATGCGCGCGACAGTGTGTGCATGCATGTCGCCCCCTAATGCAATGCTGCCATGCATTCCCCTACCACGCATGCGTGGGTGACCCCCATGCTCCCCTGCCCCTCACGCATGCACGGGTGACCCCCCATGGCCCATTTTGGTGCTAGCAGGCCTCCCTGAAGCCTCCGGGGACCAAAAAACGGGCGGGGGGCACCCCACACCCTGTTTTTGGTCCAAGGAGGCTTCAGGGTGGCCTGCTAGCACCAAAATGGGGGGGTGATCCACGATCTCCCCAATTTCTTTCCCCAGCGCGTACTAGTTTCCTCCTGGATTCCTCCCTCCCGTGCCTTCTCCGATCTCCCCAATTTCTTTCCCCAGTGCAGCATGTGGAAATGCCCCGCACCCGAGCATGCGCAGCAGAAACCTGAAGACCAGCGGGCCGGTGGAAGGCGTGCAGACATGCGCAGTGGGGCGGGCCTGTAGAGAGGGCTCTGCATGCCACCTGTGGCACGCGTGCCATAGGTTCGCCATCACGGGCCTATACTGTCTCATTGGGACCTGGCTTATTTGTCAGGGACTAAATAGAGTGGCTTCCTCAATTGAAATTCCTTAGGAAAGGAAGGGAAAGGGCCAGAGACTTTATGGAACCATCAAATCCACCACTTTCCAAACAAGCCGTAGATCATCAGCAGAGACACAAACCAAGGAAGCAATAATCAAACCAACCCAGATGTTAAATCATGGTTTTCTGGTAAGATAGAAAGCTACTTCAAATCAAACCAAACCACATCAAGATTTATCAAGGTCAGTAACACTGGCAGCAATTCTCTGGAGATAGCAAGAACAGAACTGGAAACTTTCTGTATGCAAAATTACGACCTGGTAACAATTTAAGGTTTCATTTTTCTTTGAAAAGGAAGTAGAATCTAATAGGTCACCTATTTTCAGTCACATATTAAGTCACAGGAGCTATAATTGCCAACTTTTCAGGTATTCAGCCTATTCCCTGCCCTCAAGGATCAAGACGGGATCAAAAATGGAAATTCACAGGTGGAGCTTTTTCCATCCCAGCACAAACACACTGGAGAAAGGTGACTATTGAATTTTTGCTTTTCATCAGACAGCACAAAAGCTGTTCTACATAAATAATGTAATTCTTTATAGTCTATGACCGTGGTGGTGAACTTATGGCACACGTGCCAGAGGTGGCACGCGGAGCCATAGAAGCCGGCACGTGAGGGTTGCCCACCGGCAAACCGGAAGTGCGAAAAAACGCACTTCCGGTTTGCCGGTATGCTGTTTTTTGCACTCCGGAGGGTTCAGGGAAGCTCCCTGAAGCTCCGGAATGCAAAAAACTACAAAACGGACAAAACGGAAGTGCACTTTTCCGCACTTCCGGTTTGTCCGTTTTGTAGTTTTTTGCATTCCGGAGCTTCAGGGAGCTTCCCTGAACCCTCTGGAGTGCAAAAAACAGCATACCGGCAAACCGGAAGTGCGTTTTTTCGCACTTCCGGTTTGCCGGTTTCGTCGTCCCAGGCTCCGGTAAGCCTTTGAGCGGGGGTGGGTGTGTGTGCGCATGCGCAGGTGGCAGCATGGGGGGTGTTGTGCGCATGCGTGGGGGAGGGAGGGAATGGGGGTGGGCATGCGAGCGCGCCCCCCCCCTTTTTGGCACGCGAGCCGAAAAAGGTTCGCCACCACTGGTCTATGACATTGTATTATTATTTGTGTTGCATAAACCACATGTTCAAAAAATTGTGAGCACCAACTAGCATTTTCCCATACTGACACAGTATATGCATTGACAGGTGCTGTTCAATATGTATGGACAGAGGGAATGAGGGAGTGAAGATTTATTATGTTGGGTTCTTTGAAGTTTGCTAAAACATCATTGGTCAAGTAGATTGAAAATATTGGGATTTGTAGTTCTATAATCTTAGGAGGGGTTTAAAGTTTTCCAAACTGTCCTATATATTATCATCTTCCTTGTATTTTTAAGAGATTCAAATCTTGTTTTGCCTCTAAGCCAGCACCTAAAATCTAAGGGGGAGGGAGAAGAGGAAAAAAGGCCTCAGTTGTTGTGACACATTTTGATGCTAGTATTTGGATCTCCTCAATTCTGTACCAAATTATATGTTGTTATGGCAACCAAAGCTGCTGATTACTTGCTATCACTATGTGCATGTGTACAAATAAGTACATGTGTTGTATGCATATACTGTATGTGCATAAGACAATCAAGTACGCATCATTTGTAAGTTTGGAGAGAATGCTTGTCTCTGCAAAAAGATAAAAGATCCAATTTGGAACACCTTCACCTAATGGAATTTTTGATGAGCCAGACGTAGGACACAAAGGATGGCTTTAAGAGTTATAGACCTAGATTAGACTGTTCAGAAAGCAGTTTTCAATGGTAGAGGGTGGAAGACAGCACTTTAAAAAAAGGAAGCACTTAGAAAGAAAGAGAAAGCTCCTAATGGCCTTCTTTGCAAACAAGCTGTTCAAACTGAAACAGCACAGCAATTCTAGAGCCATGGAACAGATAAGGAACTGATTCCAGGAGTTATTACATTTCCAGGCCTGGGAGACTTGTATTTTACATTAAATTTGTTACCCCTTGTAAGAATAATCAGATATCCTGGAGTTGCACAGGGCAGATGGTTTGAGAGATGGAACTCCTGATTTTAGTGCAGTCTATAGTAGCTAGAAAGAAGGAATTCATGACTGCCTTACAGTGCAGAGCAAAGGCAGGGTAATTGATAGGATTTAGAAGTTCTTATACTGGATCATCAGCCACCAGTATTGCCAGCCTAAATTGCTTTTGGAATCCTGTTGGGAAAATATTCTACCCTGGTTAATTTTTCCTTAGCACAAGGACAATTTAAAGATATTGAAGATTTATAACTGAGCCTTCTGATTGTTTACACTGTTTTTAAGAGAATTTATCTAATATATTTTTGTAGCATAACACATAACACATAACTCAAAAGGGGAGAGGCCAGAGTTACATTTGGGAAACAGGATGAAGAAAGAATTAAATTGCTTTTCCCTGTAATGCAAGTCCCAACTCACTACACATATACTCCCTTAACAGCTTTTAAATAAAATTAAAGAAGTGGGAGATCTGATCAAGTACTTTCAACATCTCATCTATTCCTAATATTTTCAATCCCTGTGGTGAGTTGACAAGCTGGTGTCATCAGCAGAATAAGCACAGACAGGAAAGATGTGAAATTAAATTCCAGCTCAGTCATGTAAGTCATTGGCAACTTGGTCAAATAACAGTCAAGTTCTAATCTATTTATCTTGCATGTGTTTTCTCTTGCATGTGTTTTCCAAGAAAATGTAACAAATAAGACAATTACTACTATGTCTATCCACACACTCGTGTTTAGGTTATCCAAAAATACTCCTTTAAGCTTGACTCTTTGCATATGTTTAGGAGTCGGCTCTTCTTTGTACAGTATATGACATTGTCCTCTTAGCTAAGAAAATGGCTGGGTTTCCATTTTCTGAACAAGGAGGAAGGAGAAAAATATATTTCATAAAATTTGGCTGAGTTTATATAATGGTTAAGCTATGATTTGCTTAAAGATTGTTGAGTAAACTATAAGTGGATGGGGTTTTACAACATATTGAACCATAAAACTTTGCAAACCAGAATCCTTAATCCAACATCAAATAAATCTAATTAATGTGATGAAACCATTATTCCTTACTTTTCTTCTCTCGCAAAGATGAAGCTATACATAACCAAATAGACCTCTCATACAGTTTACACTTATGGGAATGTTATCTGTGTTCATGGTATTGTTTGTTTCTTCATAATTGAAATCTAGTTCCCAGTGAGATGACAAACCCATATTTGGATTATATCATTTAAAATGACCAACAGTAGTATTTGCACACTGGTGGTAGTCCACTTGTTTCTTGTTTACAACAAAGTCCTTTCAGCAGTTCCAAGAAGGTTCCACACCCATTTGCACTATTCGAGGGAACCTGAGGGCACAGATAAACCGCCAAGAGGCCTCCACCATTCAGTCAGAAGTGAAGAAGCTTCATGGATGAGAAGCTAAATGTCTTCAAGGAAAAACAAAGAAAGTCCAGTTGCCTTTTGAAACCACCTTTGGGACAACCATGACTTGGATGACTAAGAACCTCCACAGAGATTTCTGAGCAGCCTTTGGATGTTTGCCCCACAGTATTATCATGCTGCTACTGCTGAAACCTGCATTAATCTGACGGAAGAGGAAAATATCCGCATATAGCATTACTGGCTGTTAATAGCAATAGCACTTTACTTATATACCGCTTCATAGTGCTTTACAGCCCTCTCTAAGCGGTTTACAGAGTTCAGCATATTGCCCCCAACAATCTGGGTCCTCATTTTACCGACCTCGGAAGGATGGAAGGCTGAGTCAACCTTGAGCCTGGTGAGATTTGAACAGCTGAACTGCTGAACTAGCAGTCAGCCTGCAGTCACAGCATTTAACCACTGCACCACTTCAGCTCTTCAGCTCTAATCAGCAGTACCTTTAAATTAGTAAGATGCATGCAACCATATTGGTTTGGGAGGTAATCTATAGATTATAGATTCTAATTTGTACAGAATAATGTGAGAATGCTAACAATGAATTTTGATTGTTCTTGTGGCATGCTGGCCAAAATGTGCCCAAGATAACCAGGACTACTTTGCCATTAGTGGGTAATGCTGCATATGGCACAAGTACAATGTAGCCTTTTGAGATCGTATTAAAAATAAACAGGCCAAAGAGATTTGGATCCATTTGGAGAAGATCGTGCCATATGAAAGATTGCTGCTTGGAATGTAAGAGGGATAAAAAATATAAGGATTATGAGTTAATAAATTGTAAAATAGCGGAATGAAGGTGGTCTGATCATAAAAAGGGAAAGCATATACTGGAGGTAGGTAGAGGCAGATGTAGGGTCTCCTGCTTAGGCAGGGGGTTGGACTAGATGACCTGCAAGGTCCCTTCCAACTCTGTTAATCTGAATCTGAAAAGTGTAGGCTTACTTACAAATGAAGGAGCTAAATAAAATACATGTCAGAAAATATATATTGGTGAAATGTAAGCTTTTCCTGGTGCATATGAAAATACAAATCACAGGTTGAGTGAATTCCTTATTAGGATCATATGTGATAGTGTTGGGAGTGTTACTTTGTGCTGGGAGACCTTCACAAACAGAAAATACAAAGAAATTAGTTCTGTTCATCTAAGGAAGCACTCATATTTGTTTTGCTCTTTTTGAGATAATAACAATGAAAGTATTAGAACTTTACATAGTGCTTTCCATTATGGTCTTGACTGAGAACTGAGGGAAAGAGAACTCCTCCTTCCAAGGAAACTTTCTATAGCAATATTCCCACATTTGGAGCTCTCTTAGGTCTATATAAGTATGCAGCATGGCCATGCTGATTTGAGATGATGAAAACTCTAATCTACCACATTTAAAAAGTGTAAAGTTGTGGATGGTTGCTCTCACTAAGGTTTTAGCTTTGGTGGGATATGGTATAAGCCAGTATACCATATCCCACCAAATAAATAAAAATAAAACAAATAAAGCAAATACAAATACAAATAGTATAGTTTTTTTGGTTAGCCAAAATACATGACTGTGCATTCTTGAAACTTGTTTGTTTGTTTGTTTGTTTGTTTGTTTGTTTGTTCAATTAATTTATATAGCTGACCAAATACCTGACTCTGGGTCCCTTACAGCAATTAAAACTATATAAAAACAAAGAACAATATAAAATCAAACATACAAACATATATAAAATCCATGCAACAAATCAGTCATTGAAGTATAAAAAAGCCACTACCAATAATCAACATATAACCATTGTAGAGGTTCTACTCAGGGGTGGGTTCTACTTACCTTCCCCACCGGTTCACATCGTGACGGAAGTGCATATTTCTGCACTTCCCGGAAATGACCCTCTGTGCATGCGCAGTACTATAAACAAGATGGCAGCACCATAGGCGCCGCCGAGAAAACCGACTCAGGGGCGTGGCAGGCCTGTGTCGCTGCTGGTTCCAGTGACCCAGGCCGCCAAGTTACTACCAGTTCTATAGAACCGGTCCGAACTGGGAGGAACCCACCTCTGGTTCTACTGCATTCTCAAATCTCCAGTGGTAAAACCACGTCTTTCAGGCTTTATGAAAAGCTGGTAGGTTCAGGCAATCTAATCTTTGGGAGGATGAATTTTCAAAGACAGGCATTATGACAGGCTCTTCTGGGCCCCACCAGTGGACATTCCCTAACAGGAAGAACTCAGAGCATGTGCCTTCTGCCAGACCTAATAAGACAGATTTAATTGGGAGAGTAGTTCCTCAAATAATCTGGTACCATGACATGAAGGGTTTTGTAGATCATCAGCACCTTGAATTAAAACCAGAAGATATTGGTAATCAGTGATGCTCACAGACCAGAGGTATAATATGTACTGATTGAAGAGTTCACGTAACTGTCCACACAGCTGCCTTCTGCACCAGGTGCTCTTCAAGGGCAGCTCCATCTAAAGCATATAGCAATAGTCCATTCAATACCCTCCTGCATCTACATAAGAGGAAGGGAAGACACTGGCCAGAATCCGGAGAGCTGGGTAGGCCACTAGAATATGCCATACTAGCAGCTGCAGTGACTGCACTAGCCATGCCCTATTTGCCTCATCCAGATTTTGTTATGTCTGAAACACAGAATGTAAACATTTTGGGTTTCAGTTTTGATATTTGAATTTTTTAAAATTTTGTGAACAAGCTAAGATTGCAAAGATAGAAATATAAGATCTGGGGAATAAGATTGGTATAAATTAGATTTTAGCTGTAGGTCTTTTCATTGAATTCTGGCTTTTAATTTCTCTGCCTTATTTTTCTTATTCCTTTTCTATGCTTTTCATAATGTAGCGTACCCCAAAAGGGAACTGTATGATTGAAATATATGATAAATGATTAAATACATGACTGGAGTATATTTATTTTAGCCATATTTAATCAATTAATTATAAGTGAAATATAATTCAATTTTTGTCTTAGTCTAAGCCAGGGGTAGGCAAAGTTGGCTCTTCTATGACTCGTGGACTTCAACTCCCAGAATTCCTAAGCTAGCATGATTGGCTCAGACATTCTGGGAGTTGAAGTCCACGAGTCATAGAAGAGCCAGCTTTGCCTACCCCTGGTCTAAGCCATTCCATTTTGGACAGCATTCCTTAGCCGGATAAAATTGTGTAGCCTTGTCACAAAAATTCTTTATTAAGTTTTTTCCTATCTTTGCATATCTCTCCTCCAAGTCTTACACACATTCTCAGGCTCTGATTTTGTAGTTATGGCAATTCCGGATATAACCTTAAAACAAAATTCAGCTTTTCCTGGTGTTGGAAACGGGCCATTTCTGGCCTCCGGAGGGCCTCCGGGGGGAAGGGGAAGGCCATTTTCGCCCTCCCCAGGCTCCTAGAAAGACTTTGGAGTTTGGGGAGAGCAAAAAAAAAAAAGGGACTTCCGGTCCAACCGTAGGTTGGCATATGGGCCATTTTCTGCCTCCGGGGTGGATGCTGTTTTCGCCCTCCCCAGGCTCCTAGAAAAGGTGTAAAGCCTGGGAAGAGTGGAAAATGGGCATGCCATCGCGTGCCGGGAATGGGGAGGGGGGTCATGCATGTATGCATGGGGGGCATGGAATTATGGGTGTGGGCATGCATGTGCGTGACTCCCCTGCGCTCCCCCCTTTTGGCATGCAAACCAAAAAAGGTTCACCATCATTGGTCTAACATTTAAAATAGGATTGTACCAGTTCCCCATTTTTTATTTATACCTTCCAAACACCTGGAATATATTAAGGAACCAATTATGATAAATTCAAATGGGCTCTATGTCTTTCAGTAGGTTTAGTTGTGAAAGCAGTATGCTGTTAAATATGAAATGCTGAAGATACACAAGAAGCATTTGTCTCTGTTACGTTCTGTTTCAGAATTTCCCAGATACGTGTGATATTCATAGCTGGAAACAGAAAGAACAGACTTTACACTGTAATTTTAATGGCATAAAAATGGGAAGTTGTCTGAGCAGGTAGTTGCATCAGTCTGATCTTGTCTAATTTGGAAATTATGTGGGGTCTGGACTGATTAACACTTAGATGACAGATTATCAGGGAGTACCATGGCTGTAGCTGAATTGGAAATATTTTGAAAGAAGGCACTGGTGAATCATATCTGTACTATTGCCCCCCAAAAAACTGTTTATTGAGAGCAGGTTTGGTGTAGTGGTTAAGGGGTTAAGGGTTAAGGGTTGGTAGACTATGAATCCTAGGCATGAAAACAGGTTGAGTGACTTTGGGCCAGTCATTCTCTCTCGGCTCAACCCAACTCATAGGGTCCTTGTTATGGAGAAAATAGGAGGAAGAAGTAATATTATGTATGTTCATCACTTGAGTTACTTATAAAGTAATACAGGTGGGATAAAAAAAATCCTACATGGAATTCATTAAATCATAAAGAGGCAAGTTTGATTTAAAGGAAACTTTATATTTGCTGGAATCTGAGAAGTATGGGGACTGCAATTCCATTATGCTGGACTATGTTGATTCAACTTCTACTTATTTTATGAAGAATATGGCAACATATAAACAGAACAAATAGTTCTTCTCTCACCTGTTTCTCCCCATATTGGCAAGTACTCATCTTGCTGAATGTCCAGCATTATCTCCAGTCCATTGCCTGTCCCACCCTTGAACGTGGTCAACAGTGGATGCCCCTCTTCTCCTGAGTTAAACATGTAGCATTTCCCATATTTCGTAAACACCTAGGGAAGAAAGGGAGAAAAAGGACACTCAAAAATCATAGCTGATAAACATTCTTAGGGTCTGTGAACTTGATTTCAGAAAGTTCTAAGTCTATAATACTTTATTTGATGCTATTTAATAGAATTTAAAGGACATAACTCTGGGTGGCTTAAACTTAAAAAAGCAGAAACAATGAAAGAAAGGAAGGAAGGAAGGAAGGAAGGAAGGAAGGAAGGAAGGAAGGAAGGAAGGAAGGAAGGAAGGAAGGAAGGAAGAACGAACTGATAGTATACATTCAGAAGGCAAACTTTCTATAACAAGCAAAACAGAGACTCAACTACCACCTTGCCCAAGGCCTGGGAGATCAGCCAAGTTTTCAGTGACTTTCTGAATAACACCAGGGTGGGAATCATACGGATTTCTGTGGGGATGCTGCTCTCTCATTGAATCATCTTTCAAAGCCAAATTAACTGATTGAAACCTTTATATAAAATATTCCCTACAGTTCAAACATATGGATATACATTAACTATGAACACCAATAGTTATACCATTTGATTGCTTATTTTTAAATTATAGCTTGCTAAACCAGCTTCTAATTTTAAAAAAGCCAAATTAATACATGAATAAATGATGTACTTTAAAACTGTAAGTAATGTAATTAATGCCATTACATGTGTGATCAATAAGCAGTAGATAAAATGTAGATAATGTAATATCTACAGAATGTTGTACCAGTATCAATGTAGTAGCTAAAACAGCAAATAAATAAATTGTGAAATATCTTTACATCTGTCTCACAATCCCAAATTAACCATCTAAAGATTCTAACAGAGACAGCTTCATAAACATCTTGTTCTGCATCAGCATAGGGAATGCTGTTTCTTGTACACACCAGCCTTATCTTGGAAGAAAAGTAAGAATGTACAATACTCAACTGCTTTATACACCTATGCACTAGGAAGTCTTTCAGCAAATTTATGCATTATAGTATCTATATCTTTATATTTTACAAAAAAATTTAAAGACAGCCAAAGGATATGGAATATTGCAATATTAAAAATGTTACTATAAACATATGTAACTTAAGTTCAATATTTAAGAAAAAAACCCACTAGTAACAAATAAAATGCAAAAAACCCTAGTAAAACATCAATTGTTTAGTTATATATACATACCCTTTCCTCTTCCCCCTTTTCCAATTACAGCTAATATTTGCAATCCTAATGTGTAAAGCACTGTGAGAAAATTTTCTTATTTTTGCATAATATATTCTGCTTTTGAATGGCCCTAGAAAGGAGTGAGGAACTAGACCTGGCATTTACACCTCACTTCTTCCTTAGTTTCTTTTAAGCCTGAGGGTAAATAATAAAAAAAACTTTTCCATTTGAAAATTATATATATATTCAGAGGATTCCCAACACACAAAGAAGTAAAAAGTTCATAATTTAAATGAAAAATAATGTTTAATAAATGCTATATACAAGGACAAAGAAACCAACAAGGAGCATCTTAATGAACTAGTCCACACTATAATAAATTCTATTATTTATACTATTATTTATACTTCCTCAATCCAATCCAATTCTAATCTCAAATGCAAACTAATCAATGCAAGAAGTGTAGTTAACAAAATGCCTGAATTCCTCTTACTACTAAACTAAGGTGACCAGACGTCCCGCTTTTGGCGGGACAGTCACGCTTTTGAACAATTTGTCCCGCGTCCCGCGGCGTCTTAAAAAAGTCCCGATTTTCTTCTTCCTCCTCCTCCAAACAGCACTTTCTGTTTTCATGTGCCGAGCCTCAAAGCCACGCCTCCGCCACCCCCTTAGTTAACCACCCGGCGCTGTCCCCGGTCGCCTTTAGCTGGAAGGACCGCGAGTGCACCCGTCCGTCAGTGGCTTCTTACAGCTGCAAGCTGAGACTGGAGGATCGAGCGTGGGATGTCGGGGAGAGAAGAACACATTTACCTGGCCTCACTCCCCCCCCCCACGGAGCAGTGAAGCCCATGCTGCAGAAAAGCTAAGCTTCCAGCCTTGCTCTCCCCCTGCCAGTCACCTCCTCGCTCTCACCCTCTTTTGTCTCGCTTCCTATTTCGCTGCTGCAGGAGGACGGAGGAATCTCCTTAGATTGAGTGCCCCGGGATGCAGTAGGAGAGGGCGGCTTCAGAGTTGTGCAAATAAAGGGTTAACTTTAGATTTCCTTATGAGGAAGGCAGGGCAAAAAGCGAAGAGAAAAAGCAAAGTGGTTGCTAGGAGAAAGCCTACACACACACACACACACACTCGTGGGAGACGTGGGATAAAATTTCCGAGCTGGTAAAAACTCTTGTTAAAGGTGGAGTCCATTGAAGTCTCTGGAAGATTTGCAACTAGGATTTTAGATCCCAGCTCAGGATTAAGTACCATGTCCTGCCACCATTTCATGATTGTTAACAGTAAAGAAAGCAATGTGTTTTTCCCCTGATGGGGTTTTTTTTTGTCATGTTTGAATGAGAATCTCTAAGCTTATATTGAAACATAAATAAGTGGTTGGGTTTGCAAGACTGAATCGCAAACTAGTTAACTCTGCTTTAGCTTATTACATATTGTGTGAACTGGGACTGTAATTAGTTTGTAGCTCAGTGACGGTCTTCACACAACTGGTAACCTGGTTTCTTAATTAGCCACAGTTTGGGTTTTGTCCAAAACACTGAATCTTAGTTGCCAGTTTTAGTGGTTATATCTAATATGCTAAATCACAAATCTCTTAACTGAGTTGAATACTAACCAAGCTGACTATGGTATCTGTGTTTGGAAGTGATAACGTTATGAGGTGTTTTTTAGGATGGGTTTTCTGTAAACCTGTATTTTCTGTATTTCATTTTTTTTCAAGCCCACACCCACCTGTTCTCTCTCTCTCTCTCTCTCTCTCTCTCTCTCTCTCTCTCTCTCTCTCTCTCTCTCTCTCTCTCTCTCTCTCTCTCTCTCTCTCTCTCTCTCTCTCTCCCTCCCTCCCTCCCTCCCTCCCTCCCTCCCTCCCTCCTACGGTATCTTTCAGATGACGTGGGAGACAGCTTGCTTGACAAAGCCAAGCCAGTAAACAAGATCTGAATGTTTGAAAAGTAACATTCATATATCTGTTTATACAATGGTAGTTTGGATGCTTAAAGAGAAATTAGGTATAACTGTATTTGTCAATACAACGTTAAAAAGTTTTAAGCTTTTTAAACGACTGGTCCTTTTGGCAAATGAGAGCTTGACAGTCATAAACCCATTTTCCCATGCTTCGTCTACTAGGCTTCACTGCAAGAGACCCGGGGCGGAGTGATAATTTCAACGCAAGAAGCTAAACCAATTGTCTTCATTCTATGAAATTTTTTGTTGCTCCATATAGATGCAAATTATATTATGCAAATTTTATGCAAATTTTTAATCAAGGAACAAACCCCCCCCCCGTCAATGGTGTCCCGCTTTACCAATGTTAAAATCTGGTCACCTTATACTAAACACTGACTCCTTCGACATTATCTTTGTCTGCGAAACATGGCTAAACGCATCCCTCCCTGACTCCATCATCACAGCAAGAAACTACCTTGTCTTCAGGTCCGACCGCGAAACCCGCAGAGGAGGCGGAGTAGCTATATTCTACAAAAAGACATTAAACCTAAAAAATATCCAAGTTGCACATGATCTCACCCTTCCTGAAACCATCGTCTGTGATCTGTCCCTAAATACCACACTTCGTTTCATACTTTGTTACAGAGCCCCAGACTACGACATCACACATGCGAACAAATTAACATCACTGCTAACGTGGGCAACCTCCTGCCCGTACCCCCTAATCTTTCTTGGAGACCTCAACCTACCTCTCATTAACTGGACCTTAAATGAATGCACAACTGAACCCATCCATTCAACCCTATACAATGCTGTTACCAATCTGGGACTCGACCAACTAGTAACGAACAATACTAGACTCAACAACTGCCTCGACCTCATTTTCTGCAATAGCAAAAGCGCAATTTATGGACTTCAAATAAAAGAATCCTTCTCCAACAGCGACCACAGCATGATAGACTTTAGCCTCAATCTACACCATTGCAAGAATCACCTTAATAATGGGACACCCAAGTATAATTTTAAAAAAGCCAACTATGAACTCATAAACGCCGACCTCTCAACTCTTGACTGGCAAACTCTATTCTCTAACTGTAACACTGCCGATGACCTCTATAACATCTTCTTGCTCGAAGTCAAAAGAACTATCAGATTACACGTACCACTAATAACCACCATAACAAAGAAAAACAAACTACCCATATCAATAAGGAAGCTCCAATCAAAAAAAAAATCCCTCTGGCGAAAAAACAAAACAGGCTATGTAGCTAACTTCAAAAACCGCTACAAAAATATATGCCACCAAATAAAGATGGAATGCTCCAACTACCACAGCAAACAAGAGGAAAACCTTCTGCGCACGAAATCTAACCGCGCCTTCTACAACTTCGTAAATAACAAACTCAAGGACTCGAGACCTCTCCCACCACTAAAAGGACCCAACAACAAAGAATGCTATGATGAAACAGTCAAAGCAAACCTCTTCAACAGATTCTTTGGCTCAGTCTTTGTAAACAGCAACGGCTCATGTCCAAAATTCCCTAGTCGTACCACAAATACTCACAACAATTTAACACAAATAGACTTCACTGAATACAACGTTGAAAAAGCACTACGTGACCTAAAACCTTCTCTATCAATCGGACCAGATGGACTATGTGCACACTTCCTAAAAAAGATCTCCACAGCCATTGCCGAGCCACTACGCATAATCTTTGAAAAATCCTACAGGACCAGTTCCCTACCAAACCTATGGTCATTAGCCACGGTCATCCCCATCTTCAAAAAGGGAGATCCCAGTCTAGTAGAAAACTACCGACCAATCTCTCTATGTTGCGTCACATGCAGAGTCATGGAAACAATCATAAACCAATCCATTACCCTCCACCTAGAAACTAACAACCTACTTTCAAACAAACAATTCGGTTTCAGGAAAAAACTATCCTACAATCTACAACTACTACACTGCAAAAACATATGGACCACAAAACTGGACCAGGGCAAAACAATAGACGCATTTTACATAGACTTCTGTAAAGCCTTCGACTCAGTGGTTCACGATAAACTACTTCTGAAACTGAAATCCTACGGCATCTCTGGACCCCTACATGACTGGTTAACTGCATTCCTGTCAAACAGACAACAAATGGTCAAAATAGAGAGCGCCCTATCAAACCCCGTTCCTGTTAACAGCGGTGTACTCCAAGGCAGCGTACTAGGACCCACACTCTTCATACTCTATATAAATGACCTTTGCGATCACATTACAAGCGACTGCGTTCTCTTCGCTGATGATGTAAAACTCTTCAACACCACCGACAACACTACTATCCTCCAAAAAGACCTAGACTTTGTGACAGAATGGTCTAACATCTGGCAACTCCAAATCTCAACCAACAAATGCTCTGTCCTACACATTGGCAAAAAAAATCAGAACATTAAATACAAGCTGAAAAGTCAAGACCTTACAGACGACCCTCACTCTGTCAAAGACCTTGGAATACTCATATCAAATGACCTAAGTGCCAAAGCCCACTGCAACAACATCGCCAAAAAGGCTTCAAGAATTGTTAACCTAATCTTACGTAGCTTCTTCTCCGGTAATATCACACTACTAACCAGAGCATACAAAACATTCGCCAGACCAATCCTTGAATACAGCTCATCTGTCTGGAACCCACACCGCATATCAGACATAAATACATTAGAAAGTGTCCAGAGATACTTTACAAGAAGAGTCCTCCACTCCTCTACTCGCAACAGAATACCTTACGCAACCAGACTTGAAATCCTGGGCTTAGAAAGCTTAGAACTACGTCGCCTTCGGCACGACCTAAGCATAACTCATAAAATTATCTGCTACAACGTCCTTCCTGCTGTCAATGACTACTTCAGCTTCAACCACAACAATACACGAGCACATAACAGATACAAACTCAAAGTGAACCGCTCCAAACTTGACTGTAGAAAATACGACTTTAGCAACAGAGTGGTAAATGCCTGGAACTCACTACCTGACTCTGTGGTTTCGTCACCAAACCCCCAAAACTTCACCCTTAGACTGTCCACTGTTGACCTCACCCGATTCCTAAGAGGTCAGTAAGGGGCGTGCATAAGTGCACCAGCGTGCCTACCGTCCCTGTCCTAACGTTCCCGCTTATCAGTACCCATCTTTGTATACAAACAATGTTTTATCTATGTATATTACCAACATGTACTTGACAAAATAAATAAACAAACAATAAACAAACAAACAAACAAGTCATGACAGTTGTAAGTCAAGGCACAAGACCAACACAATTTTACAACTGTTTTTAGGTGAATCCATTGTTATGTGCACTTTTTGCCAGAAACCGTTTAAAAAGCTGGAAACTGGAAAAAATGTAGTAAATTGTGGTCACATGACTATGGAATGTTGCAACCAGCCATAAAGGTGAGCCAGTTTCCTGCACTTGAAATGTGGTCATGTGACCTCAGGTGAAGGATATGTGTGTGTGCCACCATCAGAACCCTGGATTATAAGTAGCTTTTCCGGGGTCCATCATAGTGTCAAATGCTTGTCAAGCAACTCATCATTAAGTGCAGACTATCCGTCATAGAAATAAGAAATTAACAATAACATGGAATGGAAGTGGGATATACAGTATCTTTCATGCTACTATTTTTTGAACATTGGCTCTGCTGTCAACTTTTGTTCAAAGGCAGGAACAGCAAAACAAAAGGGTTTGTGAGAGGGAATTAATGCAGGCAACGTTATTTATACATTAATGCAGGCAATGTTATATATAAATGAGAAAAAAAAGAGGTAATCAGAATATTTTCGGCCTTTGGGCATATCTGGAATCTGGAAAGAATTAGGGGCTGATAAAATGTTGATGTTAAAAACAGATGCTACTCACAAAATCCCTCAGAACGGATATAGCTGTAGGTAATTCTCAAATGGTTACTTAGGGACCATTTGAAGTTACAACAGACTCTGAAAAACCTACTTATATCCTTGATTCAAAATTCTTATTTCAACCCGCCCCCTGTCATATGACTGCATTTTGGGCACTCAACAACCAGCTCACATTTATGGCTATTTGCACCATCCATGTCATGCTGACTGCAATTTATATTTTTGCCGGAACCAGCATTTATTTCCAAATAAAGTGTCAGTTAAAGACCACTGCAAAAAAGTTCATAAAAACAGGTCTGGTCATGTGTTTTCCCCCTTTATGACTGTCACAGTTGTGACCGAAATTATGGCTCAATTATGGTCCTAAGCCGAGAACTACCTGTTCTCACAAAGGTAAACTCATAAGATTACTCTGTATTACCTCTTTATGCCATCACTCTGCTCTCCCATTCAAAAGCCACTAGACCAGTGGTTCCCAAAGGGGGCGGTACCGCCCCCCAGGGGATGGTGGGAACCCTTAGGGGGGCGGTGAGAGGGAAGGATGGTGACAGGGGGGCGCTAAGAGGGGCCAGGGGGGCGGTAGGTGGTTCGGCGGTCCTGTCCCCGCACTGCCACCCATGTCCACCCAATCGTCCAGGAGTGGCAGGTTCAGAAAAGGCAGGGAGGTGCCGCAGAGCGGCGGTGGGCAAAGGCGCAGGGCACGGTGCGAATCGGCGGGGGGAGAGCACTCTGAGCACGGCACAGTGACAAGGCAAGCTGAACGCTCCCGAAGCTGCTCGGGCAAGTGCTCGCAGACCCAGAACCTGCGCATGCGCGGACTTTCCCGCCTGGCATCTAGCAACCCGGAACGTGCGATTCGGCGGCTCCCCATGGCATACTACCCCCCCCCGTACGGGTAGGAAGGAAGACAGACAGAATGAATGAAAAAGAAAGATGGAAGGAAGGAAGGACGGAAGGACAGAAAGAAAGATGTTAGGAAGGAAGAAACAAAGAAAAAGGGAGGGAAGGAGGAAGAAAGAAAGATGTTAGGAAGGAAGAAAGACAGACAGTAAGAAAGAGAGAGGGAGACAGAAAGAAAGAAAGAAAGAAAGAAAGAAAGAAAGAAAGAAAGAAAGAAAGAAAGAAAGAAAGAAAGAAAGAAAGAAAGAAAGAAAGAAAGATAGATGGTAGGAAGGAAGGAAGACAGACAGACAGACACACAGACAGACAGACAGACAGACAGACAGACAGAAAAACTTATGACCACAATTGAGCCCAAAATGTTGGTTGCTAAGTAAGAGCGTTGTTAAGTGAGTTTCACCACATTTTACAAGTTGGCCACGCCCACTCGGTCACCTGACCACCAAACCACACCCACCTGAAGGGGGCGGGGGTGGGGGGGCGGTGAGGATGAGTTTGTAGCACCAAGGGGGCGATGGACTGAAAAAGTTTGGGAACCACTGAGCTAGACTTTCAGTTTTAACCAGCTGTCTCTTATAAAGCATATCCTACTTGTGAATATCTTTAAGTTCATTTTGTTTTATGATATGGTCATTGTTGCATTCTATTATAGCATACATCTGTGATGGCGAACCTATGGCACACGTGCCAGAAGTGGCACGCAGAGCCATCTCTCCAGGCGCACGAGCCGTTGCCCGTTGCTCTTCCGGTTTCGGCGTACCGGCCAGCTGGTGTTCATGTGCATGGGAGCACCAGAAACTGGAAGAGCAGCCGCCTGGTGCACATGCGTGTGCCGGGAAAATGATCTTCCAGTTTTCGGCTTGCGCATGCACACCGACCAGCTGGTCATTGCACGCGCATCCACGCCAGAAACCAGAAGACCAGGTGGCCAGTGTGCATGCACCCCTGGGCAGTTGCTCATCCGGTTTCCAGCATGTGTGTGCGCGCACACATGCACGCACTCCAGTTTCGGCACTCGGTGCTGAAAAGGTTAACCAACAATGACATACATGGATTAAGTGAAAAATAAGTGCTCTCTTACACATTGCTTAAATCTGCATTTTCCATTGAGATTTTTACAAATTATATCATTTCTGGGTCTCTTGATTAAATCCAGTCAATTACCCTGCATCGTTATTTTACACTATTTAAATACTTTATCTCAGAAGCAACCTTTCCCAATCTCATAACCTTTCAGTTGTGAATCTGTTGGACTTTACTTCCCATAATCCAAAGCCAGCACTGTTTATCTGATCAGACTTTATGGGAAGGGAGGCCCAAGATACTTGGGGGATATCAGATTGGGGAAAACCTGATATTCGTAATAAAAATACTCAACTCCTTTTTGTAGATCTTTCAAGATTCAATATTATATACAAATGAAAACAAAGCTGGTTAAAAACCAAAATAGGTCATTTGCTCCAAGATGCGGAATTTTGTTTTTCTGATACCAAGGCAAATAGCATTATAATGGGCATAGATGCCATCAAAATTTTAGATGAAGAAACACAGCTTTTCGCAGGACATAAAACATCTGCAAAGAAGTCGATCAAAGCAGCGGAGATGCTAAGAGTCCTCTCCAAAAAAGGAAGGGACAGAAAAACTGTAGAAGCCCTCACCACTTTGACCAGACCCTCCTATCATCTGAAGATCATGGCTGTGCACACGCTTAGAAGCAATGCCATGGGGGTGGGGTTAAAAATGCTTGAGGCACAGTAATTGAGTTTGGATTTTTAAGTACCACTGTGTTTTTAGTTTGGCTTTCAACTTGTTAACATTTCTTAGGAGAATCACCAACAACATTTATGTTACTGGCTGTTGTTTTAAAATTAACTTTTTAATATTTTCACATTAGACAAAATGTCTAAAGTTCTCCATTAAAATCTGCCACAGTGTTAAAAACATCAATAAAATTTTCTTTAAAGTATAATGTATTTTGTGGATTGGAATTTTTAATGCAGTTGAAGTGGGCAAAATCTAATTTCTATGGACTCTTATTAATGTGACCAACTAAAACAAATATTGGCTAGCCATAGACATTGACCATCAATGGTTTGATTTCTCTTAGAAATGGACACATTTTTCCATTATTTCTTAATATCTATTCAAACTACAGAACCCTTTCTATCTCAACTCTTCTGAGAACTCTTATAAAGCTATCACAGAGGCTCCAGGTACAAAATCAGAATATTTATTGACTATAAATATGCATGAATGTTGGCCATGCTGGTTTATTTATTTATTTATTTATAGTTAAATTTATATACCGCTCTTCTCCAGGGACTCAGGGCGGTGAACAGCCAAGTAAAAATACAATATAAACATTAAAATATATATACATTTAAAAGAAAATATTAGATGTTAAGGCTACAGTGTTGGTCATACTGCTTAAGGTTAGTACTACATGCTAGTATTTTGGTCATACTAGTTAAGGTTAGTTATGTTCCTTATACAGAGCATATGCAACTCTTCACGCATATATTAAAATCTTATTGAAGCTACACCATGCAGAAAGAAACTGATAATAGTGGATCCACAAGTCTTATAATATTAAAACCCTAAATCATTCAAAGAAGCTGAATCTGTATTAATATCAGGAAATACTATTAACAAATGGAATTCACTACCATAAGAGAACTCAAAGTAAGAATAGTCAGACAGTATACAAGCTTATCAATGGAATCCCAAGCATGACAGATGAAATAAGGTTTTAAGTAGAGAAGAAATATGCCTCTACTCTATACTCAATATAAGCAAATGAAGTTTGACCTTGATACCCTGTTTGAAAGCAACCCAAGGCTTCTGTCTGACTCTTGTTTGATACTGGAAATAGAAACTCGGGAAATCCAAAGAGACATGTTTTGTATGACAAACATGCAAGCAAAATTAGGGCTAAGGTCATATTTTCTTGTGTGGGAGTATGATCACATTTTCAGACGGATTCCAGATTCCAGGAACCAGGAGCACTACTCAGGTGACCTTGAGGACCTCCAAGTGCTTCATCGACCCTCTAAAAGAATGGAAATGACCAGCTGTCTGCAAGGAATATAAATGCTTCCATTCCCCACAATCCAGTCAGAGCTGAAAGAAGCTTCTTGGATAAGAAGCAAAACATCTTCAAAGAAAAAACAAGTAAGCCTCCTGGAAAAGCATCTTTGGGACGACCATGACCTGGATGACTAAGAATCTCTACAGGCTATCATACTTTCTTATATGGTTAGTCCTTGACATACAATTATTCATTTAGTGATTGTTCAAAATTACACCGGCACTGAAAAAGGTGATTTATGGCTGTTTTTCATATTTACGACCATTGCCACATCAACCATAGTCAGGTGATCAAAATTCAGACGCTGGACAACTGACTAATATTTATAACTGTTGCAGAGTCCCAGGCTCATGTCAACATCTTTTATGGCCTTCTGACAAGCAAAGTCAATGGGTAAGACAGAGTCTTAATAACTGTATTACTAATTTAACAACTTCAGTGTTTCACTTAATAACTGTGGCAAGAAAGGTCGTAAAATGGGGAAAAACTAATTTAACAAATGTTTCGCTTAGCAACATAAATTTTGGGCTGAATTGTGATCGTAAGTTGAGGGCTACCTGTACTCTATTGTTCACATCCATATCAGTATCACATAATTGAGATACAGGTGATTAGGCAGAATTTCTTACACTGGAAATGTAACTATTATTGTACAGTGGAGGGCTTGAGGTCCCTCTGCTCTCCATTTCCCTATTATTCTTCATTCTAGGCAATTAGTACTTTGGGGAAACAGCCATGATGACAACAGTTTCTTTAATTTATAGCTCAACTACAGTGAGTCATAGTTATTCAAAGCCTGACCACTATCACTTTTTTCCGTATTGCCTGAACATTAGCTATTACTTTTGAAATACCCTATCAAGCAATACTAAATTGTGCTGATCATTGGGCAGATGATTTAACATACCTCTAAAGACTGCCTAAAGCAATCACCGGTGAAACACAGCCTTCTGCTCATTTGTGGTTATGGTTATGGCAAATAACAGTCTAAATCAAAATAATGAATCTTTGTTTTCCAGATACTGCTATTTATGGTATCTCAACTG
Organism: Diadophis punctatus similis; assembly: GCA_023053685.1. Taxonomy (NCBI): domain Eukaryota; kingdom Metazoa; phylum Chordata; class Lepidosauria; order Squamata; family Dipsadidae; genus Diadophis; species Diadophis punctatus. The sequence goes on along the minus strand of JALIGW010000009.1, from coordinate 15,431,375 downwards.
AGAACAGGAGGGGTGCTAAACTACTTTTATGACACTGTCTTGTGCTTGTTTTCATTTTGGCTTTTCTACTCAAATGGAGAAACAAAGAACTTCAATTTTGCCTTAAAACCTCAGACCCTCCCACATCCCCATGTCATACCTAAATTCAGGTATGTACCTGGTAACTTATGTTTCCTCCTCTAGGGAGGAAAGTACAGTCTGCATGCTTTTCTTAACAAGTCCCAATCCCAGAAAAAGCCTTAGCACTAAAATAGGCTTTGGCATCAGTATAAAATTAACTCTTCTCTCCCCATCACTATCCTCATTCTTTTTATGTCCCTCCTTTCTTTTAGATTTTTATATTATTTAAAATTCCTCCGTGGCTGTACCCCTTTGGCAACAGGGGACAAATCACTCAAATGCTCAATACAAGCTATATTACCTCAGCTTTCTCTGTAAATGGCAAGCTTTCTATATGCAGGGGTTTTATTCCCCACTGGTAGTACAACACTGAAAATAGACAATGCAATGTAGACTTAGACTTGAGAGGATGACCATGCCTCATTTTGGTCAGGCAAAGTTTCTTTTTTTCCTTTTCCCACCAACAGAACAAATAATAATAGTCTGATAAATATTCTACTTCTCAGTCAGCAGGCTCAGAGACAGAAAATCTCCAGAATTTCATAGTGGGTATACTATACTATGAAAAATGAACTTGGCAGAAAATAGGCCTCCAGGCTGTAGAAAGCTCTGTTATCCCTTATGAAAGAGTGTATGTTTACAGCCACTTGTCTGGAGTGGTAGGCTAATGTATTTTTGAGACCTGAAATGTTTTTAGCTTTCAGGCACAACAATATTAATAGCAATTCATGGCTCTTCAGACTCTTTCTGAAGTTGATGACTCCTCACTTAAATAATGTCTCATGTGAAGTTAATAGCAAGATCCTTCCAATAAAACGAAAATGAAAAACTTTAATACAACTTTCCTTGAGTTCCTTGACACATCTCCATACAGATGGTTTCCTCACCAACACCTCGGATCCTATTGTAAATGTATCTACAGTACAAATTTACTATTTCGCACATGGCATCTACAGAGGTCATGCAATCACTGATATACAACACTGAAAAGCGCATTATATATACAAACACAAATGAAGATTTAACTAAAGCATCAGCAAATCACACACACATACGTTATATATATGTGTGTGTGTGTGTGTGTGTGTGTGTAACATTTTTTGCTGATAAATGAAAATAAAGGGAGACTATTATAGATCTATTTCGAGCTATTTTGCTCTCGTCAGATAGCCATACCCTTCGTGGGATTTGAACCTGGGCAGTCTCCTTGTAAGGCAGCAGTTTTATATGTGTGTGTGTGTGTGTGGTGTGTGTGTAAAAATGTGAACAGTACAGTACAAATGTATGGATTCTACGCTCTCACAATGCCTAACCCCATCCATTTCTGTTGTTCTCTGGAGATGAAACCTGACATTTATATCTTGAGTAACACTGGGCTTTGAAGTCAACCTATTTTATATAAAGATAAATCAAACATAGTGCACAGTGTGGAAAATGACAACTTTTTTTTCTAGAAAAAATGTAAGCATTTTCAAAACAGTAAAAACTCTTTTTAGCTTCATACCAGCTTTTTTCTTTTTAGCTTTTGCGAGATAATTTTAACAAAGCTAGCAAGTACACCAGACTTTGGTGGACAATAGGCGAACGAAAAGGAGCTGCATTAGATACCACAAGAAGTCTCATAACAAGCAAAATGTGACAAGACAGTCCGAAGACAGATTCCTAAACACTTTAATCCAGCAGATTAAATAAGCTTGTTGATTTAATTAACCATAAACTAAACAAAATAATTATCTCGCTGATGTTTGGACACATACAGGGCATATGTTAAAGTGCCCATTTTATAATCCTCAAGCAAGAACTGCAAACTGAGACATATTAGAATAATAAAACACATAGAAATTATTCTGAGATTTGTTGAAAAAATAATCTAAATACAGATTATAGCATGAATATAATTTTATGGCATCTTCATGTTAAAAGAGTATCTTTGGGCTTATTTATCAAATCAGTAGTGGTCTTTCCTGGGGCTTGTTCTCACTGAAGATTACCAGTAGTTATAATGTAAAGGGCCAAGAGAAGAAAACAAGATGGTTTATAACTCTCACCACTAGGTCCTAAAACCAATCCTCAACTAAGTGTTTCTTCCACCTAAAAATGATCATATATTCACTATTTAAAAGAGGTGGAAAGAATTCCTTTATCCATGTCATTATAGCACCAAAACTGGGGTAGATAAAACACTATAATAGGGGTAATTATACTATGAGAGAAGTAGAGTGACTGGAATCTTTGATATGTTAGTTCTTGTTGTTTCATTAGATCATTCATGCTTAGATTATGAGCCCTTGGGATATAATTTTCATATTAAGCCAGAAGGTAGGCTGTAAATAAATCTGTTCAGTCTTCAAAACAGTACTTAGCCTGCCTCTGAAAGAATAACAGTTAATTTTTACTTTTCTTTGGTCAGTAAACGTAAATGCTGTGTTACTTGTCTGGCTGACATTTTTGCAGGCTGTCATTTCATGTAGAGAAGGGAATTGCAGGGGTGAAATGCTCCCGGTTTGCTCGTGCCTGTCGCTTGTTGGAGAGCCGATCGCGAAGGCAGTGCGCGGCTCCATCCGCCCGGACGCTGCCGTTTGGGTTATTTTACACTCTGCGCATGTGCAAAGTGTTCTGTGCATGCACAGAGGGTAAAAGAACTCAAATGGAGCCGTCCAGGCAGGTAGGCGGAGCCGCGCACTGCCTTCGAGATCGGCTCTCCGACGACCGACAGGCACGAGCGAACCGGGAGCATTTCACCCCTGGAATTAGGTCCCTTCCATGAGAAGACCTGAACAGGAGGCAGAGCCTGTAACCTACTTGCTAATTGGGGGACTCAGGATTGGGCTGTGGTGCTTTGCTGCACTGATTATACACAAACAAAACGACCTTCAACAGTATTCTTGTTTTCAGCCTTTATAAAATGTCAGAGACCAGGTTGATGGACATTTGCTTAAGGATTTCTTACAATGCCTTCAGCTCATCCTCTGCTCTGAGGTTCCTTACAAGGTTGATTGATGGCACAGACCTTCAAAGGAAATATATTTAACATTTTAAAGAGTAGTTTTAGAAATGGATTGCTTATACATGGGCCAGAGTGTTGATAGAAAGCAAAACCTGTTTATGTCAGAGTTTTACTCTACAAACAGGAAATATGAACGACGTGGCTTGCTCTTCTTATGCTCAAAAGATAACTTGGTTTGATTGTAATATGAATGGTACAGTTAGTCCTCATTTAGAAATCGCAATTGAGAACCAGAACTCGGTTGTTAAGCAAAACAATCAATTTGTGAAACTGCAACTGTGCTTATGATCTTATTTCAGCTTATTTCTATGAAAGTCGTAAATGTGAATATTGGTCATAAAGTTACTTTTTCATCACTGTCATAACTATGAATGGTTATTAAACATGGCAGTTCCTAAATTAGGACTATGTGTATTAAAGAATCAGAAACACAACATGCAGAAATATCTATCCCAGCAACACTCACTTACAACAAGATTTGCAGTCTTAACACAGCTTAGTGATAGTGTATTCCTAAATTCTGGTGTGTGCATACACATAAGAGAGTGAGGGTGAAGGTTCATTCTCTGAGCTTGTGGGTTGGTTTCCAAATTTTTCATTACCAGGTTAGGTAACATTTTTAGTGGCGTTTAGGGGATGTCAGTGTCAGTGTAAGGGCTTCAAGTGTGGGTGTGTCAAGCCCTTATAAACAGAAGAACACTGACACTGACATCTCCTAAACTCCGCTGAAGATGTTACCTAGCCTGGTAACGAAATGTTTGGAAACCAACCCACAAGCTCAGAGAATGAACCTTCACTCTCATCCTATACCCAAGTGACATATATTTGCCACATAAGAGAGTGTTGAAATAACTGGAAGTATGTACATATATGTGTGTATATTTAATCAATTTATATGACTTCCAATCTCACAGTGGGTGAATGGTTAAAAAAAACAGGATTAAAAAAAAAACCTAAGACAACAAAAACAATATCAACAGCAGTCACAGCATAATGGCATCTGAGGACAATCTAAGTCAGCCCACATGACCACAGTCATTTTTAAAGAATTACACCAATGGACTTAGCCAACTGTGCCTGAGGGAACATCTAGATTTTCAAGGACTTAAAAATGCCACCACAAATTTCAGGGAATTTGATGTTATAGAAAGCAAACACTGCGACAGAAAAGGCATGCTTCCTGAATTCTGCCAAATGGCACTGCCTGATAGATCAGAGACAAGGCATGCTCACCCCACCAGATGTGATGTGCCAGGCAGAAATAACTGAAGATAGGCAGTCCCACAATTTCATGGATAGTCACCAGCACTTTAAACTGTAGCCAGAAGCCTATTGGGAGTCAATGTATATCTTGGAATAGTTGTGCAATATGGGCATACTGACATGAGCTCCTAAGTGTTCTCACTGATGCTTTCTGGACCAGTAGCAACTTTCAACATGTTTTCACGAGTATTGTTACGTACAATGTAATTGCAGCAATCCATTTAGGAAATTGTCAATGCATAAGTAATTGTCAGTGTCTCCTGGTAAAGGGAAAGGCAAAATTGGTGCACAATATATGCAAAGATCCCCTGGCCAAGACTGCCATCTGTTCCTTGAACTGAAAGTCTAGGAAAGCTTCCAAAAACCAATAATAGTTTTGTTTGGGACAGTGAAATCCCATCAAGAACCAAGGATGGAAAATTCCTGGATCTTGGACACCATAACAGGCAAAAGCCACTTGGTCTTCTTAGGGTTGAGTTAATTCTTCCTCATCCAGAATCCTACAGCCTCCAGGCATCGAAAAAAATCCTCAGTAGTAACTCTTAGTTGCTTGAGGGTACAGATGAACAACTGAGTATTATCAGCATATTGACAATACTTTACCATGAGCTATCAGATGCCTTCTCCCAGTAATTTCATGTAGATATTAAACAAGAATGGGGAGAGAACAGAACCTCCACAAAGGAGACGTGGGCCAGACGGCATCCATCAACACCAGATGGAATCATCCCTCGAAGTAGGAAAACCACTGCAACACTGTAAACCCCCCCCCACACACACACTCCTTCTCCAGGCAGAACAAGATACTATGACTGATGGTACCAAAAACACCTGGGATATTAAAAACAAGAAGGATGGACATACCATCCCTATTTTTCTCCCTCTTGATGTTGTGAACACAGTCGATACCATTTCAGTCTGATATCTGGACCTGAAACCTGACCGCAAGGGATCCAATTGATAGATTATAATAGTATAGTATAGTATAGTATAGTATAGTATAGTATAGTATAGTACAGTACAGTACAGTACAGTACAGTACAGTACAGTACAGTACAGTACCAGTACCAGTACCAGTACCAGTACCAGTACCAATACAATACAATACAATACAATACAATACAATACAATACAATACAATACAATACAATACAATACAATACAACACAACACAACACAATACAATACAATACAATACAGCAAAATTGGAGGATGCTGGAAAATCTGGGGTGCATCTGTCCTTTTTTTTCTGAAAGGCACAGTTATGAATTTCTTTTCCCCCTTTTTGGAAGAACTTAAATTCCTGAATCTTGGCTGAAGTGTGATGAATTACCTACTTTATTTTCAATTTCTTTTGCTGTGGAGTATGGTATTTCAGATCTTTCGCATCCTTTTCCCAGTGCATGTCTTGTTTATGAGAGGAGCCAAACCAGCCTTTTGAAGTAGCTATATTCCTTCCAAATTCTTGTATTCAACAGATTCCTGCTGTTTCATTTCAACTGCAGTGAGATTTTTAAAAACAACAGGTTGTTCTGCTTTGTAAATTGATTGCTTTCTTCTTTCTCCATTTTTTCCTCTGTAGCCCTATTTGCGACTGGCTTCTCTCTAATCTTCCACTTTTATCCCAGAAAGAAAAGAGAGATATTTAAGAGGGGAAAAAAAGTTGTGAAGGGCTGCTGCAAGGAAGCTTACCGGATTATGATTTTTCAGAGAAGAAAGGGTAAGTTCATATTTTCAGAAAAAGCCATTCAAGCTGATGGGAAAAAATGACATCTACATTATTACTCCTTCTCTGTAATTTTGTAGGAAAGGTGGAGGAGAAAGGAACTTTATTTTAGTGTTAAAGGCAATTTTACCATATTTTTGCTAGATGGCAGAAATGTTTTTGGCTATTGTTATTGAAAATATGTTATTTCTTTTACTGAGGCTTATAGGCTGTTTGAATCATGAATTGATCAAAATGGATTACATTCCCAGTTACAGAGGAAAAAACCCTAAAAATTAAAGTCTTGAACAATTTACTGAATGTACAAACTCTTAATTATGTACAGTTTACTTCAATTTTCTGACGTAAGATAAACTGTACAGTACATATAGTAATGATTTTAAATTGTATGTCTGTATGTTATATTGCGGTGTGTATACCCAGAAATAATTTATATTAGAGGGGAAAAAAGTCCTTTGTGCCAGAGTATAAAGGTAGATGTTATAAATATGAATAAAAATAATGAAAAGCTTAATGGTTCAATTACAATCTGCTTCAATCACTCCGTCAAAAGCCAGAGAATAAAATGACAAATCACTTTAAAGACTTCTGAAAGCCAAAGGAAACAGCTGCTAGGATATATTACTTGATAACAGAAAGCTGCCGGGGACTAGCCAACATGGTTTTCAATTGTGCCAGCTTATTAGGCCCTTGCCATAAGCAGCTGTTTGCAGTCCGGTATTCTCACATGGCTTTTTTGAAAGTCTACCTGCCAACATTAAACAAACTTTTCCCTCTAGGCAATGATATCCTTACTATGTTGAACAGTTATTAACTTTAAATTTTTTAAAAATGTTGCTTTATCTTGTTGCTGAATTAAGAAGTATTATGAAATGTAAGATAATTGTTTTCACTATTGTTGCTCTTAGCTGGGAAAAGTAATACAAGTTGATATTCTTCCTTTTAGACAAATGAATACAATTGTTTTGTAAGGGCTAGGTATAGTTGCTTCCTCCTGCTTTTCTTAATTAGTTCTCTGCCCCTTCTATATATCTCAGCCAGTATCTGGTCTTTTCTTTTAGGTGTTTTCCCATGCCTTCAGATTTGTAAGTAAGTCAATAACAATTGTTAGCTTTAACAAACAGTTAGTCGTGCTAACTGGAAAATTTTCCTATACATATTAAGCTCATTTCTGTATCGTAATACATATAGGAACATTTCCCAGTTTGCAATGGACATTTTTCACTTTATATCAGGCCATCCTTGGCAGAGATTATGGGAACTGAAGAAAATTTATCAGGAGGACATAAATGTCAATCCAACTTTTTCCCAACCTGGTGAACTCCAGATAATGACTAACAAGTCCAGAATTGTAGAGAGAACAAAGTTTATAAATAATTAAACCCAACATGTCTGAAGGTCAGGTTGACTGTAGAAAGCCAGTTTAGCCATAATTCCAAATAGACATCCATATATAGTATTTGTATCTGGTTATAATTCATTACTTGGAGCTGGGAGTTGAATTTATAAAAACAATTTCCATTATTTATTTAAAACATTTATAGAGCCGACTATCTTGTAACCAACTCTGGATGGCTCCCGATCAAATTAAAACAGCATAAAAGCTCATTAACATCAGAAAACTAAACACATCAAAAAAATTAAAAACAATAATCTTCATGACTAAGACTTCAATAAATAGTGGTGAAAAGTGATGAAAGAAAATGTGTGAATTGTCCAGAACTATCTTTAATCCAAGTTTGAAAAAGACTACTTGGATGATTCAACTTGCTACTGGAACAGCATTCTATAAACAGAGTAAGGTGACCAGACGTCCCGCTTTTGGCGGGACAGTCCCGCTTTTTAATAATTTGTCACGCGTCCCGCGGCGTTTCAAAAAAGTCCCGCTTTTTGAATTTGAATTTGCCCTGCACACCCCTCTGCCTCCTGCCTCGCCTGCTTCCTCCTGCCAGGTGGGGAGGGAGGGCAGTGAGAGGGGCAGCGGCGGTCTTGCCTGTTCGTCGCCGCAGAGCCGAAGAAGCTGGTGGCATTTGCGGCACGGGGCTTCCCCCGCCCGCTTTCCCCGGCCGCCGGGATCCCGCCATTTGCGTTCTTTTGCCCTCTGCGCAAGCAGAACACTTTGCACATGCGCAGAGGGCAAAAGAACGCAAATGGTGGCATCCCGGCGGCCGGGGAAAGCGGCGGGGGAAGCCCCTCGCTGTGAACGCCACCAACCTCTTCGGGTCTGCGGCGACGAACAGGCAAGACTGCACGGGGGGGTGTTTGGGGGGGTGCACAAAGCTGCAGGATAAGAGAGACAGACCCCTCCCATCTTACTCCCCTAGAAACCCTCCCCGTCAATGGTGTCCCTCTTTACAAATATTAAAATCTGGTCACCTTAAAACAGAGACAACAGTAAAAATTTCTGGCTCTAATGAGAAATGTTATGTTTGAAATAAAACACTCATTCTCAAAAAGAATCCCATCCCAACTACTGTATAAAGCATGGTGAATCGAGTACCATGGTTTGAGGCTACTTTACTATTTAGGGCCTGAGTGGTTCACAGTCATTGAAGGAATAATAAATTCTAGACTGTACCAGCAAATTGTACAGGAAAATATCAAGATAGCCAATTCATCTGCAAGCTGAAACTTAGATTAATGTGGCTCAATACAACAATAATTCTAACTATACATCTGCAAAAAAGATCTTAAGCAGTAGAAATGTCATGTTCCAAAATGGACAAGTCAATGCCCATCTAGGCCATAAACTAAATGAAAAGCTGTGGCATATGATTTGAAGTAACAGGTTTGCAGGAAACCCTCATAATATCAATGAGCAAAATGTTGGATTGATAATGGTTTAAATGGATTACTAACTACAGAACCAATAAATTCTCAAAACTTTCTTCTGCTTGATCCCCAGATTTAATTTAGGATTTGAGTCCAAAAGGCTGCCTTGAATCACAAATACTTTGGAATTAATTCTTTAAAAAAGAAAGCATGTGCAATCTTTTTCAAGTATCCTATTTTCCATGCAAATGAAATTTTGAAGAGCCTGATCTTTTTCTGCAATTAGCCTCAAGTTAATTAAAAAATAAAGCCTTTAACAGGTGTTTATTTCACACTACTTAAGTGAAGCTGAGACTTCTATCATTATCAGATGTGTTACGTACAGTTCTGGAACTGAAAAATTAAAACAGAAAAGGAACCTAAAAAAGATTGATAATTGCTTTGCAAAATGATGTCCTCAATCCACAAAGAATTTAAATTTGAATTGCTTTAGGCATTTTAAATGTTAATAGAATTGTAAAAAAAATTGCTGATCAGATTAGGAAAAGAGAAGGAGGAGTGATCAACATATTGGTCGCTTTCTATATTTATTAGATTTGGATTTCCGCCTTTCTTCCTCCCAGAAGTCAATTTTTTATAATCAGTGACAAAGCTGAGTTGGACACTGATTGGTTAGAATTTGAATTAAGACCCAAAATCCAGAGTCCATCATCCAGGCAGTGGTAAGTAAAGAAAAAGAACACAAGCCTGCCATCAATTCCTGGATTTACATGAACCTAACAGAACTGACAATTTTCACTCAAATATTCTTTCTCCTTTTAAAAAAAAACATTTATAGTTAGCTGGTGGGTGGCTGCGTGGATAGGTCTAGAGTCAAATGCTCATGCTAACAATACATATTTTTAACTTGAATGTAAAATGCTAAAAATATAGCATCACAATATATTTTAAATATGCAAAATAGTGCTTATTTCCAGGTAATAAACATGGACACTGAAAAAAGGAGGTCATCAGAAATCCATCAAAGCCAGCATTAAAAAGTGTCTAGCTATACCATGGGGACTGGCAAACTCTTGCATTTTTTGGCAAAAAGATGTAAAGAGGGTTCACTTTACAAAGGAGAAGCACTATAAGTTAGTCCTCAATTTACAACAGCATTTAGTGACCATTTGAAGCTACAATATCACTAAAAAAGTGACAAGATCATTTTTCATGCTTACAAATCCCCAAGGTCATGTGATCAAAATTTGGATGCTTGGCAATTGACTCACATTTATAATGGTTACAGTGTCCCTGGATCACTTTTTGCGACTTTCTGACAAGCAAAATCAACTGGGAAGTCAGGTTTACTTAACCATTAGTTCACCTAACAACTACAGTGATTAACTTAACAACGGTGGCAAGCAAGATTGTAAAATGGGGCTAAATTCACTTAATTCACTGAACAACTGTCTCATTTAACTATGGAAATTTTGGGCTCAGTTGTGGACGTAAGTCAAGGACTACCTGTAATTCTTTCCTTACCAGAGATACCTTTTCCTGTACCATATTTTAGATTGGATAGTTGCAGAAGCAGGAAAGGAAAGTACAGAATGTTTCACTTTGTTCCATCCCCCTTTTCTCCTGTTTTGCTGCTATTCTACAAAATGCAGTGCTTGGACCTTGCAACAAAATTGTGAGGTAGGGAAGTTGACAAATAACAATGCCCAGGCATTGCTTCAATTTTGTATTCACCGCCAAAACTCTGGAACTCCTATCTCCAATAATACCATTTTTTCCCTCCCCCTATCTCAAATGAATGAAGATGCTTCACTCATGAGTTTTTGTAACTGGCTTGATAAAACTGACCTTGATAAATCAGCACTCTAACCTGCAAAAGGTGCAATGAAATTCAGCAGAACTGAATGTAAAGTGTTATATGCTGGAAAAACAACACCAAATATATATAGACACCAAACGAGGGAGAGGATGGCTAGACTCAAAGATAAAGTAAGAAGGCGCCAATAGCTTCAAATCTTCAAATAAAAGTGAAATATCACTCATCATCATGAAATCTCCAGAACCGTAAAGCCTAAAAACTTGAAACTTGGCACGTATATTCCTCTTGGCTTCTAGGTGCTCGCTAAGAAAGGATTTTTTGAAATGATAATCAGATCATTAGTTATTTCTTATATTATTAGTAACACGCTCTGATGCTAAGGCAGTGGTTCCCAACCTTTCTAATGCTGCGACCCCTTAATATAGTTCCTCATGTTGTGGTGACCCCCAACTATAAAATTATTTTGGAGATCCAGCGAACAAAGAGGCAAACAGGGAAGGAGGGAAGAGAAAGACTGAGAGATATTAGCACAGGGCTAGCCTGATCATATGGAGCAGGGCGGCGGCGATGGACCATGCTCCGGCACCACCTCCTTCTCCAGTTTCCTCCGGCTTAGCTCCTCCTGCCCCCGGCGGTGGCGCCCTCAGCACCAAGGCTGTATGATCAGGCTAGCCCTGCGCTAATATCTCTCAGTCTCTCTCTTCCCTCCCTCCCTATTTGCCTCTTTGTTCGCTGGGTCTCCGTGCCAGCAGAGGGTGAGAGGGCAGACAGACGATTCCGACCCAGCTGTCCTCCTTCCCACCGTCATGAGCTGTGAAACTTAAGTGGTCGTTGGCTGGCCATTCCCTCCCGTGATTCCCTTTCCCTTCGACACCAGCGGGAAGAAATTGCCACTGCGAGCAGGAGACAGGGGCGGCCACAGATGTCTTAAGCACCGCCTTGTACTCTCCAGCACGCAATCTTGCAACGCCCCGCCCCTTAGCTGATGCCCTCAAAGCTCGGTCGCCAGGCATCACAAACGCCTCTCACCGAATGGCACCTCTCCCGACCAATCGGAGAGCTCGAGCGAGTTGAGCCGATATGGCCAGGCTTGTGGCAGTGGGCGGGGGAGCTTAGGATGCCGGGGCAACCCCTGGGAAATGGTCATTTGACCCCCAAAGGGGTCCCGACCCCCAGGTTGGGAACCACTGTGCTAAGGAGTTAGATGTTCTATTTCCCCCCCACCTGAAAAGAACTCTGTTCCAACTGCCAGTGGGTGTGGTCAGCACGTGACTCATCCAGCCTGTAGGCTGGGAGTTTAGACATTCTACTCCATGCTAAGGAGTTCAGTTTCTTAGCAAAGCACGGGTATCCAGCTACTAGTTAATTCATAAGATCAGTGTGATTACCTCAGTGTGCAATACTGCTATTAAAAATCTGTTCAGCTAATGGGTGGACGACTTCTCTTTTCTTAACAACCATTTAAATATAGGATTTTGTCTTTTTCAGTCACTTTCTTGATCTTTCCATCTCAGCCCTTTTATTTTAACTAAGAAAAAGTTCTTCCAAGTTACATAAAGGGTAAAGAAAAATCGCTAACCCAGAAATGGAAAAGGTTGAACTTCAGACCTTCAGCATTCAAGGAAGGCATTTTCTCCAATAAACCAGCCTTCTCAATCTATGAAAAGGTAAGATGTCAATTCCCATCATTAGCTACTTACATCCAACATAGCCTGTGGTTAACAGACTACATTCAAACATGAATCTTCTACTTGGATGTAAGCAGATGGCTATTTTGTTCTGGAAAAGTGGGAGAAATTCATGACTTTTACAACAGCATAAATAGCCAACAGGTTAGAATATTCCTACTAATGCCATCTTTTATAAACTAGAAATGGTAGCCCTGTTCAGTTTTGTGATTTAAACAAAATGCCTATTGGCAAAAGAGCCAGTTAGGATTTATTCTTTTTTTTGTCTTACAAACACTCATGGTCATCTACTGTGAAATTGAAAAGCTGCATATACAATGGTTCTGCAATGCACACGGGTCCAATAGAACTCACTATCACAGATAGAAGTGTCTTTAAAATAATTTAATTACGTTAAGAAATATATATTTATTTGAGTTTCTAGAAGTTTCTTCTAATCTGGGTCAGGGTTAGGCACTTCCCAATCTGGCACCCTTTCAGATAAATATCTGTCATAAACCACAACCCCTGCTGAACTGGGAATTGTAACAATTATAATCCAACAGAGGGGAAGAAGTCTGTCTATATTTTCAGAGATTTATGTCCAGCAGATATCAGTACAGTAACTAAAACAGATTATCATTAAAAGAGCTAGTTTGGTGTAGCGGTCAAGGCACCAGGTTAGACGCCAGGAGACTGTGAGTTCCAGTTCTGCCTTAGGCATGAAAGCCGGCTAGGTGACTTAGAGCACATGTCACCAACCGGTGATCCATGGATCACTGGTGGTCCGTGACAAAATGTTGGTGGTCCGCGGAGCACCCGGGTGGAGGAGCTGCTCAGGGATGACCAATGGCCAGTCCTGTGACTAGAATTCTGGAATATGGGACCAGCCAGGCAGCTCGTGGTGGGGCTGGAAATCTCTGCCGTAGAGGGACGTACATGCAACTTGCAACTTTGCAGCACAGCCCTCGCCGGCCAGAATGAGATAATGGCGCAGGCGGGCCGAAGCAATGGGTATCGGCAACCCCGGCCTCTTTCTTCCCCCTGCTGTGGCTTCCTGTCAGCTGAACCCACCAGTGGCTGTCCCTGCCACTCGCCCCCCCTTCCCACTCACTCCTCGCTTGGCCTGAGAAGGGAAGGGTGGGGGATGAAGATTCGCTCCATATTCCACACCGGGAGCGAAGCTTGGTCTGTTGCTGGATCTTGTGGGCATTTCTTTCTGCCCTTGTTGCTGCTCCGTGCACCTTGGTCTCTCTTGACTGACTGGCCCGGCCCGTGTGTGTGTGTGTGTGTGTGTGTGTGTGTGTGTGTGTGTGTGTGTGTGTGTGTGTGTGTGAGAGAGAGAGAGAGAGAGAGAGAGAGAGAGAGAGAGAGAGACAAAGACAAAGAGACAGAGAAAGAGAGAGAGAAAGAGAGAGAGAAAGAGAGAGAGAGAGACAGAAAAAGACAGAGAGAAAGAGAGGGGGGAGAGAGAATGAGAGAGAGAATCAGAATGAGAGAGAGAATGAGAGAGACAGAGAGAATGAAAGAGAGAATCAGAGAGAAAGAGAGAGAATCAGAATGAGAGAGAGAAAATGAGACAGAGAGAGAATGAGAGACAGAATGAGAGAGAGAATGAAAGAGAATCTGAGAGGGGGAGAGATGAGAGAGAGAGAGAGAGATGGGGAGAGAAAAAGAGAGAGGATCAGAATGAGAGAGAGAATGAGAGAGAGAGACAGAGAGAGAATGAAAGAGAGAGGGGGGAGAGAGATGAGAGAGAAAGAGAGGGGGAGAAAGAGAAAGAATCAGAATGAGGGAATGAGAGAGAGAAAAAATGAGAGAGAGAGAATGAGGGAGAGAGAATGAGGGAGAGAGAATGAGGGAGAGAGAGGGGGAGAGAGAAAGGGAGAGGGGGGAGAGTGTCTGAAGGACCCCATCCCGTCACTGGGGATTCAGCAAGCACCACGCTGGATTCGTATTAGTGGTCCTCGGGATTTAAATTTATGAATTTAGTGCTCCCTGAAGTCCAAAAGGTTGGTGACCCCTGACTTAGAGCCAGTCATTCTCTCTCAGCCTAACATTGTTGTTGTGGGGAAAATAGGAGGAGGAAAGAATATTAGTTATGTTTGTTGCCTTAGGTTGTTTATAAAAATAATAAAGGCAGCATATAAATAAAAATAAAGCAGCAAGATTTTTGTTCCCATCTAGTTGGGTGCAGTGAAACTTCAAAACACTCTCTCTGGCTCAAATCAATATGCTTAGGTCCAAATCAATTTAGTTTTTTTAAAAATGCTTTTAGAAGAAAATATGGAGTAGAGCCAATTCTTGCCTTATTTGGCCCAATATATGATTCATGGTATATTATTATTTGTTAAATTTATTTGCCACCTATCTTGCTGAGGGACTACTCTAGGCAGCTTACAATAACAAAAAGAAAAATGAAAACTGAAAACTGAACAGAAGTAAAATAATACAATAAAACAAATAGTTGCAAAGGAACACAAGAATAATATGATAACCACAAAGATGGATGGGTGCAGATAGCAAGAGGGGAGAGAGATGGAGTCTGCCATCAGTCTAGCAGTTGCTTCCAGGAACTTCTTCATTTGGTCCCCTGGCCAACCGGCAGAGCCGTGCCTTCAGACACATGCGGAAGGATAGGAGGATGGTGGCAGATCTTACTTTAGATCAGGGGTGTCAAACTGGATTTCTTCGAGGGCTGGATCAGCATTGTAGTTCTCCTCTGTGGGCTGGCCCGGGGGGGGGGAGACAGGACGGACGCCTCCTGCAGCGCCTGCCGGCCAAAACGGGGCATGGGGGGCTGCACATGCCCCCCATGCCCCATTTTCGGCCTGGACATCTTCCTGCAGCACCCTGCCAGCCAAAACGGGGCCGGTCCTTTGCTATTTCTAGACCAGCCCTGTGGGATTGACACCCCTGTTTTAGATGGTAGGATGTTCCAAAGGACAGGCACTGCAGCAGAAAAGGCTCTTCTTCTGGATCCTGATAGTTGGAGTTCTTTGACTGATGGAATCTGCAGTAGGTTGTCTCTCACTAGTAGGATGGGCTTGTCCTAGAGGAAGTTCATCAGATCATCTGGACCTATGTCATTAAGGGCTTTAAAGGTCAAAGCCAACACCTTGAACTGCACTCGGAAGCAGACTGGTATCCAGTTAAGTTCACGGAGTAGAGATGTAATATGGGCCATCCTAGGGGTCCCAAAGACTTCTCTTGCTGCTGCACTTTGCAACAGCTGAGATTTCCGAATGGACTTCAAGAGTACCCCCATGTAGAGTGCATTGTGGTAGTCCAGACGAAAGATGATCAGGGCTTGAATAACTGAGCGCAGGGAGTTGTGATCCAGGAAAGGTGGCAACTAGAGCTATGCAAAAGCTTTCCTGATTCTGCCTGCCATCTGCTCTTTGATATATGGTATATGATATTATCCCTTTGATATATGGTATATGATATTATATTATATTATTATTTTTATAAATAACTCAATGCAACAAAAATATCTCATACTCCTTTCTCATATTTTCCCCCCAACTGTGCAAGATGGATTGCACTAAGGGAGTGACTGGCCCAAAGCAAAGCAGCCAGCTTTCATATCTAAGATGGAATTAGAATAAGGTGACCAGACGTCCCACTTTTGGCGGGACAGCCCCGCTTTTTAATAATTTGTCCCGCGTCACGCGGCGTTTCAAAAAAGTCCCGCTTTTTAATTTTAATTTGCCCTACACACCTCTCTGCCTCCTGCCTCGCCTGCCTCCTCCTGCCAGGTGGGGAGGGAGGGCAGTGAGAGGGGCAGCGGCGGTCTTGCCTGTTTGTCACTGCAGAGCCAAAGAAGCTGGTGGCGTTCGCGGCGCAGGGCTTCCCCCGGCCGCTTTCCCCGGCCACCGGGACGCTGCCATTTGCGTTCTTTTGCCCTCTGTGCAAGCAGAACGCTTTGCGCATGCGCAGAGGGCAAAAGAACGCAAATGGCGGCGTCCCGGCAGCCGGGAAAAGCGGGCGGGGAAGCCCCGCGCCGCGAACGCCACCAGCTTCTTCGGCTCTGCGGCGACGAAGAGGTAAGCCTGCACCGGTAGGAACCCACCCCTGGCTGTGATGAAGGGGGGGTGTTTGGGGGGGTGCACAAAGCTGCAGGATAAGAGAGACGGACCCCTCCCATCTTGCTCCCCTAGAACCCCCCCCCCGTCAATGGTGTCCTGCTTTACAAAAAATAAATCTGGTCACCTTAAATTAGAACTCTCAATTTCCTGGTTTCTAGCCTGGTTTCTTAACCATTAGGCCATAAGTGCGCCCCAAAAAACAAACAAAAATCGGGACATCATGCCATGGAAGGAAATATTAGAATGTAAGGCGATTTTGATTGATCTAGAAAGTTATGCAGGCTCACTTCTATTTAATACTTGCTGAAGAATATCAGAACTATTAGCTAGTTTGATTGCTTAAAAACATCCCATAAGAAGGCATGAAGTCACTTCCCTACTGCTGTCAAGACAAGGCTGTAGATTCAACCCCTAAGAGCTGGGATTGGCTTGATGGAAGCATTCCCATTTTGGAATCTCTCTAGTGAGATAAAATGCCCCTACTCCCACTCTAAGACTGCGAGAGAGAGAGAGTCAGAGAACAGATCCTTCTTCTCTCCTTCTGTCCAGACTACCACACTATAGGTCAAGAATGAAAACACAACCTTTTAATATTTAAATATTAGCTATACAGTTTTAAAGGCCATTTGTTGCCTTTTATAGCTGTTTTTTTTAAATGAAACCTGGCCTGAGAAACCAGCCAAGATGTATTAAACCCACATTTGGAAATACTAGCAGGACAATATTCTCTTATCCAAAATATCCAATACATTTTATCTCCTATTTTAGTAATATATGTCTTTTTCAGTACCATTATTTAAAAACCTAGTCTTGTATTATAACATCCCATTTCTCCATGCCAGACTTATAAAAAAGGAAGAGAGCTAAGCTTTATCTGCCTCTCTCACCTTATTCTACAGCCACTCATGTTATATGTAACATAATGCAATATTATTTTATGTACTTCCAGAGCAGTTATATACTACTCTACAGAATGTGTTTCCCTTCTGGACAAATCAACTGCATTGGAACTGTTTAATGTTCTAAATCAGCGGTTTAATGTTCTAATGTTCTAAATCAGCAGTTCCCAACCTTCCTAATGCCGTGACCCACGACCCGCCCCCGCCCCCCACCGTGACCCACCCCGCCACCGCCATTTGGGTTCTTTTACCCTCTGCACATGTGCAAAGCGTTCTGCGCATGCGCAAAGGGTAAAAGAACCCAAATGGCGGCGTCCAGGCGAAGTCTCCAGATCCAGGCGAGGTCTCCGCTCGCTTCGCGTGTTGTCTCTGGGAGCTTTTCGAGCCCCATCGCGAAAGGCGTGCGCGACTTTGGTGGGGCCGGGACAGGCGACTGCCCGGAGAGAGCCATCCCCTTCGCAGAGTCTCTCCAGTCTACCTGTAGTGTTCAGGGCAAAGGGGGTGGCTCTCTCTGGGCAGCCGCCTGTCCCGGCCCCGCCGAAGTCACGCACGCCTTTCGCAGAATCTCTCCTGTCTACCTGTAGCGTTCGGGGAGAAGGGGATGGCTCTCTCCGGGCAGCCGCCTTTCCCGGCCCCGCCAAAGTCACGCATGCCTTTCGCGACAGGGCTCGAAAAGCTCCCAGAGGCAACACGTAAAGCAAGCGGAGACCTCACCCGGATCTGGAGACTTCGCCCGGATGCCGCCATTTGGGTTCTTTTACCCTCTGCACATGCGCAGAATGCTTTGCGCATGCGCAGAGGGTAAAAGAACCCAAATGGTGGCAGCGGGGTGGGTCGTGGGGCACGGGTTGTGGGGCGCGATATGGCCAGGCTTGTGGCAGTGGGGGGGGAGCTGAGGATGCAGGGGCGACCCCTGGGAAATGGTTGTTCGACCCCCAAAGGGGTCACGACCCCTAGGTTGGGAACCGCTGTTCTAAATTGTGCCCCAATGAACAGAGGGCATTTGGTGATATCATAGCAATTCAGCTAATAACAACACAATGTTGTAGCTGGACATTTTAAAAAATCTATTCAAATTCACCATTCACATTTCTTACAAACACTGCTAACACCTTGAGGCCACAGATTCTAGATAAAGAAAAATTAATGCTTTTCTTCCTTAGCTTTAAAAATTCAGATATCACCCCTCATCTGCCCTAGGCTGTCTTATTAATATTTAAGAGCTGTCATAAATAGCTTCTGCTGAACAGCCTTTTTCACCAGCTAAATTTGTTTAGGATTTTGTAGCACAGATATGTTTTGGCTAAACACAATTGTTTGCCAACTGACTCTAGGAAAGGGAATCTCTTAGTCCCAAAGTGCAGCTTTCTTTAGCCACTGCCAAGTTTGAATGTGATGCTAGCCAATCCTTATTTAAAAAGCATCCAATCAATTAGCCATCACTACATTTAATAGCAAATAATCCTTTGAGCTAATTATGCATTGCAGAAAAAATATCTAATTTTTTAATAAAATCCTGAAGCGACTTTTATCTGTTTCATCTAATGCTGAAAGAGAATAATTGCCTCTGAAAGATTAATAGTGGGTTATAGTTTTATAACCCACTATCAATTTTCCCTGGAGTCACATTTTTGCTGAGTAAAAACTTGAATTCTCATAAACACACAATCTTGCAAAACACATTCTGGTGAACTTTAAAAACAGATATATAGAAACTATTTCTGCCAAATTGGAAGGCAATTTGTGATGACATTTATCTCTAACAAATTTAAAAGAAAAATTGATACATTATCCTTCTAGAAAATAAGCTGCATTTACAGTATATATATATATATATATATATATATATATATATATATATATATATATATATATATATATATATATATATATATATATATATATATATATATAAATTGTTTTATGTACAGAGTATATAAAGTATTTGTCTCATACTTCCTAAACAAAGATATAATTAAACTATTTCTTGATTGCATAATTAAAATCTGGACAGGCACATTCTGTTGCTTTATTTTTTTAGCTATTTAGCCTCTCAGTTTAACTACTATTGCTTTCTATATACATTATTTTATACCATATGCAGAGGTGGATTCCTACAGGTTTGGACCGGTTCTATAGAACAGTTAGTAACTTGGCAGCCTGAGTCGCTGGAACTGGCAGCGACCCAGGTCTGCCACACCCCCGAGCTGGTTCTCTCGGCGGCGCCATCTTGTTTTTTTGCTTCTGTGCATGCATTTTAGTACTGCCACCCTGCCCAGTCACTTCCTTTTCCTCCTCACCTCCCGGGTGGCTTGCCTAAGCTGCCTTCCCACGTGGTGCCTGTCCTGCACCCCAACTCAGCTGCCTCCTCCTGTCTACAAGTAAGTCATGCTAGACACCCCCGAGCTTGCTCTGCCCCCCCACCATCCCCACCAGGCTCGCGACCTTACCTTCCCCCGCCCCTTCCAGGAGTCCCCACATGCACTGTTTTGGCTCCCAGGGGGCTGCACGGAGGCTTGTTATGCCCAAAATGGGATGTGGGGGGGGTGCCTAGCAAGCCTCCCTGCAATCCCCTGGGAGCAAAAATGGGCTGCGGGGGGGGGGGCCTTCAAGGGAGAAAGAAAGTAACCCTCACTGTTTGGGGATCCCCATGTGCACTGAGCTTGAGTTGAGAGCTTATTGAAAGTGCTGCTGGCTATCCTTGCTAAGGTAAGCTAATCAACAGAGGAGCTCTAAGAATGCCAGATGATCAATGGGCATGTTCTCAGTTTCAAAACGTCTGGCTTTTCTTCCTCCTACCAAAGACCTTCTGGGGTTCTTCACAGGAAGGAAGAAAGGAGAAAGAGAGGGAGGGGAAAGAGAGAGAGAGAGAGAGAGAGAGAGAGAGAGAGAGAGAGAGAGAGAGAGAGAGAGAGAGAGAGAGAGAGAGAGAGAGAGAGAGAGAGAGAGAGAGAGAAAAGAAAGAGAAAAAAGAGAGAGAGAAAGAAAAAGAAAAAGAGGAAGGGAGGGAGAGAGAGAACACAGGTATCTCTTAACAGAGGCTTGAACTTGCCTGAAATTATTCTGATGCCTCTTAGCCTGGCTTGCCTTCCATCCCTTGTTTGATGCTGACCTAGAGATTTTTGTTGGAATCCTGGTTTAAGTTTTGGAGAAATACTTAATTCACCCTAAGCTTGTGACTGCTTTTGTCAAACCTTAGAAAGAAAGAAAGAAAGAAAGAAAGAAAGAAAGAAAGAAAGAAAGAAAGAAAGAAAGAAAGAAAGAAAGAAAGAAAGAAAGAAAGAAAGAAAGAAAGAAAGAAAGAAAGAAAGAAAGAAAGAAAGAAAGAAAGAGAAAGAAAAAGAAAGAGAAAGAGAAAGAGGAAAGGAGAAAAAGAGAGAAAAGAAAGAAAGAGAAAGAAAGAGGGAGGGAGGGAGGGAGGGAGAGAGAGAGAGAGAGAGAGAGAGAGAGAGAGAGAGAGAGAGAGAGAGAGAGAGAGAGAGAGAGAGAGAACTGTGTGCTATTATTTTTAATTGTTTCATTATTTATCATGTGTTAATATTTTATACTGTCCCTACACCTAGAGTGATTTTACTGCCTTCTTTTGCCCAGGGCTACCACATATTTTTCAGGGATTTACATGCATTCAATGTCTATAGTCCAGAGCATAAATATGTGTGTGTTTCAGAGGTGGGTTCCCAGAACCGGTAGTAAACTGGTGGTGACGTCACGGAGCTGGTTCTGTCGGTGCCAGTCCGTGGCCTCCGCCATCTTTTTTTTTTTTGCTTTCCCTCCCTATTTTTTGCTTGGTTTTGCCCTATTTTTTGCTTGGCATGCCCAGAAGCCGAGTTTTCAGCACTTTTCGGCCATCTTTATTTATTTATTTATTTATTTATTTATTTATTTATTTATTTATTTATTTATTTATTTATTTATTTATTTATTTATTTATTTATTTATTTATTTATTTCTTGGTTCTTATATGCCGCCCTACTCCCGAGGGACTCAGGAGTACAGCAAATATACAAGAACACCATTAAATAAACATTAATTAAAACCAAGTACAAAAATTAAAATTAATATTCAAGAACATTCATCAACCAGACATACCCGGGGGAGAGTACAGATGGATTAGTCTCTACCCCCTGCCTGCAGGAAAAGCCATGTCTTGATGGCTTTTCGGAAGGCCAGCAGGGTGGGGATAGTTCGGGTCTCTGGGAGAAGTTGGTTCCAGAGCGCGGGGCCCCCCACAGAGAAGGCCCTCCCCTTAGGGCCCGCCAGCCGGCATTGCTTGGTTGACGGGACCTGGAGGAGCCAATAGTTCTTCAAGTCAGCTGGATCCAGGGAAGGCTTCTTCAGGAGGGGTCTCACCAACGCAACTTTTAACGGCTGCGGTACGGATCCCTCCCTCAAAGAAGTGATGACCACCGCCTGGATCCAGCCGCGTGCCACCTCCCTGCTGGCCGAAACCAATCAGGAGGGGCACGGGTCCAATAAACAGGTGGAAGCACCCATCGCCCCCACGGCTATGTCCACATCTTCGGGAGAAACAGGCACAAACTCCTCCCACAACGGTGGACTAAGACTTGCCCCCGTCAACTCCATGGACTCTGCCCAGCCAGAGTCCAGGTTCGACCGAATCTGAGCGACTTTATCCGACAGAAACTCTGCGAATTCCTCAGCTCTACCTTGCAAGTGTTTTGGCTTTTTTGGGCTATTTTTTGCTGGGTTTTGCGAGTTTTTGGCACTGCGCATGTGTGTGCCCATGTAGTGTGCCCACGATGTGCACAATGCGTGCGCAGCCATGTGGTGCGGGAGGAAGCGAACCGGCAGCGAGGTAAGTTAGAACCCATCCCTGGTGTGTTTATTTTGTACATCAGGTTGCATAAGTCCATCTTAATATGCTATTCCTGGTATGTAATGTTTTGTATATATACAGAGAAAGCAGCACTCTTGTGATCTTTGACTTTTACGCTTGCTATCAAACATCAGCCATACAACCATACAGCTAATTACTGTTGTGAACAATATGCAGGTTGTAATACACGAATGGCTATTTTATATGTGAAATTATGACTGAAATATTACTGCACCTATATTGGTTCTCACTGTCAGAAAGTTTCTCCTTAGTTTTAGGTTGCTTCTCTCTTTGTTCAGTTTCCATCCATTGCTTCTTGTTTTGCCTTTTGGTGCTTTGGAAAATACATTGCCCTCCCTTCTTTCTGGCAGCCCCTTAAAAACCTGTTGCCTATCGCACTCTTGGGCAAAGCATGTGAGCCATTTCCTCCTTTCAGTGGTCCATGAAAGTACATCTATAGTATGTAGATAATAAAGTTGAAAAAAGGTGAACAACATTTTTACAGAACTATAGATACGTTGAGGCTGGGTGTGACAAGGAATGGCTGGGAGGGGAGGGGAGGCGATGGACCCCTTGATGTGAGTGACATTGAGTTGGCCATGCCCACCCAGCCAATCCCACCATCACATGATCATCAAACCACACTCACAAAATAAGCCATGCCCACAGAATCGGCAGTAAAAAATTTAGAACCCACCCCGGACCATATGGCATTATGGTTTTCACTAGACAATCCTTCTCTTCCTCTTCACTTGACCTCTGCAACTGCATGCCACTTTTATGAGGGCAGAGGGATGAAAGGGAGCCATGGACTGTGAGGAAAATTGCATCCTCATTCCCCATCTCAGGGAGGAAGAGGGCTCACCTGTCGATCACTGGCATCCTCCAGCCAATCCACCTTGCAAGCAGGCATTAAAATTGCTCCTCATATCCATTGGGCTTTGTGGACAGCTTATTGGGAGCACAATGGGAACCTGAATGAAGTTTGACTCCCCATTAGCCTTGTTGTGGGAAGCTGGCAGGGAATGTAAGAATTAGTTCTCTTCCTCCTCCTCCTCCTCATTTGGAACTGCCTGCCATTTTGCTGGGAGGAAGGAAATAAGCGTGGACAAACAAAGAAGCAGTGGTAGCAAGAGAGACTGTGTTGGAAGAAAAATCCATGTCCAGTTCCAAGCTGGGAATAAAATGGAGGCTGCTTAAGAAAGAAAGGTTCATTTACTGATGAGCAGAACCAACACACACAGAGTGTGCATTTCTGGGACAGCTGACAAAATGGACTTCAGAGTGGGTGGGGTTTTTTATACCTTCTTGATTCCTATGGGGTCATGTAGGGGTCATGGCTGGCTCTATAGGCAAAGGGGGAAGTGTAAATCCTAGGTGTTTGTCTGAGCTAATCTTCTCAACCTTTGGTTTGCCTAATTGTGTTGCTTATCTGGAGTTTCTGTCTGACCCAGTCTTTCTGAATGGATTACCAAATCTGCATTTCTAAAAGCTGGCCTCCTCAGTTTCTGCTTGGCGCAGGGAGACTGGGTCTGGTTTCTGCCTCCCTTAAGATTTTTTCCCCATTTCTCCTTAAAGGGAAATATTCTATCCTGCCTTATTAATCTCCCCCAAAATATTTCATTCTCTAGGAGGGTGGGTCGGTGCTGATTTTCTACAACTTTCAACTTCCTGCTCACTTCCCCTTGTGGGAAGCTGCAGGGAGTATTGGAAATGCTTGTGGGATTTCTGCTCCTCCTTGGATGACTCACAGAACTGCTGCCTGCCATTTTGCTGTGGAGAGAGAGAACAAAGGGAGCCACAGACTGCAAAGAAAACCGCACTTCTATTCCCCATCCCAGCATGTCCTTAACAGCCCCTTTTGTCTAGGGAGTAGAGCACTCACCTATTGATTACCAGCATCCCCTTGCCAGCCCTACCTTTCCAGCAGACATCTGAGTTGCTCCCTTGCCCTTCCTTTGCCACCCACCACTGTTAAGAGATTTCAAATTTCACCTTGTTTGTCAGTCCTTGCCTTGAGCTAATTGAGAGCAGAGATCAGAGACATATAGGAAAGAGGGCAGGGTACAGCCATCCCATCTTCCTTTAAGCCATGCAACCTATAGGTTTCTGGGAAATGTAGTCAGAAGCTGTGGTGCTGCTGAGGCAGTCATAGCATTTCAAAATTTAATTCCCAAGGAAGTCATGGGTTCTGATATTCTATAAATTAGCCCATTTGGATTATCTTGGTTTAATAATTGCTTTCCCATGCTTTTCAGCTTCACTCAATTAACGGTTACAAGGAAACAGTCACAAGAGTTTTAATAGTGTATAGATAGCTTCAACGTTCATATTAATTATAATTTTTCCAGTGAATTTAAGTCATTTAGTGATTTAATTCTTTGTTTTTTACATTTAACTATTATTCCATAGTTTTATAGATTAAGATTTATAAGACAAATTTAAGGTGCACTATATTACAAATATTTAATTATAGTTTCTATAATCTTCTATTTTTTGAACTATGATTAACAAACATTAATTAAATAACATACATTTTTGATACATAGCGAAAATGATATACAAAATTTTCCACTGAAAATTATGAGACAAGTAATATACACTTACACAACACATCTACCGTATGTCCTTAATATTACAAATAATAAATTTGTTGATATTGAGATAAACTATAACATCAATTGAGTTTTAACAGAATTGTTGATCCTACTGCTTAGGTTTCATTATTTTAACGTTTTTTTCTAATGTGGCAATTAAAAGAGACCTTAGCAAATTTACATTTCATGCATACACACACACAAACATCTGTGTACAGCCAAGAAATAGTCTAATCACATCTAAAATATTGGAATAAACAGAAATAATATTAGTAGTAAATGTGCTAAAGAGATAATTAAGAAGTCTTCCTCAACTCTAATGGCCTTGCCAACCTTGGTACAAGTTGTATTTGACAGACCTTCAAGATAGGTCAGGTCAGGAAACATACTCCACAAGGAGTCCTAGACCAGGGATGGCGAACCTATGGCACGCGTGCCACAGGTGGCACGCGGAGCCATATCTGCCAGCACGCTAGCCGTTGCCCTAGCTCAGCTCTAGCACACATGTGCGCACCAGCCAGCTGATTTTCGGCTCACGTGGAGGCTCTGGGAGGGCATTTTAGGTTTCCAGAGGGCCTCCGGGGAAGCAGGGGGCGTTTTCGCCCTCCCCAGGCTCCACGGAAGCCTCTGGAGCCTGGGGAGGGTGAAAAATGGGCCTACTGGGCCACCGGAAGTCAGGAAATGGGCCATTTCCGGCCTCCAGAGGGCCTCTGCGGGGGCGGGGGAGGCCGTTTTCACCCTCCACAGGCATTGAATTATGGGTGTGGGCACTCGCACGTGTGTGATAGCACACATGCACGCGCTTTCGGCACCCGAGGGAAAAAAGGTTCGCCATCACTGTCCTAGACTGTTGTTGCTGTAGGGTGTAATAACGCAATTATGAAAATCTACCAAGAGTTTCCCTCCATTCTCCTGCATATCAGACTGAATCAAGGTAGTGTTATTTTAAATATTTTTCTTACATTTCCTAGGCCTCAGATTTTGATTACAATCTCTTTTATCAGTTAAAGGTTCTTGCACATTCCTTTGCTAATGTTATCTCTGCCTTCAGTGTTTCTCAGTGGACCTCTGGAGGTCCCTCAAGACCTCTCAGGGATCTACAAAATCAAAAGTAGTTGCCAGCCTACGTTGAAAAATAATACAGTATTAAAATTCCATCAAACAATTGGCAGAAGTGGCAGTGATGGGGGAAAGAAGAGTTGTGCTGGGACCTGATTGATAGTTGCGGACTGGTAAGTTGCTGAAGGCAGTGGCATATCAGTTTCAGGAGCATGTAAGGGATCCTCGATAATTTTTAAAAGTGGTCCTGAGAGGAAAAAAGAAAGAAAAAGAAATACTGCTCTACTCTGTCCAACATAACTATGGGATATGTTAGCTTAAATTGTCATGTCTGAAAACAATTTTTTAAATAAAAATACAATTGTATTCATGTATCACACTAAGCCATAAGGCTAATTTAGCAGCCTGCTGACAAGTGTAGTCAATTCCCACCATACATAAACTTAAAGTTTTGCACATCATCTGTGACACATGCAGTATATTCTATATAATTAGGCTATATACATCTAAAAAATGTGCCAACTTTTAAAAGACGACTATTTATTTACTGTCACCATCTAGTCTATATGAAATATACAGAGATCTAATTCTTTCAATACATTAATTTTACTAGAAGGCACTAAAATCTAATGTTAACAATCCTGGATTCTAATACTAGTATTTCAAAAACTGAATTAACAGAGGGAGATACAATCTCACCTAATGAAAGATCTCATTCCTTTGCTTCCCTTATGTTAGTCTTGCAAGGTAGTCCAGACAAGAAACACATACAGAAATACTAGCTCTATCTTTATTGTAAGGTTTTATTTACAGAATGAAAGTATGACATTATCCCTCCTTTTTTATTTTTCATCACTTTTACTTTTTCCAAAACTAGAAGGTCTCTCTTTTGGTTGAACTCTTGTTTCTAAAATTTTGTCTAAGATGTGGCTCTTCCTCCCGTCTTCTAAGGTTAGTCCATTTCATCTTCCTAGGTCCAAAGTAAGCGGAGAAGATATTGGGAACAGTTTTTATACTTGCCTTGCCCTCTCAAGGAACCATAAATGAATTGGAAAGCAATATCCAACCCAATCACAAACCATTCTGAAACAGAATGAAATTGCTGGGACAATTCTTCATTTGTCTCCAGTTTTAATTTCAGATTGAGCCTAGGTTTTCAAACCATGGGTTGTGATACCTCACAAGTACAGCAAAACAGGC
The DNA here is from genome assembly GCA_023053685.1 of Diadophis punctatus similis. NCBI lineage: Eukaryota > Metazoa > Chordata > Lepidosauria > Squamata > Dipsadidae > Diadophis > Diadophis punctatus. Next base: position 15,404,318 of record JALIGW010000009.1, on the reverse strand, counting down.
AGGACATACTCGAGGGCTCATGGAATTGGGGATTCTAATTAATGCAGAATAGTTAACTTGGATGCATTCAGTCATAATGATCTTTGACATTATTAGATTATACGCTGAACAGTTTGTTTCCCCCTTTCCTGAAGAACTGAAAATCGTATTGTTACATACATTTTTAAAAGAAAGAAAACAGAAATACGGCAACATAATATAAATACTAAAAGCCAGCAGAAATCTGTTTTTAAAGCTGCAATCTAAACAAGCAGAAAGCCAATTCTCCAAGCACCATCAGATTTTTGGCTTTATGAAATATTTCATTTGCCAACTGACTTACTTGCCAATCCAAATTCATATGTGTTTTCATTATGTACAATAGATTGCATTGGAGATAATTAGATAAACAACATTAATATTTCTGCAGCATACCAAATGTTATATTTTATATAATTTGCAAATTTGGGGATTACTGAATTTTCTACAGAAAATACAATCAAAACTTTGAAGACATCTATCATTCTCCATAAACTAGTTATAGAATTTTTTATTAAAGACATTTGGAGTTATATACTTAAATTCTGTGCATTTTTAAACATAATGTATAGAAAATACAACTCCCAGCATCCATTACCACTGGCCATGTATACGTGGACAGCTGTGAACTGAAGTCTGGCAGTAACAGGAGGACATCCCAACCCCTGTAGTAAATCATAGCTATTTTGGGGATATTCTACCTTAGGTGGCAAAATCTCTTCGATCAAACCTCTATGACCTCAAATAAATTTCTTTATTTACTTCAGACAATAGCCAACACAAAAGAGAAAAAGGTTAAAAGAGAAAGACCATCACAGTTCTAACCAGCATTACTGGATTTAAAAATAAGCCAGTTTTCACACTATAAATAAGTATAGATTTCACCACAGACGTATCAAAGGACAGAGTGACAACCTTTTCCATAAAACACAGAAAGACACTCAATGTAATCTTTCCATGTCCCCGTAGTTCTGGACATACATCATTCTTATCTTCCAGCATTTCTGAGGAGCAGTCAATCAAGTTCTCCTAACAAAATCTTTTGTCCACAAAATAATTACTGTTTTTACAGGGGACACACATCTATGCCCCCAATATCCAATAGGTAATTCTAGCAGTTTCCAAATCACCTGTTTTTTTAATGAGGAAAAGGCAGAAGAAGGAGATAAAACACCATATCCCCAACTATATTTAAAAAAAAAACCCCTTTTCAGGGGTGAAATGCTACCGGTTCGGCCTGGTTCGGGCATAACCAGTAACGGCAGCCGCCGGTGGTTTGGAGAACCGTTAGCTGCGGCAGCGCATGGCTCTGCCCACACACCCGGACATCGCCATTTTCTTGTTTTTAACCCTCTGCGCATGCGCAGAGGGTGAAAAAGCGCGCACTTCCAAACTGGTAAGGAAGGTAAATAGATTTCACCACTGCTTTAAATATAAATATGCCTAATAATATACCTATTACTAGGAAATAATAATTTCAAACATTCTGGTACACTAAAGAATGGAAGTTTAAAGGATAATAAATTTCATTAAATGTCTCCCTTCAGATAGTTTTGAAAGTATGTCGGTGTGTAATGAAAGCACAATATTTGCAATAGATTTAATCAAATTTAGCAAGAAGATGATTTGTTGGAAACATGAGAGAAACTCAAAGAAGTTCTACTATGGAAAGAGATTTGGCTGATGTCTTTGAGAACAGTTTTTTATTTCTTTCTTTAAATGGTTTTCTTCTTCATTTGTATGTAAAAGGACTGAATATCTCCCCAAGGGCAAGGAAAACTGCTTTTTTTTACTGCTTTGACTGCTTATTAAAGATTTTCTTGATTTATGACAATCCTGTGGGCAACATTTGAAACTATCCTGATAATCCACCGTCAAGCCAAATAGAGCATTGCTTCAAAAATTTATGAGGTAAGTTATGAGGCCTCCCTATATCCTTCCTTTTCTCCAAGGCAATTTTTAAGATCTTCAAAACATTCTGACAATATTTGCAAGATGTTCCAATGGTCCAATATTGTGTATGATTCTAAGTGGTGTCAGTTTACACTTTACAGTATCTTGGCATATGCAAATGATGATCTCCGTTTTATCAGCAGATCAAATGGCAGATTTCTATCCCACTCTGAAATCTAATATCCCAACTTACTCTGTCTGAATCATCTCATGCTCATCCTTATGTAAGGATGATGCTATCTGTTCATTTTTATCTGATTCTTGGTCATTCTATGGATCAGCTCTTTCCACATTTTTCAATGTTGCTTGGCTACTTGCAGTTGCTTTTTGCTCTGGCTGGTTTCAGCTTTGATGGTGTTTAGTCACTATATTTTTTGACGACGTTGTTTCCTTTTACTGCTGACCATTCCGAGCATGGAATCAAACTCCAGTGAGTTTGATTGCATGACACGGCTGAAGTAAGTAAGGCAGAATTTTGTGATTTTGCCTTCCAGCGATATGTCTGATTTTATACGCTCCAGTATTTACTTGTTTGTTACCTTTGCTGTCCAAGCAATGCACAAGAGCCTTTTTCAACAACACAGCTTAAATGAGACAATTTTCCTCCTGTCTAGTTTTTCATGGTCCAACTTTTGCAACAATTGGTAACTCTAGGAAACACAATAGCGTGGACTAATGTGCGTTTAGTTGCCAAGCTGATGTCCTTGCTTTTACATACTTGATTTCTATCATCATTGCTGTGTGACCAAGTGCAATCCAAAATTTTATTTCTGGACTGCATTTACTGTTTTGATCAATCTGCAATCCTAAGAAGGTGAATTCTTATACACATTTAATCTCTTCACTGTCAATTGTTATTTTGATATTTCCTTTCCTTGCAGTGATCATGAGCTTGGTCTTTTTCATGTTTAGGAAAAGGCCAATTTTTTCACTTTCTTCTTTAATGCTGCTGATCAGATGTTTCAGGCCTTCCTTAGTTCCTTAGATAAGAGTTTGTCATCAGCACATCTAAGATTACTGATGTTCCTTCTGCCAATCTTTTTCAAATTTTTGATTCTTCAAGTTCCGGTTTCTTCATGGTCCCTTTGGCATACAGGTTGAATAAGAAATGTGAAAGAATGCAACCTCAGGCCACTCCTTCTATCTTGAACTAATCAGTGTCATATGATGTCCATACATGTTCAAACTGAGCCATGACAATCACATGCAATTGTAATTGCACTGTTGACATTAATTTTTACATTTATATTCTCTTAAAAGCAAACTTTCACTTTTGTGCCTGTTATAAAGATATTTTACTGTTTACTCTTATTGTTTTTTAGGCTTGGTTTATTTTTGAAATAACAATACAAAAGATGGAGAGAGAAAAATTAATTATTGTACTTCATATAACATTGAGCATAAAAAAATTAAAACTCCAGTTTGCTAATTCTCCCTCATCCCAGATAAATAGGGAGAAATGAAATCTCTGCTGCAAGAGCAAATGAAAATTACAGTGCTTATGCCATTTCTCTGTTTTGCATACTTAATCTCAAATTAAGATTGAGAATGTTTGGCCTCAAAACAGGAAGAATTTACATAGTACTGGAAATATTCTAGGTGATAATTTTTTCTTGTCAGTTACACTCAGCAAAAATCTTCCATCAATTTATGCTAAAAATAAATCAGCCCTAAGTACTGACCCAGTTACTGAGTCAATTATGTTTTCAATGATGAAAGATTGAGACTCACTGCCTTGTGCATCAGGCTTTGCTTTTTCCCCACTCTACACCTTTTGAACATTAGGGAGAAAATGGAGACTTAGTCACCAAGAGAGGTACCTAGAGTGGTACTGTGCTCATTAAATAATTTCAGTAATAATGCTTTGTGCACGTAAAGCAATGTTCAAGAAAATAAAAGGTTGTTAGGTTCACGTTTCTTCCATTTTCAAGATAAACCAACCATTAGGAATCCATTTGTTTTCTCAAGTGCTTATTTTCACCCAGAGCTCAAGTGCTTATTTTCACCTAGGGCTCCTTGGAATATATGTCTATATTGTATATGGTTCCATCCATATGGATGTTTTGTCTTAGCTCTAAGAGAAAATAACAATAGAGAGATCACACCCAGGCCCTGCTTCTGGTTCCTCTTGGTTCCTCAGGGCCAGGTTACCTTCGGGACCGCATCCTGCCGTATATCTCCCTACGACCGGTTAGGGCTCACAGAGTCGGCCTCCTCCAGGTCCCGTCGACCAAACAATGTCGGCTGGCGGGGCCGAGGGGGAGGGCCTTCTCTGTGGGAGCTCCCTCCCTGTGGAACCAGCTTCCCCCGGAGATCAGGACCATCCCCACCCTACTGGCCTTCCGGAAAGCAATAAAAACTTGGCTCTTCCGGCAGGCGGGGTGAAAGTGAGACCATCTAGATTAAATAAGGGTCTCCCCCATGATGGTAATGAGATACTCTTTTTAACTTTTGTATTTTTTGTATTTTTTAATTATTGTACTTGATATTGTTATATATTTTAATTATTGCATTTTACCCTGTAATGGAATCTAACACGTTGTGAGCCGCCCAGAGTCCCCAGGGAGTGGGCGGCATAGAAATCCATTAAATTAAATTAAATTAAATTAAATTAAATTAAATTAAATTAATTAAATTAAATTAAATTAAATTAAATTAAATTAAATTAAATTAAATTAAATTAAATTAAATTAAATTAAATTAAATTAAATTAAATTAAATTAAATTAAATTAAATTAAATTAAATTAAATTAAATTAAATTAAATACAACGTTCAGATGGAAGGACTACTATCCAGAAGGGTAAAGCTTTTCTATCTCCAAATCTATGTGGCACAACACATTTGAGGAGGAAATAGTTGCCACCCATTGGCATGTGGCAGGAAGCAAAAACTGTAACTGGGCTAGACCAGTTAAGAGATATTTCCAATGTGCATGCTACTACGGCACCTAATGGTACTATGGTACTAAACAGTACCTAAAGCTATAACTAAATAACTAACCCTGATAAAATGGTATTCACACATAATTCTGTTTAAAACTGATCTCTTAACTATAGGAAAAATTATATTTTAGTAAGAAAAATTAATGCATTGTGATTTTTGAAAATACAAAACATCATGGTGATCAACAGCCTAGCTAGTTTTCAAATCTGATAAATTTTGTTATTAATTAGTTCATCCATGATTATAAATTATGGCATATAGCAATAGCAATACTAGCATTTAGACTTATAGCACTTTCTGAGCGGTTCACACATGTTAGCATATTGCCCCTAAACAATCTGGGTTCTCATTTTACTTCCATTATCAAGTTCTATAGAACCCTGAATACCAAAGGATGGTGAACATGAACTCAAGAGCTAATGGAACTCTTCTTTTGCTTGTGAATTTTCATTATAATCTACTGACAATTTTGGAATGAGATTACTACATGGCTGGATTCATGTATGAGCTATAGGTTGGCATGGCTTGTTTCTGAAATACTGCCTTGTATAAAAACAAAATGTTGGTTTGTAAACTATGGTTTATATTTGCACTGATGTGTGAAATCCAGCCAACTGTAGCCCTATTCAACAAAACATTCTTAAGAAAAAAAATTAGCTGGGCTTAGCAAATGCTGTGAATCCAGTCAGTCTTAAGTGAGATTTTACATTGGTTACAAGCAACATAATAGGTGTACCCTCTCTTATGCCAGATCTTTATAGGAGAATGCGGTAACAGAATATAAAATAGAATACTTGCTTATTTAGAGTCAAGCTTTACAATTTCAAAGTGACTCTGTCACAAGCAGACTGATTTTTGAGAGCTGTCCCATTTGTCTCTGAACAATTGTCTGAGGGGTGCAGAGACTAGGAAATGATAGGCATCCAGTGCTCTCCCTTGCAGTTTCCTTGTCTCTCCCCTCCCCTGTGTTCTCCTACAGCAAAGCCATGACAGCTAAATCAGCTTACATTTATTTGTAGCACAGGTATGCAAAGCATGCAGCTTTTCTCTTTATTGAGAAAGGAAGTGTTGATGCTGTAAGAGTATGGAGCTTTTCTCTTTTTTCTTTCTTTTAGGAACAATTGCATCACAGCAAATAGGCAACTGAAAAAGCATGAAAACAGGTTTATCTGCTTGAGTTGCCAGCCCATCACTGAGCAGACAGCCGGTGAGGAAATTCAGGATCAGCGGGCAGGTGGCTGCTTATCAAAACGCTGATGGGTTTTGTTTGTTTCTACAAATAGTGATGAAGAGATTTTTGTGGTTTTGGTCATCCAACGTTACAGGAAATAAAGCAGATGGAAAGCAAAAACAATGCATGTGGCTGGCAGGCAAGATAAGAGAAATCTTGGAAGAAAGGGTCTGCCTCCTTTTTCCCTTTTCTTTTTCCCTTTCCTTTTTCTTTTTTGACCTAGTGTCTATCATTTATCATCACCTTTTAAAAAGAAAAATGATTAAAAATCATTTTGCTGCCATATTTCCAGTACAGTACAATCTGGCAATCTTCTGGAGCCATATGCTGGGATCTACATGTTGCCCATGAGTTGCCCACCTACACTTCATATCAGAGTTAGGTGGGAAAGTTGTTAATACATGAAGGAATATAGTAAGAGGTCTAGAGCAAAAGGCCAACCCCTTGAATTATGAGAATTGTACTTTCATACATTTGCCATCAGATCTGAGGCAGTTAGTGAACTAAAACCTGGTAAGACAGAGTGGCTGTGGATATGCAGCGCCTCAGGATCCGAAGGTTTGTCATCTTTCATTCTGGATGGGTAGCACTATCCCAGACAGTTCCAATACGCAACTCAGGAGCTCTCCTAGACTTACAACTCCTGATTAAAGAGTGGCAGTTCATGGCTTTGCACAACTTCGTGTTGTGTGCCAATTGCACCCTTTTCTGGATCGTGAGGGTCTGCGCTCAGTCATGCCCTGGTTATCTCCTGTTTGGATTACTGCAATGCACTCTACATGGGGCTATCCTTGAAGAGTATTTGGAAGCTACACTTGATACAGAATGCAGTAGCGCATTCAATTGTGGAAGCCCTTAGGGTGGTACATGTAATAGCACTGTAACATGAGCTGAATTGACTGCCGATTTGCTTTGGGGTCCAATTCAAGATGTTGGTCATCACCTTTAAAACCCTTTATGGAATAGATCCAGAATATCTATGCTCCAATGTGATAAATGCATCCCACTCATGCTGGCAGAAGAAACCTATTGCAGACCCCGTCAGCCAAAGAATTGTGGCTGGCAGTGTCCAGAAGAGCTTTTTCTGCCATGGCTTCTGCCCTTTGGAACATCTTGCCATAGGAGGTGAGATCTACCACTGTCCTCTTGGCCTTCAGGAAATGCCTCAAAACCTGGCTATGCCAGTTGGCAGGGGGCTCTGAAGAGAACTTGTTGCCTGGAGATGGCTAGTGTAGTAACAGAGATAAGTACTTCCAGATCAGCCACTATACAACACTTCACTTTTTCTACTGGATAGATTATTTAATCAATTTGTGAGAGATATATCCCATCTATTGCTCAGCAGTTCAAAGAAGTAAACATTCTTTTTTTTCTCACAGAAACAATTCTGTGATCTAATAAGTAGCCTAAATCAGTCAGCTTTTTGGCTGCTAATCTTAATTCTTCCCAACTTTGTCTCCAATTCGCTTTGAATCCATAATGGTCTTTAGGGTCAGGTTCCTAACATCCTTTTTAGAAAGATCAGAGTTAGGAACAGTGTTTTAAAAAATGTAAATTGGGTTTATTATTAGATAAATGGGGATATAAACTTGGAATGAATAAACTATACTAATTATTGTTTTCTTTAGAGGTGAGCAGAATCCCTTTGATACTAACTGGAGGATCATGGTTTATCTGCTACACTTATAACCAAAAGAAAAGAGGTTGGTGAGTGATTTCATTTTTTCTTTGGTGCACCCAATGCAGTCAAACACAAAATATACTACTGTGGCAGCAACCAAAGGAAAAAAAGGTCTTCCAATCCAGGCATAGCTGGATTATATCACCATATTTGATTATTCAATTGATTTCTTGGGCACCAAGGTGTTTGAAATTTAATAAAATTCACCCTTTTGATAGAAACATCGCTTTTTCTAGAGGAAAAATGCATAAGATGTGGACTCTCCCCTGCCAAATGAAATGCTTCTCCCAAACCTCTGAGTCAGGGGACAGTGGAAAACATGTACATAAAGAAACTGATGGTGTGATTTGATCTTCTTTACCTGAATTTAGATTAAAGTTAAACATGTTTTGGACCCTTTAGAGACCAGCCTATGCCATAGATTTCATTGATAGCAGATTTATCAGCCTACAGCATTCAGTTTCATCTATGATTTGGGGACAAGGAGATTAAAGGGAATAGAAAGTGACATATGCTTTATACATACTTTACAGCCTGCTCAGAATTTCTAGGGAGTTTCTGAGCAAAGAAAAGATGTTAACATGATGTCTATTTTACAAATGGCTTTAAAACCGTGCAGATCAACAGAACTATTTGGCACATCCTTTATTCTGTTTATTTGGAGGAAAATTGAAGCTGAAAGAGTAAGAGCTGTTATAATTGAAGTAACCCTATGACTTAAGAACTGGCCAAGAGAGTCAGTGTTAAGTGTATCCAATTTCTCTCCCTGGATATCCTACAGAACGAATACAGGTAATCCTCACTGAATGACCACTTGTTCAGCAACCTTCCCAAATAAAATGGTGCTGAACAAGGGGGATTTATAATGGATCCTTGTAACTGTGATTGTCGCATCCCTGTGGTCATGTGATTGAGATTTGGATGCATCCCATCTCATAGTCACATGATCACCATTTGTGACCTTCACTGCCCATTTCTGACAAGCAAAGTCAATAGGGAAACTGTCAGGAAGTCACAAATGGCAATTACATTACCGAAAGAAACTATGACCATGCAAGATGGCAACTGGGACTGCTGCAACTGCCGTCATAAGTTGGCACAATCAAGTGACATCATGCTTTAATGACAATATTGCTTATCAACAGAGTTGCCGTTCCCAGTTACCATCATTACGTGAGGACTACCTGTAACCACTGAAGCAAAATAAAAAAGAATCAGTACACTCATGTCTTTATTTCCCAGCACATTTTCAATAAAAACTGAACAGAGTCTGCATAGGTCAGGTCTTGTTCCCAGAATGGATATCTATGACATTGGTCACTAGATCACAAAACTGCAATGCATACTTTAACACAGTATGTAATAGCATCATATCTGCCAATTCAGTGACTGGTTACCTCGTTCCCCTACTTTTTTCTGGGTGCGGAAGTTCTAATAAAAGAGGGGGAGAAACCTTAAAATGTATGCAAGCAAATTTGTATTAGGAGAATTTGCAAAGGAACTTGCCTCCAATTTAATATTTTATTTCATAAAACAGCTTTCCCTTTGAAACCCTTTCTCGGAATGAGTTGTCATCCTGCATACATTGTTTGCTGAATGCCACTAGAGAGTTGTCTTGTTTGGCTGATTGGAAGAGACAAAAGTGACAAGCTGATCAGTTGCAGGCTCCAAGGTTGTTCAAAATCTGGCTCAGTAACAGCTTAGACGCGACAGCTTTGCAAATTTTACTGTAAAGTTCAGCCTTCAACTGGAGGGCTGTTTCCCCTCAGGTTGCTCTATTGCAGCTTGATCCCACTGGCACTGAGGACCATTATTTGCTCTACTTTAATGTAGATGAATTTTCATGAGACTCCACATACACACTCCAGCTTTTCCATTGCCTGCTACACAATGACGTATATATAAGAATGCTTAATAGCCTGAAAGATATCTCAGAATAAAAACAAATACATAAATGCATGTATGCAAAGATTAAGAACGCATAATACTCATTCCTTATATGCAGGCAAGAGAGTAATTGCCTGTCCCTTGAACTATTTGACTCTAGTAGTAGGTAACTTTTAGCTTAACTATTTCTAGCTTAACTATTCTATCTTTTAATATGTACAGCCACAGAAAAATACACACCAGAATAAGTTACCTCCAAACTATTTTAAATTTAATGCAAATAAACATTATCTAATAATGTTTATTATAAACATTAATACACAGAATCTAACAGGATCAAAATATATCAGAAAAGAAGTAGAGAAGGAAAAAGAAATAAACAAGTGTCAAATGGTCCCTCTTCCTCACAGTTGTCTGCACAGTAGTGTCAAATGACAAGGTGTGTGTTGGGATATCACAACACAAATCTGATAGCTTACACCCAACACTGGGACACAAGAGACCAGAGTTTGCACTGTAATATTACAAGTCCTATTTAGTCATTATTTTTATCATGGCAGTTTGTATCAGATATCTATGACCTTCTTGTTTTGATCAAATAACTTAGCCAATACTAAATAATCTTAATCATTATTAAGAAGGAAAGATTATAACTATTTATCACAGGTAAGTCCTTTGAACAAATAAAAATCTTATCTGTAATTATGAAGGAGTCACAGCCAACTAGTTTAGATCAGTATTATTTAATGTAAATTTTCCAGCTGTATTGGTAACACAACTACAAGATTCCAAGTCATCAAAGACATCCTGGCTATGAACAATAGTTCTGACACACTGGATGAAGGCCAAAACCTAGATAACCAGTAGTGAGTGAGATAGGTTGTCATGGAGCGACCTATGGAACAGAATGGATAAATTCTTTGTGATCAAAGAATTTGGAGTCAAAAGCAACTTGATGGCACATAATCAATAAAAAAAAATCTAGCCAGAGAAGTGCACAACAGGGGAAGCCTACTATTACAGTTTAAAGTAAACAAATAAGCAGCCAGTCAATTCAGTCTATTGAATCTTTTCATACATTTTTAATTACAATTGGTTCCAATGCTCTGATACATTTGCAATATTAAAAATTCTAGAAAATAACGGAGATGTACAATTTTTAAAAAATTAATGTAGCAAGGAAGGGAATTCAAATAAGGATGTGGGTAAGAAGATAGGAGGATCGCTGCAGAATGGATGTCAAATAATCTGTATGGAAGCATCTATCAACTCAGTCTTCTATTTTAACCAATAAAAGAGCTTTGTAACCTGACAGCGTATTCATATCAAGTACAATTTGTCCTTTCTTTCTTTCCATCTCACACTCAACCATCTATCAAAGCAAAAATCCATAAAAGGAGCAGTAGCTTTGGAAGCGTGATACTTCGAAGTTTAGGCAAGGGCCACTGCTCTGCCTAAGCTATCAAGGTGAAGATCTGATACAAATTATGGAGGAAAAGGAAGATATAGCATCGAAAAGAAAGAACTCAAACTCCAACATCATCACCATGCTTGTTCCGGCTTTCCATTAACTGGAAATTTGTGTCTGGCTACATCTTTAATATAAAGTCTTCTCCACAAGGTCAAAGAAAATAGGTGGCATTTATTTATTTATTTATTTGTTTATTTATTTATTTAGTTTGTCAAACATGTACAAGATAACAGGTATAAGTATAAACATGGACATGAGCACATGAAATGAGTACAAATAAATGTGGGACAGGGACGGTAGGCACGCTGGTGCTCTTATGCACGCCCCCTTACAGACCTCTTAGGAATGGGGTGAGGTCCACTGTAGACAGTTTAAGGTTGAAGCTATGGGGGTTTGAGGAAGTAACAACGGAGTTAGGTAGAGCATTCCAGGCATTGACCACTCTATTGCTGAAGTTGTATTTTCTGCAATCGAGTTTGGAGTGGTTTACCTTGAGTTTGTATCTATTGTTTGCCCGTGTATTATTGCTGTTGAAGCTGAAGTAGTAGTTGACAGGTAGGACAATGTAGCAGACAATTTTGTGTACTATGCTTAGGTCAGACCATAGGTGGCATAGTTCAGGTTGTCCAAGGCCAAAATTTCAAGCCTGCTGGCAAGTTTTCAAGATTCTGTTAATATAGTCTTACAATAAAGTAGAATTTCCTCTAATTTCCTATTTCCTGACTGCTTTACCTGGGAAGGTTGACATCAACCTTGCAAGTCTCAAGGCACAAGCTTCCCACCACCATTTTTAACTGCTTGGTCAATTGATCGTAGGTTTCTTTCTCTGACCCTTAAGGCACTGGAGGCTCCAGCTGATTATTTCCTAGGTAGCATCTCTTCCTCTCTTTCTCCAAGATCATTCACAAATTTAATTACAGATTCAGAGACACCCAAATTAACCCAATGAGCTACCCTGGATAAATGTGCAGCAGAACCTGAATCTCCCTGCTGGCAGTCTAGAACCTTAAAAATTACACCACACTGGTTATATCCAGTTTTGGTTTTGCCCCGATCTCACCAACTTCATAAATAGGAGTTCTACTTACAAGATGCCATTTAAGATTTGAAATGAGAAAAAAATAGATTCATACATCAATTTTAACAACAATAGATGAAAATGGTTGTAGAATAATTACAGATAGTCCTTGACTTACAACCATTTATTTAGCAACCATGCAAAGTTACACCGCTGCTTAAAAAATTGACTTACAACAGTTCTCATATTTATGACAACTACAGCATCCGTCCTATCATGTGACCAAAATTCAGGTGTTTGGCAGCCAGCATGTATTTATGATGGTTGCAGCATCCCAAGAGAACACCATTTGTGACTTACCTATCAAGCGCAAGAAATCAGGAAGTCCAGGAAATTCAAATGAATGTAAAAGTTTATTACAAGCTTAAGCTCTCTACAAGAATTTGAACTACTAAAGGTCAAAGCAAATTGGCGGTAAATAAGAGTCAATGGAATTCAAGATGGACTGGACTTAGATCTCTTGTGGGCACGAAGGGACTTGAGACTATGATGCATTTGACCCATCCCTTGGACTCAACCTAGACATCTCCTACAATACCCAGGAGGCTTTTAACCAACAAAGTCAATGGGGAAACCAGATTCACTTAACAATCACATAAATTACTTAACAATTACCTTACCAATTGTCATAAATTTGGGTGCCACCCATTTAACAACTGCATCACTCAGTGACAGAACTTCCAGTCCCAATTGTGGTTATAAATCAAGGACTACCAATAACAGCTTGTTCTTTGTTTACTTGGGCTACAACAAGGTTGAAATTGGGAGCTTTGGTCTATCTTTGCAGAACCTGAAACAAACAAACAAACCCAAAGCTAAATAACAATGGGCTTTTTCAGGGAAACGAAGGGAAAGGGAAAAGGTAAAAAAGAAAAGGGAAGAAGAAAAGAGGATTGTGATTATATACTTCCCTAATTTACTATTTGCCCTATTACATTTTCATTTCCCACTACCTTTTCTTCTTAAAGCTTTTCAACAATCATGATACAACAATTAAATCTTTTTTTCTTGCATCTCTAGGAGGTTGCAGTTAACAATCTTCCAAGTGATTATGAAAAGCCATGACAACATTCTTCTGGATTCTTTCTACCTGGGACAATAGAAATTAAAACTACATTTGTGTAAGAGTCTGCACTGCAGGGAGTATACACAACAGCAACTAAGACCTCATTGTTTCAATTATCCTTTCAATTTAGGAAGCGCAATGGAACTGAGAGACAGAAACACAGTAAGAGCAAGTCAGAACCTATGGTCCATCAGATTTATTTATTTATTTATTTATTAGTGAGATTTATATACCGCCTCACAGTGCAAGCACTCTCTAAGCGGTTTACACCATTAAGCAATGTATATTTACATTGCCCCCAACAATCTAGGTCCTCATTTTACCTACCTCAGAAGGATGGAAGGCTGAGTCAACCTTGAGCCGGTGAGATTTGAACCGCTGACCTGCGGATCACAGTCAGTTAAAGTGGCCTGCAGTACTGCACTCTAACCACTGCGCCACCTCAGCTCTTAGATTCCACCCCAAATTACGAACAAGCTTGATCTCAAAACTCTACCAGAATATAAGTTCAAGATCCACAGACTACAAAGTACCCTCCAAATTGCCAATAACGTTTAATTTCTAAGTGATATAAATTATTGAAAATATGGGGAATAACAAATGAAGTATATTTAATTAATTTAATGTAATGAATTGTTATTTTTGTGCTTCAAAGTTAAGGTTCCTAAAAACTTGAAAAATCCAATTTTTCATCTGGAAAACTTTATTTTCCTCTTGACAATTCAGCCAAACTTTTTACTCAATATAAAAGATTTAGGGTTAGTACTCTGTGCTATGACTCCAAAACCCTGCTGAAAATCTGTGTTAAAATTATGCAAATCTGATATAATTATGCAAATGTGTTCTTTTCCATATTCAATAAATGTATTCTGGGCATTACCTCACTGCTTTCACTCTCTCAGTTTTACCAACCATAGTGTAATCTTACAATTTAGGAAAAAAAACTTTTAAACTAGTGACTGTAAAACCAACCTCAACATATTGCTATCATTTATATTAAAGATCTCAGGATCTGCCTTATAAAAAGTGATTTTATTACTGCAATTGTGATATTACCTACAGTACTCTGTTTCAATATGATGTAACGTGTGTTGTGGTGCGAGGGGGGGGGGGGGCGTTACATATTTTTCAAAGGTCCACAGTGAAAGCAGGGAAATCTTTTTTAGGGAGCTAACTCCATTATCTCAGTCCTATCCCCAATCCACAATTCTACACTGCCAAAGGTGTCTTTTTAATTTTTTTTACAGCATTTATCTCCATGTTATATTAATTCATACTGCAATAGCAGCCTGACCAGCCTGATTTAAAAGCAGTGCAGATGGACTGTTTGTCATGCTAATGTTCAATTCATGCAAATTTTTAGGCCAATATGCCATGCTGTGAAATTCAAAGCCCGGTTACAAGAAAACCCCATTGACTTCACTACATATTTTTTTCTTCACTCCAGTAACTTGTTTTCTGAAATGGTATCCTTACTGTTTTATGCCCGATTAAGCAATCAAACAACAACTCATTCATATACAGAACATATGTCACCGAACTTGGTTCAAATCTATTGGCTCCTGAACTTTCTATGGCTTGGCCCATTTTACGTATTCCCTTTCAACACTTAATGCTTTTATAGCTCACCTTTCCTACAATAATCTCAAGGTGTCATAGCTTATTCTCTCCATCATCGTTTTATCTTCACTACATTCTACTGTGGTAGTTCATATTGAAAGATAATTACTTGCTAAAGATCAAGAGAGGTTTATAGTTGAGTGAGATTTGAACTTGAATCTTAGTAAATCTTAGCACACTACAATTATATTGCAGTAATGCTCAACAAGGCCTTACTATAGGCAGAGCGTGTCTGGGATACAAAGCAATCTGAAAACTGCCAAGTTGAATAACTCATCTTAATTTAGAGCATTTTTTTCCCCAACTCGGCAAATTCTATCTATATTAGAACTGCAACTCCAAAACTCCCAAACAGCTCTGCTATTATTTTAACACAACTGAAGGGGTTGAGTTTGTGGGAGAGTGATTTAAAGAAGGGATACTTTTTTTTATTTCTGTCTTAGTGCAATCTTCCTCAGGCATTTTTTTCCTCATTCTTAGCCAGAGATTTTTAAAACAGTTTGCTACTTTAGTTCCTTTAACTGAAGATGCAATTTGAGGGTCAAATGGATCTCACCAGCTAGCTAGTTTAACTCAGGACTAGTAAGAGGAGAGGGGTTTTTTTCATGAGCAGAAATATAATAAAAAGATAGGTTCTATTAGGAACACTTTGATTTATTAGTTCAGTAGCGCGTCCTCTGAAAACAAATGGATTTAAGATTGGTAAAACATTAAGACACAAAAAAGCAATATGGAAGTACATGATCACATCTGCATGAAGTGGAACACTTTGCATAATGAGACTATTTTCTCTGCTTGTAGTATATTTCAAGGTACTAATTTTCATTCCTAGCTTAGAGAAGAGCGGCATTTTCAAGTAGAAAGGAAAGTAACATTTGCCCAAATGTACCTGCTGCTAAGAATAGGAGAAAATATTCAAATGTTGGAGCAATTTACACCTGCCTCTTCGGTCTGTGCTGAAAAAAAAACGGGCAGTTGAGATATGGTAGACAAGTGGCTCTTTGAATTCCCCAGAAAACAATTTATCAGCAGAAATGTCCATGCTCGTCAGGTTCATCTCATTGGGCTACAACTTTTAGAATAGTAAGTTAATAAACAAAAAAATCAATTCAACTTTAGCAGATTAAATCAGAAAGCATGCATTTAAAGATACTGTTTATTTTCTGGAACATTTTTGAGGAAGCAGATTTCACTAATCAGGAAGGAGAAAAGATTTTAAGTAGTTTTTCCTACTAAACATGCCTGCTATCTTTTGCTTATTATAGAGGACCCAGATTGTTGGGGGCAATAAGCTGAACTCTGTAAACCGCTTAGAGAGGGCTGTAAAGCACTATGAAGCAGTACATAAGTCTAAGTGCTATTGCTATTGCTATAGTGATGCATGTTTCTTTAAACTGTTTAAAAAGGTCTGTCACACGAACATTTAATTAAGTAAATTTATCATTGTTTTTTTAAAAAATACCAAATTTGTGAAGTTTTCAACTAATTTTATCAAACACTTTGTATTACCAACAATCCATAGGCATACTGAATGCCAAGAAGGCAGAAAAGCTGGTAGTAGTTGTTAATGGAAAATACATCCCACTTACCTTCACCACCGGTTTGCATCGCGACGTTTCGCGCAAGTTCCCTCGTGCAATTCTGCTTCTGTGCATGCTCAGTAGTTGGAATCAGCCCGAAACACAGCTGAGAAACTGATCAGCTGTGCTTCGGGCGAAGGAATAAAGATAAGTATAAACCCGGGGGCGGGCGGGAGGGCCCTTCTTTAAGCAGCAGCAGAGGAAAAAACTTCCAAACAGTAAAAAATTCGGGAAAAATTCCAAAAATAAGATGGTGGTGCCCACGGACTGGCACTGACTGAACCGCATCCATGATGCCGTTGTGACATTACCAGCGGGTTGCTACAGGTTCAGTCAATCCGGTCCGAATCGGGAGGAACCCATCCTGTTTCAAACCTATCCAGGAACCTTTCTCTTGTGATGTGAGGCACTTTTGATTCAAAATGGAGTCTCTGACACAGACAAAATGGTGAAAGGGGGCCCTCTAAAGGGAGGACTTTATGCAAGATAATTATAAAAATGACCAATACTTAACCTTGGTTACGTAGCACTCCCACTTCCCTGATTTTGGCAAATGCCTAAATGGATGAAAATCCTTTCTGTAAAAGCTTGATTGGAAAATGATAATTATCAGTCTTCAAGATAGATCAGAGTATAAATCCAAAATCATGTGAATCAGTACTATTTTTATTGCAAAGCTATAGTAGTAGAGTCCTGCAAGTCTGAATTGCTTCCCCCCTCCCCCTTTATCTTGGTGGAGAACTAGGGAAGGTCCTGTCAGAGATATTTACTCAAGTTACATTCATGCCCCTGTCTTCTTTTAATCTGACCGTTGTCTTGGCAATGGCTCTTCCTCATGTCCTTCAAGCCATTCCCTCTGTCCTCTGCAATAATGGATGAAGCATCAAGAAAGAACACCCAGCACAAAATGACGGTGAGTTCTTCTGAAATGGTTCTGAATGGGATCACTGAATGGGATCACCTGGGTGGGTGGGCAATGGCAGCATGTCCCTGAGAAAGGCACTTCAGATGTACTGATAGATATGCAAGGACATCATGGAGAGACACAAGGTGAAAGAATAATAGTGAAGAGAAGGAATTTGCCCACCGCAGCCTTATTCCTATTCTGGTGAGCCATGTCATTTCCAATGGAATTCCTGTTATGTTTGGGGTGACATAAAATGTAATAGTTGTGATTAAGCATGTTGCACAAATGCAACCACTGCTTTTGCATGTGGGTAAACTGGGCCATCACATTATGTTACAGTAGGGTTTATTGATTTATATAAACCAACATATCTACGTTGTATAGTTAATTGCTATATGTTGTTATAACAACTATATTTTGATAAATAGTATTTAAAATTTACTATGTTGTGCAAACCCACCTACATGGGATTAGAGCAGGTTTGCAAGATGAGCAACCAGAGGTACTCCAGATATTGTTACACCTCTGCTATCTTCATGCTGACAGAATCTGTGGCACAAGTTCTGCACAACTGAAGAGAGGAAACACTTTCTTTAATATAAAGTATCTTCAGGAGATTTATCGTATCCTGGAAATTATAAATCTGATGCAAAAAAAAAATGGCACTAAGCATCTCCCTTTTTTCTGTTCTTTAACGAATGGTACAAAAATAATATGAAAAGTATAGATATAGATAAAGGTTCCCCTGTCCTGTCATGCCCAATTCTAGGGAGCGGTGCTCATCTCTGTTTCCTACCTGAGGGAGCTAGTGTTGTCCAAGGATGCTTCTGTGGTCAAGTGGCCAGCCTGACTATATGCTGAGGTGCACAGAATGCTGTTAGTTTCCTACCGAAGTGGTACTTATTTATCTATCTGTATTTGCATACTTTCAAACTATTGGTTGGCAGGAGCTGGGGCGAGAATGGGAGCTCACCCCGTTGCATGGTGCTCGGATCTTGAACTCTAACCTGCTAGTTGACAAGCCCAGCATCTTAACCATTAGGCCACTGCGCTCCCTAAATACTGATATAGTAGTCTGAAAGTTTAAGAGATGCCAATAAAAATAAATTGTGAAGGAAACTACACAGCACAAGTCATCTTACAGAAGAAAAGCTAATGAATAAAGAGGCTATTGATTGCAAAAAAAAAAAATTCCCCTGTTGCAGACTCTGCCTCCCTTAGTGGAAGCTATTTGAGATAGACTGGAAATCTCCAGAAGCAAAAGTAGTTGGAGAGATAGATCTTTAGCTCCTCCACAGGACAGGAGAATACTAGCTTCTGTTGCTACACGGGATTAATCACAAGAGTTCTAAATTTATTACCTGTCACATTTTAAAATTAAAAAACCCACCACATATGTAATTTATTTGTAGGAAATTACTGGGCTTATCAGAAAGTTGCAGAGACAAATTGCTAAATGAATGTTAAATATAACATAACCAAGTTTGTCTGCTTGCTTGTGCATTAGGAAAAGGCCACCCAACTTTCCAAATGTGCCAGATGCGATACATTTCAGAGAACTGACTATATAGGTGCCAAAATCTAGGAATATTTTTAAAAGAGAAAAAGGAAGGAACTTCAAAATCTCTAACTCTCCAATCCGAGCTAAGAGGCCTGAAAACAATGTACACATTATCCTCAGAAATTTCTCAGAAATTAGGGTTAAGAGAAATTCCCATGAATGAGGGGAAGGATTTAAAAGATAAGCATTATTCTTTCTTTCCTTTCCCTTGTGGAATTTACTCATGAGGAAGGCTAGTCCTTACAGTCAGAAACATTCAGAACAAAGAATGTATACTGACCTATTTTAATAATTGTTTTATAATTGGCTTGTTAGTACTTCTTTTGTTTGAGCCAAAAGTTGTAAACAACTCATTAATTTATTTAAATAAATGTTTCTTATTCCACAATTTCTGTCTTAATGCCAACCTCAAAGCGATTTCTAGCAGGGTAAAACCAATCATAAAAACATATTTGAAAATTTGAAATCAGACTCAATGATTGGCCTTTCTCCAATCTGATGTTCTCTCCAGGTATCTTGAGTCTAGAAATCCACAATGGATAGCTAGCAAAAAGAGATTTTCAAAGCCTGCAATTATGGGAACTAGGGAAAAGCTATAATAAATCATGTCTCCTTCAAGTAAGAAGACATCGAAAGCTTAAATGATTAACCTGGCCAGCTGAATGTGATCACAATATAACGGTAAACTGAGAAGTGGCATCCAAGTGGGCATTCGAGACTAAAAGCTCTAAAAGCCATGTAGTTAGCCTATCATTTCTTCTTCCTCGTCTCTGGATATAAATCTCTAAGAAACAGCTGGGTTGGGGGAATGAAATCTGCAAAGAAATTCTGCTTTTTTATTCCGATTCAATGCTATGAATGGATAATACACTGAAATAAGAAGCGGAAAAAACATATTTGAACACCAGTTGCTTTGGTAGATATATCTAAACATTTTTAACTTGCCAAGGGTTTGATCTGGTTTTGCTTGGCTTAAAGGTCCTTACATTATGGTGTTGGCTGTGTTTCAAAAGAACTCTCTTTAGCTAAGTAATCCTGAGCCAAATAGCAGATTAAGAATTCAGAAATAAAGCAATAAACAGAACTACAATAAATCATGCAAAATACGCAGATGGGAAAACTTCAACTTCTAAATCCCGTCTGCATTGACACAGAATTAGGATAATTTAACAAATTAAAATTCTACATTTTGTACATTTTAATACAGTTTACAATGCAGGAAAATATCCAACTCCTTCCTAACTATTTCAAAGGGACCCCAATCAAGAAAAGTGGCAGAAATTAAAATGAGAAATAGAAGAGGAGCTGAAAAATGACTCTACCCACTTACTTTTAGAAATGCCAAATGAAACAGCTATAATACACCCCACTTCTTGCTCTACTAATAAAAACATCAAAAGAGAGCAAACTTTACAGCCTTCATTCCATAAGCATTTGTATTCCCTTCAGAGATAAAACTTTATTCAGAGCCTTTTGAAATCTTGTAATAATAGTCAGGATTTGTCTAACATGAAGCACTTGAAGTATTCCACATGCATTATTCACTTTAAAAATGTTATATCTCTCTTTTGTTCCATAATATTCTTGATAGAGGATAATTGGGACATAATGTAACAATTAATAACATTCAAGATACTTAATATGGGAACATCAACGTCTTCATTCATCAAACTATGCAAATAGAAAAAAGCTTGGTTCAGGAAGGACAGTCACAGAAGAGGTCGCATAAAAGACCTTAGAGAGGGCCTACCAAAGTCTCTTTCCAAATTGAAGAAAACAAGACTTAGATTAATTTCCTAGTGATAGTGAATCCTGGATTCTTTAATGACAAGTACAGCATTTTCTCAGGTTGGTGTGAGAAAAGTTTTATTGCAAAGCTGTCCTATATTACAGAGAGCAGCTTTCTATCTGAAGATGGCTGTATGAAAAGAGAGCAAAAAAGAATAACCCCATCATCCAAAGTTAACATCTAACCAAATAAATCATAGATCATAGTTTTCCCTAGTCTGGGAATACAGCATTTCAGTGGGAATTAGAATAATTACTTTCACATGATGAATAATCCTTTTAAGCTAGCCCGTATACAGTATATTAGACACTAGTAATTAATTCAAGAATATACATACAAACTTGTACATACCTAAGCTCCATAGTAGTAGTTTTACACGTTCTCTATTTAATATTAGAGCAAACTAGGGAATATCAAATGTGTCTTCCCTCAGGAAAGGCAGAAAACAAATATTACCTTCCATCAAATCTGAGCCCAAATTTTCTGTTGCTGTGCAAGACAGTTGTTAAGTGAAATTTGCCCCATTTTATGACCTTCCTTGCCACAATTCTTAAGTGAATCACTGCAGTTGTTAAGTTAGTAATACAGCTGTTCAGTGAATGGCTTCTCCATTGACTTTGCTTGTCAGAAGATTGCAAAAGGTGATCATGTGATCCTGGGACACTGCAACCATCGTAAATATGAACCAGTTACCAAGCATCTGAATTTTGATCACATGACCATGGGGATGCCGCAACATTCGTAAGTGTAAAAAACTGTCATAAGTCATTTTTTGCTGTTATAATTTCAAATGATCCCCTATAAGTAGAGGACTACCTGTAGTAGAAATTAGAAAAGAATAATATGCTGCAGTACTCTAGGTATTTCCCAAGCAGGGGTGAAATCCAGCAGGTTCTAACAGGTTCTGGAGAACCGGTAGCAGAAATTTTGAGTAGTTCGGAGAACCGGTAGCGGAAATTTTGAGTAGTCCGGAGAACTGGCAAATACCACCTCTAGCTGGCCCCAGAGTTGGTGGGAATGGAGATTTTGCAATATCCTTCCCCCAGGAGTGGGGTGGGAATAGAGATTTTGCAGTATCCTTCCCCTGCCATGCCCACCAAGCCACACCACGCCCACCAAGCCACGCCCACAGAACCAGTAGGTAAAAAAAATTGATTTCAACACTGTTCCCAAGGCACCACAAACCAGTGTACAGTTGTGTTCAAAGCTTTGATTCTAAATTCTCCTGGCATTCCAACCAGAAAACTTAAATATCTACAGCAGCCTTTCTTAGTGGGCTCTAGATAAACTGGGACTGAGATTCTGGTTGGTTAGGAATCCTGAGATTTATAATCCCAAATTATCTGGATGCCACATTGAAGAGAATACTGAGAACTGTCTTCACCTTTACTTATTATCTCAGCTTGCTCTGCTCAGAGTCCTTTTTTATTAAATTGGTCAGCCTCCCTATTATCAGTAATGAATATTATGTTGCCATCTCTGTTTTCAGATATCACTAGCTAAATATTCTTATATAATCCTTAGCCAGGAAAAGACAGTTACAATTTCCCCAACTTAAGCCCTTTTAGATCTATCATTATAACGCACATCTGTTTTAGTCTTTTTTGGCACTACAGTATTATCATGCAGAGAAAATAACTACCTCACTCTTAATTTACAATATCTATCCCTGCTACAGTGCCTCAATACAATTCCTACATGCCACAAACCACTGAGCAAATAATTAAGTATAAATATCTATGGAAATCTGTAGGCATATTGTGGCAATAGGTTTGTATTTGTGAGGAATGACAATATGTATTAAATGGGTTGAAAAAGAGGTGAGGCTGTAGTTAGGCAGCAATATTTCTTAGTCTCTTCTGAAATGTCAAAAAACAGAAGCAGCACATACGGCAATACTTTGGAAATGACGAGGACCACTTTTGTATGGGGCTAATTTAAAGGGTCACAGCTTACATCCAGGCATTTCAGGAAGAAAATGGGGGGAAACAAAACAACTATCCAATAAAAGATCTATTTTTTCTATAGACTTTCTTCTCTTTTTATCTCCTGGATATTGCAAAAACAGAGCCAGATTCATCTGGCTTATTAGGTATACATAGCTTATCGTCCATCTGCTTATCCTCCCTGTGTGCCTCCAGTGGAAAATCATATAATAATCTCAGCAGATGGATGCACTTGGTTGACCCTGTCTAGCCTTAGGGCATGAGAAAAAGAGGACTACTTCATATTTGGATGAAATAATTTCAGGGAATTCCCAGCCAATAGGCTATACTGGGAAGCTAAGAAACATCCTAGAAGAAAGCCATGGCAAACCACTTACACTGAAAAAACTGTAGATATCTTCTTGAAGTCAACAGAAGTCAGCAATTCAATTTAAATCCAATGGGTTAATTGTATTAGGTGAAGCCAAGGGAATTAGGATTTAGCACTATGGAGATGGCCTTGAAAAAGAAATTCAGTGACTATCCTGTAAGCATCAATGTAGCCTAAATAACCAGGAGGAAATGAAGAAAAGCCTCTAGAATAATGGGCGTCAAACTCATGGTGTCAAGTTGCAGTCATGTGACGTATCACGATGTTTTCCCCCTTTATTGAGCTGGGGTGGGCGTGGTCTGGGTGTGACACATCCGGGCCACATGCCACCAGTTTGACACCTCTGCAATTTATCCCACCGTGATTCTCTTCAGTATAAGAAAGAAGAGAGGAATGAAGAATCTATGTTGCACTTTCAAGATGCTACGATTACTCTATAACAACAAATTCACAATAGTTTATACAGTGTCTATTTCCTGACTTGATCAACACTGAAGCCTCACAGGTTGCTTTTATTAACACCAAACATGTATAGCTTTGTTTCACCACTTTCTGAAAATTCAGGAAGTGATTTTTTAAAAAAGCTTATTTTATTAAAGAAAATCCAAAGATGTCCTCAGGGTCAGATGACCAACAAGTGCATTCAGAGTATGCTGACTTATCCAGATCACCATCATTCAGGCAAAATCCTCATCCCCCCCCCATTTGGGTCTTCCCAACCCGAGTATATACCCCTTCCATTAGAATTGGAAGCAAGCAGGAACAAGTCTTAAGAGCCACTTGCTGTTTTATAGCTTATGAAATGATTCAATGGACCACAGGCAAGTGTTGGAACAACACTTGTCTATATACCTTATGTACAGAGTCTTTAACTCCCTGATACTACCTTTCTCTCTTAATATATAAATCTTGGCTGGCTTTCTTACCTTTCTCATTCAAGTCAGAATACCCAGAAATGAACACTAGCGCTGATTCAGAAGACATTGATTTGAAAGCCATTCACTTTGAGTGAATGGCTGCTGGCCAAACTGGCTTCATGGAAGAGGAAGAGGCTTGAATGAGGAGCCCAATTATTATTTGTCCTGCCGTACTGCACTGTAGCCAGTAAAAAGCTATCTTGCATAGCATGTGTAATGGTGGAAGCTGGACTAACATGTTGGTGCAACAGCATTACAAGGCAGCCATAGTTCACACACGCCTGTCACCTGTTCCCTGATCCTACAAGATATAGACTTTTCTTAATATGGAGGTACAATTGTGAAGAAACAGCACATACAAAATATTCTTTTTGCCATGCTGTTGTTCACAGGTACTTATCAGGAAATAAAAAATGATTACTGTAATTTAAAATAATGGATTAAGAACACTGGTTTAAACTTTCTAAAATCTGAATAGTTTTTTTGGCGGGGAGGGCTATAGGAAGATGAGAGGTTTTTAAAAATGTGCTAAAACTGACGCTTAAAACATCTTTTTAATCCCTCAAGTGCACAAAAAAGAGAGATCTTGGGTTGCTCCAGGAATTATACCCAGCTGCAAACTGTAGGTTGTCAAATATGGCTTTAAAAGATCAAAGGAATCGTGAAATATACTACTGCAAAGGAAAGAAGAAAAATACTTCCCTTCTTAAACAGTAAGCCCTGCCCATTCAAACAACATGAATGAATAAAAATTAGAAATCCATGAAAAAATGCCCAGCATTTTAAGTAAGAGTACAGGAGACTGACACTGAGCCAAGAAATATCTTACTTAAATTTGCAACAATCCTAGACAAAGCATTTCTGTCTCTGTTTCCTCATGCAGTATTTTGTATATTATTACTCTCTTGTTTCATGGGACTTTTAATATTTGAAAATTATTAGTTGCCAAATTTAGCTTTTCCAGAACCTTTTCATGTCTGTTTCAAAAAGAAACAAGTTTCATTCTTATAATTAGAAATGTATTGAAAACACAATGGTCAATGAAATTGCAGAAATCTAAAGAGTTGTTAAATAAGACAGAGATAGTGGCAAGGGAACAGAATACTTGTTTGTAATCCAAGAAACATTTAAATGTGCTTATTGAGCACAAAGGGATTTAAGCTAGAATGAACTTGTCTGGGATTGCCTGTTTGTTGATTGCCTGTGAAGGTTCTTGCCCCTTCCCATGACTAATTAAACAGCCTTAATTATGAAAAAGATAAATACTACAGGTTAAGTAATGCAAAATTGGCTATAGAATTCTGCTATTTGAATTGGAAGTGGCAGCCCTCCACGACAGTCCCAGTTTCTCATGTGGCTGCTTGGCAAAATTAATTGGCCATCCTTGGTATAAATGCAGATATTTTCAATAAGTGGCATTAATTTTTTACGCTTTCAACAAAACATAACATGTTTTCAACAAATGGCATTAAATCCATCCAAATCTACATGCAACTAAAATTCTCACTGTCATAATCTTTACCTGGGAAAATGGTACATCATAGAACAACAATTTTTGAAACCAGCTACCTCAAATGGGCTAACTTAACAAAATCTGTCTAAAATCCAGGACCCCTGACTTCCAAGGAAATGAAATTTGGGGAAGTTGTGGCTGTGTGCTAGTGGACATTGCTGCACTGCTGCTGTGATCTTTCTTTTCCATGTTCTGTGAGAGTTTTATTTGTCCCTTTTCCGGCACACAAACATGCAAATGTATCTATATTCTATCTTTATTCAGGAACTCAAAGCACATACATAGTGCTCCATTCTATATTTCTTTACAATTCTGTGGTGTAGCTTGGGTTGAAAGTCACCAAGTGATCTGCTGTGGCTTCAGATGGGCGTAGAAAATGGATCTCTTTGGTGTCAGTCCAATACTTTACCCTAACCCCAACCCTAACCCTTGGTCTTTGCCCATTTCATTTTTCAATTGCTTCCTAGTTTGAAACTGAGTGTAGGCTGGCCCCTCCTTCGGCTACCAGAGATCACATAGACCAGTCACACCCTAGCTCTCAGGAAGTCATGTGATTCTATTTTTAAACAGTCTTTGTCAGCTTCTTATGACTCAATGGAGGAGCCAGGAGGGATTTTAAACTGTTCTGAGGTGAAAATAGCAATGTACGGCATTGTGGTTAAAAAAAATTAAATTCAAATAAAATATTGTCAGCATAATTTTGTTACATGAAAAGACGTTGTGGTCAAGAAGTGACACTAAACGTTGTCAGAATGCCGCTAGGGGAAAAAATGAGAAACAGAGGATGAAAGGGCTGTATGTTGCCAGAATCACAAGGAAAGGTACAGAATGACAAAACAAGAAAAGAGGGAGAAGGGAAGGGAAGATCAACATGACAATATGTGGTAAACACTGATTACTGTGAGAGTTTGTCAATACGACAATATTCACCTTCAACAAGAGAAACTCAACAGAGCGATGCAAAACTCATGATTTTCACAATGTAATATTTCTGCTGATGTTGGTGCCATAAAGATTGCCCTCACTGTTGTGCATTCCTATTTTCTAGAGAAACCACTAATTTCTGCTGTATTCAGAGAAAGATCAGGATAGGCAACTTCTACCTAATGAACTCCTGAATTTGGGTGTATGACAACTCACCATAGTCGACTCACCATAGCCAACTAGCTTTGGGACAACTTGCCATAGGAGAATTGCAGCAGGCCTTGTCTTACTTTTGATTTGAACATTCTCAAGTTAGAAATTCTCAAGGCAGGAGTGAGCCAGAGCATGGAGTCCCAGAGGCGCATAAGCCAAGGCATGTGCTCCATCAGCCAAGCCGTGGAGCAAGAATGGAACATCGGGGTAGTCCATGCGTGGATCCAGGCCGAGGGCCAGATGCTCTGCTGACATCCAGGTACCGGTTCCGCACCTCCAGCCTCATCAAATGCACAGGGCTGGAAGGGGAAGCAGTGGGCTTGGGGTTCTTCGGTGGCTTCATTTTAAAAGCAGATTGAAGTTGGATGTGTTGCTTGATTTGGGAAAGCCTGTATCACAGTTGAATGATCAATTTGCACAAAGCTCAAGTTTAGGGGCTTACAGAGATTTATCCTAGCTCTGCTGCTCTCTCTTTTTTTAACATAAAAAGGACGGTTTTCAGGAGCGGCAGATATGGTGGGCGCTAAACCTGAAGGCTGCTCCTGTCAGCCCGCTTTTTTTCCACATTTGGCTCTTTGTGGCAGAGTGGGAGCAAACTGGCTAATCCCAGAAATCCTTAAGGAATCCATCACTTACTGGCTGGGAAAATGCCACGGGACCAAATAAGAATTCTTCCCAGCTGAGTAAATAGTAAATAGGCCCGGAAAAATCGGTGACCTCTTTTAAAAGGAAGCTGCTGAAGAGCCCCAAGCCCATTGATTCCCCTTCCAGCCCTGCATTTGGTGAAGCCAGAGATCCAGGACCGATACCTGGATGTTAGCAGAGTAGTTGGCCCTCATAGCCAGTGTGCCAGGAAGAAGCACGGGCAGCAACACATCTCCTCTTGCAGATACACCACGTCCTCAGCCTGGATCCGCGCAGGGATAATCTGAGTGTGCTGCACTTGCTCCACGGCTTGGCCAATGGAGCAAACACCTTAGCTGATAGGCTGCTGGGACTCCATGATCTGGCTCACTCCAGAGCCTTGAGGACTTCTAACTTGAGAAGGCTCAAACCTAAAACAAGGCCTGCTGCGATTCTTCTGCGGCAAGTTGTTTTGACAAGTTATCCTGCACTGAGTTGGCCATGGTGACTCAGTGGCGAGTTATCCTATTCGGCCTCAATTTATATTGCAATGAGAACTGATTGCAAATAAGTTCAGGAACAACATCAGACAATACAATTGCCTCTTCCAAATGACATCCTTTAGTGTCATCTCAGACCCCATTTCAAGGGATGGTAGACAGAAGTCCCCCAAGACTATTAAGTTTGGAGAAATGAACACACAATTTAATCCTGCAAGGTTGGTGCACCTCAGGTCCCTTCAATTAAACAATTCATCTCTCAGAGCCACAGAAATGTGCCTTCTTTGTAACAGCATCTGCCCTCTGGAATGAATTTCCTCCTGAGATCTGCAGTTGTTCAGAACAGCTGTGAAAATCTAGCTTTTCACCCAGGCCTTTGGCGAGGGAGAGTAAAACTCATTCTGTTTATTATCCTTTATATCCTTATTTTTATGTATTATTGATATCAATTGTAATTTATTTTATTGTTGTGGGAATCACTGAAAACCAGGCAGAATAAGTGTATTATTATTTTGGTTGGTCACAGTCAACCAGATGGATGTGACATTTTATCCACCTATTAAGTATTAAGTCCTATCCAAAGGCCTGGGATAAGCAGATATTGTTTGATAGTATTAAAGGTATTGTCAAAGATCTAGGCTATTGCAAATAAAGTTGCCTTTTGAAATTGACTTATGGTGAATTTATCAATACTGATGGTGTTAAAGTGATGTTTCAGAGTTTTGCAATTGCCCCCAGGGCATCTATTACAATTGGTACTATTTTTGCTTTCTTTTGCCAACGTCTTTCCTTTTCTATTCACAGATCTTTGTATTTTCTCCAGTTCTTTCTCTTCTATTCTGCTTCTTTGGGTACTGTAATGTCTACTCTACAGACTTTCTTTCTTTCTTTCTTTCTTTCTTTCTTTCTTTCTTTCTTTCTTTCTTTCTTTCTTTCTTTCTTTCTTTTCTTTTTTTCTTCCTTCCTTCCTTTCTTCCTTTCTTCTCTTATATATTTAGAATATACATCAACATCAATACATGAACAGTGTGGCATCTGGGTATCGTTCATTTTGGGACAAATGTCAATAATAATATTAATGGTATTTGTTACATTAATCAAACTTATGAAATCCTAGTATTAATATACATATTTGTTTTAAAGTTGTTATTCAATATTTCAATGTTCCATTTTAATGCCAATCACAATATTATTTGAGTTTACATTATTATTTGAGTACTGCCCTCTTTCAACCTCTAATCTTTCCCTCTAGTTATTGCTCTTATTCTATTGTATGAAAAATATATGTGCTAATATGTGCTCTTGAACAGGCAAAATCAAACTTCAATTTCTTTTTTTAATATTCCAGTTGTAAGCCATTGCTAAGTTTTATCTTTATCCTTCCTCCCCTCAATCTTTTGTAGAAATTGATCATGTAATACAGATAGTCCTCGACTTACAACAATTCATTTAGTGACCATTTGAATTTACGTCAGTGAAAACAGTAACTTATGACCATTTTTCACACTTACATTTATTGCAGATCCCCATAGTCACGTGATCAAAATTCAGCGCTTGGCAACTGATTCATATTTATGATGGGTGCAGTGTGTCCTGGAGGTCATGTGACCATCTTTTGTTTCATGTACATTCAGTAAATTCCCATTTTTAATCTGCTTCAATGCTACTCGGTTATTTTTTAGATAATCAAACAATGCATGCTTTTCTTTTTCAACAGTTTGTTTCATTTGAAGTAAACCTCTGCTCCCATTTCTGCAGGATTGGTATAATCTATCAATACTACCATGGGGTTATAATGCATAGCTGAAGAGTTTTCTTGTTTTTTGATCCAAACTATCCAATTCAGTATATATCCATTTAATAATTCCAGATGTGATGGTATTTCCATTGTTCAATTTTGCCTTTAGCAATTTCCACACTCTTTGGATGCATTTTTACTAATTTCATTTTTAATTTATCTATGCTTGATATTGTCCCACTATAAAATGCCCGGATACTTGTAGGCTTAATCCTGATGGCTAACTATATTCCAAGGAGAAGCATTTTTTTCAAAGTATTACAATGAAGCACACTATAAAGCTATAATCTGTAATCTAACTAAAATTTACTACTTGGTAATTTTATTAAAATGAAACAGAGAGATTAACAGCTTCAAATTTGGTTTCTATATTTAACAACAGCTGATAGGAAAGCAATATTACATAATTATGAAAAAGGTGGTGCTAAAATTAACAGAGGGGCATATAAAAACAAGACAAATAATTAATGTTAAAAAGCGAACATTTAGAAAAATCCATAAGAAATGGTTTTTCTACCCATTATTTGAACTATACACTTAACAATCAAGTTGACCTACAAATAGTTTTTTTTCATTTAAAAAAGGCTTACTTTTTTAAAATCACTGAACATTTGCAGCAATTAAAGATGAAACTAAGCAGAACAAATGCAAATTAAGAAAAATAGTTGAACCTTTGGGCCCCTTTCAACTGAATGCTATGATTCTAACAGTATATTATAATACAATTAACACAGCCCCCCCCCCAAAAGCTAGGTACTCTCACCACTTCTCTTCTCTCTATATACCAATGACTGCATCTCAAACGATCCATCTGTTAAACTACTGAAGTTTGCAGATGATACAACAGTGATTGGTCTCATTCGAGACAACGATGAAACCGCAAACAGACGGGAGGTTGAACAACTAGCCTCGTGGTGTGACCAGAACAATCTGGAACTGAACACACTCACAACCGTAGAAATGATGTTTTCTAGTTTGGATAATGAAATATCTGCAAGAAAATAACCAAGCTCAGAAAGCACCAAAGATCCTCATTTCATCCCTGAGCTATTGAGATTGGCAAATGTGTCTAATAAGAGGATCCATTACCTGGCCTGAAAACCAATCAAAAAAGGTTAAGCTATATTTTACTATCAAACTGGAAGAAAATACTGAATGTGATACCAACAGGGTTTTGTCATAGGCTAGTACTTGACCAGATGGAGGAAACAAATAAGCAGATGGCACAAAACCATATGGAAATGTTAGTAGATAACAGAAACAACAATCAAGATTCAAGTGGGAATAATGCATTGAATTGTTATAGTATAGTACAGCTTGATTTCTTAGCTCAGTTTGATACAGTTTGTAGATAATCGTTTATGATAAAATATATTTCAGAAAGTCTACCAGTTGCAATCTGATCAATAAATAGCAATAGCGCTTAGACTTATATACCACTTCACAGTGCTTTACAGCCCTCTCTAAGCAGTTTACAGAGTCAGCATATTGCCCCCAACGATCTGGGTCCTCATTTTACTGACCTCGGAAGGATGGAAGGCTGAGTGAACCTTGAGCCTCTGAGAATTGAGCTGCCGAACTGCAGCCAGCAGAAGTAGCTTGCAGTATTGTATTCTAACCACTGCACCACCACAGTTCAAATAATACTTAAACAAATAACAGATTAACAAATTAATAACAGTAATGCAAACCAGGTCTCCAAAGATATAATTTATCCAATTCTGCTTTGTTCAACTTCAGCTTTGCTTTTATGTGCAAACCCACATACTTTGTTGTTTCTGCTGCAAACATACTTTCAGAAACTATTCCTCTGAAAAATGACACCATAATTGTCAGTCATGTGGCAGACTAAAGAACTCAGCTGGCACTTCTTATGGGAAAATTATGTTGCTTTTGACCTCTTGCTTACTATTAATTGCCCTTTCCTGCTGTTTTATTTTCGCTTATGGATTGTTCCCTTTCTAGGTGCTCACTTTTCAGCTACTACAACTGTTAATCAGACTTCCAATTAGCAAGACTGAAACTCTCCCGTGTTGTTAAGTGGGTGAAAGATATACACATGTATACATATGCCATTGTTAAAGCTCAACTCCTACACTCTTTCCCTGCATTTCCTCCTAACTTACTTCATGTTTGGATCCTAAATAGCCTAACTGGCAATTAAGATTCATTTTCTATAAACTATCTACAGCACAGAGAGCACCTGTGATGCAGTATGGACAAAATATTATGTGGCCAAGTGAAAAAAAAACCCCAATTATTTAGAAACAAATTTTTATCTTGCCTTTCTTCCAAACAATGTTTGTACAATCATCAAGTTCAATGAGTAATAAAAGATCTCTTAGGACAATTATCTCTTAGGACAGTGATGAGAGAACCTTTTTTGACTCGGGTGCCAAAAGGGTACACACATGCACGATAGTGCACGCGCGGGTGCCCACACCCATAATGCAGTGCCCTCCCCCTGCACATGCACACAACCCCTATGCTGCCCCCCGTGCATGCGCCCAACCCCCGTGCTCCCCACACACATGCCTAAGGCCTCACTGAAGCTTCCGGTAGACCCGTTGGGCTGTTTTTCACTCTCCCCAGGGTTCAGGAAAGCCTCCTAAAGCCTGGGGACAGTGAAAAATGGCCCAATGGGCCAATCGGAAGTTTGGAAACAAAACAGAAGTGGAGCTACCCTACTATTACCTTCAGATAGTTGCAACCAAGCCTCACACATCTCAGCTCATTTCTTCAGCTGGCAATGCTTTCCTGAAGGCCTCTGTAGTCGATAACAGAGCTCTGGATCAATCCAGTTCTAAAGGCCTTTCCTGAAGGCCTCTGTAGCCGATAACAGAGCTCCAGATTGATCCAGAGCTCTGTTATCGGCTGCAGAGGCCTTCAGGAAAGCATTGCCGGCTGCAGAAGAAATGGGCCGAGGTGTGGGAGGCCTGGCTGCAACTGTCCAAAGCCGAAGAAGTTCCTGAAGACCTCTGACAGACCTCAGCGAAAAGGAGACTGGGGGTGAGCACACAAGTGAACTTCCGGTTGGCCTGTTGAGCCGTTTTCGCCGTCCCCAGGCTTTAGGAGTCTTTCCTGAAGCCTGGGGAGAGCGAAAACAGCAGAAAAGAAGGCCGAAAACCAGCTGGCCAATGTGCGTACATGCGCTGGAGCTAACAAAGAGCAACGCCTCGCGTGCCCTCAGATATGGCGCCACGTGCCGCCTGTGGCATGCGTGCCATAGGTTCGCCATCACTGTCTTAGGAGAATTCAACATGGCAGCTTAGTTTGTTGTCTCCTGTAGAGTTCCTAGCTGATCCTGAAGTCAATGCAATAATAATTCCGTCCTGGACTGCAATGATTTGGCAATAGAAGCAGATTTATCTTTGGTCCAAACTACAGTACAGCCATCACAATCCCTGATTGATTTTTTCCCTCTACCCTTTCTATTCCCACAGCAAAGGCAAGGTCCATTGGCTGGCTTACCTGGTCAAATCTATCAATGTCTACTTTTTCCTTAGGACTGTTTCTTCCTTACAGTTTCTTAGGGACTGTTCCTTCCCAACTGTTTTCCTTTGTCTCCCTTAAGTTTGCATATATGGATGTCTTTACATCCTCTGCTCATATTCTCTTGTCCTTCCTTCCTTCCTTCCTTCCTTCCTTCCTTCCTTCCTTCCTTCCTTCCTTCCTTCCTTCCTTCCTTCCTCCCTCCCTCCCTCCCTCCCTCCCATCCATCCATCCTTAAGCTTTGATGTTACAATGATTAAAACATAGGAAACCCATTGTGGATCCACAAAAGCTTAGCATTGGTTCAGATCAGGGGTGAAATGCTCCCGGTTCGGGCGGGCCGGATGGTCGTCATAGAGCCGGTAGTGATCACAGCGTGAGGCTTCCCCCACCCCCCGGACGCCACCCTTTGGATTCTTTTACCCTCTGCACATGCCAAAGCCAGAAGCGATCGCAGCGTGAGGCTTCCCCCACCCCCCCGGACACCACCGTTTGGGTTCCTTTACCCTCTGCACATGCGCAAAGCATTCTGCACATCCGCAGAAGGTAAAAGAACCCAAATGGCAGCATCTGGGAGGTGGGAGAAGCCTCACGCTGCGATCGCTACCGGCTCTACGATGACCGACCGGCCCACCCGAACCGGGAGCATTTCACCCCTGGTCAGATTCAAAGAAGTCAAGAAATCTGCAGATAGATTCCAATTTGTATACATTACTGCAATAATGTAATACTGTGCTAATTATTGTAGTAATATAGCAGTGTAGCTGCCTACATCATTGCAGTAGAATGGGCACAATATGGGGAAGAAAGAAAGTATGCATAAATAGAGAGAGGACTAGGATGGAATAGTGGTATCTTGACAGAAGAGATGGGGAAAGCATGATGACCAGGAAGCGACTCCACAGTCTTTATGAGCCATTGCTGGATCAAAAAGCAGAAAAAAGAAACTGATGACCAGCTGAATTTAGCAGCCCAAAATAGAATGGATGTGCAGGGCCATAGAAAGTTGCTGAAGAGGATGGAGAATAACAGGTATTCTCAACCATGGATATTACTAAACCAGAATGAAGAGTAGTAGACCAACTGCTTGGAAGAGTCCAAGACAACGCAAGATGGAAAATAGTAGTTTTGAAGCAGTGAAGCAGGCCATGGATGAATTTATAACAGACTAGGAATAGTGGAGGGTGATATTCATCATCCATTCTTGCATTCAAGGAATGGGGCCTATACAGGCAGTCCTTGACTTACAACAGTTTGTTTAGTGACTGTTCAATGTTACAACAACACTGAAAAAAGTGACTTATGACCATTTTCATAGTTATAACCGTTGTAGCATCCCCATGGTCATGTGATTTACATTTGGATGCTTGACAACTGACTCACATTTATGACAGTTGCAATGTCCCTGGATCAGGTGATCACCTTTTGCGAATTTCTGACAAGCAAAGTCAATGGGGAAGCCAGATTCACTTAACAACCTAATTTAACAACTGCAGTGCTTCACTTAACAAATGTGGCAAGAAAAGTCCTAAAATGGGGCAAAAGTCACCTAACAAATTTTTCACTTAGCAACATAAATTTTGGGCTCAATTGTGGTCATACGTTGAGGACTACCTGTACTGGTGATGGGACAAGCAGAAAATAAGACTTTAATCCAATATCTCTTAAAAGGGTTCTTGTAAGAGTAAAAAAGAGGAGATGAGCAGTAAGGTATGCTGCCCTAAAATGGTCACCTAACATCAAAAACATCATCAAAAAAGCACAACAAATGTTCTTTCTGCGCCAACTCAGGAAGCTCAAACTGCCCAAGGAGCTGCTGATACAATTCTACAGAGGAATTATTGAATCTGTCATCTGCACCTCTATAACTGTCTGGTTCGGTTCTGCAACCCAACAAGACAGACACAAGACTTCAGAGGATAATCAGAATTGTAGAAAAAACAATTACTACCAATCTGCCTTCCACTGAGGACCTGTATACTGCACGAGTCAAAAAGAGGGCCGTGAAAATATTTACTAACACCTCGCATCCTGGACATAAACTATTTCAACTCCTACCCTTAAAATGACACTATAGAGCATTGCACACCAAGACAACTAGACACAAGAACAGTTTTCCCCCGAACGCCATCACTGCTAAACAAATAATTCCCTCACCACTGTCTAACTGTTCACTAAGGCTGCATTACTATTACTATTAGTCTTCTCATTGTTCCTATCGCCCATCTACTCCCACTTATAACTTGTTGCTTGTATCCTTACGATTTATATCAATATTGATTGTTTCCTGATTGCTTATTTGTATCCTATGACAATCATTAAGTGTTGTTCCTCATGATTCTTGACAAATGTATCTTTTCTTTTATGTACATAGAGAGCATATGCACCAAAGACAAATTTATTGTGTGTCCAATCACACTTGGTTAATAAAAAATTCTATTCTATTCTATTCTATTTCTTTGGAGGAAAATCAAGCTAGAAATGTTTTATTTTTAATGCATATAGGATAAGTTTTTATCTTGGTAAACTGGCAGAGATTAAGCAAGGGTAGGAGAGAAGGGAGTCATGCTTTTTCACAAGCATGGAAAATAAAACTACTTTATATACCCTAGCTATCCTCAGACCTAGGCAAATGGTCCATGGCTAAGGAAGATGAAAAAAGCGCACTTCAACACACCTGAACAGCTCTATATTAGGAAGTACTGCTGTACATAATAAGGATAACAGAGATAAATAGAAAGAAACTTTCAAAAAATAATAGTCCAATAAAATTTCTCATTCATTAATTTAGAATGTGTTTTTGGAACGGTCTTTTGTTTAGAAGGCTAATATTTTTATAATCACAGCTTTACAATCAAAGCAAAGCTCCTTTCCATTCCTTAGCATTTTTTTTAAATTTATGAACTCTCCTAAATTGGACCTCCATCATAGACAGATTTCAAGTTCTGACAAACTGTTCTTGTAAGTTGCCATTCATTTTTGCCAGCACATTAAGTAGGAAATAGGTAGTTTGTATCAGTCTTAAGGAGATAGGTGTAAAATTGATTATCCAAATAATTTCTATACATCATCTGAGTGACTGTAGGATACAATGAAATATCTATGCTGGTTGTCTTAGTTTTAGAGATTATTTTTTTCAAAGAGGTTATAAAAATAGGAAAGAAGTATAAACAAGTTCATCATTGCTAATCACTAGATTAAGGTGACCAGATTTTCACTTTGGTAAAGCGGGACACCATTGATGGGGGGGGGGGGGGCGGACAAAAGACTTCAGGAAGGACTTTCATTACTTCCCGGATTTCGCTCCAAAACCTCAAGCTCTCCTCCCTTCCTTCACTTAGCAGCCCCACCGCCCCGCTCCACACTTAAAGACCCTTACCGCTGCCATGGCCTCACACGCTCAGCCCCGCTTGACGGCAACAGCCAGGAATGGGCTTCCAGAGGCATAGAGGGAGCAGCGGCTTTGGCGGGTCTGGCCGTGTCCTTTCCCGGGTGGGGAAGGAGAGGAGGCGTGGGGCACCTGCCGGACGCTGCCCCGGAGAGAAGACCAGGCCCGGCTGGCAAGGGCCAGGAAGGATTTTTCCCGCCAGCTAGCTTGTCCTCCGGGCCAGACGCAGCAGAGGCGAGCCCCGGCCATGGCAGCGGTAAGGGCTGCGATGAAGGGGGGGTGTTTGGGGGGAGTGCACAAAGCTGCAGCCTCTGCTGGGTCTGGCAGCTGGCCCGGAGGACAAGCTGGCTGGCGGTGCGGGAAAAATCCTTCCTGGCCCTTGCCAGCCGGGCCTGGTCTTCTCTCCGGGGTGGTCCGGCGGGTGCCCCACACCTCCGCTCCTTCCCCCCGTGTGGCAGACCTGGGAAAGGACATGGCCAGACCTGCCAAAGCTGCTGCTCCCTCTATGCCTCCGGAAGCCAATTTCTGGCTGTTGCCGTCAAGCGGGGCTGAGCTTGCGAGGCGCTGAACTGGGCCCTTGGGCACGTCAGAGCGCGGTGGGGGGTTTTCCCTGCCCGGCCCGGAGCTGTTTCCCTCAAGATCCGCTCGAGGGAAGCGAGGCGCTTTGCGCAAATTCAAAAAGCGGGACTTTTTTGAAACGCCGCGGACGCGGGACAATTTGTTTAAAATCGGGTCTGTCCTGCCAAAAGCGGGACGTCTGGTCACCTTACACTAGATAGCATAGAAAAGAAGAAGTTGAAAAAAAGAGAAGAGTGTATATTAATTATTAAGAACATGTCAAAAGTTAATTTGACTACTTGCAGTCCACTCCAACAGACTATCTTGAAAATATAATTAATGCAAGCTCAATGAATCAAACACCAGCTATCATTTTACTTTACCTTTCCTGCCCACCTTACCACTCTTATGTAAATATTATATTTATATCCTGCCTTTGCTACAGAAACTCTAGACATACATATTCTCTTTTCCATGCCCACCTCCCCCCCCGCACACTAATAATGCAATGGAATAGGATTAGATGAGGGGGATATGACTGTGGAGGAGTAAATCAAGGGATCTTCCCCTTGCTGTTGGTAATAGAGTGTGGGATGGACAAATTCTCCCATCAGTGCCCGTAATGGTAGCTGATCAGGAGAGTGATAGTTTTGCTTTTTATACCAAATCTTAGAATGCAATTTAGTGCTTATCCTGAAATATGAATGGAATCTCACATATTGTTCAAAATTGGATCACTCTATCTTATTGCATCATAGCTTAAACTAAACCAGAAGCAGAAGGTCCACTGACACAACAGCTGTAACTGGGGAAAAAAACTTTGAAAAATTCTAAAAACAATTCTAATTTTCTAAAAATTAGAACAGAAGACTATGTTCCATAGCAAACAAGATTACTGTTTATAGACTGCATCAGAGTTCAAGATGTAGTTACTTTTCAGTATTGAAATCATAACTGTTCCTCTTGGCGGATAACAGCTGGGGGGGAAGCATGGAACTTTGTTTTTATATATGATAACTGCATCAATATTTGCACAAAGATGGAAAGACTGGCAATATCTATAATGGAGGAATGACTGAAGATGATAGAACTTGCTGAGATGTCCAAATTCTGATTGTTTGATTAGACAAAAGATGACATTGCTAATTGGAAACTCCTTATGAGTTTTTTGCATAAAACAGGAAAAAAGAGAAATTATTATCTGTGCTTTTCACAACTAGATAGGATGGATTATAGAAAGGAAGGAGTCACTATGTACCTTTATAAAAAGAGGTTAAAATCATACCTATGACTGCTGTAGAGAAGATCAGGAGACACTTCTTTTCATTTTATTTATTTATAAAATTTATAAGTAACTTTAAAATTATAACTTTATAAGTAAAATTTACAGGTAACTCTGGGCAGCTTACAGTTACATCTAAGCTAAAACATACAATCAAACGTTAAAAACCAGAGATACATGGGGAGGGCGGGGGCAGGTGGGATCGTTATTACTCAATCAACCACTCCGTTGTGCTGTTCCCTGACTGGGCCCCCAAGCCAACTGGTAAAGCCACATCTTTAGGCCCTTACAAAAAGATAGAAGGGTTGGGGCCAACCCCACATTGGGGGACAAGATGTTCCCAAAGGCAGGAGCAACATCAGAGAAAGCCAGACATCTTGGACCCCGCCAGCCAGAAAATTGGGCTGATGGAACCCACAACATGCCTCCTCTGCCATCATGAGTGGTACCAGACAATGACAATGGGGTAAGACGATCCCTCAAGAAACCTGTACCCATACATAAAGGGCTTTAAAGGTGATCACCAACACCTTCAATTGCACCGGGAAGCAATCTGGTAACCAATGCAGCTCACGGAGCAGTGGTGTTACAGGGGCCATTCCTGAGGGCCCAAAACTACCTGTGCTGCTACACTCTGCACCAGCTTCTGCTCTTCAAGGGTAGCCCCATGTAGAGTGCATTACACTAGTCAAGTCATGAGATGACTAGTGACCGAATGACTGAGCACAGGGAATCCTGGTCCAGGAAAGGCTGTAACTGGTGCACAACACAAAGTTGTGCAAAGGCTCCCCTAGCTGCAACTGCCACCTGTTCAAGCTAGGAGGGAATGGGCAATCCGAAACAGGGCCTCTGGGAGGCACTCTGAGGATGCAATAAGAATAGAGAAATACTGCTGTTTCACCGCTCTTACCACCACGAGATAGCCTTAATAGTTGCTCTAAATTGCTCTAACTTAGTTGCTCTATGTTGTGCACTTGTCTTCCTCCAGCAGTGCTCTAGACATCTCTTGGCCCTTTTCAGAACCCATAGCTCCTTCATAAACCATGGGAGGGTGAGGAGCAATGAGTCAAGAGAGGCCACATGGGCACAATCCTGTCCCAAATGGCCGCCCTTAAATTCTAGGCTGCCTCAGGACCATGCAGCAACACCTCTGGGATATCCACCAGTTACCTCTCGAACCCATCAGGGTCCATCAGTTGCTGGGGATGGACCATCCAAATGGGTCCAGCCTCCCTGTGGCAGGAAGCAGCATATGAGAACCTCAGGGACTCCAGGGCATGATTTGACCATGACAAGTGGGGTAATCTTACATCCCCCACCAGGTCATGTTGCCATTGCTCTGATAAAAAAATCAAGTCTGTCCCGAGTCAGAGCCAGTTATAATCTGAGATAGACCCATGGCCGCCATAAACTCCTGGGCTGTTTCTGAGGCTGCACCAAGGCAGATTGAAGATTGAAGTCCCCAGAACCATAAGTCTGGAGAACTTCACCGTCAGCCATGAAAGGGACGTTGGTACTCACCTGTGAGACGTCCTTTCTCGTAGGGTGGAGCTAGCCAAGAATGGGTTAAATCTGCCCTCTAGCCAATAGGACCGAGTCTTAAAAAAGGTATAAATAGTGCCCTCTAAGATTGGCACTCCCTCTTTTAATCGAGGGATCAAGTCAGACTCGATGT
Source organism: Diadophis punctatus similis (assembly GCA_023053685.1). Taxonomy (NCBI): domain Eukaryota; kingdom Metazoa; phylum Chordata; class Lepidosauria; order Squamata; family Dipsadidae; genus Diadophis; species Diadophis punctatus. The sequence continues at coordinate 15,364,332 of JALIGW010000009.1, read as the reverse complement.
GCTTTTTCCAAAACAAACAGACAATTTATTAACTATGTACAGAGTCATTGCAGAGAAGAGGAATTATGTACATGAGACACAGCTCAGAATAAGTAACTATATACACACCCTTAGCAGAGAAAAAACAGAACTATATACAGGTGGATCATTGCATACAAGAGAAGAACTATATACACCAGATAGCCGTAGAGCGCCCAGCCAGACCCAATGGGAGGGACTTGGAGGCTAGCTCCGCCCTACGAGAAAGGACGTCTCACAGGTGAGTACCAACGTCCCTTCTCCATAGTGGGCGGAGCTAGCCTCCAAGAATGGGACATACCAAAGCTGGCGTCCCTAGGGCGGGATCAATCGTCCTGGCTGGGAAGAGAGCTCAATGTCACCCCTGTCTCCAGCACCCACCTGCCGAAATCCGCCTCCTCCGAAGCATAAACGTCTAGTTTGTAATGGCGGATGAAGGGAGTAAGGGAGGACCAGGTGGCCGCCCTACAGACCTCGAGGATAGGGACCCTAGCATTCCACGCTGCAGAGGTCGCTGCGCTGCGGGTGGAGTGTGCCGTGAGACCCGAGGGCTTAGGTAGTGCCAAGTGTTTATAGGCCAAGGAGATGGCCGCCCGGATCCATCGGCCAATTGTCGCTGAAGACGCCTTGCGACCCTGAGTAGAGGGGCGAAAAGTCACAAATAAAGTCTCCGTTCGCCGCAGAGGAAGCGTCCGACAGAGGTAAATGTGAAGAGCGCGCTTAACGTCCAGCATGTGCCAAGCGCGTTCAGAGTCCGTGGACGGATTTTGAAAAAAGGCTGGCAAGATGACCTCCTGCGCCCTATGAAAAGGCGTGTTCACCTTGGGCGTGAAGGCTGGGTCCAATCGAAGAACGACCCTGTCGCTGTGGAAGGTACACAGGTCCGCGCGCACGGACAAGGCTGCGAGTTCAGATATCCTGCGCGCTGAGGTGATTGCGACCAGGAACGCTACCTTGAAGGAAAGGTGTGACAAGGGAACAGAGTCCAATGGTTCGAAGGGGGCAACAGTTAAGGCCGAGAGAACCTTGGAAAGGTCCCACGTGGGGAAACGATGCACCACTGGCGGGCACAGGTTAGCGACCCCCTTAAGGAACTGCTTTAAGAGCGGGTGAGCAGCCAGCGAGTCCAGGTGTGGGCAGGACAACACCGTTGAAAGCGCCGCAACCTGTCTGCGCAAGGTGTTGGGAGACAGGCCCTTGGCGAGCCCCTGCCGCAGAAACTGGATGACGTTAATGATTGAGAGATCAAGAGGGGAATAACCCACCTGCGCGCACCAGGCACAAAATGTGCGCCAGGTAACCGAATAAATCCGCTCCGTCGACGGCCGTCTGGAGGCCAACATGATTTCAGAGAGGTCGTCCGGAACTAGGCGGTGTTGCAGAGTGAGCCGCTCAAGCGCCAGGCGGTCAGTTGTAGCCAGTGCGGCTCTGGATGCTGCACTGACCCCTGGGCAAGCGACCACTCTGTCGGCGGGATCCGCCAGGGAGGTGATGCGGACAGGGACATAAGGTCCGCGAACCAAGTCCGCCGGGGCCAGTGTGGGGCCAGGAGGATGACTTCCGCTTTCAGCATCAGGATCCTCCGGATGACCTGTGGGATCAGCGGGAGGGGGGGGGAAGGCATACAGCAATTCCTGAGGCCATGGGCAACGAAGAGCGTCTGTGTCCTCCGCGCCCAGAGTTCGGAACCTGGTCACGAACCTGGGAAGTTTGGCGTTTTCCGGGGTGGCGAACAGGTCCACGGCCGGCAGTCCAAAGCAGTCCACTATTTGATGGAAAATGTCCGGGTGCAGGGACCACTCTGCCGGGTTGATGGCATTCCGGCTGAGCCAGTCCGCCGTGGTGTTGCTCACCCCGGAGATGTGCTCCGCAGTGATAGATTGAAGATGCCGCTCTGCCCAGAGCCCCAGGGTCATCGCTTCGGACATGAGGGCCCTGGAGAAGGTCCCCCCCTGACGATTTATGTGGGCTTTCGTAGTCACATTGTCCGTCAAAACTAAGATGTGACGGCCCACCAAGTGAGGGTGAAAATGCGCAAGGGCCAATCTGACCGCCCTGAGCTCTAGCAAGTTGATCGGAAGGGAGCGCTCTGCCGTGGACCAGGTGCCCTGGGCGACGAGGGATTCGGTGTGGGCCCCCCAGCCCGTGGTGCTGGCATCGGTCGTCAACGTGAGTCTCTGCGGCTCCATGAAGCCGGAGCCCTCGCTCAGGGCGGGCGAAGTCCACCACCGGAGGGATTTCCTCGCCGACACTGGCATCCTGACCCTCGCGGGGGAGTGGCTGCGATTCGCCCGCTGGAAAGGGAGAAGAAACCATTGAAGGTCTCTGGAGTGCAGATGAGCCCACGGCACAATGTATATCGCCGAAATCATTTTTCCCAGGAGGGAAGACAGCTGGTTCAAGGGTATCCTTGTTTGAGCCAGAACATGCTGGACTGATTCCAATATGCTGTCTCTCCGCTCCTGAGACAGGTAGACCCTGCACTCCAGAGAGTCAATGATGGCCCCCAGGTGGGTGACCCTGGTAGCGGGGGACAGTTGGCTCTTTCTCAAATTAACGAGAAACCCGTGGTGTTCAAGTGTGTTGAGGGTTACCTGGACATCCTGTTGAGCCTGATACAGGGAAGAGGATTGGATGAGAATGTCGTCCAGGTAACACTGAACATGCACGGGAAGAGCCCTAAGGTGGGCGGTCAAGGCGGCCAAAACCTTGGTGAATACCCTTGGCGCTGAAGACAGGCCAAAGGGTAACGCCTGGTATTCATAGTGCACCCCTGCATAGCAAAATCTGAGGAACTGGCGGTGAGAAGGATGAATAGGAATGTGGAGGTAGGCCTCCGTGAGGTCAATTGAGGCGAGAAAATCGCCATGCCTAATTCCTGCCAAAATTGACTGCAGGGTGTGCATTTTGAATTTTCTGTACCTCAGATATCTGTTCAGGCGTTTCAGATCGAGAATTGCTCTCCATCCACCCGAGGATTTTGGAACCACAAACAAGATGGAATAAAATCCTTGCCCCTGCTGGTCCTCAGGCACCGGCTGGATGGCTCTAATATCCAGCAGATGCTGGATGGCCTGATCTACGAGGACCCGTTTGGAAATGTTTGAAGACAAGGGGCAGCGTAAGAAAAACCTCGGAGGGGTGGAAATAAATTCCAGGTACAGTCCTGTCGACAGGGTTTGCAAAACCCATGCGTCATTGGTGATTTCCTCCCACCGACTGGCAAAGGCTGCCAGTCGACCCCCAATGGGAGGGATCGAGTCGGGTCTACTTATACCGGCGGTAAGGGCGACCACCGGCTCCTCTAAAGGGCCGTTTCGATTGCCCGCCCCGGTATGGCCTGTCAGCAGCCGAGCGCTGCCGTGGGGTATATGAACCCTGGGAAGCCCCATATTGCCCTTGGGGTGCCCCGTACTGCCCTTGCCCAGAAGAGTAGGAGCCCTGGTACCTATTGTACGGGGTCTCTGATGGCCTGGAACCTCGCCGATAGGGAGGGGCCTTATTTTGGGACTTCTTTGAGTAAGAGGGAAGGATTTTCCTCTTATCTTTGGTTTCCGTAGTGATCCGGTCTAGAGCCGGGCCAAACAGGGACTGACCCAAAATCGGAGCCGCAGCCAGTTTCCACTTGTGCCGCAATTCGGCTGGCCAGCTGCGGAGCCAGTGCATGCGCCTGGCCACCACCGCCGTTCCCATTGCCCTGGCCGCAAAACGACCGGCCTGGAGAGCGGAGTCAGAGGTGAATTGGGCAGCGGCAATTAATTTCTGAATATCCTGGTGAGCCCTCGTGTCGGCCTGCGGGATATGGTCCTGTAGACCATGTAACCACTTCAAAGAAGTGCGACAAAAAAATGACGTTGTAGTCGAGGCTCTAACCGCCCAGGCCGCCGCCTGGTGGGTTTTTTGGAGAATTGATTCTGTCCGACGTTCCTCCGGACGAAGAAGATCATCTGGTTCCCCGGGAACTGGAGCATTTGAATACAGCGCCAACACGGGAGGGTCGACAGCTGGAACTGGAAGATGCTGTGCCAGGTGTGATGAGATGTTGAAATATCTCTTGTCCTGGGCGTTAGGCGCGGGCCCTGAGGCGGGCGTCTGCCACTGCTTTGTTATGGCATCGACAAAGAGGTTCGGCGTCGGAATTACCTCGGTGGAAGAGGTTGAGGCTTCGCCAAATATGGGGTCACCCTGAACCGCAGAAGTTTGAGGGTCAGCAGCGGATGGCGGGATGTTGGCCGTTGCCCTGGCCTTATGGAGCAGGGAACGAAAAAGGCTGGGGTGAAAGAGGGAGGTAGAAGTTGAGGGCTCGGGAGCCAGGTCCTCGTCCTCTGACAGCTGTGGGTGGGGAGGATCACAACCTCCTTGGCCCTCGTCAATCTCCCCTTCCTCCTTGTCCAGGTCTCCAGCCGGGATGGGGGAGCTGTGGACGGAGTAATCATCATCCTCCATGTCCTCAATGGATGCAGGTTCCAGGACGGGCGGAGGTGAGACCGCTCTGGGGGGAGGACGGCTCTGGGAGGAGTGAGCCATGGCCTTGACAGCGGCCTCAATCCCTCGCTTAATGGCGTCATCCATTCTTTGTTGGACTGCAGGATCGTCCAGTGGGTCATTGTAGACTGCTGATGTGACCCTACGGTGGGAGGAGCGACCCTGAGAGGAGTGAGCACCCCAAACGTCCCCCTCCTGAAGATGGACGCTCGGATTGTCCAGGGAGACATCTTCAGGTGAGCAAGGCTGCCCCACCCTGTGTGGCAGATGTTGAGGTGCCACGTCCCCATGGCCACGGGCTGGTGTCATGGGGGTGGTGGGACCTGCAAGTGTGCCCCCTGACGCAGGCTTGGATGAGCCTTTATGCCCCTCCCCCTTAGAAGCCATCTTTGAAGGCTTCTTAGCCTTTGGGGGGGGTGAGTTGAGGGGGGATCTGTCCCTGTGTTCATTGGTGGCTCGTGGCAGGGACGAATCTTCCTGTGAGCCTTCGGGAGGGCAAGGCCTGGATGATTTGGACTTGGCCTTGCCCTGCCTGTGAGCCCCCTCAGCCATGATCGGTGTCTTAAGAACTTTATTGAACAGTTCCTTGGATGATTTCCTCCCTCTCAGAGCTTCGCCGCAACTCGTACCGAAGCCTGGAACACACTGCGCATGCGCGGCACTCCAATCGATCGTCGGTTCTGCCCGGCAACTGATGATGAGTAGCGACAGCCAATCAGGAGAGCCGATTCAGAAATTCCAAAATGGCCGCCGTGACGTCAGCGTCGGAGTCGCAACGGCTGTTCCCGCCAAGTCAGAGAGGCTCCAGCGACGGTTTAAGGCCTGCCGATTTGACGGCTGAGGCCACCGAAGGGAGAGGTAGGCCTGGCAGAGGAGGGCTCTGCTTGGGGCGGCCAGAATCAGCGCGGTGTGTTTAAACGGCTGTGGGAGGATCGGGCTCCAGCCGAAGGGAGGAAAAGCCGATGGCCGCCCAAACGCGGCTTCTGCGGCCACTCTTCAGCTTTTCTCCCAGAAAGTTAGGAAGGAGGGAGCAGGCGAAAGTAATGGGCCTCCCTCTAATTCGCCCTGAAGCCCGGATGGCTCTCAGGGCCGCAGTATGCGGCTGGGCAGCCGCCCACGCCGCGCTCAACCCACAGATGACAGCTGTCAGTTAGGGGAGACTTTAGATCATGGAGAAATGTCACTCACGAGAGAAGCAGCAATCAGGAATTTTAGGAGTAGCAACGGTGGAACTAGCCTCCAAGCACAGGAAAAAGCACAATGCCCTTTGGCTACGGACCGAGATTAAAAGAGGGAGTGCCAATCTTAGAGGGCACTATTTATACCTTTTTTAAGACTCGGTCCTATTGGCTAGAGGGCAGATTTAACCCATTCTTGGAGGCTAGCTCCGCCCACTATGGAGAATGACCTTCCAGCAGCTTTTAGGCAGGGAGGTTGCTACACATTAGTATGCTAGCAACAATCCGATCTGACCCTGTGAGCCTTTATATCTTTTTGGGTTGTTTTCTACTTTTCTTTTATCTTTTTTTTCTTTTTGCACTTTAGCTTTCTCTCATTTCTTCCTTCTTCCCCTTCTTATTCTATTTTAGTTTGTATTTCTCTTGTTTTTGAAAATAAAAAGATTTTCAATAAAATTATATTTAAAAAGATGTAGTTATCTCAGAAAATGATCAGTCCCCTTTTATTCATTTAAGACTTCTATGGCAGAATCACTTCACTGGAGTGAAAACACAGACTTATTAAAACTAATGAATTTATGACAGCATAAAGCTTTACAGATCACAGCATATTTCATTCAGCTACGCTAGAAGAGTACTCATTTTTGGATGCAAATCACAAGTGTTTTTCAAATCATGCAGTATGAGAATATTCCAGGTTTTTTTTTTAAAGAGTATTTTAGGAACTGTGCTATTGTTCTATTCACCACCTTGTTTTGAAATGTTTTTTTATTGTTCTCTGGAAAATAATCCTAAACTAGATAGTAACAAGAAAGAAAGAAAGAAAGAAAGAAAGAAAGAAAGAAAGAAAGAAAGAAAGAAAGAAAGAAAGAAAGAAAGAAAGAAAGAAAGAAAGAAAGAAAGAAAGAAAGAAAGGTGCTTGTTTCACTGATTTTCATGGAGTCCCTTACCTATGCAAAACAAAACAAACAAAGGAAGAAAAACATAGTCTCCAATCCTAAACATCCTACTCTGTATCCAGAGATTAATCAGCTCCATTAAAATATGATAAAAATGTTTGCATGTGAGGTAGTGGAACTGAATGCTCTGCTACCCCTATCACTAACTCCACCAATAAAATCCTTATAACCCTGGGTGCTTAAAGAATGTCAATCAATCCTATTGCCCACATGCAAATATTAGTTCTAATTTCTATGAAAATTAACTGGTGTTATTTCCTTCTGTGGGTTCTGCTTTTTACAGCAACCAAATAACAATAATTTCTAATTAGCATACAGTGATCAGACATCAATCTTTGAACAAATGTTTATGTTAAAAGCCAGGGGCAGTGAGGCTGGTGAACTTAAGCCACAAGTTCCAGGGCAGGGTTAAAAAGGTATTAATTCTGCTCACGTCCTGATAGGAGGTCAAGTTCAGTTTTTGATAAATCAGAGCAGAAGCTGAGCTGCTCCCTGCCTATCAGAAATTGCGTGTCTCATTCACTTAATGAAATGAAGTCAGTAACTCAGAAACAAGGCAGTGATTATCACCTCTGCTTCCAAGTTGCTGCACAGACTCTGCCCTGGAATACAGATCACAAGAGTTCTATCTTGCAAAGGTTTCTTTCATTGTTCTTTTTTTTTAATGAAAAAAACAACAACAACTTCTAAGACATATGGGACATTGCTTTCAGTTTTTTTCCCTCTTCTCTTCAAATACCGTATATAGCTCATACCACAAAGCAGGCAATCATTCAACCAAACTATGAATTATATGTTCCTTACGTTCTTCAAGAACAATTTACTAACCGGAAACCACAAATTTAATGTAGGCTCATTTTCTTCCACCACTTTGTCTCATTTCTGTTTTAAGCTTCCTATTAAGTAGACCCCCATTCATTCCCACAGAACTTCTTACTTTACTAGATTTCTCATTCCTTTTATTGACCTCTCTACATTTTCATTTAAGAAGCTGACTACTTATATTTTTAGGTGTTAATGCAAAAAACTACATAATTGCAAGTATTTTTATTATAATGGATCAATGAAAAAATATTAAGCGCTCATCAGATTTGTGACTAGTTACATATCTATTGGGCTGGTCTTGGAGTTACAAATTATTTTGTTTCATAGTGAACTGCTTCTAAATATTAGTACTTGTCTTCCAGCATTTAAACAGCAGTGGTATTCCTGTATCTATACTATAAAGCAGGCCTGTCAAACTGGGCTGGATGAGTCACGTGCCGGCCACGCCCACCCCGGCAATCAACCAGTGAAAACCAGGGGTGGGTTCCTCCCAGTTCGGACCGGATCGCCCGAACCGTTAGCGATCCACTGGTAACATCACGTTACTGGATCGGCCGGTGCCGGTCCGTGCGTGCCATCTTTTTTTTTTGTTCAGCTGCTCGAAACAGGGCCCTTCCGCCCGCCCCTGGGTTAATACTGATCTTTATTTCTTCGCCTGAAGCACAGCTGATCAGCTCCTCGGATCTGAGCGGAGAGAGCGCAAGCGCGCAAAATGTCGCGATGCGAACCGGTGGGGAAGGTAAGTGGAACCCATCCCTGGTGAAAACAATCAACTTCTGAAGGCTTGCCTTTAGAAGTTGTGGGTGCTCCATCAATGGAGGCTTTCAAGAAGAGAATGGACAATTATTTGTCTGAAATAGTATAAAGTCTCCTGCTCGAGCATCGAGTACATGACCTTCAAGGTCCATTCCGACTCTCTTATTCTATGATTCTATAACTCTATAAAACAATCTTCCTGTTTAATCTTTTATCCTTTATTTCAAATTTCCTCAAAACTTTTTTTTGTATATCCATTGATAAATTTTTGAGCAAGGTGTTCATAATAAATACACAACATAGCTGACATTCTTGATCCAAAGACTCATTGCCATTCCTCAACAATATTTTTGAATGCTATTATAAGTTGCTTATCTGGTGTCTCCCAACATCAAAATAATTTTCCCCATAAAAATGCATTTATTCTTTAAAATTAACTTCAAAGTCTTAATATTCAAAATAAAATATTCAAAAATTTTCTGAGCCCTTAATCTATTTAAATATTTAAATATCCATTTAAATATTTATATAGCAACACCTTGTCTTGATTTTTGCTATATAGTGTGAATTCTTAAAATTTATAAAGATACAGTTTCATTTTCTTATACCCGTGTTTCCTGTCTTATATTTTTTTGAACCCTGAAATAAATGCTTGGCCTTATTGCCATGCAATAAGCCCAATTGGGCTTATTATCAGGGGATGTCTTATTTGGGGGGGGGGGAACAGGGTATTAAGGATTAAAGGCACTCATCCGGTGTTTCCAGTCATTTTGAAGTGTCTAATTTCTTTAAAGCAATTAATATTCAATTTCTGAAGATGATTTGCAAAGGAAGTACAGTCTTAGTGTCCTTTGTAAGCTCCAACTGCAGCTGGAACAAGGAGGGGAAATTCCCTTGTCTTCTTGTTTTCCCATCCTCCAAAGACTGCTGCTTTTTAGTCTCCTCATGAGGAACAACCATATGGAGGTCAATGTGGGCAATCTTGTGTCCTCCCTTTCTCCAGGGAGGGTTAAAAAAACCGATCTACTTGTCAGCTTCTTAACCTTTAATCCACCATTTATTTCCCAGAAGTCTAAATTCAACACGAAATCTGAACTTGGTTCGTTTAAGAGAAGAAAGGAGGTTTGCTATCTAAAAGCTGAGGCTGTTAGCAGACTGGATCTACTACAGATTGCATATGGCCTAATGGCTAATCACCAATAAACAATTGTCCTATTGTCCTGCTACAGACTGCACATACTCCACATTCAGAAGACCAACAATGAAAAGCTCAGGTTACCTCTTTACAGGGTAAGGACTCAGAAACATCTTCTTGGCTTGACAACATTAGGTATCACAAGATGTTTTATAGGCTCATATTTTGTGAAAAAATGTAAAACTGATCCAGGGACTTTTAGAAAATAAAACTAAATTCTGAGAAACAGAAAAGCATGAGAGAGGTATTTAAAATAATCCTACCATGATTTTGTTTGGTATAAAATGACACAATGAGAAATTAAGACTGTCTTAAAATTCTGTTTTACAAGAACTTTAAAAAAAAGGCAACTCTAAGGATTCCTCATTCCTCACACTAGCAAGATTCTCCTTAAGAGCATGCAACGACAACATGACACAGCTATTTATGGTATGATAAAGTTAAGGTTAATATAGATTTTAATAGTAGCTTTATTAGGCATGCCATATTGAGGAATTGGAATAGATGTAAAGCAAGATTGATCCTCAAAATTCCATTATGGTTGTCACATCAAGAAGCTTTTTTAAGAAGAGAAACACAAACTTGGTTGACCTCTGCTGATTTATTGACTTTTTTTAAAAAAGGAGAACCTAAATTAAAATCAAGAGAAGAACTGGAAATTGAGAATCATATTTGTCAATAGTTTGCTCATATTCAATTGACAGAAAGGTTTAAATTGGACAACAATAAAGATTTTACAAATGACAAAGCTGACTTTGAATTGAATTTGTGTACCAACGTTGAAAATGTTACTATTGAGCTGTATATACTTTTATTGAAAATGAATATGGCAGATGAACATGACTGCATGATTAAATGGGCAGAAAATTGTGAATACAGTCTAATGCTTGATCAATGGGAGATCAGTGACACAAAGAACTGAAATTTATTGTACATTGAATTATAATTTGAAAGAAAATTGTTAAAATATGATGTACCACTGGTATTTAACACCTGATAAATTGTCAAAAAAGTATAAGGGAGTGCCAAATATATGTTGGAAATGTAATAAGTGTGGAGAAACCTTTTATTATATTTGGTAGACATAAAAGGAAGCTAAGAAATATTGCAACCAAATATGCAATTTAATTCAGAGAATTCTTAAAATAAATGTATAATCAAAACCAGAGGCTTTCCTTTTAGGTTTGATGGATAAACAATTAAAGGACAATATAGGATTTTGTTTTTATACATGACAACAGCAGTAAGACTTTTGTATCCATAGAGATACAATGGAAGAAGGGATAGTGAAGTTAATGAAATTGGCTGAGATAGTGAAACTATTTTTATTAAAGAAAATACCTTGTCAAGCTTTGTTTCTATCTGGAAACCACTTTTGGACTTTTTGCTTGAAACTGAAATATAATGTAATTTTGGGAATTGGCTATTAGAACTATTTATGGTTATATAAATACTGTGTGTTATTGTTGATTTTAGAATAAAAGTTTAATGTATTTTATATTTGTACTTGTACCAAAGAAAGTTGGAGTTTGTTCTTTTTTATTTTTCTCCGCTTTTTTTGCATTTCTAATTTAATCTTTAGCCTTTCTTTTCTTAATTTCCATTTTTATATTTTTTATATTTTATCTTTTGTTGAAATTTAATAAAATGTTAATTTAAAAATTTATAAAAGGGATCATACCACATCTGGTGCTGACCTTCGAAAGAAAATTATCAGATATTCAAGCTGGCTTTCAAACTATCCTTTCAGAAACCAAAGAAGGCCTGAATGATCTGATCAAAAGGATTAGAGAAAAAAGTGAGAAATGTGGCCTATTCCAGAACATCAAAAGCCTAAGTTCATGACTACTGCAAGGAATGGAAATGTCACAATAACAATCGACAATGAAGAGATCAAATGCATGCAAGAATACACTTTTCTAAGATCGCATGCATTCACTATTTCTGAATGGGGTCCAGAAATAAAATATTGAATTGCATTTGATTCCACAGAAATTATGAGTATGAATCATGTATGGAAAAGCAAGGACATCAGCCTGACAGTTAAATGCAGATTATTCCTCACTATCGTATTTCCCATTGCTACCAAAAACTGCAAAAGTTGGATTATGAAATAAATTAGATGGTGGGGGGGGGGGATTGACTCCTTCAAGTTGTGATGTTGGAGAAGGCTCCTATGCATTCCTTGGATAGCAAAGGTGAAAAACAAGCAAATACTGGAGTATATAAAACCAGATATATCACTGGAAGGCAAAATCACAGAAGTCCGCCTTACTTATTTCAAGCCATGCAATCAAATTCACTAGAACAGGCAGTTAGGCTTGGAATGGTCAGTAGCAAAAGGAAATGAAGCTGCCAAAAAACATGGTGGCTGAACTACATCAAAACTGATACCAGCCAGAGCATAAAATAAATGAAAGAAGTGATACAAGGGGGGGGGAAATGTGGGAAGAACTGGTCCATAGAAAATGGTTCATTGCAGAGACTAAAACACTATTGAATGGAGAGCGTCATCACCCTTTAAGAGAATTCCAGAAATTCCTGCCATGCCTATTGTTGTCCTTGTCTATTCCAAATGGCTGAAATATTTGAAGAAGAATCTCCCATAGCTTATAACTGCACCTCAACTATACATATACAAGTGAGATTTCAGAAATCAGTTATTTCGTGACTGGAGCAGCCAAATCAGTTATTTCGTGACTCGAGCAGCCAAATCAGAGATTATTCAAGTGTTATTTGGCTTTTAAGGCCTCAGTGGGCCATAACAACCACTAGAACAGCTTTTTTTTAAGAGCCACAATTAAATATAGCATTATGTTCTACAAAATCCTAAAAGTCTTTGTCTTGTTGAAAATCTGGCCTTATTTGATTCTCCAGAATTCTTTTTTAAGATAAAAGGTGGCTTCTTCAGAGACCACAACCAAACCTAATAACTAAACTATATGTGCACAACCCACGGCACACAAGTTCCAGTGGCTCCTCATTTAACTTTGCAACCCTAAAACACTCTTATGCTATCACACCAGTTCAGTACTAAAAGCTAGTTCACATGTGGCCTGTTGTACTGGCTATAAGTGGCTCTCATTATGACCATGAAGCTCATGAGTTCATTATTCCAACTGTTGGAGAAAAATTCTGTAGTGGGGAAAAATGTATTTTCTATTTCTCTTCTTTTCCCAAGCTGAAAATCCTGCTTGAAAATTACATCTCATTATATCACAATATGCAGTTCTTCATAACCGAATAGCATTTGAAAATCTTTGTGCCTGTTGCGTGTGTATGTGTGCTGTGCTTCCAGGAGATTAGTAACTGCTTTAATTTTTAATTTGTGCTTCTCTCTGATATTATTAAGAAACTTTAAAACCCAAGGGCCTAAAGATGATTTTCTTCATGGGGGAAGTGGGAATGCCTATTATTCAAAAAATAAATTACAAATATTAAGAGGTCCAGTAGGGTGAGGTAGGAGGATAGAAAAGTATAAAAAGGAGAAGAAAAACGGAAAGATTACACGTTTCAAAACCCATTGCATGAAACTGTATTCTTTGGAATGAATGATTGAATGATTAAAACAAAGTTTCTTTCCCTCAAACAATAATACAATAAATTAATTAATCAAGTGTATCACTATTGAAATTTTATAAGAACAAACAAAAGATCCTTTCCACATTCAAAACATACCATAAGTGAGGAAATGAGGAAGCATAAGCAAATTACACATTAGTTTTAATACAATCATATTGCAAAGTTTTATTTCATAAAGTTCAGGTTCTAGAATCTAGTCATTTGGGATAATCAGAAGAGGCTTCAAGTCTTCCATTATTGCATACGAAGCTCTTCTAAAACATCCCAACCTTGCCTTCTCTGCCCCAGCAAGCCATACTGTATCTGCCCTGTAGAGCTTCTGTATTGGCAAAAAGTTGGGAACTTGAACTAGCAGCCTAAGGAAACATACATGCACATATGCACATCCGTATGCATATACACATACATGGCTATTCTTGTGGATGCTATGTCCCAACATAATTTTGAGGGAGACAGATTAGGGAAGGGAAACCTAGTGATTTTCAGTATAAAAAAATATAAAGTATATTGATATTTATATTCAGTATAAAAAAATATTGTGAAGAAGATTCACAACTCTCTTCAAATACAGAAAGAAACTGGATATTCTGCATATGTTCTCCCACCCCAAATGGGAAGTAGTATGGAACTCCAGACCAGTCACACCAGAAACAAATACTGGAAAGGTAGCCTGCTATCATTAGGGCTGCATAACAACCATCTTTTACTTCCACGCATGAAGTTGCAACACAAGTCTGTGTTCTGACTCTATAGCCAAGTATTACATTACTTATTTGGAAGAGAGGAAGAGAGGAAGCCCCAAATTCAACCCCTAACATCTCCAGATAGAATTGTAAAAGTCTCTCCCTCTAAAAAACTGAATACCAGGGGAGCTAGATAAATTAGATCAGACATTTACAAGGCAGCTTCCTATGTACTTCCTTTTTAACTAATTACAGAACAGAATATATGCGATATAATACAGGTTTTATAGCACTTTTTTTAACCAGAACGTACAGGCATAAGCTAGATATGCTTCTTGAGTTTTAAAACTTCAAACAAGAATTTAAATACCGAATACTCATTGATTCATCTTTGTGAAAGTTGCTCCATTACTCTCATGCTAAATTCTATATCCCTATATTGAAACTACAGTAAGAATAGCTTTATTGAACCAGCCTCATCTTTTTCAGTACTAGCTAGCCTTATGCTCTAGGGAAGGAGTTTCAAACTCGATTTCATCGAGGGCTGCATCAGCATTGTGTTTGACCTCATGGGGCCAGGGTGGGCGGGGCTGGAATGGGCATGTCCAGCTCAAAGTCACTCGTGTTGGGGGTGCCTGTGGCGGCCCGAGTGCTCTGCCAGCAAAAACGGACTCCCAAGCTCCGTTTTCAGCTGTGACGGCCTCCTGCAACCATCTGCCAGTGAAAACAGAGCTTGGGAGGGCCGCCTGCAGTCCTTGCGAGCTCCATTTTTGGCTGTGACAGCCTCCTGCGGCCCTCCTATGCTCCATTTTTGCTGGCAGAGGCACCACGGGCTAATTCTTTGCTGTTTCCAGGGCAGCCCTGCAGGCCAGATCTAAGCACCCCGCGGGCCTGATCCAGCCCCCGGGCCTTCAGTTTGACACCCCTGCTCTAGGGATACTCACAAGAAGAGCACAATAGAGGTATGATTGTCTTAGCATGGGAACTAGACACCACTTTCCCTGAGCAGTTGTGCCTCACTCCAGATATTGTTAAAGAAAAATAGAAACTGTCCATTTACATCCAAAAACAAAGGCACAGGCAAACTTACCAGCAAGTGTTAACACAGCTTCTTGAAAAGCAGGTAACTAATCATCTACAGATCTCACAATAATACATAATTAATTGGTTTTAATGGGAGACTACAACCTGTCAATATGCAACAAAAATTTCCTAAAGCTAAAGATGGAAGCTCCACATGTGCTCATACATACAAAGAAAATTCACATTGATTCACAAATATTATGAATTATTACATCCTGCAAGCAGCTGTTTAAAATCCCTAATCATACCAATTATATGCTTCAGGGCTGTAAATCATTAGTTCAATCTATTTCTGAACCTAAATAAAGCTACTGAAATGGTAAGTTTGAAACCCAATGATGACATACATAAAGATTACTAGCATTACTTATGCTTGGTTACACAGTCAGCCATATATTTAGACTGATTTTATCCACCTATCCAATCCTTCCCAAGGAACTGGGATAGGCAGATGATGTTGTTTGTTGTTTGATGGTCTTAAAGGTATTGCTGCAGAATATAGCAATAGCACTTAGACTTATATACCACTTCAACGTGCTTTACAGCCCTCTCTAAGTGGTTTACAGAGTCAGCATATTGCCCCCAACGATCTGGGTTCTCATTTTACCGACCTCAGAAGGATGGAAGGCTGAGTCAACCTTGAACCGGTGAGGATCGAACTGGCGAACTGCTTACAGCCAGCAGTCAGCAGAAGTAGCCTATACCACCACAGTTCTTAGAATATAAGCTATTCTAAATAAACCTACCTTTGGCATTTGACTGATAGTGATTTTGTCAATGTTAATGACATTCAAGTGATGCTCCAATTGTTTAGGGATTGCACCCAAGATGCCTTTTATTATTATTTTTTTGCTTTATTTTGCCACAGTCATTCTACTTCTATTTGCAAGTTTTTGTTTTTTGTGATTTTCTCCAGCTATCTGCTGTCTCCAGAACTGTTACATTGACTCCTGATGATGTAGACAAGGCCATAGGAGCGATGAGTTCCGCCACTTGTTCATTGGACCCGTGTCCCTCCTGGTTGGTTTCGGCCACCAGGGAGGTTTCACGTGGCTGGCTCCAGGCGTTGGTCAACGCTTCTCTGAGAGAGGGGTCCGTCCCGCGGCCCTTAAAAGTTGCGGTGGTAAGGCCCCTCCTCAAGAAGCCTTCCCTGGACCCAGCGGATTTAAAGAACTTCCGTCCGGTCTCCAACCTTCCCTTCGCGGGGAAGGTTGTAGAGAAAGTGGTGGCACTCCAACTCCTACGGCTGTTGGATGACACTGATTTTCTGGATCCCTTTCAATCGGGTTTCAGGCGCGGCTACAGTACGGAAACGGCTTTGGTCACCCTGATGGATGACCTCTGGCGAGCCCGGGATGGTGGTCACTCCTCCATCCTGGTGCTACTTGACCTCTCAGCGGCTTTCGATACCATTGACCATGGTATCCTTCTGCGTCGTCTCAGCGAGGTGGGAGTGGGCGGCACTGTGCTACAGTGGTTCTCCTCCTACCTCTCTGACAGGACGCAGTCGGTGTTGACAGGGGGGCAGATGTCGAGCCCTAGGCCCCTACTTTGTGGGGTGCCGCAGGGCTCAGTCCTCTCGCCCATCCTGTTTAACATCTACATGAAACCACTGGGTGAGATCATCCGACGACACGGGGTGAGGTATCAGCAATATGCTGATGATACCCAGTTGTACATCTCCACCCCGTCTCAATTCAGGGAAGCCGTCGACGTAATGTGCCGCTGCCTGGACGATGTTAGGGTCTGGATGGGGAAGAACCGGCTAAAGCTCAACCCTGACAAGACCGAGTGGCTATGGATATTGCCTCCCAAGGATTCTGTCAATTGTCCCTCCTTGGTTCTTGGGGGAGAGAAATTAACTCCTTCAGAACGGGTTCGCAATTTGGGTGTCCTCCTAGACCCACAGCTAAAATTGGAGCAACATCTTTCAGCTGTGGCTAGGGGGACCTTTGCACAGGTTCGCCTAGTGCACCAATTGCGACCCTTCTTGGAGAGGGAGGCGCTACTCACAGTCACCCACGCCCTTATCACCTCCCGGCTGGATTACTGCAATGCGCTCTACATGGGGCTACCCATGAAGAGTATCCAGAGACTACAATTGGTGAAAAATGCAGCTGCGCGTGCTGTGGTGGGTGTGCCCAGGTACACCCACGTAACACCTGTCCTCCGCCAGCTGCATTGGCTGCCCATTAGTCTCCGGATCCAATTTAAGGTGTTGGTCGTTACCTTTAAAGCCCTACATGGCTCAGGGCCAGGCTACCTTCGGGACCGCATCCTGCCGCATACCTCCCTACGACCGGTTAGGTCCCACAGAGTTGGTCTCCTCCAGGTCCCATCGACCAAACAATGTCGGTTGGCGGGGCCTAGGGGGAGAGCCTTCTCTGTGGGAGCTCCCTCCCTATGGAACCAGCTCCCTCCGGAGATCAGAGCCATCCCCACCCTGCTGGCCTTCCATAAAGCAATAAAAACTTGGCTCTTCCGGCAGGCGGGGTGAAAGTGAGACCGAGTTGAGTATCTCGGGGTCTCCCCCCTTTAGTTATGAATGTTGGAGATTTCTTTTTAATTTTTATATATCTTTTAATTGTTATATGTTTTACTGTAATAGATTTGGACATGTTGTGAGCCGCCCAGAGTCTCCCGGGAGTTGGGCGGCATACAAATCTATTAAATAAATAAATAAATAAATAAATCTACTATCCAGACGTTTTTGTCTTTCTTATCAACAATTGTTTTGTGGTAATTCCAGATCACTTCAACTTCTTCATTACTTTGTCTATTTCACCAGTTCTTGCTTGTAAGCAAATGGTATTTAGTTCAGATATTCTAATGTACATTTGTTGCTACTTGTTATACCATTGTTCATAGTCAGACTATGCAGCAGTTAATTAGGTAGTCTACTGTTTCTTCAACATCTTTGCAGAGGAAGCATTGACTACATCACCATCAGTCAATTGCAAAGGACAGCTTTACTTGGAACAGCTTACATCCTGCCAAGATAGTTTTAACCACAGCAAACAACATTTACTTCAATAGATGGATAAAAATGCCAAATACATCTGTGCAACTCATCATCATAATAAAATAATCATTTGTCCATTAAGAATTATTTATTATTATTTCTTTTTATTCTATTAATCCTACTCCTCTCTAATAATTCATAGCATGGGGGGAGAGAAGGGAAGCAATTTTCTTTTTTAAAAAACTTACAACCTATCACATAAATTTACAGATAGAAAAAAGTTTTTTACATAAATAGCCTTGTATGAGGCAAACTTCTATTATTGTGATTAAACTATAATCTGGGGGTCAGAAAATCAAAAGGACTTTATATAATATGTCACAGGCTCTCAGCCATCAACACATTTGGAAAAGAGTTTAAAATATATTTTTTCTAAAAATCTACCAGAAAGTTAGATCCATTTGAATTTTTTGCAAGATTATCAAATCAATTTATTTTTTGAAATTTCCTCAGTTTTTAAACACAGGTTCTCCTGCTATATACTTTTTAAAATATATTTTCATAATGTGTGCTTTTTAAAAATGTAAATAACTCCAATATATATATTTAAACCTCAAAAAATACCTTTTAGCACATATTTTAAAACATTTTTAATGCATTTTTGAAAATTAGTACTTTTTAAACAGAGATTTGAACATGCATTTGATATGAAAAAGTAACAATGCTCGCTTTCCATGATTGAGGTATCTGATAAGAGCAGACTCCTTTCCATTGGCAAAGCCCCAGTATTGCTGTAATAAGACCAGAGGTATTAACTAACTTCCATTTTCCATTAAGCGTTTCATCCAAACCATAAACTGTCATTCATGTTTAGGGTTTTATTGAAAAGCCTAACTGTCACGGGGTGATTTTCTGATTGTCAGCTGTACTCATATGTATTCATATGTCAGACATTATGACCCAAAGGTTCTTAGCAAAGTGAAGCAGTCACATGAGGTGTGATCTGTGCAGAAGTGAAATTCCTTTGTATTCCTCCATTTTTATTTCTACTGCTAGTCCTTCATTGAGAAGGACGCATATTTGAGCTGCCAAGATGTAATTATATTAAGATTTAGGCTCTTATATTTCTTTTGTACCGAAATAAATATTTTATTATTCTTAGAATTTATACTCGAGTTTATTTTTGTCAAGAATTGGATTCCGAGAGAAAAGATTCATTACCTCTACAATTTATCTTTCTTATCTTAACATGGTAGCAATCGGATGGCTCGAACTTTATCTCAAGTTGACACTAACTTTGTAACTTCTGACCTGAAATTGGCTCCTTTCAACCCAACCATAATGAAGATTAGAGGCAATACTGGCTTTGATGATGTAATAACCTGTAGTTAAACCTTCATGCAAAAGTTTCCAACCTTTTGATTTTTTTAGGGAAATACTCAAATTTAGACCTGAAAGTGTGTTTTTTCTAACCCAGCATCCCTGTGGCTGGCTGCTGGATTTAAATCAAAGCCAGGACCAAAGTTTAGTAAAGTGGAAACAAAAACTAGAAGTGTTTGTGTTTGTGTCTAGGGAAAAGCAGAACCACTTCTTTTGACAACCTGAGGGTAAGTGGAAGAAGCACAGCTATTGACAAATATTTCACCATGCAGCAAATTAACACAGAAATTTCCATCTGATTATTCTGCAACAGGCTCTTTATTTGGGAAGATAGCATTAGAAAATAACACACACACACACACACTTCACTTGTAATTAACTCTGGAGATTCCAAAGGTGTCCCATTAATCACGCCTCTTGCCATGCTTTGCTTCACAGCCAAATAATGAGAAAACACTGCAGAATCTTCCCAACACCTCCCCACCTCACCCCCTCTCCCACAATCCGAAGCTCTCTTCTAGTGTTACAAAGCATTCGATTGCAGTGATTATTTCCTTGCTCATGTTATCTTAGATGAAATGGCTATACTTTCTTTGCTTAGTCCTTTAATTGGGATAACTGAATCAGGAGTGCAGCTTTAGTGCAACGTGCAACATTAATAAGCTTTCCACTTAGAATAAAATAAAGGAATGTATGCAGACCACGTACAGCCAGAAAAAGAATCGGCTGAAAGAAAATAATCCAAAAGTGGAATTAGAGCATTCCAGATTGTAGTTTACCCATCCAACAACATTACAGCATAAAATTGTTGGTATTCTAAAATTCAGTAAATTCCATGACATCAAACATGGAATTCTGCAAATTGCATCAATCATATATGTTAACCAAATGTGTGTGTTCTCATTCAGATGTGTACAATTTATACCGCTTCTCCTAATTATGGACAGTAATAAGGAGCAGTATACGGAGTGCTGAAGCCTCTCAACAGTAGCAATATTGTAGAGCATGTCTGAAAGCTCCTGAGATTTCACCTGTATCATAAACTTTCAAGAAAATATTTGCAATCTTAAATCTAGGAAACAAATTTCTACTTCTTTCTGCTTCTGTAGAATGTCAATTTGTCTGCTGCCCCATCAGGATTACACTGTCTAACCAGAAAAAAAAAAAGGTAGGGAAAACGGATATATGGTAGGTACAGGAACATCAGGTCATTCCTGTGATCCTAAACTATTTAATGCCTAATTTGCACCAGAATCTCAGACAGAATTAAGCACTAACAGCATCCCAAGCTTCCATTCTTCCCTAAAGATTTAGCATGGCCTGATCTTTGGTACTGCAAGGACAAAGATGACTTTGAGCTACATGCCTTCAGGGCCTTACCCCACAACATATTCTGCCTAGTCAGCTTCTTTTATATTCTTACTTTGTCCTTTTCCCCCTAGCATAGCATCCCTTCCTTCTCTCCCCATTCTCTTCTATTGGAGTTGTTGCCTGGTAATGTGGACTGGGAGACAGTGAATACATGCAAGGAAAGAAACATAGACATGTGGCAACTGCTTTTAGGAGCTCTTAGCACAGTGGTCCAGTTTAGTAGCTTGTTTCTAATAAACTTCTTTAAGCTGTCCATCAAAGAAAAAATCCTGTCTAAATTAAATCAAAGACAAAAGGGTTTTAACAGTTAACAACCAAATCAACAGGAATTAGATAGTTTGTATGATTATCTTGAATAGCAGTCAAATTTTAAAAAGTAGCCTTTGAGAAACCAAGAAATTAAACGCTAGTAATGAAAAATGATTTGAAATTCATTTATGAGGAGGAGGTTTATGAGGAGGAGGTCCTTAGTTCTTTGCTACTCAGAATCAAGAAGTAAATAATATGCTAATCAATGAATTACCAACAAGCTAATAGTAAATAGCCCAATCAAAGAACTTCCAAGACTACTCCCAGGACACTGACAGGGGAAGCCACTACAATATAAACTGAACGCAAACCCCACTCCTTACTAGCACTGATGATGTTACCTAGTTTGGGTAATGAAATGTCCGCAAGAAAACTATCAAACTCAGAGAGTACTAAGCCCCCATCCCCTCATTGCAATCCTGAGCTACAAATATTCTCCTTTATTAAAAAGAATTGTTACTTTCTCAGTTTTTAATAGTTTAAGGCCTGCATCTTAAATATATTTATTTATTTATTTATTATTGGTTCTTCTAGGCCCCCTACTCCTGAGGGACTCAGGGCGGTGTACAACAATTTTATGAGAACACTAATAATAAACCACGATTAAAACATCAGTTAAAACATATACAAAACGTTAGAAAATGATTCACCATCAGTCATACTGGGGGGGGGGGAGCTCAGATGGAGCTAGTCTCCTCCCCCTGCCTGCAGGAAGAGCCATGTCTTGATGGCTTTTCGGAAGGCCAGCAGTGTGGGGATGGTTCGGGTCTCTGGGGGAAGTTGGTTCCAGAGCACGGGGCCCCCCACAGAGAAGGCCCTCCCCCTAGGGCCCGCCAGCCGACATTGTTTGGCTGATGGGACCTGGAGGAGACCCACTCTGTGGGCCCTAACCGGTCGAAGGGAAGTATGAGGCAAAATGCGGTCCCGAAGGTAACCTGGTCCTAAGCCATGAAGGGCTTTAAAGATGATGATCAACACCTTGAATTGTACCCGGAGACCGATGGGCAACCAATGCAGCTGGCGGAGTATCAGTGTCACGTGGGTGTACCTTGTAATATGAAATATTTATTTCATATTACATGTAAATTTAATTAAGAGGACTTAATGCATAGCCTTGTAATGAAAGATTTGCAAGAAAACAACCAAGCTAATGAATACCAGGAACTTAACAATCCTAAATTACATATATTTTCTACTACTGGTAACCGGATATTTCTGGATATTTATTCTTAGCAGTGCAATGTTAAGGGTTCTTAATAGCTACTGTTTTAAATTAACACTTATGTTTCAGCAGAAAAGAAAAAGGCTCTAATAATTCTTTTGAAATCTTTTCTAACATTGTGTTGTCAAGTCTTGCCATATTTTTTCCCCTTGCAATTTTCAATCATTTTTTAAGAATGCGTTTCTCATATTTCTGGAATCTTCACAAGTCTGTATGAATGAAGGAAAAACTATTTTCTAACTCACCTTCCACCTTCAGAGCGCTGAAAGGTTATTGAAAAGCAAGAATCACTGAGTTGGAAAGAAATCACTGATAGAACTGTTCCCAGATCATTCTTGGGAAGCATCTCTCCCCAACCCCCACCTCTCTCCGACTGTCATTAGAGTCCCTGGCTAAGACAAGAATTGAAGCAGGTGAATGTTAATACAGTTTTGCTGATGTCAGGGCAGGAAGACATTGTCAATAAATGTGGAAAGCCAGATTATTTTTTAAACAGGAAGCACCAAACAAACATGTGGATAAAACTTGCAATGAAAAGTTGAAAATCAATAGTAGAAGGTTTTTGATTCTACACTTCGAGGCTAATAAAAGCCATAACAACCTGGATGATGAAGGAGTCAAATTGTAAGAAGAATGCTTGAAAGGAAACAAATGCAATTTAAAGAGTTATCAATGGCAATACTTGGCAAAAACCTTCCTTCTCTCTTTCCAATGGAATAAATGAACACAGCTAACAGAGCATTAATACAGTTAAAATAGTTTTTAATATAAATTATATTTTATATTGTGATGAATACAATAATCGTGCACTATTGACAACAGAACCTTTTGTCGTGTACAGTTGACTTGTACTGATGTTACAGAAGGACTTGGCAAGGTAGAAGATGTTAGGCTGCCAATGACTGAACTGTTCAAACAGAGGTTAAATGAACTGATGAAAAGCAAGGAGCATGCAAATTAAAGGGAGCAAAAAGCTCAGGTTTAAGAAAGCAATTAAACAAAGAAATTGTGCGGGGAGGGGGAGACAGTCTAAGAAGAAAATGAAGGAGTGGTTCACGTGAATTCTAAACAAAACAATCTTGGTAAGGATTCTAGCAGTCTAGAAGAGAGGTCACCAACCTCACCAACTTTAAGCCTGGAGGACTTCAACTTCTGGGAGTTGAGGTCCACCAGGCTTAAGGTTGCCAAGGTTGGAGACCTCTGGTCTAGAAAATGTAAGAGTTGAGGAACAGAGAAAAATCACAAATGGTCAGAAGATTGGAGTGGTGCAGTGGTTAAAAGCCGAGGTGAGGTGGCGCAGTGGTTAAAAGCAGCACTGCGACCTTCAGCTGATTGCTAGTTCAGCAGTTCAGCTGTTCAAATCTCACCAGGCTCAAGGTTGACTCAGCCTTCCATCCTTCTGAGGTGGGTAAAATGAAGACCCAGATTGTTGGGGCCAATATGCTGAACTCTGTAAACCGCTTAGAGAGGGCTGTAAAGCACTATGAAGCGGTATATAAGTCTAAGTGCTAAGTGCTAAATGGCTTTTGCTTGTATATTTGAAGTATTAAGACAGATTTTTACTATGGATCTTTACTGCAAATGACTCGTAGATGCATAATTTCCTGTTGAGTTCAAAGTTATACATAATTACCTTTAATCATCACCATTATGATGGTGGCGCTAAGAGCCGAGGTGGCGCAGCGGTTAGAGTATAGTACTGCAGGCCACTTTAGCTGATTGTGATCCGCAGGTCAGCGGTTCAAATCTCACCGGCTCAAGGTTGACTCAGCCTTCCAAGGTAGGTAAAATGAGGACCCAGATTGTTGGGGGCAATATAAATATACATTGCTTACTGGTGTAAACCGCTTAGAGTGTGCTTGCACTGTGAGGCGGTATATAAATCTCACTAATAAATAATAAACTAATAAATGATCCCTTTCCTCTACACAACACTGGATAAATGACCAATTTCTATGTAAAAGAACAGACAAGATTCTCAAAAGTAGTGGTGGGGACATGTCATATTCTAGGACTCTGGAAGTAGCAGTTCTTGAGGAATGGATTTTTTAAAAAAATTTAATTGGAAAACAGCTGAAATAGGTCATCAGGTAATTTAACAATATTTTTCACTGATTAAACACAGTAATCACATCATATGTTAACCAGCTCATCAATGCAAGAAAATTTGTGTCACAATTACTTAATTATCATTTGTTAATGGTCACAAATCTACTCATAATTCAGTCATTCACCTATAATGGTCTTCAATAAATTATTCTAATTCATAAACAAAGTAAATGAGGTCTCAGTTGGATTCACACATAATTATGCACATGGAGGCTGATCTCTCAAATGCCATAAGAGAGTGAAGTGATGATATGAGAGCAAGGCTAGAAAGTAGGGAGATCAACTCATGATCCCTCCTTAGCCATGAAAGCCAGCTGGATTACTTTAAAGCAGTGATTCTCTCTCAGCCTAACCCACCTAACTATAAATTTGGTTTGTTTATTTATCAATATTTTACATATAATTTCCACCCACTACAATTGAACAAACTCTTGACAGTTTGATTTATCTGACAAAAAAATGAAAGTAAATAACAAGTTCAACTCTGGGAAAGCTAAAGATCTAACTTTATTATGTATTATGTGACAATTACCAAGTAGAGAGAGTGGAGAACCAGTCTGGGGCTCTAGTTAAGGTGCTGGACTAGAAATTGGGACAGCTTAAATTTTAGTTTTCCTTTAGGGACAGAAACAGGCTAGATGATTTTCTGCAAATCATCCTTTGTTATTCCAACCCACCATACAGGATTGTTGTTATGGGGGAAATAGGAAGAGAGAGCATTACAGCTTATATTTTGAGTTACACAAAATCAAGGAAAGATATAAATCTAGTAAATAAACAAATATGTTAAAGCAGAACAAAATTATAATTCCAGGACTGTCTCTAATGTGGTATGCATGATATTCTACCTCTCTCTCTCTCTCTCTCTCTCTCTCTCTCTCTCTCTCTCTCTCTCTCTCTCTCTCTCTCTCTCTCTCTCTGTATATACTGTGTGTGTGTGTGTGTGTGTGTGTGTGTATGCAAACTTACAAAGAACTGATAAAGAAATAAAGGGAGACTAGTATAGATCTAGGAAAAACATAAGGAAGCAGAAAAACACTTACATATATATGTGTGTTTGTGTGTGTGTGTTATATATATAAAACATTCTATACATGAATTGTTCCATGCATCTAAAGCACAGCTGATTTGGTGTACTGTGCCCAGTCAGAAACATTTGTGCTTTGGATGTTGTGATTTGGATGTTGTGATTTGTATTCAGATTGACACAGGGCTGTTCAGTTCTTAGTGCAACCAAAATGTGTTTGGTAAGCCAGTGGGGGTTAACAGTGGGGAAAAAGACAAGCTGAGCTTGGTGATGGTACGTGTTTGTATTATAGTGATGGCAACAACAGCTGAGACAGGGAGGGAGAGAAGGTGATAGGAACATCAGAACTTGTGGGGAGGTAGGAAAATGTTGCACTGAGATATTGGTAGTAGTAGCTGGAGGCAGGAGGGGAAGAACTGGGAAGTCTGAGGAGATGAATGAATCTGCAGAATATGCCATGCTGGGAACCTTTCCTTACTGCTGGGTCCATCTCAGTAAGAAACGGGAATACAGGCTAGGATAGCAATAGCACTTAGACTTATATACCGCTTCACAGGTAGCAGCAGTTAAAAAAAAAAGCCAGGAATGGAAGACACAGGGAAATTCAATGGGCGTAGGTGGGTAACATGCAGACTCTATGGAAAACAGGCAAGGCATGAGTTAGTGCACAGCAGCCTTGCTCTACTTTCTCATAATATCACTCTGGAATCACTCTGGATTTTGTTTCAGCCAAACCCCATACCACAAAAACATAATTTTTTTTTACAGATCTACAAAAGATTTACTGAAATAGTTCAATAAATCTTCCAGAATGTTATTTGCTTCATGTTTGAAACAAAACACATTTTCTTAGTGCAGGCCAATGTTGAGTACAGTATAGTTGCTGCAAAGGAAGCCTAATATGCAATCAACATACAATATGTTTCTGTGTGTGTGCACACCTGTGCGTTTATAAAATTTGAGTGTATAGGGCAGTGATGGCGAACCTTTTTTCCTCGGGTGCCGAAATAGTGCGCGTGCGTGCTATCGCGTGTGCGTGCGTGCCCACACCCATAATTTAAAGCCCCCACTCGCCCCATCCCCCTGCGCATGCATGCATGACCCCCCCACTCCCCCATTTCCCGACTTCCAGAGGGCCCAGTAGGCCCATTTTTTGCCCTCCCTAGGCTCCAGAGGCTTTCTTGGAGCTTGGAAAGGGCGAAAACACTCCCCCTCGCCACCCCGGAGGCCCTCCAGAGGCCAAAATCGCCCTTCCAGAGCCTGCATGTGAGTCAAAAATCAGCTGGTGGGCACACACATGCGTGCCGGAGCTGAGCTAGGGCAACGGCTCGCGTGCCGGCAGATATGGCTCCGCATGCCACCTGTGGCATCCGTACCATAGGTTCGCCATCACTGGTATAGGGGCTTGAGTAAAGATTCTTTCATTAGCCCATTTATTGAATATTTATTTGTACTCTCCATAAAATATTAACACTTGTACCATCCATCCCTGTTACTATTCCACTAACTCACCTCTTCATTTAGGCTTCGTCTGCACCATATCCAAGACACATAGGAAGAAATGACAAGTCAACCAGAGGTTAGTTTTTCTTAGCCTTGCTGCTGTCATCTCTCATTTATTAGTGAGATCAGATGAAACAAGAGCAACTATAAGATGAAGGCGCAATAGAGCTGGAAAAATCCAGAAATTGCAGCAGGTAGCCTACTGTGATGTATATCTTGATAGGTGCCCAACAATAAAAGTCCTTAATGCCTGCCTTGGGCATGATTCAAAAGATGCCGACTCCTAACCTGTTGACCTAGACTACATTTCCAGCTCTCTAGAAAGAAAAACTGGAGTTCTTCCAGTTCAGTTTGAAAGAGAGCAATATATCTGCAGAATCTGTTTGATTAGAATCTGCAGAAAGTACACATGTGAGTGTGGGAACAAGACCCATTCATATATATTGTCAGTAGATAGAGTTATCATACCATTCACTGCCCTGAAAATGTTAATTTTTTTAAAATCTGCAGCAGGTCAAATCTGACCCCATCACCTATGAATCTCAAGGTGTCTCTCCTGTTCTTTCTTCACAATTCAGAAAGATGGGGAGGGCTGGAAACCCTATGCTGCAAGTCATGCCAGAGGAAAGGCTGCTTTTCAGTTTCGTATTGCTCACTGAAAAACTGGAATCATTCATTTACGGGAGGAGAAGAAAAAAGACACAGCTACCAGTTTAGATTTCTCAAGAGAGCAATCTGAAAACCAGCCTTCTCTTGTTCTGCAACAATAAGGAGGCAACAATCAGGTATGACAGCAAGAGTAAATTTCAAAACAATCTCTCTAAATTGAACATCCAATGAAATGAAATTTCACAAAAGGGAAAGAAAAAGCTATTAACACTCTCAGAGAAGTCAGATCGATTCAATGCAAAATGGAGGGGGGGAGGGTTGACTAAGATTCACAGCTCCAGCTATGGCTGTTTGGTCATAAAATTTCAGAACAAAAACATCTCTTCCCTATGTGAACTGGGAATCCCAGCGCAATTTTACAACACAAAAACTGGAAGTTATTGCACAGCATCATCCAGTTGTTGGAAAGAGAGGTGAGTTTTTTCTTCTTGCACTTGTAATTAGATATAGAAAGAACATTTGAGGCTTGCACTAACTAGAATAATAAACTTAGCTCTCCAATTCCATCGTCTTTTTTTTTTCCAGAGGCAGATTAGTGGTCATATCTGAGACTTTACTGCAAATTTTGTGCCACTGAGAATTAGACTGGAATTTGATCTTGAAGAAATGAACTATCCGCTGAATGAGATTTACTCTTACAGGCTTCTTGATCATTACTGGTATCATAATATCTAAGGACCAAATTATGCAGAATCAGAAGAAAAGCTATCCAACTCTTCTTCGTGTTTCTTTTCCAAAACTGCATCTGAAGCTATTGTTCTTTCTTAAGAGTACAAACTCTGCTGATAGACAAAAAATGGAAAGGGGGGCAGTAACAGAGAAAAGAAACATCATTTCCTCACCCTATTTTTTCTGATAATCATCTTCCAAGGATTATTTTCATTGTTAAAAGGAAAAAAGAGAGCTGCTAAAGAACAGAGGCATCAAACTATATTAAATTGAAAGTAGCTTAAAGGTCAAACCAGATATGACAGGAAGTACATGGACTCCATTCATGTCTTAAACAAAGGTAGTCAGGCTGTATATTTCTGAGAAAAATATGCACGCATGATGGAAGCTGTATCTTGTCTTTTTCTTGTCATGTTGGGGAAGAAAACTGCTTGAAGCAAAAGTGTGTTAATAAATACAGGGCAAATAAAATTTCACTTCAACTGTCTGCATATTTTTGCTGCAAAGGTTAATATCACCTATCACATTTCAGATATTATGGGACTAGCCTCATGAAGGACAGATGGCCTTATCTCCTATCCTGTCCCATCCTGTATGGTTAGGTTCGGTTTTAAGCCTTCTCAGATTGCTACTCTTGAACAAAATTGGGATCCAACTCCAAGATACTTTGCCAGCATGCTGCTAAAAATTCTGATAGACCCAAGCATCTAGATAGCCTCTGTTTGAGAAAGGTTATCTTGCTTAAGAATTCAGCTTCCTTGTGATTGCTTTGTTCCATATGCCTGGCTTTCATTTCCTGGTTCCAGATCCCTGGCTTACTTTCAATTTCTCATTCCATATTTTCCATACTACTACCCTACAATGAATTAATTAGAAATTGAATTAAATGGAAACATTAATGCAACTATCAAACATGCACAGTGATATAACTACATTAAAACATAAAAGCTCAACATGTTTACCACTCTTCCTTAGAATGGTTCTATAAAAGATCAAGTTACCCCCTTTACAGATGGGATAACCTCAGCTGATATATTTCAAACTTACTTTGACAGAGACTTGAAGCCATTTATTTTATTCTTTTCACCACTGTGGCAAAATCAGCACAACTTCTCACCTTAGGCCGTCTAGGTCAGAAAGGGTTCAACATTAGTGATGAAGAGCCGTGGTGGCACAGTGGTTAAAATGCAGTACTGCAGGCTACTTCTGATGACTGTCGGCTGCCAGAGGTTTGGCAGTTCGATTCTCACTGGCTCAAGGTTGACTCAGCCTTCCACCCTTCCGAGGATCCAGATTGTTGGGGGCAATAGCCTGACTCTGTAAACTGCTTAGTGAGGGCTGTAAAGCACGATGAAACAATATATAAGTCTAAGCGCTATTGCTATTAGTGTACAGAACATATATAAAACGAACATTAGACATACATTGGCCACCCTGGTTGACTGTTGACAAATATGTCTCAAATAAATGTAATAAATAACTCCCTTTGTATAATGGGACTACAAATAATTATATAGTTCGCATCTATACTTGCAATATTTACTATATTACTATTTTACATCATAGTTCTTTAAAAAGTAACTCAAATATAGAAATCTAACATCAATCAGATTGATCCCCATATCTGTTAGCTATAAAAGAAATAACTACTGTTAACTGGCAGCCCAAAGAACTATGCTAATCTTAAAGGGCCCGCTAATAGTCTATTGCTATATTAAACTCCATGGACAACTTCCATTCTCTTATCCAAAACATTGTCTCTAAGCCATATAGTTAATTTCACCATCTCTGCCAACTCGATCAGTTCCAGTTGATCATCTTTCATCCATTTTGTAATTTCTATTATAATTGAATCTGTTATATTAATACCTTTTCCCATATTTTTCTGATAAGTTTCTGCTTCACAAGTAAACCTCTTGTTCTGCCTTTTTCCGCACTTATACACACTTTTTATTTTTATTTTGTTGTGTTGTGCTTGTAATTCTTGTCTTTTTTGTTCTTGTAGTTTTTTAACATGCTATCTTTGAAATAAATAAATTACCAAGAAAAAAAAAGAACATTGGTGATTACAGCCACAACACTAAAGCAAAAAGATGACGTCCAACCTTTTCTTGTCCTATCAACAGAGGTGGGTTCCTACTGGTTCTAACCGGTTCTTTAGAACCATTAGTAAACCGGTGGTGATGTCACGGAGCCGGTTCTGTCAGTGCCGGTCCGTGGGCGCTGCCATCTTGTTTTTTGCTTCTGCGCATGCGCAGAAGCCGAGTTTTCAGCACTACGCATGCGCGCGCAGCCACGTGTCGCGGGAGAAAGCGAACTGGCAGCGAGGTAAGTTAGAACCCACCCCTGCCTATCAACCCATATTACCCAGATTCAACCAGAATATAACAAACACAGTCAGTTCTAGAAAATAGCTAGATTCCACAAGGAATCCAGGTTCCACAAAGCCATCAATCATGGCTCTTTTTGGATGCTGTCCTTCTAGTTCTTAAAAAGAGCAACATTGGTAACAGGTATTCTTTGTGCTGAAAGGTATTTTTCAAAAGGAAGAAAAGGGAGCTGAACTTCAGATGATGGCAGGGGAGAAACTAATATTCTTGCCAGTCTGGCTTCTGTCAAGATGCTACAATATCACAACCCTGAGGCGTAAGGGTTACTGCCAAAGTGAGAATTATGGCTCCCCACTGGAGAAGAAATAGTGTAGAATTAACAAGCAGGTGAGAAGAAATTACATCATTATTTGCTGACCTTGTGAGCACAGGTTTGCCTGTTCAAACTTTCCTCAATCTGGATTTAGCCACAAAGATCACAGCCTCAGTGAGACCTGTGAATTGAATGGATGTATCAGGTAGTGTGTGACTTAGAATGTCACTGGGTACCAGTTCCTTCAAGTTTTATCTTTGGTTGCAAGATTCTGAGTAGGTCTGTCTTCCTGTTTTCAATACTAAAAAATAATTATCTCACAAGAAAAAAAAGGGGGGGGGCTGCAAAAGGTATAGAGGAAAAGCCTTTATGCACAGAGTACAGAACCACCACAGCCAGCCAAGGATTAGGGATTTCAATGATGCATTATGATTCCCAATCCTAAACAATTTTCATTTTCATAGCTGATTAGCTATGCCCCAGGAACCTGTTGTCTTAAGCTTCTGCATTATCAAATTGCTTTCAAACCTAGGCATCTCTTAGCACATATATTGTCACCTGACTTTTAAACAAAGATATTGGATAAAGTAGAGCCAGTTTAGTATATGGGTTAAGGCATCAGGCTAGAAACGGGAAAACTAAGAGTTCTAGTTCCACTTTAGGAATAAAGCCAGCAGGGTAACTGGGGCATTCTCTTTCAGCCCTAGGAAGGAAGCAAAGGCAAACCACTTCCATAAAACCTGGCCAAGAGAACTGCAAGGACTAGTTCAGGTTGTTGCCAGAAGGCAAAAACTGACTCCAGTTATACATAGATACACACTGTAGATACATACATACATACATACATACCAGAGGTGGGTTCCTACCGGTGCGGTCCAGTGCGCAGCTCCGGTAGGGGCCCGCCAATTGCCCAATTTGAGCGCAACGGCTCCGGTGCTATCTTCGCCGATCCTCACGCACCGCCATCTTTTTTCGGAATTTTTTGGTGATTTTTTGCTTCTGCACACATGCGCGGAAGCAAAATCTCGTGAGGGGACGCACGCGTGAGAGAGATTTCGGTGAGATTTTGCTTTTGCACATGCGCAGAAGCAAAAAATCGCTAAAATCACACGCACACGCATGTTCCTTCACAAGATTTTGGCGAGATTTTGCTTTTGCACATGACCAGGAAGCAAAATCGCACAAGGGGGTGTGCATGCATAGGGGGCGCGCACACGTAGGAAGCGCGAACGCGCGCAAATGGCAGCGTACCGGTAGCGAGGTAAGTGCAACCCGCCTGATATACATACATACATACATACATACATACATACATACATACATACTGTACATACATACATACAGAATCTATCAATTAGTTTCAGCCACAATAATCAGATGCTTCTACTTTATAGAATTGAAAATCTGTTATAAAGTTCTATTCAGCCATAAGCATCATCATCAGCCACTCAGTCATGTCCGATCCTTTGCCACTCTGTGGATCTCAACTCTCCATCGCACCATCTCCTTCAGAACCGCCATGGTCATCCCAGTGTCATCCTTTATAGTGTTCAGCCAACAGGTGCTAGGGCAGCCCCTTCTCCTTTTTCCATTGATCACTCCCAGAATGATTGACTTTTTGAGTGAGTCGGCTCTCATTATTCGGTCTAGGACTTCTTATTTTTTCAGTCCATGGGATGCGTAATAGTTGCCTCCAACACCATAGTTCAAAGGTGTCCACCTTCCCCTATCAGCCTTTTTCAGAATTCAAATTTTGCAAGCCATTGGAAAAATTATTGCGTTAACTAATCTGCATTTGTTTGTGAGGCTGATGTCTTTACTCTTCAAGACGTTATTCTGGCATGAATAACATCACTGTTCTTCTAAGAGCTATCCACCTTCTGATCTTAGGACTGCCAGTCACCACTTTGGTTGATGTTAGAGCCCAGGAAGATGAATTCCTTTACTGTTTCGATGGTCTCCTTGTTGAGCTGCACTCTGACCTATGTGTTCTCTGCAGTTGTTGTCATCTTTGTTTTGTCAAGGTACAGTCCAAATTTTTTTACTAACATCTTTGACTCTCAGGATTAGCTACTCCAGATTCTACTTGCTTTTCGCAAGCATTGAGGTATCATCTGCATATCAGAGCTTGTTTATATTCCTACCATTGATTTTAACCCCAATGGTAGATTCCTCCAAATGTGAATTTCTCATAACTATGTCTGTGTACATGTTGAATAGTATATGTGACAGGCAATCTTCCCGAGTGCCTTTTCCAATTCTGAACCATTTTGTATCTCCATATATCATTCTTACAGTGGCTGCCTGACCAGAGTACAATGACTGAATGAGCTGGATGTAGTGTGGTGATATTTCCAGTTCTTTGAGGCAGTTCCAGGGTTTGTCATGGTCAACACAGCTGAAAGTTTGTGTAGCCAATGAAGCACACGTAGAGGTCTTCTTGGTATCCCTTTGCTTTTTCCATCATCCAACATAAATTGGCAATATGATCCCAATTCCTTTTCCTTTCCATAATCCTGCTTCTACATCAGGCAGTTCTCTGTTGGCAGTTGGATTCAAATTTTGCTGAATTATCTTCAAGAGATTTTTATTCATGTTTGGAATCAAGGCTATAGTTCGGTGGTTAGAACAGTCTTCTGTATCACCATTCTTAAATATTGGAATAAATATTGACCTTTTCCATTGTTTTGGCCACTGACCAGAATTCAATACACTTTGGCAAAGTGCTGCCAATACTTTTGTTGGCAGTGGTCTCAGCAACTCTGCAGGAATTCCATCACTTCCTGGGGTTTTGCGGTTAGGCAACTGGTTGAGTGTCCACACTGCTTCCTCCTCCAGGATAGCTGGTTCCATTTCTGGTAGGTCAGTTTCTCCTACAGCACAAGCAATGCCACAGTAACTTTAACATTTATGATGGTTCTGTATTGGTGAGAACTCCTGAGGCAGCATATGCATGTATTACACAGGATTGTATTTGATGAATATATTCTGTGGTATATCTGTGTGAACTCAACTGATTCTTCCAAAGAGCACTGGCACTGGAGTAAATCCAAGTGGCATAATGTCCTATTCATAAAGTCAAACACCTACATATTACTTGTTTTTATATGTGATGTCTTCTGATGTTCTTTAAACTGCTCTTATTTATGGTCTGAATATTGACCAGAAATGTACTATGATGAAATAAGTCTAGAAATATTTTATATAAACTTGCCTGAAACTAAAGTATCTTGCACAGTGCTACTTCTTAAGAAATTGTTTGAATACAATTTCCTATTGCTTCTACAGATCTTGAGTATCTAACAGTCGTAAATGGAAAACTGCTTATATGATGGGAATTAAATCTGAGAACATTACTATTGGTCTGCCAAACTTTGCAGCTGTATAATGTATAATGTAACTATCAATTACTTTCTGGTTTTTCTAATCATATTTTTAAAACTCTTTAATTCTTTATTAGTGTCAACAGTTTCCAATTTTGGGGGACACACCTCCAATTACCTTTCTGTCATATAATCATGTCACCTCCCTGATTTCTTGGGTTACTTTCTGCATTACTTTTCAAACCTATCTAATCTGTTGCAAGCTCTTAAAGAGAGCCTGGATCCCTGCTGTGAATTTAATTCACTCCCGCCATTAAATATAAACTTACATTCACACAAACACTGCAAACCATACTTCAGGAATAGAAGCTTATCACATTTTACTATGAGAGCCCTTGATCTGCTACACATGGAAGTTATGGTCCAACAGTAGCAATAGCATGGGTGTTTTGTTCACTGCCACCTCCACTGTCACATGGGAGCTTACACACCAAAACTGGGAAGACTAAGAATAAAAGGGACCAGCTTTTTATAAATCAAGTTTATTAAAATTAGATCAATTAAATACAATTATTACTTCCAGGTACCTTATCCTTTCTTCTTTCACATAAAAAATACAGATTAAAGGAGGGATTAGGAAATGTTGATTGTGTACCTTTCATCCTCAGAACTTCTGTTCCTCAGTTCACATTTCCTACTGTTGTAAGGAATATCCTTCTGGGTTCAGTTCCAAGTGGGGGAAAAGACACTGGATTCATGGAAGTTGCTTGGAAAAAAGGTTTAATGGAGAACAGAGAACACATGGCATGAGCTCCTGAACAGAAAAGGTGGATCACATGTTTTCAGATGTTGGGTCCAGAGAGAGAAGGGTCGAGATGCTGAAATTTCCTTCTTTTATGCCCTCTCTTGGGCCCCGCCCTAAGAGTTTCCTTTTCCTGTACAGAAATGTATCCTATTGGCTGTCAGACTCCCAGGGGCATGCTGGGGCAACTCTTGTGGGCTGTCCCGAGTCTCAGGTTTGACTGATGTAATCTTCCCAGGTCCCATGTGGTGTAATGAAAAGGCTTTGGGCAATTCCTAATATGGTTATTTGTTATGTAGAAGACTGTTGCTGGGCCCATTGACAAAAGTGGGGGCTACTGAGTGAGCTGGCACATTGACAATGATGGGGGCTGTTTTAGGCAGACAAAAGAGAGAGTCTTTTGTCTGCCTAAAAGCATGTTTCCGGGGATATATAGAATATTCTGCCTTTTAATATTTCCTAGGATATTTCATTTTTTCTAGGAGAGGGGTGGGTGCTAACTTCCTACACTACATTTAAAAAAGAAATGCCTTTTCAGTGATATCCTGTGAACATTTACATACTGTAATTCTTCTTAACTTTGCTTTCTAATGAAGAAGTTTTGGAAAGGACATACCATTGATTCCAAAATGCTTTCTCCTGCTAATTTTCACATGAATAGATATGACTGCTTTAAAGTAAAGTCTTCATACCTCCTCTCATTTTACTGTTTTAATGGAAGAACAGGAATTATAATTTTCTTCAGAATAAATATAATTATCAAGTTTATATGGCTGCCCATCTCACAAAAGCTGGGCAGCAAACAATGAAACCAATAATTTACCAATTTATTATTTACCAATAATTTATTAAAATAATTAATAAAACAAGGGTCATAAGAGGATTAAAATCAGAAATAGTTTAGTGCGATATAGCTACTGCATGGGTTCCTCGCCGTCAGGAGATGCCCAGGCCTGGTGGGAAAAAAAAACCCCCATGTTTTAAAAGCTTTCCCAAAGACTATAAGGGTTGGAGCTAACCACTTAAAGGGCAATGCTATTCCGAAGAGTAGGTACCGAGGCAGCAAAGGCTCATCTCCTAAGTCCCACCTTATGGAATTTCTTGGCAGATGGGATTCCATAGCATGCAAGTCTCTGCTGGACCTGATGGGACAGGTAGATGTAATCAAGGCGTGGCACAAGGATGGGTTCCTCCCGGTTCGGACCGGATCGCCCGAACCGGTAGCGACCTGCTGGTGACATCACTGAACTAGATCAGCTGGTGCCGGTCCGTGGGCACCGCCATTTTGGGGGGGAATTTTTTGCAATTTTTTTTACTGTTTTGAAGGTTTTTCTTATTCTGCTGCTTATAAAAGGGCCCGCCAGCCCATCCCCGGGTTTAAACTGACCTTTATTCCTTCGCCCAAAGCACAGCTGATCAACTCAGCTGTGTTTCGGGTTGATTCCAGCTACTGAGCATGCGTGAAAGCCAAATTGCACGAGGGAACGCACACATGCGCATGAGCAGAGCGGGCACGCACGCGCAAAATGTCAACCGGTGGTCCCTCAGATAACCTGGTCCCGTGCTATGTAGGGCTTTAAAGGTCAAAAACAGCACCTTAAATTGGACCCCGAAGCAAACTGGTAATTCTCAAGAACATGACAAATGTCCTCTAAAGAAACACGCAACTGCCCATGCAGCTACCTTTTGCACCAGCTGAATACCCTCTGAAGGCAGCCCCGTGTAGGGCACATTACAGTAGTCCATTCAGGATAGGCAGTGATATTAGCATAGTAATTGGCAGAACTGGAGCGGGGGAAATAGTAGCCAGTATTACTAACAGTCAAAAAGATTGGAATTGCAGGCTAACAACATCTGGAAAGCTCCTGTGATAAAAGATCATTTTTCTGATAGGAATGAGCTTCTGTTGCGAAAGATAACAAAATA
Source organism: Diadophis punctatus similis (assembly GCA_023053685.1). Lineage (NCBI taxonomy): Eukaryota > Metazoa > Chordata > Lepidosauria > Squamata > Dipsadidae > Diadophis > Diadophis punctatus. The sequence goes on along the minus strand of JALIGW010000009.1, from coordinate 15,327,653 downwards.
GTTTAGTCTCAAACCTTACCCAGAAAATGCAACAATATAAAATGAATGTTATTGATTTAATATAAGTAGTCCTTGACTTGTGATCATTCAAAGTTCTGACAGACCTACAAGGTGATAGTTATTACCGGAATTCAAAATCCCAATAGTTGGGCCCCATCCCCACAATCACATGATTGTGCTTTGGACACTCAGCAACTGGGTCATATTTACAGTCATTTGCAGCATCCCAAACACATGGCTATGTTTTATAGCAGTTTTGACGAAAACCAGCATTGACTTATGGTTTTTGGCAAAACCATGCTTAACAACCCACCACAAAAAGGTCATAACCCTGGGTCAGTCACATGACTTACCTACTTTACGACTATCACAAGTTATGAACATGATGGGCAGGCTCATTATAGTTGTAACTCAAGGACTACCTATTTATTTTTATTTATTTATTTATTTGTCAAACATGTATAGGATAGTAGTTTGAATAAACATAAGTAAAAAGTAACGATAAGAGGACAATAGGACAGGGACGGTAGGCACAGTGGTGCGCTTATGCATGCCTCTTAGAAATGGGGAGAGGTCGACTGTAGACAGTCTAAGGTTAAAGTTTTTGGGGAAGAAACCACAGAGTCAGGTAGTGCATTCCAGGCATTGATCACTCTGTTGCTGAAGTCGTATTTTCTGCAGTCGAGTTTGGAGCGGTTTATATTAAGTTTGAATCTATTACGTGCTCGTGTATTGTTGCGGTTGAAGCTGAAGTACTTTTGGTAGGTCTCCCTGGCTTGAAACCTTCTATTCATATTACTGCAGAGAGCACAAGATTTCTCAAATTAACAGTTTAAATATGTATTAATGTTGGGCCTCATTACTCACATGCCCTCTGTTTGATTTATGACACACTTGTTTAACATTACACACAAAACTACAATTGTTTTAAATGTAAAGGTTGTCAGGCCACTTCCTGACACACTATCCATTGTTGACAGCATCATCTTTTAAAATACAGATCTTTAATCATTAATATCATGATTATCCAGAAAATATTACATTACGCGAATTATTTTTATTGTTGCCAAGTCACCATACTTGTAACACATTTCTAAACTGCTTGGGATCAGAACCCAGAATTAATCCATCCAGACTTATTTGTAGACAGCACAAGCACTATTCTGAAATTGATTTCAAGTTTCTCTCCAGCATCTTGTTAAGAAAAGCATTTGTACCAGCCATTACCTTGTCCTGAGAAGAGAAGTTATCTTCTATCTCTTGTTGCTTTCCTTTGCCATAATGCATATTTGCACAGCTTCCTTCTCATGATTTTGTTTATAAAATGTCAAGTACTCCCCATTTAGAGAGAAACAGAAATCAGTCTTGTTCCAAAGAAATTAAAGGAGGGAAAACATTACTTTTCCTCCTTGGAGTCTGAATGGTCAGGAAAAGTAAAAGTTATATTCAATATGCTTACAAATTATATTCATTTCACAAATCCTGTTCCTTTGCCAGGTATTTCATCAGCACCACAATTTTTCTTGCTGCCCAGAACAGGACACGTCTCTTAAGTCTATGCACATCCCCACCTCCCAAAAAAATTGTTTTAAAATAGTTAAGATTAGGTTAGAATAGGTTAGATTTTTCGTTCTACTGTATTCCATTTCACTATGTGAAAAGCTGTATTTGTATCTCTAAACAGAAGCATGAAAAGGAAAAATAATTCAATAGACATTGCTTTTCAGGATGTGTAATCAGAGAAGTGAAAATAATAAAAGTGCATTTAACACTTCGCTTAATAAAAGTGCATTTCACACAGCTATTTTAAAAAAATCATTGGAAGAAAATATTTTCTTTATTGAAAGAAATGTTTACACATCATTGCTCAGCATCAAACTTCTTTCTACATAAGCCACTTTTATTAACTATAGAACATGCAGAAATTCAACAGGTGTAGCCTTATTTCCCACATATAAACATGTTTTCTTTGTTTCAGTTAAAAATAACAGTGACAAGAAAGCTGGCTCCATTAGTGGTTAAAATGTCAAAAGCAGCACTGAGGAGACCTTCTTTTAAGCTCATTCCAGCCATGGAAATTAGCTGGGTCATTTTAGGCTACTCTCTCAGCCCAACCTAGTTCAGACATTGTTTAAAGATCAAATAAAGGGATATCCCTGCATAAGTTGTCCAAACAGATAATAGTAATATAGTGATATAATAAAATATTAACACTTCCAAGTGCACGATTTTAGACATTCAACAGGCACTTGAACCTTATCCACAGAAAGTGGATAAGGTCAGCCACAGAAAACTCGTGCAAAGACTACGCGAAACGGTACAGCCTCTCTTCCATCACTACTGGGACTCCGCGCGGGCGGCGACCAGAAACTACCAGGATTTTGGCTTGACGGGCCGCTCCGCAGGTTTTCCCACGGCACCACCCCCGCGGAGCCACCCCATTCGGCTCATCCCTCCTTTCCTCTACTTACGGCAGAGAAGTTATGCGGGCTGCACATTTCGCCTCGGAACTTGCAGGAGAGGAGCATGTCGTCGAGGCGGTGCCCGAGGCGATCGACGAACTCTTCGCTGATGCCACCGAAGTGGCGCGGTGGCAAGAAGAGCCGGAAGTCGGCCAACTTGGCGAACCAACGCAGGCGCTCCGGCTCGGCGCGCAGGAGCTCAGCAAGCAGCGGCCGCGCCGTCCGATTGGGCAGAAGAAGGCCGAGCCAGTTGCCGGCGTAGTAGAGGTCGCCTTTGGAGAGGCGCGGGAAACGGAGCGGATTGTTATTGCACAACGTGACGGCAGGGAAGGCCAGCTGACGGCTCCACTCGGTGCGCACCGTCGTGTGAGACGGGAAGGCCAGCCAATGCAGAAGCCGATTAGACGACCACGCCAGGAGCAGACCCAGCGAGGTTCCCAGGGCCAGAAGCCACAGCGCCCGCCGCCACGGGGCTGCTCGTCGCCAGCGTACCACCCGCAGACCCGGCAACCTCGGACGCTGTCTGGGCCGCCCCTTCGAAGCCCGCCGCCGCCGTTGCGCTGCCGCCATGCGAGCTCGCCGCCTCCCGCGCCCTCGCAGGGGGGGCAGCCGTGGACCAGCAGCAGCGGTAGCATCCAGAGGAGGGAGGGCGGGAGCGCTTGGCCGAGGGGACGGCCGCTCCACTCAGGTTCAGACGGACGCCGGCGGGCGGAATCCTCGTGGCACCTCAGGGAAGCCCGGAACCCGAGCGCCTCCTCTCCCACCAGCTTTGCCGAGATAGGCGTCGGTCTCTAGCGCTGCTCATCTCCGCAGATCCAGCCGAGGGAGAGGAAAGGCGGGAGGAAGAAGAGGGGAAGAGAAAGGAGGCGGCGCTGAGCTCCGCAGTTGCTTCCCTGGCTACCCCTCAGCGCCCTTCGCTAACAGTGGAGGGGAGACTCAACGGGGAAATAGAAATGAAAGGGGGCGGCTCTCAACCTAGCCCCCCTCCCGGGCCGACGGGACTACCCCTCCTGTTTGCAGCAGATCTACCGCCAGACTTGGCCCACGAAGAGCTGCCTCTTCCGCGCGGAGAGCAAGGATGCGCTGCGGCTCCGCCTCCTCCAGAAGGCTGGGGGAAGGGGCGTGTACGACCAACCGGTTGGGGGGGGGGGGAGGTAAGAGGTGAGATTAAATCAGTTTAAAAACGCAGATATTATTATAATTGCCTTGTGATGAACTAAGGCCAGTATCAATCTTGCCGTAGGAAAAACATGCGTCTTAAATCCTTTGGCTTTTGGAGTGAATTGTACATCTTAGCCGAGACTCTGGCGTTTCCAAAAGTTATTTTTAAAGGGAGGGGGAGAAAAAGCTTGACAGGGCTTTAGGTTTCTTCCTCACACGTGTGTAACGGGGGCTTGAGGAGAACGCAACGGAATTGTGCACCGGCATGAAGATTTTACTCGTTTATATGTTCCGATAGGAAACGAGAGTCACTAGGTCTGATCCTCTGATTTAAGGTTTAAAAAGAGTCAGGATAGATCACCACATATATTTCTTTTATTGTGCATTTCCATATTTGAATGTACAGAATCCTCCCGATGCAAGGCCATCTGTGCTCTTTCTAAATTTGCCAGACTTTTTGCATTTTATATAAATTTCTTTCTGAATATTTTGATAGAATAAGCATTATACAAAACAGGCTGAGACCTATTGATGAACCTTGGTTAAGCATAAAGATAGGGAGGGAGGGGAGAGGAGAGGAGAGGAGAGGAGAAGACAAAATGTTCTGGAAGGATCAACAAAGCAACAATACACAAAGGAGAAGGTACTTCTTGTAAAATTTGGGACCAAATAAGCAACAGGTCACACATTACATTCTAGTTTCCTTTCAAAATTCTGCCTTAATATTTAATTAAATTATACAGTCCACTTAACTATAAAAGCTCTGGAATTGATGGCTTTTTCAGAAGGATTAAACACTTCCATCCGCACCTTCAAAGAAGTGTAAATTAGCCATGATCATGGAAAGCACACTTTCAAAAGCATTGTGCTTTCTTCACTAGTTGCTAGAGGCAAACTTTATACAACCATTGCTACTTTATTCCAAGCTTGTTGGCTTTGCAAAGCTATCTAACTTCTGAAGAATTCTGCATCTTTAATTCAGTTCTCATGCTTTTTTTCTTAGCCTGATCTTTATCCTTGTGGTAACTGCCTCTGTATTTTCCTTTTGTCTACAATTTCATTTCTTGTCTCCCCACTTCCAAAGAAATTAATAGAGCTCCTATATACAGCTAGTTCTTGAGTTACAACCACAATGGAGCCCAAAATTTATGTTGCTAAGTGAAACATTTGTTAAGCAAATTTTGCCACATTTTACAACTTTTCTTGCCACAGTTGTTAAGTGAATCATTGCATTTGTTAAGTTAGCAACATGGTTGTTAAGTAAGTCTGGATTCCCCATTGACTTTGCTTGTCAGAAAGTTGCTGTCAGCCTCCACTCTGCCTGCTTGCTTCGGCTGCCATAGAAACGGGGGGAGGTGTGCTGGAGGTTGCTCTACTTGTGGTTGATTAGGAGGTTAGGGAGGAAAGTTCTCACTGCAGACTGCCAGGCTACGTGGACATGTTTATAGCCTGCTCAAGGTCAACAGCTTCGTGGGACCAGATGTGGAAGACCAAACAGCCGGTGCACCCACCTGACATCTTGGGACTTGGGGATTGGATGAATTGCCCAGGGGGGTCATGAGGGAGGGTTTGGGGATTCTTTGTATATGCATTTTATGTCCCTTTTGCCTCAGAATTTGCTTTCCTTTTGTTGCTATCACTTCTTGTCTAGTAAAAGTACTCATCTCTATCAATATGGAGTTGGGGTTTTTATTTCCTGGACTTTGAATGGAAGCACACCTGACATCGCAAAAGCTGATCACAGTACCCCAGGGCATTGCAACCATCATAAATGTGAACCAGTTACTAAGCATCTAAATTTTTATCATGTGACAATGGGATGCTGCAATGGTCATCAGTGTGAAAAACGGTCATGCTATTTTTTTCAGTGCCAATGTATGGTCACTAAATAGACTGTTGTAAGTCAAGGACTACATGTTTAAGTTTAAGTTTAAGTTTAATTAAATTTATATACCGCCCTTCTCCAGGGGACTCAGGGCGGTGAACAGCCAAGTAAAAAAACATTAAAATACATTTAAGCCAAGTAAAAAACATTAAAATACATTTAAAATAAAATATTCAATGTGGCCCTAATTTAATACAATTAAAATTTAGTAAAATCTTAAAATTTTAAAAACCCCAAAAACTTTTTCACGCCAGCCCGGCTTGATAAAAATAATATGTCTTGAGGGCACGGCGGAAGGTGGACAGGTCGTGAATTGTTCTTAAGTCTGGAGGGAGCTGATTCCAGAGGGTGGGTGCTCCCACAGAGAAGGCCCTCCCCCTGGGCGTCACCAGCCTACACTGCTTGGCTGATGGCACCCCGAGGAGGCCCTCTCTGTGGGAGCGCACTGATCGATGGGAGGCAGTTTGTGGCAGCAGGCGGTCTCGGAGATACCTAGGTGCAATGCCATGGAGCGCTTTAAAGGTGGTAACAAGCACACCCGGTAGACCACCGGAAGCCAGTGCAGCTCACACAGGAGGGGTGTTATATGGGAGCGCTTCTGTTATATGTAGTGCTTCTTGGTTTACAACAGCATTCCTCTATAACTAACCGCAAATTACTGTATCTATCAAAAAGGAAAATATGTTCTACCCAATCCCCCCAAATAATTTACATTTGAATATGAAGGTTGTCAGATTTGTTAACAGTACAGTAATGAAGAGATTAACCTATTTTATTAATGCCAAATGGCCCAAAAGCAAGTTACAATTTAAAATATAAACTTGTCAGTGGATAAACCAGTTTAACAAGTAAAATATTTAATAAATATTAGTTAATACAATTTTCTTTAAATTTCTTTATTGATTTTTCAAACTTTAAAAATCACAATGAATCTTTAAGCAATACTACATCTTATTTACATTGATTTCATATTAATACAATACAATATTTACAATATTTACAGTTTTCTACGTCCTTGTTTCGTTTTCCCTTTTTTGTTTTCATTGATACCAATTTTCCCCATACATCATAATAGTCTGAGTCTTTTTGTCCTCTTAATTCTATAGTTAATTTATCCATTTCTGTGCAGTCATAGATTTTCTTAATTGCTAAACTTTCAGTGGGTGAGTTAGGGTTCTTCCAACACTGTGCATACGAGTTAATATAATTTTTAAATGACTCTAAAAATAAGGCTTTTAATAAATCAAGCTGGAGTTTTAAATATTATGTAATATTAATTAAATATTTTGCTTGTTAAACTTTTAGATCATATTTGTAAACTTTTGGATCTTTAGGCTATACTGCAAATAAAATTGATCGATTAATGGAAATTGACAATTATTTCAATTTTATCTTCTTTTTATGATTAAAATTTGTCTTAATTTTGTTTTCCTTTGAGGCAAATGCTGCTCACATAAAGAAATCTTGCTGCGTTATCCTTTTTTTTAACTGCAAAACAATCTGGAAGAAAAGGCTTTTGTCTTCTGTATGGATTGATGAATTTCTGTAAGAATGATAGATGATCATGTACAATGGACAATGATACACTGTTGTGCAGATCTAAAACAGAAAAGTTGGGGTTTTTTGGGGGGGAGGGGATGTGTATCCAGCATATCCTTCAAGATGGCACACCATTTTCTGAAGTCAAGAAGTTCCAGCAAAATATGCCTTTAACATAACAGATGGGGGTGACAGATACAACTCTAAAGTGACTCATCTTCACTTTTGTAACTCAATGGATTTTCCTAGCGCTGCACACCTTCTGTGTGTCACCAGGAATAGTGCAGCTTCTTTAAGGAAGCACTGCTAGGTGTTCGTAAGTGCTCTTCCCTTCCCCCTCCTCCCCAGTACCTTTTCTGCTTTGAATTTCAATAGCAGGAGTAGAGATCTGTAGACTAGATTCGTAAGTGTTGTGTCACTCTAAAATTACTGCCTTCTTCCATAAGAGGCTGGGGATGGGATTCAGAAAAAGAGAAAGTTAGAATTTTTGTTGTCCTCCAATAAAGAGGACTTCAGAGAAGCAGGGATGATAAGAACAGGTCTCCTGGCTGGGCTTGGCATTGTGGCACAGCACTCCAAAAACCATGGGTGAAGTGTAACTAGCAAGGTAAACTCAGTAAAGAAAATGCAGACAGAACCATCAGAGATCTTATACTTCTTTTGTTCCATTGGGTAGTTTTATATCTCCCATTTTCCATCCCTCTGTTGTTTTGTTCATCCTATTTATAGACTGCCTATTAGCTTTGATATTTGGAACTAAGTCTTGTATCATTTGGTACATTAATCTCTTTTACTTCACTGCTTTTACTAAAATAATGTAAAACTTAATTTTGTGTTACTCTGACATTGAGTTTGTATTAATACACAGATTGAGAAAACACTAGATATTTATTTCAATTCTTAGTCCCAGGAAAGGAGAATTTCCTGTTGTATCTCATCTAGATCCCCATTTAAGAACTGATAGTAGCAGTATACAGTTAATCCTCAACTTACAACCATTTGTCTAGTGACCAAAGTTACAACGGCATTGAAAAAAGTGACTTACACTTAAAACCATTGCAAGCATCCCCATAGTCATGTGATCAAAATTCAGGCACTTGGCAACTGGCATGTATTTACAACAATTGCAGTGTCTCAGAGTTATGTGATAGCTATTCGCAACCTTCTAAGCCGGCTTCCAACAGAATCAATGAGGGAAGCCAGATCTGCATAACCATTGTGATCCATTTAACAACTGCAGTGATTCACTTAACAATTGTAGCAAAAAGATCATAAAATAGGTTTTATGGCTTACTTAACAATTTCTTTACTTAGCAATGGAAATTCTGTATCTAATCGTGGTTGTAAATCAAGGATTATCTGTAACTACCTGCTTGGAAGGAACTTTTTTCACCTAGGTGTATGGTTAAATCCATCAGCCAAAACTGATGAGGAACAGTGGATATTCCAGGAAGAGATTTGTAACATTTATTTGTTAGATATGCACATTATAAAAACAGATGTATTTAAGGTTATATATAGCTATAGAAAAATACTAATGACACAAGAATGGCACTTTCTCTTCAGATTTTTTTTAAAGGTTGCTCTCAAAAGTACCCAGCTTCTTTGTAGCTCATTGATGCTAAATATATGGGCCTAGCAAATGATGTTTAGATTGCTGCAGATTCAAGAAGCAGATCTATTATATTATTTGCTTTTAGAAAATGTCAGTGATGTCTCAGTTTTGTGCTCTGTCTTATGATTGTGAGCATGAGAAACAGCTATTGAATAGTGTGGAAGGAAAGTCTTGCAGTGGCCAGAATGAGCTCTTCCTTCCCTCTGTTTTCTCCCCTGGGATTTTAAGAAAACATGGAGAGCACTAGTGTGTAGGTGTGTTTGGGGGTGTGATGTGTGCTATGTGGTAAAGCAGAAAGGAGGAATTTGCAGCTAAGACAGTAGAACAGGTGAAAACTGATGATAAAGGAAGATCAGGCTTGGACTTCACCAAACCAACAGCAGAATCCAGTAGCTTCACCACTGCAGGGGCAATGCTCAGAAGTTACAACCAGCAGCTAATGAGGCACATTCCTTCTCTTACTATAACCCTAATATAATTATAATTATAATTATAATTATAATTTATATTATATTGTATTATTATATTATATTATATTATATTATATTATATTGTATTGTATTGTATTGTATTGTATTGTATTGTATTGTATTGTATTTATTATATTATATTATATTATATTATATTATATTATATTATATTATATTATATTATATTATATTATATTATATTATATTATATTATATTATATTATATTATATTATATTATATTATATTATATTATATTATATTATTATATTATATTATATTATATTATATTATATTATATTATATTATATTATATTATATTATATTATATTATATTATTATATTATATTATATTATATTATATTATATTATTATATTGATAATATAATAATAATATATTATAATATTATTACATTACATTACATTACATTACAATACTATACTATACTATACTATACTATATTAATATAATTAATATAATTAATATATATATATATATATATATATATATATATATACATACATCATACATACACACACACACACACACACACACACACACACACACACACACACACACACACACACACACACACACACACACACACACACACACACACACACACACACACACACACATATATATATATATATATATATATATATATATATATATATATATATATATATATATATATATATATATATATAGGTTTATTTGTTTTTTTCTGATCAGTATCCAAAGTTTCTCTAAAGGGGAGATGGGAGCATGATGGAGGAAGGTAATTTACTGAAAGGGAATTGAATTTACTGAAAAGGAATTCAATCTAGATCTGTGTGGAAAATTAATTGGGGTGGTTTAATTGAAGAGAAACTGCTGATTTGAATAGATTGGGTGATTGGGTGCAAACTAAGAAAACTGGAGAGTTTTGCATGAAAAATTAATTGGCTTATTTTTTCTAACATTTAAATAAATTCTGTTAACTATTTCTAATTCTGGCTATTCATATCAATTAGCATGTTGGAATTCTTTCACTTAGGACTCATCTGCACAATGCTGACCTCAGGACAAACACCGAGAAGTGTTTAAACAACTTAGAGAAACTCTGCTTCAGCAAATGCTTAAACATGCATTATTCTATTTCCTTAGATGATACCTATAAGGAACTGGGTTATTGCACATCAGATTATTAATTTATTCCACTTCTGCCTATTTTAATCTGGTTGATAGTTGATCCTTAGAGGCCTAATTTACTCCTATCCTAAGTGATAATATGGTTTATTTGCTTTTGTCTTAGCACAGCTAAGATTGATAAATCATGGTTCATGGCTTACCTTATGTGAATCAAACTAGTTCTACTGTTGGGATCGAATTACTTTCAAAGAGCTTACAAATGATACCATTTGGGCCACTCAATTCCTTGATTGGCTATGCTCAGCATACCAGTTTTCCTATACAGCACAGGTGTCAAACTCACCGCGTCACATTGCCGTCACGTGGGGACGTTTTTTGGGACGTTTTTCCCATTTGTGGAGCAGGGGTAGGCGTGGCTTGCATTTGATGCATCCGGCCCACAGGCCGCCAGTTTGACACCCTGCTATACAGCATGATCCTAATCATGGTATCTGATAAAGGATTATGCTGTGAAGCATTATGAAAAGATCAAAATGGCATCAGCATTGTCTTCTAATAAGCCCACATTTGGAGGAGAAGCTAACATGGATATAGGAAGATATTTTCACAAAATCTGCCCAACTTGGGATCTTACTAGTGATGCTTTTGTCACAAATAGAAGAAATAGTGTTAAGAATAAGAATAAGTGTTAAGAAGCACTTTTGAGATGGGGGTGAACTACCAATCTGTCCAGAGTCATCGGAAATCAGATGTCATGTAAAAATTTTTTTATTATTATTCATTGCACAGTCAGCCAGATGTTCAGACTAGGTTTGTCCTTTTTGTCTACCTATCGAGTCCTTACCAAAGACCTGGGATAGGCAAATCTGGATGTTTGACTGTTACAGATATCGTCGCAGGATGGAAGCAGTTCCAAGTAAAGCCGCTTTCTGCAATTGACTGATGGCAAATTTGTCAATGCCTATGGTGTTCAAGTGGTGCTCCAGTTGTTTTGGGACTACACCCAAGGTGCCTATTCTATTGGTACTATCCTTGCTTGCCTTTACCATAGTTATTCTATTTCTATTTGTAGTGTAGGTCTTTGTATTTTGTTATCTTCTCCAGTTCTTTCTTTCTCTATTCTGCTGTCTCCGGGCACTGCCACATCCACTATCCAGACTTTTTTGTCTTTCTTATCGACAACTCTTAAGTTCAGGGTGCTATTTGGCAGGTGCCTGTCTGTCTGGATTCTGAAGTCCCAGAGCAATTAAACTTCTTCATTTTCTATGACTTTTTCTATTTTATGGTCCTACCAGTTCATGCTTACAGGCAAATGATATTTCTTGCGGATCTTCCAATGCACCATGGTTGCTACTTTGTCATGCCACTGCTTGTAGTCAGTTTGTGCAATCTTCTTGCAGGAGCTTACCAGGTGGTCCACTGTTTCTTCAGGTTTTTGCATAGGCGGCACTTACTCTCTGTTGCTGTCTTCTCAATTCTGACTTTGTATATATTTGTCCTTAAGGCTTGGTCTTGGGCAGCCAGAATTAATCCCTCGGTCTCTTTCTTTAACTTTCTTGCTATTAGCCATTGTCAGGTCTTGTTACTATCTGCTTTCCCTGCTATTTTTTTTAATGTACTGGCCATGTAGTACTTTGTCTTTCCATGCCTCCATTCTGTTCTTCATTTGGTCTTTCTTGTAGGCCAGTTTGGTCTCTCCAGTAGTCAGCAAGCCTTCCTGGCATACTTCTTCATTATCCTTCAGATATTCTTCCAAAGCCTTTTTTTCTTCTTCAGCTATCTGATGTAGAATAGAATAGAATAGAATGTTTTATTGGCCAAGTGTGATTGGACACACAAGGAATTTGTCTTGGTGCATATGCTCTCAGTGTTCATAAAAGAAAAGATACATTTGTCAAGAATCATGAGGTACAGCACTTAATGATAGTCAAGGTACAAATAAACAATCAAATCATATTAGGAACCAGTCAATATAAATCGTAAGGATACAAGCAACAAAGCAAATGGAGTCGAGGTGGTGTAGCGGTTAGAGGCAGTACTGCAGGCCACTTTAGCTGACTGTGTTCCGCAGGTCAGCGGTTCAAATCTCACCGGCTCAAGGTTGACTCATCCTTCCATCCTTCTGAGGTAGGTAAAATGAAGACCCAGATTGTTGGGGGCAATATAAATATACATTGCTTACTGGTGTAAACAGCTTAGAGAGTGCTTGCACTGTGAGGCGGTATATAAATCTCACAAATAAATAAATCTCACAAATAAAGTTACAGTCATACAATCATTAGTGGGAGGAGATGGGTGATGGAAACAATGAGAAGATTAATAGTAGTGCAGACTTAGTAAATAGTTTGACAGTGTTGAGGGAATTATTTGTTTAGCAAAGTGATGGTGTTCGGGAAAAAACTGTTCTTGTGTCTAGCTGTTCTGGTGTGCAGTGCTCTATAGCGTCGTTTTGAGGGTAGGAGTTGAAACAGTTTATGTCCAGGATGTGAGGGGTCGGTAAATATTTTCACAGCCCTCTTTTTGACTCGTGCAGTATACAGGTCCTCAATGGAAGGCAGGTTGGTAGCAATTTTTTTTTTTTGCAGTTCTGATTATCCTCTGAAGTCTGTGTCTGTCTTGTTGGGTTGCAGAACCAAACCAGACAGTTATAGAGGTGCAGATGTCAGACTCAATAATTCTTCTGTAGAACTGTATCAGCAGCTCCTTGGGCAGTTTGAGCTTTCTGAGTTGGCACAGAAAGAACATTCTTTGTTGTGCTTTTTTGATGATGTTTTTTATGTTAGGTGTCCATTTTAGATCTTGAGATATGACTGGTGCTAATGGTTGATACGGGTTGCTGCCAGCGTCCTAGGTATCAACCAAGTATCTTCTTAAAGTATATGATGTTCTGAGTAGTGCAGTTTTTTGCAGTTCCGCTGGTGTTATTGCAGGAAGCTGCAATTTCTTGATGTATTTTGTGAAATTCTTGGACATGGTACCAAGTGCCCCAATGACAATGGGTATCACTGTTACATGTTTCATCCATAGCCGTGTAGTTTCAATGGCCAGGTCGCAATATTTCATAATTTTTTCCAGTTCTTTTTCTTCGACTCTGGCATTTCCTGGTACAGCAATATCAATATAATTCGGCCCTCGACAACCATGATATCTGGAATGTTGTGTTCCAAATGACGATCTGTATGTATTCTAAAGTCCCACAAAATCTTCACTGTCTCATTTACGGTAACTTTTTCCACTTTGTGCTCCCATGACTTTTTGGATACAGGTATGTCATATTTTTTACATAATGACCAGTGGACTAATTTAGCAACTCAATCATGTCTAGCTTTGTAATCAGTTTGCACGATTTTGCTGCACTCACATATGAAGTGTGAAACAGTTTCAACTTTCTCGTTGCAAAGTCGGCAGTTTGGATTGTCAGTGGATTTTTGTATCTTTGCTTTCATGGCATTAGTTTGTAGTGCTTGTTTTTGAGCAGTGAGTGTTAAACCTTCCGTTTCTTTCTTGATGGTTCCCCTCTTAAGCCATACCCATGTAAGGTTGTCATCACATTTTCCTTCAATGTTTTTCAAGTGTTGTCCATGCAAAGCTTTGGTTTTCCATCTATTTAATCTGTCATCCAACTGTTTTCCCCTGTATTCTGCCTTTGTTTTTGTTGTTTTTATAATGTTCTCCGTTTTCACAGCCTGCAGCAATTTTTCTGTACTTTGGTTCACATAATCATTCAAACTTTTTTTTCCAGCATTCAGCTTTGATTTTAATATTTTGTGGACCCTCCTGATGTATTCCTTTTACATTGACTCTTTGACTTTTCCATTCAAGATGTTATCTGCTTCCAATATGCCTAGGTATTTGTAACCGTCATCCTTTGCTAATGCTTTCACTATGCTACCATTTCCCAGTTCTATTCCTTCTATTTTATTTTTATTTTTCCTCACTGCATGGATAATATAGCACATTTTTCAAGTCCAGAGTTCATTTTGATGTCACTGCTGAACAGTTGAACTGTGTTGAGTATTGATTTAAGTTCAGTGGGGCTTTTCACATACATTTTTAAGTTATCCATGTAGAGTAGGTGGTTTATCTTGCCATGTTGGCTTGAGATTTGGTATCCCAGTTTTGTGTTTCGTAGGATTATTGTCAGTGGAATTAATGCAATGTTGAACAGTAGTGGCGAAAGTGAGTCTCCCTGGAAGATTCCTCATCTGATGTTGACTTCACCAATGTTCTCCCCATTTGCAGTTAGAACTGTTTTCCATTTTTGCATATTTGCTTTCAGAAATGTACAGATATTTTTGCTGATTCCAAAGTTTTCCATGATTTAAGTAAAAAATAATTGCATTCATGCAACTCTAAGCCACAGAAACAGGGTAATGATGGAACAGACTGTATGAGTGATGCCATCCATTAACATATGATCTTTAAATGACCCAAATCAGGCAGCAGAATTCCTTGTCTGTTCGGAGTTTATACTTAGGAACAACACATCAAGACAAAGGAAACTGAATTATAATGACAAAATTAATATCCTCTGATCAGGTTGCTCTTAATTCCTTCTCTTGTGCAACTTCCAGAAGTCATTTAAGATTTTTGACTTTTCTCTTTGCCTAGAAAAACACAGTTTAAAGCACAGGTGTCAAACTCACGCCATCATGTTGCAGTCACGTGACGTATGCAACATTTCCCCCTTCACGGAGCTGGGATGGGTGTGGCCTGGGTGTGACGCATCCGGCCCATAGGCTGCAAGTTTGATACCCCTGGTTTAAAGGGTTGCTGGCATTCATGGGGACATTAATGTCCAAAAGATAGTATTTTAGCAAGATTTTTAGCAGAAACATACAGCTTGTTCCTAAAGCAAAGATTGCTGCAGGAAAGTTGGAAATGGCTGGTGACATTTCACTTCTGACTTGACCACTAGAATATTATCTCAAAGAGAACTAGGCTTGGATATCTTTGCCTTACAAAATTGATGAAAGAAGATGGCTACAGCCTTTGCTGTCAAAAGGAGCTTGAAAATATTTTTCAACAGCAGTCTTCTAGAGATAACAAACATTTCCTTAACTAAAATTGCAGAAGCCCAAAATGCACTTGGGCTTAATTTGAATGTGACTCCCTGAAAAATCAGATCTTCAGCCTTAGCAGCAGCTATGAAGATCTGTGCTCTCACACCACGTCAGCTCCAAGTATATAATTTCTCCTGCCCCACAGTTTTCATGTTTTCTATTGTAAAATTTTAGTTTGTAAGTCCTGGGCTTATGATTCTCTTACATAAAGGACTTACATAAAGCAACTTCCATAAAAATATTAAAGCTACAGCACTCTGTGTCAATAATGAAGTAACAATTTTATTTAAAAGACATCCAGTCTCTACGTTTTGTCTTATTTTTACATGTCTTTCCCATAGATTTGCTCTAGTTTTGAGATTGCAGGTTAAAATAAACCCTACAGAAATTTCCATAACAACTTTTTCATCATTATAACTGATTTTCAATTACGTGTTTTCCAATCAGCCAACTTCAGTTTAGTGTCATTCAAATATATTTGACTGCAATTCCCATCATCTACAGATGGTAGCTATGGAGAGCAGCATAGTGGGGAAGGCTGCTTATGTAACACAGTGATTTATTATTACGTTACCATAGGACTTTCTGTTTCTAAAATATAAACGTCTAAATATACATTTTTATTCAAATAGGCATTTTAAATATATCTTGCTACTTTGTGAAATTTGTTTCATCCTTGTTAACTTGCAATTTTAAAAAAGTATGAATATTTCACAGTTAAATGTATATTATTAAATCTTATTTTTCTCAAAATTGTTGTGATTAAAATGTTTTTTGATGCATATTTTCAATCCAGAACTATGATGGAAAATATGACAATATTCTGATCCATTAATTGAGGAAATGAACATCAATCAAGATCAACTTGGAATCTGAAAGTATATCCTTCCACAAAAATCCTTTGTTAAGTAGAATCAGACTAACATTCAAAGCCGCTCAACAAATACAATTTGTCTCCCCTCTGAGTTTCATCTGAGACTATCCAAAAAAGGAACATGCTTGAAATAATCACAATAATAACATGTGAACAAGGCAATGCAGCCATTACTGAAGCAACTGCAGTACTCTAACATTCATTCATTCATTCATTCATTTGATTTTTTTTATAATATCTTTTTTGGCCAAGTGTGTTTAGACACATAAGGAATTTATCTCCAGTCAAAAGCTCTCAGTATATACCGTATTTTTCGGAGTATAAGACGCACCGCAGTATAAGACGCACCTTAGTTTTGGGGGAGGAAAACAAGGAAAAAAGGCCTCTGCCTCCCAGCAATTTGCCAAACAGCAAACAGCAAACAGTACAGATGATATACACTGTTTGCTGTGTATTTCTGTGCATGTGTGCCTGACCCATAGAAATGGCAAAGAATTGGAGAAATGTACATTTATGGCAGTATATTAATCCCAGAAAGTTTTCTTAAATGTAATCACACTAACTCCTCCCAATTATTTAAATAGATCTACTCCAAACATGACTAAGTCAGGGTTTCTCAGCTGCCTTCTTTTAATACTAATACTTAATACTAATACTTAATACTAAAACAGGACATTTCAGATTATACTTTTACAGATCTTTAAAATTGATGTGGCATTCTCTGCTATTTAAAAAAAGATACAATAGCACTGGGCCTCTTCAGAGCAAGCATTTATTTTAAAAAGCTTCTTCATTTTGTTAAGTTGTCTAGAACAATAATAAAGCAGTCTTTAAAAAATAAGTCTAATAATTTGAACACTCTACAAACATTTAACAAAATAACATATTAACAGAATCTGCCTCTACCTAGGATAGAACTCACAACCTCCTGATTGTGAGGCAAGAGCTCTAGCTCTGAGCCATAGCAGCTATAGCTTGCCTCCTTGCAATTTCAGCAGTCTAATATTGCCAGCAGTTTATCTCCCAGAAATTTGTCACATTACAGCCACCGTAGTTAGTTTCATTTTACCACGTGGCTTGCAAGCCTCCGTCAGCTGTAGGTCGGGAGGCAGTTTATCTCTTCTTGTGCTCTTCTTGTGTTTTGCCCTGTTTGCTGCAAAGAGGTAAATTGCTGGCAGGCAGAGGCCAAAGGGTGGGGGTGGCTGGGTGGGGCTACATTGAGTGTATAAGATGCACCCAAGTTTTCACCCTCTTTTTGAGGGTAAAAAGGTGCGTCTTATACTCCGAAAAATACAGTATACAACAAAGTAGCAGTAATCATAATAATGATACCAATAAGAGGGGGTAGTAGAGAAGATGAGAAGGATAATAATAATACTACAGCCATACAACATGGGTAAATACAGGGTATGGGTAAAATTAGACAGCACTATGAGGATTAAGCAGAGTGATGGCATGAGGGGGGGAAACTGGTTGTTTTGGCATGCAATGTCCTGAGGGGAGGATTGAAACAGGTTATGTCCCGGATGTGAGGGGTCTATAGATACTTTCTCAGTCCTCCTGACCCATGCAATATACAGATCTTCAATAGAAGGCAGGCTGGTTGCAATTGTTTTTTTTTCCTGCAGTTCTAACGATCTGTTGAAATCTGTGTGTCTGTCCTGTTTGTTTGCAGTATCAAACCAGAGAGATATAAAAGTACAAATGAAAGAGACCCAATGATTTGTAGAACTGTATCAACAGCTTCTGAGGTAGTCTGAACCTCCTAAGGAAGAACATTCTTTGTTGTACCTTTTAAATGATGGTTCTAATGTTAGTGTCCATTTCAAATCCTGGGAGATTATAGAACCCCAAAGTTTGAAGGATTCTACTGCTGATTCTGTGCTGTTGAATATAGTAAGAGGTGGTGGACTAGGAGGGCTCCTTCTAAAATCCACTCTCATTGCTACATAGTTTTTAAGCATGTTCAGCTCCAATTTGTTCCAGCTACACCACAGGGTCAGTTGTTCAACCTTTTATACTATGTTTATTTTTATAAGTAACTCAAGATGGCAAAAGTATCTACCGTGTTTCCCCAAAAATACAACTTCCCCCACAAATAAGCCCTTGCCTGATTTTATGCTGCTAGCAATATAAGCCCTACCACAAAAATAAGCCCTAGTTAAGAACGTCATTAGCGGTGGGTGGTGTGAGTGTGGCCAGCCAACGTTGCTCACATTGGGGGGTGCCTGTGGGGAAGGGAAGCTTTCTTCACACACACCCCTTACCTTCTTTTCTCCCCGAGTAATTGCTGCTTTTGGTGAAGGCAGAAGGGGCTGAAAGGGAAGAAATTGTCCGTTCTTCCCCAGATCGATTTCAGAAGCCATCTCAGCTTTTGCAGACAACCATCCGCCAGGGCTGGAGGCTCCCTTGTGGAGCGCAATTGAACTTCCAACCCCAATAGCACACCGGCCTCGCCTTCTGAGGTGAGATGGAACAGCCGTGGGGGACGGGGAAGAAAGAAAGGAGAAAGCGCGGACCTTCCTTGGCACAAAGCTTCACAATAGATATGGCTCAAAAGAGCAGTGCATGTAAAATGTGAGTGTGCTGAAGGCGGGGCTTTTTGGCTTGCGTGATCGAACTTCCAACCCCAAGAGTGGGCCAGGCCAGGCAAAAGGCAAGGCAGCGGCAGAGCAGCCACAGGTGATGTAGACACCAAAGGCGGCCAGGGCATATTGGTGCGAATGTGCCAAAGGCAGGGCTTTTTGTCTGGCTCGCACACTCTCTCCCAGAACAGGGGTGGCACAACTGAAGGGGAGAAGCCAGCGAAGATGTTGTTTGTGCAGCAAACTGACCAGCAGTCCCTCACTGTGCAGCTCTTCCAATTTGGGATGAAAGGAGGCGGACACTTGGAACTTCTTTTCTGATACCAGTCACACACATGCATCCCCGCACACACGGTCAGGTGGTAGAGGCTAGCCTTATTCTCCTAAGGTCATAGATCTGGGCCAACTTGTCTCGTGCCAGGCAGGAGCTGCCCGGCTAGGAGGGCAAAGAGCCCCCGTGAAGCCAGGGTGTGCCGAGAGCTTGGCCAGCGGGCACCACGAGAGCCGCAGCAGGGCGCCAGCCAGAGCCGTAGTCAGGTAGGGCAGATTGCACAGCAGCAGCATGGACAGTGCGGAGACCCACTACCTATTGATCTGGCTGAAAAGCAGCACTGGCCCCCAGCAGCAGCAGGCGCAGCAGGCAGGGCAAGCAGAGGCCGGGTCACACCAAGAGGCTTGGCCTGTTGTGGTTGCGGGCATGCAGATGGTGGGATGGAGAGTCAGGGCCAGTGGTAGCAGCGCTCCCACTTACATTGGTCCCCGCCACCTCCTGTTTTTTTTTGTTTTTTTTGCAAAAGATTTTTTTTATTTTTTACTCCTCCTATATACATCACCACATATACCATAACAACTTATCTTATTATTAACCTGCATTTATACATTATTATCAAATAATCTTTCATATATCATCATCAATTTGCTCTTCTGTTTCCCTTATATCATATCATATCACTCCCTTCTTATTTCGGAGGGCTTATTTCGGAGGTCAAAAGAAAATAAGACCGGGTCTTATTTTGGGGAAAACATGGTAATATTCTTTCCTCCTCCTCTTTTCCCTACAACAACAACCCTGTGAGGTAGGTTTGACTGAAAAAGAGTGATTGGCCCAAAGTCACCCACCTGACTTTCATGCCTAAGGCTTGGGTGCCAACTTCCTTGCTTACAAAAATGGTGGAAAACCAAGTAAATTTTTGCCTTCTAGAGGAAGTGTAAAAGGGCGCTTCCCTCTCCTGTCTCCTTATTCAAAAATGTCTTAGCTTGGATAACTGTTTTTATAATGCCTTATAGCTAACATCAAGAATCCAGTCAAGCAAGTGACTAGCAATCATAAAATCTGCCACCCATGGACTTGATTCAGAAGTATATTGAGGATTTTCAGGTGTTAGCTCAGAATGTGGGCTAGAAAAATAAGGATTAATTGACCAATTCAAAGAGGGGCTATCAAATTAAACATGGGATAAGCTAATTTGTCAAGGAACCCCAGAGTTTATAAAAACATTACTCTAAGTCTACTTGGGCAATGATGGAAGATTCAAGGAATTGTGACAGGAAATGGATAGAAAAAATATCACTATTCTGTTTAATACTTTCCACTTGCATATGAGTCTTTGGATGTTTAACCCATACAATTGGCAGCTAGCAGAGCAATATTGGTAGTCCTCAACTTACGATAGTTCATTTAGTGACTGTTCAAAGTTACAACAGCACTGAAAAAAGTGACTTATGACCATTTTTTTACACTTATGACCATTGCAGGATCCTCTTGGTCACATGCTCATAATTTGGATGTTTGGTAACTGATTCATATTTATGACGGTTGCTGTGTCTCTGGGGTCATGGGACCAGCTTTTGTGACCTTCTGACAAGCAAACTCCATAAGGAAACCAGATTCACTTAACAATAATGTTACTAACTTAACAACTGCAATGATTCACTTAACTGTGGCAAGAAAGGACGTAAAAAATGGGGCAAAACTCCCTTAACAAATGTTAGCAACATAAATTTTGGGCTCAATTATGGTCGTAAGTCGAGGACAACCTGTATTACCTGTCAAACAAGCCTATTTTTATATTCTTAAAAAACATGACTGCAGGATGTTGCCTATGATTGCACTGTTAATAGCACTCTCTTTGAAAACAACTAAGCATGGGTAAGGTAAGGGAGCATTTGGCAATAAATATCCTAAATGCTCCAAATCTTGATTTGTCAGAAAATGAGGTGATTATAGGCAAGCAGAGATTAAGTGGAGTTCAGACATGCTGAGCTATGCATTGCCATTTAGTCATTCCTATTATTTGTCAGACCCAGAGTGCCCCCGAAATTACAACTGTAGTCCTTAGCAGATTCTGGAAGTATAACTTCACTTGATTCCTCTTTTTGATAATATTGATAGCTACTCTATGTTTAGAATTCATCACAGAGCACACGGAACCTCTAAACTTCACCAGGGGCAATAATCATGACTCTGCTTCTGCAGTGCATTCAAATGGTTTTAAGAATAGATTGGCTTTAGACCTGAATTCACATAATTCATTTAAACTAGGATGACATGACTATTATTTTTTACTAGGATTAATTTGTCACACCCTGCTGGTCCTCAAACCCCTGTCACTCAACATTCTTCACCGCTATTTTGACTGTCAAATATGCAGGCCACAGATAGTCCTCGGGGTACAACAGGCAATTTATAGGTAGTCCTTGAGGTAAGACAGTTTGAAATTATGAAGAAGGGGATTCCATTTAAGGGGAATGGAAACAAACTTTCATTTTACCCAAACAG
The DNA here is from genome assembly GCA_023053685.1 of Diadophis punctatus similis. NCBI lineage: Eukaryota > Metazoa > Chordata > Lepidosauria > Squamata > Dipsadidae > Diadophis > Diadophis punctatus. Next base: position 15,306,087 of record JALIGW010000009.1, on the reverse strand, counting down.
GTATTTACTTTCCAACCCACTTGCTGTCATTCAGATCCCACCCATCTCTTCATTGTACAATTGATGCTTCTGATTTCACCTGTGTTGTATTTCTACAATTAGACCCAGACTTTGAGGAAAATTTTCAGACAACTTCTGCTATCTGAAAGTTTTTTGTTTTTTTTACCAAAATCTTTCGCCTATTGGTGAAACTTTCAGTGCTAACACTTGTTTCTCAAAAGAGTAGACTATCCTTTAGCATTCTAAACTTACCACAAGAATTTGGAATATTTACAAATTTAACTTAAGTTCATACAGTACTTTTATTAATGTTCATATCTTTAACATTCCTCGTTCACAGAACAAGCAACCAGCTGCTTTATTGTATATAGCAGAATATTTCTTACCCTACGGTAGTTCAACCAATCCCCATTCTACACTTAGAAATTTTTTGCTGGTCCTCCTGACATCTAGTTCACTTTGTAGAAATCTTGCAACATTTCACCTGCAAATTCCAGCATACTAAAAATATGCTCAATTTTCCACAGTTTTCTCCTGGCCCTAAAATGCCCCCCCCCCCTGGAATCTTTCTGTCAAAATATTCCATGGCAACTTGGTGGTGGGAAGGAACAATTTCAGGCGAATGTATTTGAGACTCCTAGCGTAGAAAGGCAACCTGCACTAGGTTTGGTTAATTAGAAGGCTATCCAGACACTGAAAATTCTTGAGAGGCTGCCGATAATACACATGTACTATATCTCCTTTAACAGTGCCATCTGCAATATCTTCCACGCTAAAGCTATCTGGTTGGCTTTGCAATCACATTTCTGCATCTGCAAACAATTCCAGCTTTGAGGCAGAAGAGGAGAGAGAGAAACTGAACTATGCACAAAAACTACCCCACTTGATGAGGAGACTTCCTGTTAAAATGGTACAAAAGAAGATAACTCCTTTCTGTTGCATTCGTTCAGGAAGGATGAGTTTAGAAACAACTGTCCTCTCCAAACAACTTGTGTAAAATAAACAATTATAATAAAGGAAATTTAGCATATTGAATTTTTCCATTGCGTTGTATTTTTATTAGATTTTAGCTAATGATTTGTTACGTGGAATGAATTCTGGGACTATTTTACAATGAAGAATGTGATAAAAAAAGTATATAAAAAGTTAACACCTCATTCATAATGGTACATACACTGTAAAACAATGTTATAGTATATACTAAGTACCAAACCAATAATGGTAAAAATATAAATCAGAACTTAATAATTTAAAACTTGAATTAAGTTTTAAAACTATTTAAATAATCAGTTCAACAATGCCGGCTGGCGGGGCCTAGGGGGAGAGCCTTCTCTGTGGGGGGCCCCTGTTCTCTGGAACCAACTACCGACTACTCTGGAACCGACTACCCCCAGAGATCTGAATTATCCCCACCTTGCTAGCCTTCCGAAAAGCCATTAAGACATGGCTCTTCCTGCAGGCGGGGTGATTGGAGACCATTTAATATCTTAGGTCTCCCCCATGAATGTATGGTTTGAATGTTTTTTAAATTTTTTAAACTGTTATTATTTTTTTATTGACAGGTTTTTTTTATAGTTGTTCTTTACATGTTGTACGCCACCCTGAATTCCCAGGGAGTAGGGCGGCATATAAGAACACTAAAATAAATAAATAAATAAATAAATAAATAAATAAATAAATAAATAAATAAATAAATAAATAAATAAATAAATAAATAAATAAATAAATAAATAAATAAATAAATAAATAAATAAATAAATAGTTCAAGCCAGCAAGATCATAGTACTTTTAAAGTGAAAACACCCAAAATCTGACTCTGTAAAAACCTTACTTCAAGGAGTGTAATAATTCTCTTGTTCCTATCTTGTCCACAAATTCCTTGCAATTTCGATGGCCTTATTTCATCTTCCCTGGTTCCCACACTCCAGATCAGAGGTGGGTTCCTACCGATTCAGACTGGTTCTATAGAACCATTAGTAACTTGTGGCCTGGCGACCCAGGCCTGCCACGCCCCCAAGCTGGTTCTCTCGGCAGCACTGTAGGCACTGCCATCTTATTTTTTTGCTTCTGCACATGCGCAGAAGCTTTTTTAAAATACTACGCATGCGCGCATGGTGCACAACACACACACGCCCATGCACCGCGTCCCTGAGAGAACCGGCAGTAGCAGAATCTGGAATCCACCCCTGATCCAGATGTATTGTAAAATTGATATAGAAAAGCAGAATACACTATGAAAAATAAAGCTAGTATATACAGACATGATTTATCTTTCTATTCATTCTTATAAACAATTTGGATCTCGTACAAAGTTGGAGCTTTGATTACTTACTATTATCACCATCATCTTCCAGTGCTTATAGGACTCTTCACAGCAGTTCACAATAAAATAGCAAAATAAAAGGCTATTAAAAATCTATTACTAGAATCATAAGCAAACAATACAATTCTAAAATGATGTAAAAACTGTACACTACAAACTCTCCAAACAAGGAATACTTTTTTTAAAAAAGGAAGAAAGTGAGCCTCAAGATTTCAGTGTTGAAGTTCACCATTTTGGCTGACTATTTTCAATTCTGGTCAACTTATTTTAGAAGAAACTACAAAGTGACTGAAGACTGTTTTGTGATTCTCCTTTTAGTGCTGCTACTCTGAGAGCCCAATAATAATGTCATTGGGGGGTAGAAAAATAATTAGGTAAGAGACATGTATTGTCCAGGTCTGTCAAAGGGCTGTGTCGGCAATCCCAGTGCCTGCAGTTCATTAGAAAAATTTTCACTCTGTGCACATAGAGGTATATTTTCTTCCCTACCTTTCTTTTGTGTGTGTTGTGAAACGGTAGCAAGAACAAAAATTCTGTTTCATTTGCTATTCTTAAAGCTGCCAGCCTTGAGCAATAAAATAACATTATCTCTACTATAGGGAATGTATGCTTTCCTTTCCATTTTCTCCTTTCTGTTTTCTTTCTGCCTGTATATTTATTTTAAATGCATGGCCATGCATTGAAAACTGAAGCTTGAGAGGTACCAGATACATTTGTATGTAAATATATATTCCAACAAACACACTGTACCACAAGGACTGGCAAAATGTCATGCCTATAATGCTTGAAGGATGACATTACACTGCCAACTGGCCAGGGTTTTACAAGCCAAGCCAGTGTTTTCTCCCATGAGAAAAGCCATAATGTAGCTTGTTTTGGATTCAGCATGCTGTGTAAATGCATCTATTGTGGTTTTCCAGACATTTGCTCATGACTTAACAGGCTGGGTAAATCTAGTATGGTTTGTTGGTAGCTGAAAAAATGCTATAGTGCTAATGATGCCAGCTATTGAAGGTTTAGTTCTTTTCTCCCAATGTATGACATACATGGCATCAAAATATTTTCAGGATTACCACCCTCAATTAGAATTCTCAAATGAACTTCTTAGGAAAATTCCCCACTCTCAGTTTTTCTTCATGACCTACATGTTGTGGAACAGCCACCTCCTGGAAGTAAGATTTGCTCCACTCTGTTGATCTTTTTGGAAGCAAGTGAATTCAGCATACTATTTCTTAAATAGTTAGAAAATGACACAAAATGTTATACAATTTATTTATGTTTATCTTAACTGATTGTATTTTTGTAGTTAATAATATGTTTTTGTACAGCACTCAGATTTCTTTGATTATGTTAGTATAAAAATATACCTGTAAAAAACAAACATTAAGACATTAGGGCAGTACCATTTGGAACAGCCTACTGATTACACATTTAAGCAGGAACTGGGTGTGTATATTGCTGCTTTGTTCACAGGATGCCTGCTGGCATGGCTGCTAAATTGCTATATGTGTTAGTGCAGGCAGCAAAGAAAATTGTGTGTGCCAAATGGCATGCATTTCACTCCCTTATGTTAAATTATTGTCCTCAAGTATGATGGAAGGAGCCACAATGTTGCCAAAATAAAAGGAAGATTCAGTTGTCAAGATTTCTGGATTCTGTTGAGCAGCTGAACAGCTATGGATCCTATGGAGCTTTAAATCCATATCTGATTTTCTAGCTTCTACTAAGGCAGGGGTGTTAAAATGGCAGCCCGTGGGCCAGATGCGTCACGTGCAGGCAACGCCCACCCCAGCTCCGTGAAGAGAAAAAACATTGTGATATGTTATATGACGGGAATTTGAGCAACGAGTTTGACACCCATGTACTAAGGGCTCACTAGAGTCTCTTCATATTTGTAAATGACTATATAAAGATTCCTCCAATTAACAATGACTTGTCAAAAGATCTTGTGTTGGCATGCTTTGCTCACTTTGCTAAAGTACTTTGTTAACTATACATCAATGAAATAAAGTTTAGCTTTGTTCTGAAGCCATTGAAATTGCTCAACAGAACTGAGCAATTGATTTTTTTAAAAAGTGCTGATCAATGCAGGTTGAAGAAAGTCACATTATTGAAGTTACTGTTGGTTCTTCACCTACATACTATATTTGGTCTCTTCATAAATGATGTGGCTGGTACATGGAAGAGGAGCAAATGCTGACTCAACCATCCATCTTCCCACATAATTCAGGAAGAGTGCTTTTCAACAAATTTAAAAGTGTATTGTTCTGTTACTGTTTTCCATTTTTTGTAAGTAACTTTGTAATGTATGCAATATGGAATGTCATGCAAGAGCCGAGGTGGTGCAGCGGTTAGAGGCAGTACTGCAGGTCACTTTAGCTGACTGATCCGCAGGTCAGCGGTTCAAATCTCATCGGCTCAAGGTTGACTCAGCCTTCCATCCTTCCGAGGTAGGTAAAATGAGGACCCAGATTGTTGGGTGCAATGTAAATATACATTGCTTACTGGTGTAAACCGCTTAGAGAGTGCTCGCACTGTGAGGCGGTATATAAATCTCACAAAATAAATAAATAAAATAAAATAAATAAGTGAGTAAAAGGCTTAATAGAGGAGAAATGCAGCACTCCCTCCTTAATTAGCCTGCATGGTTTCCATGATTGATGTCAACCCTTTGAAATAGACCAGGTCCAGAAATACCCTGTTTTCCCCAAAATAAGACATCCCCTGATAATAAGCCCAGTCGGGCTTTTGAGTGCATGGCAATAAGGCCAAGCGCTTATTTCAGGGTTCAAAAAAATATAAGACGGTCTTATTTTTGGGGAAACACGATAGTCACCACAAAAAAATAATAGGACACTACCTTATTGATAAGGGCTTTAACAACAGAATCTTGAAAGCCTGATAAAATTTTTATTTTCCTCCCTCTATACTGACAAGAGGTATAAAGCTAATCTTCAGTTTTTTTCTCACCCCTTGCTGTCTTTACAGGTTAAGCTGATATTTTTGTTACAACTGCCACATATTTTCTTCACAGCTATCTCTGTATACAGTAATGGAAAAAGAATGGACCTCTCTCCTCCTTAGCTGGCACATATATTCAGCAGTGTGGTGCAAAAGTTAATCATTCCACTCATTGTTATCAATATGTTCCTGTGCTGGCTGCAAAGGGGAGAAAAAACATATGCAATTAGCATGGGAACGCTGCAGGTTGTGGATCAGCAAAGGATCTCTTCCTGCTTTCCCCTTTACATATTTTAAAAAACACCTCCCTCCTGCACTTCCTGCTCCCCTTCCACTCATCTTTTTAATTTAATTAGGAGCCGAGGTGGCGCAATGGTTAAAAGCAGCACTGCAACCTACTTCAGCTGACTGCTAGTTCAGCAGTTCAGCTGTTCAAATCTCACCGGCTCAAGGTTGACTCAGCCTTCCATCCTTCTGAGGTCGGTAAAATGAGGACCCAGATTGTTGGGGGCAATATGCTGAACTCTGTAAACAGCTTAGAGAGGGCTGTAAAGCACTATGAAGCGGTATATAAGTCTAAGTGCTATTGCTATTGCTAATTTCATGTTATTGCACTTCCATTGTTTATTGTTTTATTCCTTTACTATTGTTACTTTTACATTTTTAATCTTTTCCCCCTGTTTTATTGTTGTAAGCTGCCCAGAGTAGCCCCATGGCGAGATGGGTGGCAAATAAATGTAACAAATAAATAAATAAAATTAAGTAACACTCTCAGAAAGGAGAGGCATGAAATAATCCCAGGTGGAGAGATAAAGTCTCACAAAATACCTAAAGAAATAAATCCTTTAACATCTTTCAGAACATTCTCTATGAGGAATCATTTCTGTAATTAAGTTTCAACAAAATAAACTCACTTCTTCCTTGTCTTATTTTTTAATTAACCAGCTGAGTGACTAGCTAATAGTCTTCATACTCATTCTACCACAAGTAGGACTTCCCATCTTTTGCAGACAGTGTGGAAATACAGGCCAGGATTATTCTGCCTTTAGCTTACATTCATAGGTAATATTAAACTAAAATCAAATAAGGTATATTACAGTGAACAAGTTGTGTGAACCAACTCAGCAACAATTAATCTAAATCTTTTAGAAGGTATTTAAAAATGTTTCAGGTTTGCAACCTGTGGACTTCTGCAATATGATTGAGTTTTCCTAAAAGGCAGATTATTGTTGATAATACTGTATCATTGTTGAACTGATTATTATTGTACACGACAAACTACTCCATAAACTAAAATCTTATGGCATCTCTGCCCCCCTACACAAAGGGATAACTGCATTCTTGTCAAACAGACAACAAGTGGTCAAAATAGGATCAGCTCTATCAAACCCTGTACCTGTTAACAGTGGTGTTCCCCAAGGAAGCATTTTAGGACCTACTCTCTTCATTCTTTACATAAATGACATTTGTGATAATATACAAAGCAACCGCGTCCTCTTCGCAGATGATGTTAAACTATTCAACACCACCGACAATACTACAACCCTTCAAAAAAACCTTGACTATGTATCTCAATGGTCAAACAAGTGGCAACTACCAATCTCAAACAACAAATGCTCAGTTTTACACATTGGCAAAAATAATCAAAACACAAAATACAAACTTGATGATCATGACCTTGATGATGATCCTCACTCAGCAAAGGACCTTGGAGTACACATCTCTAATGATCTAAGTGCCACAGCCCACTGCAACAACATAGCTAAGAAGGCATTAAGAGTGGTTAACCTAATCTTGCGTAGCTTCTTCTCTGGTAACATTGTACTCTTAACGGGAGCATACAAAACATTTGCTAGACCAATTCTTGAATACAGCTCATCTGTCTGGAACCCACACTACATATCAGACATTAACACAATTGAGAATCTCCAGAGATACTTCACAAGAAGAGTATTACATTCCTCTGTTCACAACAGAATACCTTACGAAACCAGACTTGAAATTTTGGGACTTGAAAATTTAGAACTATGCCGCCTTCGATCTGACCTAAGTGTAGCTCACCAAATTATCTGCCACAATGTCTTACCTGTTAACGACTACTTCAGCTTCAACCGCAATAATACACGCACTCACAATAGATACAAACTTAATGTAAACCACTCCAAATTTGATTGCAAAAAATTCAGCTTCAACAACAGAGTGGTAAATGCCTGGAACACTTTACCTGACTCAGTAGTTTCTTCCCCTAACCCCAAAAACTTCAACCTCAGATTATCTACCATCAACCTCATCCCATTCCTAAGAGGTCGGTAAGGGGTGTGCATAAGCGCACAATCATGCCTACCGTTCCTGTCCTAATGTACCCATATATTCATACCTCTTTTATTCTTATTCATGCTTGTACTATTACATATATATTCAATCATGTTTTACTGTTTATACTTTGCTTATAATCATATATGCTTGACAAATAAACGAATACAAAAATACAAATAAAAACACACTACAAATACATAAATTAATGTAACATGCAGTCTTCATCTAAATTTTTTAAAATTAAAAAACAACATTTTTAAAAGACTGAAAATCTTTCAAGAAGATGAAGAAGAAAGCTGGGATCTGCTTTCATGTAATACAAGTCAATAAATGTCACCGCAGGTGGTTTTTCCCATTTGAGCTCTACTGCTTTGAAACTAGGTGCAACAATTTTATCTCTTAAAAAGCTCAGAAGTGGGGAATAATATGTTTGTTTATTAAGCAGCAAAGTTGTGTCTTCCCCTTCAGCAATATGTTCAAGTGCATCCTTAGAGTAAAGATTCTAATACAAACACATTCTAGCATCCCAGTTCTTAGCAATTTGCTTGGTAATATAGCATATAAATAACATTAGCACCTTGCTTCCAAGTTTTTCATCAGGGGCATTGCCACATCACTCTATATCTCCAACAAAGAATTTTTTTAGTCTTGTGTGAATAAATATATCCTCATGTTGAATTAGATACTTGGTGACTGCATGGAGAGATCATACAGTTTTGTTGAAAATAGTTTGCCATGCTTTCTTCCATAATGTTTTTCTACCAAGATTCCCCAGCCTAGGCTATATCCCCAGTTTAGCTTTTATTCTCATCCAAGTACAAATTAAGTCTGACCCAGAGAAGAGCTGTCAAGGTGTCAACATCTAATGAGATGATATCAATAATGCATTATAATATGCATTATTTATTTGTTTGTTTGTTTGTTTATTAAATTTATTTGCCACCCATCCTGCTGTGGGGCTACTCTGGGTGACTTATAACAATAAAATGAAAGAAAATGATAATAAAAAATGTAAACAAACAATAGAAAAGCAATGAAAACAATAAAATGATAAAAGCACAATAATATGAATTAAAAGATGGGCAGACGGGGTTCAGGAAGTGCAGGGGGGAAGTGGATCATCTCGTTAGACCAGTAGCCACTTCCAGTGTGGTAGTCACTTATTGGGACCCCAAGTCAACTGGCAGAGCTAGGTTTTGAGACCCTTGCGGAAGGATAGAAGGGTGGGGACAAACCCTACCTCAGAGTGCAGGATGTTCCACTACAGCAGAGAAGGCTCTTCTTCTGGATGCCACCAGCCAAATTTCCTTGACTGATGGGATCTGCAGCAGGCCTCTTCTGCCAGTATGGCTAGGGCAGGCTTGTCTTAGCAGGCAGTTTATCAAGTAACCTGGATCATGCCATGGAGAGCTTTAAAGGACATAACCAGCACATTGAACTGCACCCAGAACCAAACCGGCAGCCAGTACAGCTTATGAAGCAGTGATGTAACACTGGCCATTCTATGGACCCCTAAGACAGTTCATGCTTCTCCACTTTGTACTAGTTGAAGCTTCTCAATGCATTTCAAGGTTAGCCCCAGGTAAAATGCATTGCAATAATCCAGACAAGGGATGACTAGGGCTTGAGTGACTGAGCACAGGGAGTTCTGATCCAGAAAGGCTGCAGCTGGTGCACAAACTGAAGATGTGCAAAGGATCTCCTAGCCATGAACTGCAACCTGCTCTTTAAGCAGGAGTTCCCACTCCAGGAGAATCCCTAGGTTGCAAGCTGGGTTTGCATGGGATAGTGCAATCCCATTCAGAACTAAAGATATCAAAGACCTAGAGCTGGAAGCTCCATGCACCGTTCTCCCCCATTCAGTCTCTACAGACTCCTGGCACCATGAAAGGGTAGAGACAACACCACTGAGGTCACCAGATGTGGAGATGTAAATGTCAACCCATGGTGACAAATGATCTCACCCAGCTTTTTAATGAATATGTTAAACAGGAGCAGAAAGAATACTGAGCCCTGTGGCCCGCCAAAGGAGACCTGCTAGTGGCTGGATCTCTTACTCCCTATCAACATTTGATTGGGTTCAGCCTTGGAGAAAGGAATCAAACCAGCACAGAACTATGCCGCCCCACCCCACGTTCCAAGCTAACAAAGACAATTTTTACATTGTATGGATATTATAGAAAGCAACCATCATAAAATGGCTTTCATTTTCCCATCTCATTTTTAGAAATCACCAGACCTAAGTCATATAGAAATAGCATACTAGAAATTGTTAAGTACTGTAGGGTGGGGACTTAGCCCTTTGAGTTGCTTGGAAACTACTGCTATAACTTTTTGTCACTTCTGGCACTACACTTCTGGCACTTCAAATAAAATTCAGGGGATCCAGATGTTGGCATACCAACTCTCAGGTGTTGGCATATCCATTCCCCAGAACAGCAATTTCTATTTGTCCTTTTCACAAGATTCTTTGACTCAGTACACTGCATCATGAAGTGACTGGCTAAGCTCTTGTTTCACTTCGTTTGCTATTTATATGCAATTACAACTATATTACACTAGCAGTAGAACTACTAGCACAATATAATGTGTTGCATTATAGAGTATCCTTTGACCATTGTTAGGGATGTCGCAGGACAATTAAATTGTCCCTTAACTCTACAGCCCAAATCTGCCTGAGCGACAAAAAACACTACAAAGTTAATCAGAGGAAAGAACATTCCCACTGAATGAGCAAAGGCTCACTCATGTAATATAAGATATAGCTCTGTAGAATTGTGCTGACAATGTATTCTGATGAAAGAATTTTTTTTTAAATTGTAACTGACTTTGCATTTCAGAATTCAAGACAGCATTATGGAGTATAAAGGTAAGAATATAGGTAGCTCTAAAAAAAGTTGCTCTCTTTAATTAATCTTTTTCCCAAGAAATGTGTTATTCTGCTTCTGACCAGGTCAAAAACAGCAATAAGAACAATAACCAGATTTTGGAACCCACTTTGAGTAAAAATGTGCTATCCAAAGTTCAGACCTCAAAGTAACATGTAGCAAAATTAGCCAACCAACCAGCCATAAGTGACCTGTGTCACACTTTAATGAAATTGCTCAGGAAAGGAATAACAGAATAACAGAGTCTAAAGAGATGTTGGAGGTCTTCAAGTCCAACCCCCTGCCCAAGCACAAAACTCTATACCATTTCAGACAAATGGTTGTCCAATTTTTTTCTTAAAAACCTCCAGTGTTGGAGCACCCACAATTTCTGCAAGCAAGTTGTTCCACTGATTCATTGTTTTGTCAGGAAGTTTCTTCTTAGTTCTAGGTTGGTTCTCTCCTTGATGAGTTTTCATCCATTGCTTCTTGTCCTGCCTTCAGGTGCTTTAGAGAATAGGTTGACTCCCTTTTCTTTGTGGCAGCCACTCAAATATTGGAACACTGCTATCATATCATGCCTAGTCCTTCTTTTCATTAAACCCAATTCCTGCAACCGTTCTTCATAGGCTTTAGCCTCCAGTCCCCTAATCATCTTGTTGCTCTTCTCTGTATTCTTCCTAGAATCTCAACATCTTTTTTATATCACGGCGACCAAAACTGGATGCAATATTCCAAGTTTGGACTTACCAAGGCATTATAAAGTAGTATTAACACTTCACGTGATCTTGATTATATCCCTCTGTTAATGCAGCCTAGGACAGTGTTGGCTTTTTTGGCAGCTGCAGCACACTCTTGGTTATATTTAAGTGATTCTGCACTAGGATTCCAAAATCCCTCTCACAGTTATTACTATTGAGCCAGGTACCACCTATTCTATATCTATGGATGTGGTTTTTCATGCCTAAATGTACAACCTTACTTTTTTCTCCATTGAATTTAATTTTGTTAGATAGGGACCAATATTCAACTCTGTCAAGATCCTTCTATAGTTTGAGCCTATGTTCTGGAATATTAGCTATTCCTGCTAACTTGGTCTCATCTGTAAATTTGATGAATTCCCCTTCTATCTCCACATCTAAATTATTGATTAAGGTATTGAAGAGTCCTGGGCTTAAGACAGAAACTTGGGATACCCCACTGCATACTTCACTCCATGTAGATGCACTTCCATTATGGACTGCATGTTGAGTGTGATTGGTCGCTAGTTATGAATCCATCTGATGGTGATGCTGTCTAACTCATATTTTTTCTATTTTATCAAGTAGTAGGTTATGGTCTACTTTATCAAATGCCTTACTGAAGTCCAAGTACATTAAATCTACAGCATTTCATTGGTCCATTAATTTTGTCACTTTGTCAAATAATGCAATAACATTTATATCATCTGTATTTCCCCATATAATGTTTAAGCATTCTGGTTGGGTTTTTGCATTGTTAATTCACAATCAACTTTTAGAGAAAAGGCAGACTAGAAGTCTAAACATGAGAAACCATTATCTTGCCATGGTTTCAGAAATAACTCTTATATCTATTACTCCTCTCCATGTACTAAGATGTTTTCCATCAGAGAAATGTCTTTATATATCAAATTAACAAATAAAGGACTATAAGCAATTTGTTCCTGCCTCCTGTTCTTCATTAAGCTTTTGCTGTTTTAGCTAATGGGTTTATTATTTCAGAGAGATTGCATTGCAAGACACTATCCTTGTTTAATCATTCTCCTTTTAAAAAAATGATTATGAATATTGCCATAGGAGACATTATGATTTATTTAAAAAGTATCTGCTAAATTATGGTCTTATTTTTCCATAAAATCTCATATGCTACTTCAAAGTACAACATTTTGTAAACATTGTTTTGGAATTCTTGCATGTAAAGAAATTGAGAAAAGTTATCCCAAAAACAAACATTCAAATTAGTATTTTGGGAAGCAGGGTCTGGACTAGACGCTTCCTTCAATGAAATTGTAGTAAAGATGTCTATGAGCAATTTTTCACAAAGTGAAAAATTAAACATAATCATGTTTGGTCCCAAATATTGCTTTCAAACCCCCTCCACCCCGCCCCCCTCAATGAATATGCAATGCCTCTGGGAATATGCAGAATGTAATTGGAATCTCAATGATAATGAAGTTATATACAAATAAAAGTGAATCAGCTCTAAGGTGTTGTTGAAGAATAAACAGAGCAATAACTAATTTTCCCAGCTACTGTTTGAGATGAATTTGTGAAGATGCCCCTAAATTCTTGCATACAGACTAGATAAATCCAATCAGTACAAAATTATGAAAACAGACAGTACTTTCTCTGTGTGTCCCCCAGAGGAATAAATTTTTCAGCTAACATCTTGGACAGGATTAGCTACCATGGAATGATTCACAATAGTTTTGTTAAATTAGGTAATAAATGCAACTTTTCTATACTTTTAAAGATGTCTCAAAGGACAACAGTACCAATATGCTACATAATATGATGTGTCTATCATTTATTTCCAATATCATATATCTCAAAAAATATTCTTGCTATAGAAACTTCCCATGGTTAAACATGCTCTGAGATTTGCTTCATCTGGAAGTTTGCACGGAATATGGAAAGAACGATCACATGGCAGTGGTGATGGTCCATGCCCAGTATCCTTCTAAGCTTTTTGCCATATGAAGAATAAATACTGCAGTTGATAATTAACATGTTAGCATTGTAGTCAGAAAAATTAATATTATTTTGCTAGTTAAAACCATAAAAATAGTTTTACACATGTTAAATAACACTAGTTTTCATCTCCAGAGCCATAGGGAACCACAGACCCTCTGGACATTGCTGAATTACAATTTTCAATAGCTTCAAATAATCATACCTCTGAACTTAGGGTAACAATATTTGAAAATTACAGGTTCTGCACTACTGCTTAAGAAACACTTTTATCTAAGATGGTGAAGGGCTTCTATGGTCAGTAGTGACAACATTGAAATACACAGACTATAGTTGACTCAGTATAGCATTTATCTCTTAATGCAGGTCTGAAATTTCACCATAGTACTTAAATGAAAATTTACAAAGAAACGGTGGACTGAAAATGGCAATGTGAAAAGTGAAGTGACAACTGTGGTGAAGAACAAAGAACCAGGGAGTTCACAGGATCCCTGGACAAAAAACTGGTGGGAGATCATTTGCAAGTGTTGCTGCTTCTTTTGAGAAGACTGCAAGACAGAGGTTTCTGGTGGGGTTTATTTTATTTATTTATTTATTTATTTATTTATTTATTTATTTATTTATTTATTTATTTATTTATTTATTTATTTATTTATTTATTTATTTATTTATTTATTTATTTATTTATTTATTTATTTATTTATTATTTTGTCAGACATGTACAGGATAGTAGTTGTTTGTATAAACATAACATAAGTAAAAAAGTACAGATAAAAGTACCAATAGGACAGTAGGACAGGGACAGTAGGCACAGTGGTGCGCTTATGCACGCCCCTTACAGACCTCTTAGAAACGGGGACAGGTCGACTGTAGACAGTCTAAGGTTAAAGTTTTGGGGGTTTGGGGAAGAAACCACAGAGTCAGGTAGTGCATTCCAGGCATTGATCACTCTGTTGCTGAAGTCGTATTTTCTGCAGTCGAGTTTGGAGCGGTTTACATTAAGTTTGAATCTATTACACGCTCATGTATTGTTGCGGTTGAAGCTGAAATAATCATTGACAGGAAGGACATTTTGGTATGTGATTTTGGGAACTACATTTAGATCAGATCGGAGGCGATGTAGTTGTAAATTGTCTAATCTAATAACGTTTAGAGCACTGGGAGATGATGGAACAGTACTCTTGATCAAAGTATGGTTGATGCCTTTAAAAAGACACTAAGTTCACACATTTCTTTTTCTAACCACATTCAGAAATTGCTTATTAATGGAGCTTCCGAGAGGATTCATAGCAAACTACATATCACTGAAGAAGCGGGACAGAATTGCGGCAGAGTTCAGTGGTTACACTGAACAAATTCTGGCTGGAAATTCTGTATACACACAGACACACACACACACACACACACACACACACACACTGAAAATGCTTTTGAATAAGTTGGAATTAAATTAGACAAATGAACCAGACCTTTATGGAAATGTTGTTTATTTACTATAAAAGAGTGCAAAAAACTGTTGGATTTTACAAAATAAAATATAAATATTGGGGGGGGGGGTTGAGGGAAAATATGCTGTTTAGGAAACAGACAAGAGGAGGGAGAACCCCTGAAGGACTTAACAATCAGAGAAAAAAAATAGGAAAAACCCACCCTAACCAATCAGATGGTTAACGGTAGTGATGGGAAGTTTGTACATTCACGTTTGTACCTTAGTAAGGTTCTGTTAATGTAGCCTTACAATAAAGAACCCATTGGGAACCCCATATTTAAAAAAACATGCCTTATGTGTGGCCAGAATTTGAACACATTTAATATGGCACAGTACTGGAATAAAATGATTAGGTTGAGATCAGCATATATGGGACTAATTGGGGTAGATTGTAGGGTGATACTGAAATATAATTTTATATCATTTTAACTTATCTATATATTAAATTATTATATTATATTCCAATTTAATTTTAAATTGTATTTTATTCCCAATTTCATTTTAAATTGTTTTTATAGGATTTTAGTAATAATTTGTGTTTGGAATTCTATAATTTTGATATGGCCTATGGGCTAATCAATAAATTAAACTAACTAACAATAAAGTATATTTAGTGCATTTAGTCAAGCTTCCTGTCTGGTTTACCCTGGGAGGTTGATACTATGGAGATATTGACAGTAATGCTGACTGTAGTTATAGAGTGATTCTTGAGATGTAAGTATTAAAAGCGCAGGAAGACAAAAGAAAAAAGGGAGGGCTTTTTCCCTTGTTTGTGACACTTTCACTTTTGGATTATAATAACATAATGGCAACCCTCAGAAAAGCAGCAAAAATGGAGGAAAGGAAAGCATTATTAGAGCAACCTGCAGAGAGAAGAATTACACCATCACTAGAAGTGGGGAGGGGAATGGAGGGGAGGAGAGGAGAGAAGAATTATTTTGTGTATAAATCCCCAACTAAAACTGGAAATAGTACTGAATGATTACAGTGATTTATTCAGAGTAGTTTCTTAATTGTTGCTTGCCCATAGACAGGAATCTTGCCAGACTAAAGTGCAATCTGCATAACTATTAGGTATACCCTGTGAAAGAGTTAAGGAGGCTCCACTCTGCTTACCAAGGATTGAAGCTGATTTGTCTTTTAGTTGCTTGGGAAAGACCCTCTCCTTCATATGATTCTGCACATTTCATCACAAAATATTTTGAGTTTACAAATAAACCAGGGAAGTGGCTAACATATAAATTATGAAAATATAAAGAAAAAAATGATATAAAATTACAAGAGGGAGATGTTGTATTAATGGACAATACAATCATGCAAAATATATTTCGTCAATATTATTCCAATTTGAATAAAGGATGTGATATCTCTCCCTAGGCATAGATGAATATCCACAGAAACAAAATTTACCAAGGAATACAGAGAAATAGAGATAGAATATGAACAGACCTATAGCAATAAGAAAAATTTCTAAAGTAAAAAAAAGGATTAAACTAGGAAAGGTGCCTGGACCAGTGAGATCATGAAATTCTTATTATAAACGTTGTGAGAATGAACCTTTATAACCTTTACAAAACACAATGAACTATATCCTACAGGGAGGTAAAATGTTAGAGAGTTGGAAAGGGCCCAATATAGGAAGAGGGACAAGATTTGAGTTTAATAAGGAACTATAGGCCAATATCATTATTGATTAACAATTACAAATTGTTTACAATGATTTTAGTTGATAGCCTGAAAATAATTTTGCAAGATTTTATTCAGAAAGATCAATGTGATTCTTTACCTAAAAGACAAATAATTTTTTTTAGAATTTTGACATTTTGGAAGATTTGGAGCAACATAATGAAAAACAAGCTATATTGATTTTCTTAGATGCAGAGAAAGCCTTTCACAATTTGAACTGGGCTTTCTTGTTCAAGATTTCAGAAAGTATGAATTTTAGAGAGAGCATAAATGAGTAAGATTGACTTATACTTTGCAGAAAGCACAAATAATTGTTCATGGAGATCTAACAAAATCATGTGAGAAATAGAAAAAGAAAAAAAGAAAAACCAACTGTCTGCTCTTTTGTTAATTATTGTATCATGTTTGGTGGATGTGTAAAAAAGGTGGATAATTCTAGATTCAAAATCATACTTTGATTTAGAGGATTTTAAAGATTAATATACAAGAATATAACCTAACAAACCTAGCAGACAACGTTGTTTCCAAAAAAGTAGAGAAGGAACCAGGGGATCAGCCGTATTGAACTTAATTCTCACTAACAGAGATGAAATGATAGAAGGTGTTGAAGCTACAGGAACCTTGGGGGTAAGTGATCATGCAATAATGGAATTCAACATTATGCAAACACAAGTAGAAGTACAAAATCAAACTAAAGTCTTGGCCTTTAAGAGAGCTAATTTCAATAAACTTAGAGAGAGCTTGGGAAGGATTCCATGGATGAGAATCTTCAAGGGGAAAACAACTCAAGAAGCTTGGGAAATTTTGAAAAGTGAGATTATAAAAGCCCAGACTAGCACAATACCAATGAAGAAGAAAAATAACAGCTCTCAAAAGAAACCAGCATGGCTGCCTAAAGAACTCTCTGACAAATTGAAAGACAAAAAGGATAAGTATAAAAAGTGGAAAGAGGGACAAATAACTAAGGCAGAATATCAGCAAATAGCCCGAGCTTGTAAAGATGAAGTGAGGAAAGCTAAGACTCACAATGAACAAAGGCTTGCGACAAAAGTAAAAAATAACAAATAAAGCTTCTTCCAACATGTTAAAAACAAGAAAAAAGTCAAGGAAATAATTGGTCCATTGCTGGGAGAAATTGGCAAGAAGGTGACAAGCAACAGGGAGAAAGCAGAACTACTTAACTTGTTTTTTGTATCTGTCTTTATGCAAAGGGAAAAAACAGTCCAACCTATCAAAAACAGCACCACAAAAAACATATTAAGAACACAAGTTAAAATAGGGAAGAAAATGGTAAGTGAACACCTGTCTACCCTAGACAAGTTCAAATCACCAGGACCAGATGGATTACATCCCAAGGTTCTGAAGGAACTGGCAGATGAGATCTCAGAACCACTGAATTATATCTTTCAAAGATCCTGGAGCACCGGGGAACTGCCAGAGGACTGGAAAAGAGCTGATGTAGTTCCCATCTTCAAAAAAGGAAAAAAAATAGATCCAGGAAACTACAGACCTATCAGCCTGACCCCAATACCAGGGAAGATTTTGGAAAAGATAATCAAGCAACGCATCAGCGAACACCTAGAAGCAAACAAAGTAATAACCAAAAGTCAACATTTTCATGGGTTTGTCAAAAAGAGATCATGCCAAACTAATCTTATTGCATTCTTTGACAAAGTGACAAAATTAGTGGACCAGAGAAATACTGTCGATATAATTTACTTGGACTTCAGTAAGCATATGATAAAGTAGACCATAACCTACTACTAGATAAAGTAGAAAAATGTGGGTTAGACAGCATCACCACCAGATGGATTCATAACTGGCTGACCAACTGCATTCAATGTGTAGTCCTCAATGGAACTGCTTCTATATGGAGGGAAGTATGCAGTGGAGTACCCCAAGGCTCTACTTTAGGCCCAGTACTCTTCAACATTTTCATCAATGACTTGGACGAGGGGATAGATGGGGAACTCATCAAATTTGCAGATGACACCAAACTGGCAGGAATAGCCAACTCTCCAGAAGATAGGCTCAAGATACAGAAGGATCTTGACAGACTTGAACATTGGGCGCTATCTAACAAAATGAAATTTAATGGTGCAAAAATTAAGAAAAATTCAATGGTTACATTTAGGCAAGAAAAACAAAATGCACAGGTACAGCATATGTGGTACCTTGCTCAACAGTAGTAACTGTGAGAGGGATCTTGGAGTCCTAGTGGACAACCGTTTAAATATGAGCCAGCAGTTTGCAGCAGCTGCCAAAAAAGCCAACACAGTTCTAGGCTGCATTAACAGAGGGATGGAATCAAGATCATGTGAAATGTTAATACCACTTTATAATGCCTTGGTAAGGCCGCACTTGGAATACTGCATTCAGTTTTGGTCGCCACGACATAAAAAAGATATGGAGACTCTAGAAAGATTGCAGAGAAGAGCAACAAAGATGATTAGGGGACTGGAGGCTAAAACATATGAAGAACGGTTGCAGGAACTGGATATGTGTAGTTTAATGAAAAGAAGGACTAGGGGAGACATGATAGCAGTGTTCCAATATTTGAGGGCCTGGCACAAAGAAGAGGGAGTCAAAATACTTTCCAAAGCACCTGAGGGTAGGACAAGAAGCAATGGGTGGAAAGTAATCAGGGAGAGAAGCAACTTAGAACTTAGGAGAAATTTCCTGACAGTTAGAACAATTAATCAGTGGAACAGCTTGCCTCCAGAAGTTGTGAATGCTCCAACACTGGAAGTTTTAAAGAAGATGCTGGATAACCATTTGTCTGAAGTGGTGTAAGGTTTCCTGCGTAAGCAAGGGGTTGGACTAGAAGATCTCCAAGGTCCCTTCCAACTCTGTTATTTGGTTTTGCTATTCTGTTATATGACAGAATAATATGATATATGATAGATAGACAATAGATGGACAATAGATAATAAATATATTCAAAATTATTTATTAGCTGTTTTTCAGCTATTCGAAACCAACTTTTAATCCACAAGTCTTACTGAATCTGCCTTCAATCCTTAATGAAAAATAATAATAAAAACTATAATCTTAAGAATATTAAATACCAGTATTTGAAACAAATAGGAAAAAGCTAATGAAGACTTTGGGTTTAGAAAATCATAAATCTGAAATAAGTTCTGTAATTAATTATAAAAATCCTTCCTGTGGAAAGTCAATTTGTTTTGAATTATTTCTAAGACATAAAAGAGATAAACAATTTGAAAAACTGGACACAAGAGAGAACTAAAGATCTTAATTAAAGCAAAAGAACCTGATTAACAACTACAGAATGATACAAAATATTATAACACTGGAAATACTGGGGGACATTTTTCAAAAAAGGGATCAGAAGTTAATATCAACAATGTCAGTAGCAATGTTTGTTTCTTTGGATAGTCTGTGTCCAAAAGATGGTTTGAGAAGAAATGGCAGGACAAGTTTTATCTGACAAGCCAGAGACATAGCTGACACTAAAACGTGGATAACTGCCTACAGTCACCTCTAAGACAGATGGGCAGCATATAAGTTTAATAGATAGATGATAGATAGGCAGACAGACAGACAGACAGACAGACAGACAGACAGACAGACAGACAGACAGACAGACAGACAGACAGATATACTTTAAGCATAACATGAAAAAGATGTTTCATTGGACATACAAAAGAAATCAGTTGATGCTTTAAAAATCAAGGGGAATTACAAATGATAAACCAAGAGAGTTAGTTAGATAATTATTTCACATTGGATTTTTTTTTTAAAAAAATCTTTGTTAAAGCTTGGATGAATCTTGTGAGAAGGGGTAATAAATTTAAAAAAATCAAGTTCTATGAGCTTACTTGAATAAAGTAAAGATTAAGATTTTTAGAAGTAAAAGAGAAGAATACAAAGTTGGTTCATTTGATCAAAATTTAAATACATAAGTTGTTAATTTTGGCAACCCTTAATGGACTTTTGTTGATACCAGGACTGAAATGAGGATGTTCTATGGATTTCTTTCTCAGTAAGATGGGACATGGGATGAAGAGATCATTGGTTGTACATTAAAAGGAGATGAAAAGTTACTAACATTATTTCTTTTTACTCTTCTTTTTTCCTTTTAGTTTGTTTTAGGTTTTAGTATTGCAATTATAATTTTTAATAAAATTATTTTTTAAAAAACAAAAGCACTTTGAATGATACCAATATAGTAAATTTTGACTTCTTGTTTTGTGGCTTTCAAAGATCCCTTGAACATGATTGTCGAAAATCAACATATAGTTTTTGTTGTATTGTGACAGGGAATGCAGATAAACTGATTTGTATTCAATCTGTAACCTGTAACCCAATTCATCAGATCCATGGAGTAGTTAAAATTATGCAGGTCAAAGGGGTGTGTGAAAGAAAGTGTAGTTATGCAAATACAGGTTATATGTGAGACAGATTATAAGTATCTTAATAATTAGCAATTGTAATATGTAAAAAAAAACCATACATTTGCTTAGAACTTCTAAGCGGCTGAAACTTTTTGATGTAGGTGATTTCCCCAGTGTCTGGATGGGGATGTAGTTTTGTTGTTCTAAAATACAAGTAGTCCTTGACTTACAACCACAATTGTGCTCAAAATTTCTGTTGCTAAGTGAGACATTTGTTAAGTGAGTTTTGCCCCATTTTACGACCTTTCTTGCCCCAGTTGTTAAGTGAACCACTGCAGTTGATAAGTTAGTTACCAGGTTGATAAGTGACTCTAGATTGTCTTTGCTTGTCAGAAGGTTGCAAAAAGGGATCACATGATCTTGGGACACAGCAATGGTCATAAATATGAACCAGTTGCAAGGGTCTGAATTTTGATCACATGATCATGGGGAAGCTGTGAAGGTCTTAATTGTAAAAAACGGTCATAAGTCACACTTTTCAGTGCCGTTGTAACTTTGAACAGTCACTAAACAACTGTTGTAAGTCGAGGACTACTTGTAGCTTTCTTGGTATCTATAAAGGAGGTTTGGGAAGGTTAAAATACTCTGATACTACTTCTTCCTTACTGCATTTTGAGTATTGATGCCAAATGTGTGTCCATTAATTCTTTTCTGTTAAGTCTGCCCTGCTCTAACAGGAATTCTTAACAAACCCAATGTAGCAATGACTCACAATCAGTGTCTTGCTGATTTTGGTTCAATGTGTATAAATTAAGCCAATATGGTTTAAAACTTGTGGTTCAGGGCTTAGCATATTGTGTTGTAGCCATCTTTGCGTTATTCAATGATGTTTAAGAGAATATGCAAATCAGTTCAATATAATCTTTAAAGTCTATGAGACATAAATTTATTTTCTGCCTATGTTATTCGGTGAAATACCTGGTGCACTAAATAACTCTTGGTTATAATTATCAGTACTTCACAGTACAATCTATACCTATAAAAATCAGATTCATGCAAACAATTGTATTCCCTGTGGTATTCTAAGAATAGAATAGAATAGAATAGAATCGAATCGAATAGAATAGAATAGAATAGAATAGAATAGAATAGAATAGAATAGAATAGAATTCTTTATTGGCCAAGTGTGATTGGACACACAAGGAATTTGTCTTTGGTGCATATGCTCTCAGTGTACATAAAAGAAAAGATATCATGAGGTGCAACACTTAATGATTGTCATAGGGTACAAATAAGCAATCAGGAAACTATCAATGTTAATATAAATTGTAAAGATACAAGCAACAAGTTACAGTCATAAGTGGGAGGAGATGGGTGATAGGAACGATGAGAAGACTAATAGTAATAGTAATGCAGCCTTAGTGAATAGTTTGACAGTGGTGAGGGAATTATTTGTTTTGCAGAGTGATGGCATTCGGGAAAAAACTGTTCTTGTGTCTAGTTGTCTTGGTGTGCAGTGCTCTATAGCGTCGTTTTGAGGGTGGGAGTTGAAATAATTTATGTCCAGGATGCGAGGGGTCTGTAAATATTTTCACGGCCCTCTTTTTGACTCATGCAGTATACAGGTCCTCAATGGAAGGCAGGTTGGCAGTAATTGGTTTTTCTGCAGTTCTGATTATCCTCTGAAGTCTGTGTCTGTCTTGTTGGGTTGCAGAACCGAACCAGACAGTTATAGACAGACTCAGTAATTCCTCTGTAGAAGGAAGCAAAAGTTGGATTCTAGAGAGGCAGGATAGAAAAAGTATTGACACCTTTGTATGTTGGTATTGGAGAAAATTCTGAGAATACTGGACAATCAAGAAAACAAACCAATGGATGACTAAGCAAGCCAACCCAGAGTTCTCACTAGAGGCATATATGACCAGCTTACTTATCCTACTTCAAACACATTAGATAAAAATCTAGCCTTCTGGAAAAGGCTCTAATGTTAGGAAAGGTGGAGGGAGGGAGAAGAAGAAGATGACCAGTGGTAAGATGGATGGACTCAGTTATATCCACAGGTGAAAAACCAGGTTAGCAATAGATCATTGTGGAAAAATAATTTACCTTGTCACTAGCAGTCAAAAGCAACTTGATGGCACATAATCACAGTACATTACAGGGGTAGAGGTGATTTAGGCCTATCTTCCCATTCTTGCCTTTCCATATACGGTGTGATAAAGATAAGATAAGCTTAGATAAGAGTGTGTGTTCAGATATTTCTACATGGATTTGGGCAAACATAATCATCAAGTCTCTATTGCACAGCATGAATCATATGTCGAAGGGGACATGTTTATTATAAACTGTTTATTATATTCATGTTACAAATCTTTCAGACTTAAGCCAGAAAATCTATGGAAGACATGTCCAATGTTTCATTCGCTCATTAACAATCAGATTATGTGCAAACATATAGGTAGCACAATTATGAGCCCCATCTTAGTGTGGTACATTATTTTTTTCGAAATATGACTTTGGGATTGGATTTTTGCCCTTTTTATTGATAAGTTCTAGCTAATTGATATGCATAATTTGATCACCAATTTCGATTGCATCTTTTGGACTCAGTTTTTCAGAATATTTAATTAAGGAAATATGACAATTTGGAATTTTACTGGCTGTGAGATGTTAAGTTCATTTTATCTTACTTACTGCAAAAAGAAGTTCTTACAAGAGACCAGACATGGTTCTCCTAATGAAGTATAAAAGAATAGCTTATCAAAGCATTCTGAATGAATGTTTTGAAGGATACAATAACACATTGTGTTTGAAGAAGAAATTCATTCACTCACTTAGTTATTTGAAAAATAGAAACCTTGCATAATATACGGTATTAGAATGAACACTGTAACTTTGTTTTCGTGGGAAGAGAGATGCTCTTGCAGTACTTTCTCACCTTAAAAAAACATTATAAGACACAAAATTGGCATGAGTTTTCCTTGAAAATTCTACCTCATAGTCTGTTTATCTAGCCCCGAATGATAAACAATTATAAGCCTCTGGTGTACTGCTAGCTGTTCTAAATGGATACAAAGCTTTATTAAAATTCTTCTAAAAAGAACTTCTGATTAATAAAATGGATGAGCACTGATGCCACAAAAATCTAATTACAAAACAAGTGGAAGCTGCAATAAATTCTCCTGAAGAGAAACATTATGATTCCACATAGCCATCCTGGCCCCTTCAGCAGGCTACTTCATTCCTCATTCCGGGTTTCTCTTTTTTCTTTCCCAGTCATTGGTCAACATTACATATTACACATTACTAAGAATGTGTAATCTTCATGAAACTGATTTTATTGTGGGGAAATAGGCTGCTTTATTGATATTGGATGTAGAGTGGGTTTCATTTGTTTTCATCTTCTGCAAGTCTTAAGATTCTCCAAGGCAGTGCTCTCCCATGTTCTTCATAATTTCATTTTCGGTCCCTTTTTTTGGCCTTCACCACTGAGATTTGAAGTAGTATTGATATTATTGAACCAAAAAACCTAAAAGTGATTATGGCATATTTACAATTATCAAAAAGAAAATGGAAATGGAGGAAAGCCATCAACACAGCTGATGTCAAGAACCTTTAAAAATGTCTAATTCACAAATTATGTTAAGGTACAAAAACAGATTGCTTGAATTTTACTTACTATAATGTGCAACTTATTCAAATAATATCTGATTAGTATTGAAATAACATTTCTAATCATTGGCTAAGATTATACATTGCATTCATCTTACTATTAGGTTAGTATTCTATGCAAACTCTAATAGCAAAAAAAAGGATCAAAAACTCAACACTTGTAGCTTGAATAAATTATGGCTATCAGTTCAGGGCTGCAAAAATCTCAATAATTACTAGTTGGTAGGGAAAAAATATATAGAAAACTCTCTTTTGTAGCTCTACCTAACCCAATTATCATGGCTGGATGTTCTCATAATATAAAATTATTGTTTTAACCATTGTTTATTAATTAAGCCCCAATACCTAGAATGTCCTAAACTGAGCCACGTTATGGCACCCATTTAGCATAATATGTGAACCCAGCCAAAATTATTTCTAATTTTTATCACTGATTGCTAAATAAGGTAAACTGTGGAGATGAACCCTGATGAACCCTGAAAACAATATGCTAAGTCACAATATAGTTTATCTAGTTTTAGCATACAGTATTTATTTATAGAATTTATGCTCCTGTCTACTATAATTATTCTAGGTGACTCACAACAAAACCAATAAAACAGAAATAAAACAATCATTTTAGCCTTATAAAGGAACAATACACTTCCTACCAAGATACGAAAATTTCCCATTAACTCTACATAAGATGGCCTACTGCATGAATCCATTATGGCTTATTCATGCTTAAGCACCATGGGTACTCTTAGACTTGATCCTGATATAGTGTCAAAGAATGTGGTTTGTTTGTCATAGTATGTTATGTAAAATTGGCCAATAGTGATTTATTCACTATCCATGGAAAAACTAATTATGACTGAGCATATTGTATAAACCCTGTCTTACACTCAGACTACAGGATTGAGAAAAAGCAAGAACTGGACAAATCAGTTTTATCAAACATTTTAAATCCAGCTAATACTTCTATGACAGGGGTTCTTTTAAAATATTATTACTGGGATGTTCCATAATATCTTATATAGGTTTTAATAACCAGAGAAATGAGCATTAAAGGTAAAGGTTCCCCTTGCACATATGTGCTAGTCGTTCCTGACTCTAGGGGGTGGTGCTCATCTCCGTTTCAAAGCCGAAGAGTCAGCGCTGTCTGAAGACGTCTCCGTGGTCAGCATGACTAAATGCCGAAGGTGCATGAAATGCTGTTACCTTCCCACCAAAGGTGGTCCCTATTTTTCTACTTGCATTTTTACATGTTTTTGAACTGCTAGATTGGCAGAAGCTGGGACAAGTAATGGGAGCTCACTCCGTTACACAGTGCTAGGGATTCAAACCGCCGAACTGCCAACCTTTCTGATCGACAAGTTCAGCGTCTTAGCCACTGAGCCACCGCGTCCCTTAGGTTGGCATAATTCAACATTCCCATATTGTTCAATACTCATCCACTGCATTGTATCATAGTTTTTCATTCTTCTGTACAAGGGAGATAATACTTTTGTTTGCAGACTAGTGCTGTGTATTTGCTTAGAGCTCCTAGATACAGGAGAAGGCACCATACATAACAGTAAATGATCAGGCACTGGGAGGAAGCTTCTTAGTTAAACACTCGAAATAGAGAGAAGCAAATCCACTGAAAAAGCAAATATTGCAAATAAAGCTTTATTTGGGAAAGAGAAACTTATTACATTTATATTCTGTTGAAGAATGGCTAAGCAGTTCCACAGCATTTCAAAAAGAAATGCAAACTTGTCAAATCTCTTGGTATGTATCACTAGGACACCTGGTGCTATGTTTCAATCTTGCTCAGCAAACTAAGCCTGCTTGGCATATAATGCGAAGCAAAGGTTTTTAAAGCAGATTGTCTTGAACAAATCATATCCTGGTCTGCATGTATTGCTAAGCTAGTCTTTTAATTATAGTTTGTTGAACATGCCATAATGAACTTTATCATAAGGCCACCAACACTCCATGCATTCTTAGTTTCAACAGTAACCATCCAGTCACACAAAAAGAGCTGCGTCAGAACACTATATGGCAGAGTGAGAACTGACTTTAGAACCCAGCAAGCTTGGAGGTAGGAGATCTACCAGATCCCCTGCAGGGATTGTCACTGTGACTATGTAGGACAAACGGGGAGGAAGCTAACCACCAGATTGCAAGAACACAAGTGAGTGGTCAGACTAGGAAACCCGATCTCATCAGTAGCCTCACATTGCAATGAACAAGGACACACATTTTATTTTGCAGCAACTAAGATTATTGGCCATGCAAGCACAAAGATAGCCAAGGAAGTGATTGAAGCCTGGAAAACGGGCCTCTTGTCAGTTAACAGGAATGCTGAATTACCAATTAGCCAATCAAATACTTAGGACCTGAGGGCTTGGCAGCACAAGGAA
This sequence comes from Diadophis punctatus similis, assembly GCA_023053685.1. NCBI lineage: Eukaryota > Metazoa > Chordata > Lepidosauria > Squamata > Dipsadidae > Diadophis > Diadophis punctatus. The sequence goes on along the minus strand of JALIGW010000009.1, from coordinate 15,279,317 downwards.
ATGACAGCCAATCACCAGCCATCAACATACCAATCATCCAATAGGAAGGCACCACAAAAACACAGAAAAGCGCAAAGCACCTATTCCAGTAGAGAAATTCCCTGAAGATGGCTCCAGCAGGAGTCTGAAAGCTCGGAAGAGCAAATCTCGGGTCCCAGTAACCAACCCAGATTTGATTTCACATAATGAACTTTGTTTTAAAGTATTTAGAAGAGGATTCAGATATAGGAAAGTCCATTTACATATTCACAATAGCCAAGTAACCAGTATGTCCTTTCAGTCTAAAAAAGTTATTCATACATCATTTTTAATTATTTATTTTTATTGTTTTTAATATAGTAACAGGAAAAGAAAAGGAACAGAATACTAAAATTATTATGCAAACACATATATTCTAAAACACACACACACACACACACACACAAATTGATTTTTAAAAAGTGAAATAATACAACAGAAAAAGAAAAAAGAAACCAGGTATAATATATAAGTATAATAGCAGTTACAATTTTAAATATTCATCTAAATATACATCTTATTCAAGTATATACCAGTATATACCGTATTTTTTGGAGTATAAGACACACTGGAGTATAAGACACACCTTAGTTTTTGGGGAGGAAAATAGGGGAAAACAATCTGCCTACCAGGTATTCATCTGGCTAGCGTCCTTAGTCTGGTCAGCTTCAGCACATTGTTTTATCCCCTGGTTAGGGCTGAAAAAACCTTCTTCTGAGAGAGTAACAATGAAAGAGCATGCAAGCCAGTAAGAGCTGGGAAGATCGTTAGCATCTGGTTAGGGCTAGAAAAAAACTTATTCGGAGCAGCTTCAGCACATTATTTTATCTCCTGGTTAGGACTTAAAAAAACCTTCTTCTGAGAGAATAACAATGAAAGAACGTGCATGCCAGTAAGAGCTGGGAAGATCGTTAGCACCTGGTTAGGGCTAGAAAAAATCTTATTCGGAGCAAGTAGAGCAATGAAAAAAACCCTGCAAAGACTTAGGGCTGGAAAAACATTCTTCTGAGAGAATAACAATGAAAGAGCCTGCAAGTTGGTAAGAGCTGGGAAGATAGTTAGCACCTGGTTAGGGCTAGAAAAAAACTTATTCGGAGCAGCTTCAGCACATTATTTTATCTCCTGGTTAGGACTTAAAAAAACCTTCTTCTGAGAGAGTAACAATGAAAGAGCCTGCAAGCCAGTAAGAGCTGGGAAGATAGTTAGCACCTGGTTAGGGCTAGAAAAAAACTTATTCGGAGCAAGTAGAGCAATGAAAAAACCCTGCAAAGACTTAGGGCTGGAAAAACATTCTTTGGAGAGAGTAACAATGAAAAAGCCTGCAAGGTAAGAGCTGGGAAGATCTGTTAGCGCCTAGTTAGGTCTGGAAAAAAAAAAGCTACATTCGAAGTATAAGACGCACCCAAATTTTCAGCCACTTTTAGGGAGGAAAAAGGTGCGTCTTATACTCCGAAAAATACGGTTTATTTATTTCTAATACACATATATAACTAACATTCTTTTTAAGCTAATGTATTTTGTGTAAATGAGTTCCATATTTCATTATCCACACAAAGACTATGTTTCTAGAGAATCCGCTCATAGGTAACAAGTATTATCAGGTCTTCAATTCATTGAGTGAAAGAGGCCATGCATTTATCTTTCCAAAGCTGCACTAGCAGTCTTTTGGCCATAGTGTAAGTTTTTACTATGTGAAATCATTTACACTGTTTGATTGTCAAATTCCATGTAGTTGGTATGTGATCCAAGAGAATATTATTCTCTTTAGCTTTACTTACACAATCATACGTTTACAATTCACTACTTTCTTACTATAGAGTTTAACATACTCTCCAATTGTCTACATAATATTGAAACCTCTAATTCTTTATTCTACTCATTTTTAGCATCAAATTGATTTATTGATAACAAATATCCATAAAAATAGGGGGAGTTAGATTTAAAGGATTTAATGAGTTGTTCTAGCATCTCAAGTGGCTCAATGTTGAAAATGTCGCTAGTCCAAAGTTGTTAACAATGTAGTTAATGTACAAATGTAGTTGTACATATTGCCATAGGCTTATGTATGGTAGACATTCATCTATTAATACAGGTAATCCTTGAGTTACAACAGTTCACTTAGCAACCATTCAAAGTTATGTCATAATCCCTCCCAAGTACTTATGACACCATCCTGAAGTTACGAATGTTGCAGCACCATGGCAGTCATTCATACTTACGAATGACGGCAGAGGCACTGCAGCATTCGCCCTGCCTATTCCCTCTCCCATTGGGTGTCCACAGGCACTGGGCCTGTGGAGACTCACTTACCATGCAACTATTTAGTGAGCCATCAGTTTCTTTGCCTTCTTCGGTGTATTCGCGGAGAACAGAGGCCTAAAGTTGTGCAAGATCATAGAAGCAATGCAATTTTGCTGCCCCAAAGTCTCATCAGCTTGCAAATGGTTTTTGCGCCAAGACTGCAAGCAGGCAAAGAAACCGTGGCAGAGAGGCTGGAGAGGAGACAGCTTGCTAGATCTTCACAAGGTAAGTGACCTGGCACGGCAGGATGAGGGGGGGAGCAATTGTGTGGACTGCAGACAAGGGAGCATGAGGTATCTCAAAGGGTTGTGGGAGGCTTTGGGTGGTCTGGTGCAAGTGGCCAGTTTCATCTTGGTCCCCCATGGCCTTCTCTACCCTGAGATACCTCATTTTCACTTAACAACCTGGCATTTGATTAGAGAATGTGTGGATAAAAACAGGGATTGATCACATTTGTTTTATGTGATTCACTCTAACGAATCCTCAGGTTACGAATGTAATTGGCACGCTCCATTACATTTGTAACTCGAGGACTACCTGTACAGCATATGTTAAAACTTCATCTTCATTGTCTTAATTATAATACCATATTCACCTCAATAAGAAACAATTCACTTGGGAAACTATTGAAACTTAAAATGTGACTCATACAATTCTCAGATTTCATTAAGCTGTGGTCTGCTCAACCATGATCTGCTGAACTGATCTACTTCAGTTATTGGCAAACATTGTGAAATCTTGCATAACAAGGTAGGTATAAAACCCCTTCATCCTAACAGCTGAAATTTCACAAGATCTTCAAACCTTGTAAATTTGGGGGGCGGGGCAGTATCATAGATGTTGCCAAGTTATGTAATAATTAATTAAACCGGAATTACAAGCCACAGTGGCTGTTTTATATAACACAGTAATCCAGATCCAAACAAGCTGCATTTCACTTTGGCAGAACTGGAAAATAATTATTTCCAAATAAATGACTAAGATTTTTTAAAAAGCTGAATATGGTGCCAAACAGTTGGCATATCTCAGCAACAATGACATATCAACAAAATAGAATAAATATGGACCTCGGCCTTCTCCTGCACAGTTGTTAGATTTGACAGAATGATATAAACTGAAAGTTGGATTTACATTCTGTTCCATTTGGCACAAGCCATGTAAATGCTAGCAGCATCTGGGGGAGTCTGCAATTAGCAAGATATTTTGTAGAAGGAGAAGATGCTTTCAAAATTCAGGCAGATAACATATCTCAAGAATGAAGGCAAATATATGTGTCCCAGGATAATGTTGCAGGATCCAATCTGGTTTGGTCACTGGGACCAGATGTTTAGTCTTCTAAGCTTTTGGACTCAAACTTGAGCCCATTCTCAGGGAACCTCTCTCTCACCAAAATGTGTGCTTCGGGCTGCTCTATGTGTAATATTTACTATTACATTATTATAATACTATTATATTATTACATAATATTTACTATTTACTATGTCTGGTTATGTGTGGCTTTTTAATTGTTGATTGGGGTTGTTGATTGCTGGCTATTAAGTCATTGACTGTTGTTTCCTTGTGCTGCCAAGTCCTGTTGATTGGAGCCTGAGAAATGGGCCCCTTATCAGTCAATAGGAGTGCTGATGTACCACCAGCTTATCAGGTACTCAGGAGCCAAGGACTTGGCATCACAAGGAAACAACAGCCAACCACTTAATAGTCAACTATCAACACTCCAATCAACAACTAAACACACACACACACACACACACACACACACACACACACACACAAGTAGGCACCGCATAAATACTACTTATAGAATAGCCCAAAGCACACATTCTGATGAGAGAGTGGTTCCTTGAGGATGGGCTCCAGCACAAGTCTGAAAGCTTGGTAGACTAACACTAAACCTCTGGCCCTGGTGACCAAACAGATTGGATCCTACAAGACAACCAGGGGTGGGTTCTTAATTTTTTTACTACCACTCTGTGGGCGTGGTTTATTTTGTGGGTGTGGCTTGCCAGCCATGTGACCGGGTGGGTGTGGCTTGCCAGCCATGTGACCAGGTGGGCGTGGCTTGCCTGTCATATATTAGTTATTCCAGAGAGATGTTACTACTATTTTTGCTATTTTATACCTTACATGAAAAGCTTTGCATACAAAGTTTGTGGTTTCTCAGACTGCTGAAGGGAGTGGAACTAAGATAGGTCCTGCCTCGTTCGTGGCTTCTCGGACTGCTGAAGGGAGAAGAATGGAGATAGCTCCTGCCACCTGTTCTTTCAGCATCTCATGCGCTCTCTCAGCCATCCTCCCCTGCTTGGACTCACTGTGGGGTAGGAAGGCAGCGCATGCGCAGTGCCGGAAGCTTGGCTTCTGGACATGTGCAGAAGAATTTTTTTTAAAAAAGTAAAAAAAATATTTTTTTTTAAATGGTGGCGCCCAGGCACCGGCAACCGACCGCACCGGTACTGTGATGTCACCAGCGGGCCGCTACCGGTGCTATAGAGTGAACCGCACCAGTAGGAACCCACCACTGAAGACAACATATCTGCTTCTCTAGGAATGATAAAAAACACTTGCTCTTCAGGCAGGTGCAAGACTAATGATACTCCCAACAAAAGATGTAAATCAGAGCAGAAGGCAAATAATGTTGAAAATGTATTAATGATGTTACTTAGTTGGGTAATGAAATGTCTGCAAGCAAACAAACTCAGAGAGCACCAAAGACTTCACAAATAGGAAGGCTGTCAGATACATTCTTCAAGTAATTACAAAATAATATGTTATGAATTATCAGAAGATAATAATATGTCAGCATAAGATGGACAGTCATAACATTCAGAACAGGTGTGGCTTGTTACTCCCAGTTTGTGCCATCTTTTAACTGCATACCTGGACTGGACTAAGGGAATAACTATTGTGGAGTTTTTAATATAGTGCCTTTCATTGGACCGTATTCCCACTTTAAAGGTTTAAAGTTTGTTTTTTGGCATAAGTTGCATATGTTGTTTTAATCAAATGCATTCAAAACATAATTAGTGCTGAACTGGAGCTACGACCCAAACTAGTTCATTCAGAATCCAGTTGTATCATGGTACCTAACACTTATTAATTATAAGTTGTCTTTATACTGAAAACTCCAAATATATTTCAAGGAATTCCACTGATTTCTCATTGAGCAAGTCTGTACCTTAATTTCATTAGGCCAATCATAACACATCAAGCACTAATAATTTGATTCTGAAATGCTAAAATGTATTTTAAAAAATGAACTCATTCTCCTAACATTATAATGTTGGAATAGATCCAAGTACTATTTAATTCTAGACCTACTGTAAGACAGGACTCAGCAGAAACTAGCCTTCCTTCTAAATAAATATAGATGTTGAGAAAAAAAATCCAATCAACACCAGAAAGTGTCATACATAGCCACAAAATTAGTTTGCAAAAGTAATAGTTCCAGAACATCTAAACAATTACAACCTTAACTTTAGTTATAATTCAGCCAATAATGAATAGGCCATTAGATTCTTCTCAAAAACATTTTACAGGACTGTGGGAATTTAACTATGGGAAATCTTAATAATTCAATACCCATTCTGCTAAGTTTCCACTTGCTACTAACCATGGTACAAACATTGACTGACAATATCTCTTTCTTGATATGTTCTCATGATGTTGGTCTCATTGTCTGTAAGGGACGTGCATAAGTGCACAAACCTGTCCTACTGTCTCCATTTATTCGTATCCATTTCCTGTATTCATAATCGTGTTTATACTTATATCTGTTAAGCTTGACAAAATTAATTAATTAATTAATTTTGTTAGAAGCCTATGTCAGACAGCCTTTGATTCTCTTTACTTGAATTGATGTTATAGAAGTATTTTCTCTCTTATTTCAACAAGGATAGCCTCAACAGATGTATACAGTCTGTTAGCTTTGTCATTCATTACTTTGAACGAAAGTCAAGTGACTCATCTTTCCTCCCCAAAACTCAGGTCAACACAGTTTCTCCATAATTCATCTCAATTATATCACGTGTTAGATTAAATCTGTCAGATAAAGAAGGAAGAATTGGGCCAAGATCTCCAACAGAGTTCCATGGCTGAAGAAGAATTTGATCCTGAGTTTTTTCATTCTGATCTATAATTACTAATCTATCCTAGCAATACTAATTTCATACCATGGCAAAGAAACATTTGTGCAGGAAGGAACTAGTTTCCTTTTTAAACAATGGCTGTTTGCTTTCAGTTTATATTTGGTTCCAAACTAGAGACAAATCCAACATGAAAACTTGCAGAGAAATACACAATATTCCCATATTTTCTTTAGTGGCTGCTACCATGCTGTTGGATTTAGAGTTTGCATGCTTGGGATACTTCATTTTGTAAGTCAATTTTAATTTTTGATTGATTATATACTATCAAGAAGTTTTTGACTCCTAATGATAGCATAGATTTTGAGACAATCTATCCCCTATGTCAGGACTCAAAATAAGGAAACAGTAGTATCAGAGTGAAAAATTGAGGGCAAAAGAAGAAAAGGACAACAGAGAATGAGATGGCTGGATGCAGTTACTGAAGCAGTTGGCATGAACTGAAATGGACTCCGGGGGATGGTAGAGAACAGGAAGGCCTGGAGGAACATTGTCCATGGGGTTGTGATGGGTCGGACATGACTTCGCAACTAACAAAAAGTATTTTAAACTCCTAAAACACTCCAATACAGTTTTGTTTATGTAAACCATCCTTTTCCCACTCACCTATAAAACAGGGTGGAACGATGGTACAGAGAGTATAACTGCATAAATATGAGATTAGGTATTTAATGTCCAATGCTTTTATCTACTACTGTTGTCATAATCCAGATTAGTTGTCATCTTCCTTACAAAATTGCTACTGACACTAGAGTTTCTAATTATAGAGAAATAAATAATAGATTGAGGTAGATTCAGTGGTGGGCTGCTCCCAGTTTGGTCCGGTTCTGCAAACCGGTAGCGGCAGCGGCAGCGGAAGGCTCCTCCCATCCACCTGGGATGCTATGCCCACCCACCCGGGACGCTTCTGTGCATGCGCAGAAGCGTCGAGTGCACACAAACCGGTAGCAAGGGGTTTTAGAACTCACTACTGGGTAGATTTATATCCATTCATTCTTTTTCCTTAAAAGTCCTGATTTGAGGGACACAGAAGGATTTCATTTATCTGCTGTTCAAAGCAAAGAAAACTAATCCAACCCACAACTTCCAAATGCTGGGCCTGACTCAAAATGTTGCCCAAATGCATTTAAAGTATGAATCCAAGCAGGGGTGAAATCCAGCAGGTTCTGACAGGTTCTGGAGAACCAGTAGCAGAAATTTTGAGTAGTTCGGAGAACCGGTAGTGGAATTTTTGAGTAGTTTGGAAAACCCGCAAATACCACCTCTGGCTGGCCCCAGAGTGAGGTGGGAATGGAGATTTTGCAATATCCTTCCCCCAGGAGTGGGGAGGGAATGAGGATTTTGCAGTATCCTTCCCCTGGAGTGGGGTGGGAATGGACATTTTTCAGTATCCTTCCCCTGCCACACCCACCAAGCCACACCATGCCCACCAAGCCATGCCCACAGAACCAGTAGTAAAAAAAATTGGATTTCACAACTGAACCCAAGGATTTAAAAAATCATTTAACATATCTTAATTTTGTGCCACCAATTGAGTTTTGGGGAATTGGGTTTCATCTCTAGATGCTTTTCTTTCCATGTCACCAGCCTGGCCTTTTCTGTGCTTGACAACTTGTTGCTTAATCACATGTTCAAATTTCAGCTATTTACGCATTGCTAGCGCAGATTTTTATTTTAACTCTAATGTTTGAGCAGCTGCATGCTGGTAAAGAATATCAACTTTCTCTGAAACAAGAATCTGTCTTATTTAAGTCACCAGGGTTCTTTAGTGCCTGCCTTTTCTAATAAGGCCATTTTCTCTGCATTAGCAACGGATACACGAGAGCAAAGATTTTTTTTTAATAAAAATCCCTGATGTTAAATTAGTAAGACCTAACTTATAATTAAATTAAGATGAATGGGAACCACTAAGTTAAAGATCTTTTCAAATAATTGGCTGTCAAATTAAACTAAAAAAGAAAAGGCACAACTGAGGATAATTACACAAAGACTATACATTGGGAACTGAAATTGCCACCTTATCTGGCAAAATAGGAGCTGTGTATTGAGACAGATCTCTATCCACTAGCTCAGGCTTTGGGAAAAGTAAAGGCAACACAGTGGCACTCACAACTATACAGAACAAATCTCTTCACAGACCTGCGACTCAGTTTGGGGTCACACATTATGCTAAAGCGATGGATTATTGAATTAGTTACAACTGGCTGAGTTTCAGCTATATGGTAAACAAAAGCCAAACTATTTATAGCTTAAAGTGATACATACATTTACTGCAAAATGTATCTTCAGTTATTCTAGATAGTGCCTTTGTATCAGGAGACTGGAAGCAAGCTTTATCTCACAAGAACCCGGAAGAATGTATTTGGAAAATGACTGACTCAGCTTATCCAAAGGGCTTTAAACTAAAGCTGGAGGGGGGAGGGTATATCTAAATAAATTTGTTCTTTCCTTTCCCCAAAGAACAAATTTATTTAGATACACCATGTTGGCACGAACTGGTGAAAAGCCAGTACTAAAGTTCTCGGGCTTTTCACCCACTATAAATAAGGGTTTCTTATTTTTCTAAACAATATGTCACACTGTCCAACTGGTATGAGAGCTGGTTGCTTGGCGACTTCACTCCTCCTCCTTCGGTCGACCAGCCGTTGGAATGTAGCTGACTCATTGGCTGACTATGCTGTTTTGGCTGAAGACTCCATCCCCCTCAGCTATCCCCCCCTTCTGCTTCCAACTGTGTCAAACTAAATTCATGTTACCATAACACAGAATACAAATCATCCCACAACCCAATCAAATTCAGGCTTGACAATGTGATTATAAAAGTCCAGTCCAGTTCAATACCACTGAAAAAGAAAAGTAAGAACTCCAAGAAGAAACCAGCATGGTTGCATAAAGAACTGTCTGATAAACTGAAACACAAAACGGATAAATTAAAAAAATGGAAAGAGGGACACATAACTAAGGCAGAATACCAGCCTGAATAGCCTGAATCTGCAAAATGGAATCAGGAAAGCTAAGGCTTGGGAAGAACTAAGACTTGCAATAAATAAAAATAATAAAAGTTTCCTTCAACATGAAAAAAACAAGAAAAAAGACAAGGAAATAATCGATCCACTAATGGGAGAAAATGGAAAGGAAGTAATATGCAGCTGGGAAAAAGCAGAGCTGCTTAATTCATGCTTTGCATCTGTCTTCACACAAAAGGAAAAAATAGCCCAACCTATCAAAAACAAAATTGTAAAGGCGGACTAGGAATACAAATTAAAATTGGCAAGAAAATGGTAAATGAACACCTGTCCACCTTAGATGAATCCAAATCATCAAGACCAGATGGATTACATCCCAAAGTTCTGAAGGAGCCAGCAGACATGATCTTGGAACTATTGAACCATGTCTTTCAAAGATCCTGGAGAATTACTGGGGAATTACCAAAGGACTAGAAAAGAGCTGACCTGGTTGCCATCTTCAGAAAATTGAAAAAATGCATCCACAAAACTACAGACTAATTGTCCTGATGTCATCAATATCTGGGAAGATCCTGAAAAAGATAATCAAGCAACAGATCTGGGAATATAAGCAAGCAAAGTTATAATCAGAAGTTAATGTGTTTGTAAAAAAAACAGATCATTCCAAATAATCTTATTTCATTCTTTGTCATAGTGACTAAATTAGTGGCCCAGTGAAATGCTGTGGACATAGTATTCTTGGATTTCAGTAAGGCATCTGACAAAGTAGACTACAATTTACTTCTTAGTAAGTTAGAAAAATGTGGGATAGAAAACATCACTACCAGATGGATTCATAACTGACTGACAAACCATACTCAATGTGTAGTCCTTAATGAAACTACATTTACATGGAGGGAAATAAGCAGTGGGGTACCCAAGATTCTGTCTGAGGCCCAGTACTCTTCAATACCTTCATAAAGAATTTAGATGAAGCTGTTCTGTCCTGCTCACATCCCAAGTAGATTTAAAGTCTTTATTGAGGCTTTGCCACCCCCAAATAGTATTCACCCAGATTCACCCCTTGCAAGAACAAGCACAAAACTGAATGAGTTCAATTCTCAAGTCTGGGAACATAGAACAAGCCTATAGAGTTACCCACCAGGTTTGAAGACAAAAGACAAGTCCAGGGTCCAAACACAAAGCACTAAAGCCAAAATCCAAGGTTTAAGAGGCAAGTCCAAAGTCTGAAGAGCAAAGTCCAAGTTCAATAGCAGAGTCAAGGTTTCAATCCATGGCAAGAATCACAATGACTGAGAAAATGCATTGAAAGAAACAGATGAGCTGTTTCCAAAGTTGCTGTATTGTTGAGCTAATTAGCTGCCAACATGGGCAACTCATTAGGAGGGGTGAGGCTACTTCCTCAAGAGTAGACTCACCAACCTCTGTTGCATCTGCCTCTCTTGACCCTGCGTTCCCTGGAGGCTTCAGGCAAAGAATGGGAGCAGCTACCTGCAGTCAGTGAGGATGAAGAGGTGGAGTCCACACCTGCCCCTGATCTAAGGATGCCCAGGGCAGAGAGGCGACAGGCACAATGCCGGGTAGCCAGTTACGAGGAGGCAGTCTTGCTCATTGTGAAGGGTCATATCAGTGTTGTCTATTTAATCCCGCACACAGAAATGAGTATTGCTGGAACAATGAGTGTAGATTCCTTGCTCCATGATTCCTGCTGCTTGTGTTACTTGACAAGTTTAGGTATTGCCACAAGAGAACTGACAGGAATTAATTACTGTAGTTTAATTTAGTCAGTGGTTCCTTCCTTCCTTCCTTCCTTCCTTCCTTCCTTCCTTCCTTCCTTCCTTCCTTCCTTCCTTCCTTCCTTCCTTCCTCCCTCCCTCCCTCCCTCCCTCCCTTCCTTTTATCCCTCCCTGCTACCCTCCCTCCCTGCCACCCACCCACCCTCTCATCCTCCCTCCTTCCCTCCCTCCCTCCCTCCCTCCCTCCCTCCTTCCTTCCTTCCTTCCTTCCTTCCTTCCTTCCTTCCTTCCTTCCTTCTTTCTTTCTCTTTCTTTCTTTCTTTCTTTCTTTCTTTCTTTCTTTCTTTCTTTCTTTCTTTCTTTCTTTCTTTCTTTCTTTCTTTCTTTCTTTCTTTCTTTCTTCCTCCCTCCTTCCCTCCCTCCCTCCCTCACTCCCTTCCTTCTTTCTTTTGGTATATCATATTAACTATTCACATTAATTACCCCAACAACCTAATTAAGGTTTTACACAAATTCCCCTGTACTGGGATTTTTAAATTGTAATTTGTTGAACTAGCCAAAATGTCCTGATTTGCACATATAATTAGGTCATGACATTTGCCTTATTTTCGGCTTAGTGTAATGTGTAAATTTGGCCACTGAAGATTATTAAACTAATCATGGTTAAAAACATCTCATGGTAATGTGTAAATAAGAATAGTCAGAATGCAAATGGATCATATCGCCATGGTAACTCACCATACACTAATGGAATAGAGTTAATTGGATTTACATTTCATAGGGAACCATAATGTAGCTATGTTTTTGTGTAGTTGTCAATAATAAACCCAAGTCAACAAACCTGTAAATTTAGCCTTTTTAACCCATCTTTAACTGAGGTATTAGATTTATTGTGTTTTTCCAGAAAGAAACTGCAACTATACTAGATCTTTTTAAGCTAGATGTTGTAAGAGAAATTAGGCTACATCATTTGATTTTAAAAAAATCTAAAATAACAGCTGTATAATTTGAAGACCTGGCATGCTGTGTAATTAAGAATCGGGGATAAAATGGGATTAAAGTGGAACACCTTAATTAAGCATCTTCTAAAAATGATTTGAGGGTAGAAAATTTACTTTGCCCCATGAGGTTCCTCATGTTTTTTGAACCAGAAAGATATTCTGGGTCATGGAGACAATGATGGGAGCCTAATCAAATCGAAAAAATGCTTACATTGTTTATTTATTCCATCAGTCATCTATTCACAGGTATACAGAAGTTGAAATATGGGAAAGGAGTTTTCCCAACCTGTCTGTAATAGTCCAAACCTCATGTTGTCCAAAAATTCTGAAGAGAAAGAAAGAAAAACGGCTTGTCTAAATACAATTGAAAAAGCCCTTAGGGTTAGGGTCATCTAGCATTGAAAAATCAAGTAAGTAATTCCTCAAGATAAGTGTATTAGTTGTTTGTTTGTTTAATCAATTTGTACAGCTGTCCATCTTAACAAGTTAATCTGGGCAATGAACAATATTAAAATAAAAATTAAATATTTTATAAACATGTCCTACATCATGCTTCTGCAACAAAGCATGATTTAAAACAAGATTAGATTTTAACCTCTACCTGTTTTTTTTGTACAACCTCCATAACAAAGAAATAAGTATAGAAGAGATTGCATAGCTGGAAGAGCACAAATCGCCCAGTTTATGTCAACTTCAGCCTCTTGTTTCTACAAGGGCTCAATGGAAAATAATACCTTCAATGTTATAAGTCACCCATAGCTGGCAACACTGATGTGTTGTTCTGTGGCATCTGTTCTTTCCCTTCAGTTTGCAGGAAGTTTCGTGAAAAAAGGTTACATTGCTATTGTTCATGAAATGGAAGCCTGTAGTGAGTACTTGTTAGTATGCTTTAAACATCATGCCATGATTGAATGTTTGAACGTCAAAAGAAGAATGTACAATTGGAAGTCATAATCACCAAATTCAGGCTGTTTGTTATGGTGATGATTGGATTGACAGGAGTATTGTGCATCAGAGGGCAAACAAATGTAAAGATGGTGAACCAGAAGAGGTGATTTGTGTGATCAAGAACAAAGCAGATGACCTGTGACAGCAACTGACAAGTGAAAGGTTGATGAACTGATTAAAGACAATCAGGAGATCATTCAAAGGGAAATTGCTGTCAAGCTTGGCATCTCCAAAGGAATGTGTGGTCACAATATTGATGTTCTTCAATATTGAAAAAATTATGCAAGACAGGTTCCACACATGTTAAGAGCAGAGATGAAAGCTTAAAGAGTTGGAATTTGCCAGCAACTGTCATACTACAAGGATAAAGTAAAGGAATGTTTACAGCATTGTGACAGTCAATAAAATATAGGTTCATCATTATGACCCAGAAACAAAGTGTCGGTCCATGGAATATCAATCTAAAACTTTACTTGCAAATAAAAGAAAATCAAAACCCAAGCCTCAGCAGAAAAATTAATGGTTACATGCTGGGGGGATGGGAATGTTCACATGGTTTTCCTTGAAACTGGCATCACTTTCAACTATACTACAGAACTCAAAAGTTTGAAAAAAGACTAGAAAGAGATCAAAAGCACAATAAGAAATTTTGCTGCAATGTGACAATGCTATGACATGACATTTCACAAACCACCCAAGAGGCAATTGTAAATTTGGCTCTCACAGTCTAATTCTATCCACTATATAGTCTGGGCTTGACATGATGCAATTTCTACATTTTCCCAAAACCAACGGAATACATTTAGGGGCATCAGTTGACTCGAATAGATGGAAAGGATTGTCAGACCTGACTGAAGATTCAAAATTTTAAGAAGCTTATACATTGTTGGCAGAAGTGGGTAGCAAATTGTGGCCTTTAAATGGAAAAATAATACAAGAAACAAAAGAGCTCATTTCAAGGATTATTTCCCCATTTCTTTTTATTAAATATCCCTATTTAAATTAAAGTTATGGAGATTCAGCTTGTTCAGCTATATTTCCAGAGGCTGGAAGTGAAAGTTATAGATTAGCTTCTCTTCCCATCTGAATTTGAATGAAATCTCATTAATCAAATTTAGCAACACTATGCCTAACCACAACATATCTTAACATATCACTGAACACTGATAGTAACATATACACTGATAGGATCCAAGTGCATGCAATTACCCAGGGAAAAAAATCCTGGGATCAAAGTGGAAGCTCAATGAAAATAAAGATGTCAACTCTGTAGAGCATTTTGAAAAAGTCAAGTTCTATGCCAGGGATCATTCGAAAAAGGACTGAAATGAAATTGTCAATCCACAGTTGGAACATTGTGTACAGTTCCAATTGCAATATTTGAAAAGATGTAGAAGAGAGCTGGCAAAAAATGTACAAAAAGGCAGGTAAGATTATTAGGGTTCAAATCTCAATGAGAAACGGTAAGAACATTGGGTGAGTTTTAGCTTATGAAAAAGTGATGAAGGATATGGTGACCATGGCATGGAGAAAGTAAACAAGGAAGCTAGTTAAAGGGTTTAGAACAAGCAAAAGAAAGCACCTCACCCAGCTCATTAACCTATGGAACTCATTACTACAAGGTAAGGTGATAGCTACTCATTTTGATGACCCTAAAAGGGGATGGATAAATTCAAGGAGTACAGGTTTATCAATGACTATTGTTCTTAAGGCTCAATGTTATTTCCATATTGGGAATAGAATGTCTCCAAATGCCATTTGAGGTAATAATGACAGGGAGGTAGTATGCTTCTAAATTCAGATGGAAAATGCTCCTAAAGGATTAGTCTGATAAGAAAAAAATGCTGGAATAAAATCAGCATTGGCCTAACTCAGATACTATAAGCTGTTTGCCCAACAAGCAGATATTCTCACTATACATTCCCAAAGGGAAAGATGCTCTTTGTCACATTCACAGAAAATCAAAAGTATAATTTTTCTGCTGGCAATAAGAAAAGTGTCCTTTGTGTGGGGGAGGGGAAATGAACTTGGACAATTCTCCAGAAGTTGGAGACCAAGGCTGAGAAACTATCAACTTTTCCTATGGCTTCTGATTAATGTTTAGAATCCTAGGGAAAAGAGGAGTCCAGGTAATTGAACCAGAAAAAAAACCCCATCTGTTTCAAGAATATTTTACTTCTGTAGAAATAGGTAAAACATTTCTGGAGTTTGTATTAGCTTTTTTGTTTTCTGTGTGGTGCTAAATTTAATTTGCTATATTTCTCTGTACATATTTCTCTGAAATATGATATTTGATATATGCCTTCATGAATACCTCAGGCTATGTTCACAAAGCCATAAATTTTCCTTTAGAAATTTTTTGTAAGCAGCAATATTAATCTGGAATTCCCTATCTTCTCTCTTTTATGGAGCAGATAGCACCAACTTCAGGTCTGCCTGGAGCATTGCATTTCTTTTCATTTTTTCTTTCTTTTTACATAAGTAAACTGTTTTTCTTGAGAGCTGGTCAGCTCAGTAATTTCTTTTTATTTAATACTGAATGTTTGCATTTTAATATTTAATGCTTAAAATGGTTGCTACGTTTTGTTTTGTTTTAAAAGTGTTGGTTTATGTCTTGTGAGATTGCTTTATATCCATCCAAGGGAAGAAAGGGCTGAATCCTCTAACCATGTGGCTAATTATTATTGTATAGCTAAGAGGAAGTATTATAAAAATTATTCCAGTATTTCCTTTCTGGTCTTTTCAAAACCAATAAGGGGACAAAAGTTATATTAGATCTCTGTCTATTCCCTAACTGTAGTCATGGAATAAAAAACTAAGGTATTGCCCAGAAGCCATGTGGTAGAAGCAGGAACTACCAAACCAATAACCCAAATTGCAGGAAGGTGGAGCCAGGTAATCAAAATTTGCAGGATAACATAATTTACTATGTTTTCAAGAAAGCTTTAATAAAAGAATGTCTGTCATATTTATTTCCCCATTGTATTTTCTCTTTTGCTTTTTACTATCTTAAGAATTCTCTGAAACTTGGTCTTTTAAAATTCTCTATTTTTGTTTTATCTCTGGAAAGTTCTTAAGGCTGTTGGATGAGTTATGCTTTTTTCTGTCTGGTCCACTGGATGGGGAATTGGAGAAGTTGTGGTCCCATACTGGGGATAGTTGGTTTAAATGGAGACAGAGTAGGAGAAAGCTCTTAGACTGCAGGGAGGTTTGAGAGAAACATTAGAGTGATAAATTTTGGAGACTTGCTGGACTGAGTCGAATGTTGATTTAAAGGAGGAAGAAACACCTTCCACTTGGAAAGAAGATATCATCTTTTTCAGCATGAAAATGTATATAACTCATTTCACTGCATTTTAATGAATAAAAAAATTCTATTCTATTCTAATGTTTTTCCCCTTACTGCAAAGCTTTCCAAACTCACACTGATACTTCCCCCCTCTCAAAACTCCCCAGTTTCACACCCTGTTTTCAATTTCAATACTGTTTTTCCTAATAGGAAGAAAGGATCCATAATATCCCAACACTGATTTCATTTTCTGCTCTTATTATAGTCTTGGGTATTCCCTCAGGGCTAATCAGAGTGGACAAATTCAAGTGAATGTGAATATTTTTTGCAAGAACTGACAAATAACTAAAAGGAATAGGAGAGTTTCAACTCTGCATATAGATATACAAACACACATTCCATGAAAAGCAGCAAGTATTTTTGCATGACACACTCATGGTTAATTTTATCTTAATGTATTGAATTAACTCAGTTGACTGAGTTTGCACAACATATTTGAACTATAGATTAACTGGTTGGCATCATCCCCCAACTTACTAACCTAAATTTGAGTTGTCTAATGTATGGTTCAATGTGCCATGTGAAGTCTAGTCAAAGCTTGAGAGACCCCAGTTACAAATGAGCCACAACTGTATGTTCATTATTTGATTACAGACTGAAACGGAGGTTTGCTTTTGTTGCTGACCTTCAGTCGGGGTTTTAATGTCACATAATTTCAACTCAGAGTTGAATCATTAACTGTGTTCATACAATCTGCTAAGATATAGTTTGAATAATTGCAACTGGTTAGCTAAACCACAATTAGCTGAGTTCACAAAGCTCACTCAGTTATAAATAAATCACAAAGACAGCATCTACAAAACATTTTATAAACAGAATAAAAATAAATTATATGATTAATTAGTACAATTAAAAAGCAGGCCAGTTTAGATGTTTTTAGAGAGAGATACACATACAAATTTCCACTATGGTGTAAGTACAATGTAGCTAGTATTTCCTATCACTCAAATTACCTTTTTTTTCAGATCAAAACCTTTGCTCTAAGATAATCAGTGTTATTTAGAATTTTTTTTCATAACATACTGTTTGTAAGACAGCTGGAAAATCAACAACTGCAATTAGATCGGCTGTTGAAATTATTTGAATCATTTCTTACAGAATTTAGTGGGGATGCTTTTTAAGGAAGAATATTTATGTAAGAGAAGACATAAACTTTGTCTCCCCAGTACTTTGTCCCTTCTAAAAACTCATTTTCAATCCTTAAGAAGTTTTTTTAAAAAATAAGTCTTCGAATGTAGATACTGAAAATAAATGTGGGCTGCTGGGTGAACAGAATGAAAATATTGTGCTGCTATGTTTGAAAGTGTGATAGGAACCATATGAAGTTTCTTCATTAAATTTAATGTAGACCCAATGTACTATGACTTCCCATTGCTTCAAACAGCCTTGGACATGCATATCATGTATTCATTTACGGCATAGGTTCTCATTTCTATGTCGGTGGTATCCTTTTAAGGTTCCTTAAATTAGCTTCCATTAAATCTTATCTGAGAAATGTCAGAGTGAGTTCTAGGTATAAACTATTATGGCAAATCATGGATGAACCTTAATTTAAAAGCCCAAATTGTAGTCCAAGTGTAAACTACACTTATCATTTCAAATGTTAAACATAGAATATAGAATTAAAATAATTGTAAGTGATCTTGGAGGTCTGCTTGAGCAGGAGACCCTATACCATTTCAGACAAGTTGCTGTCCAGTCTCTTCTTAAAAACCTTCAGTGATGGAGCACCCACAACTATTGAAGGCAAGCTGTTCCCCTGGTTAATTGTTCTCATTGTTGGGAAATTTGTCCTTAGTTCTAGGTTTCTTCTTTCCTTGATTAGTTTCCATCCATTGTTTCTTGTCTTGCCTTTTGGTGCTTTGGAAAATAGATTGACCCCCTCATTTTTGTGCACTGTAGCCCCTCAAATATTGAAATACTGCTATCATGTCTCCCCTAGTCCTTCTTTTCAGTTGATTAGACATATCCAATTCCTGCAACTGTTCTTCATAAGTTTTAGCCTCCAGTTCCTTGCAGTTCTCTGCACTCTTTCCAATGTCTCAACATCTTTTTTATGTTGTAGTGATCAAATTGGACACAGTATTCCAAGTATTCTTACTAAGGCTTTGTAAAGCGCGACTAATATTTCACGTTATCTTGATTCTATTAATAGAGCCTAGGATTGCATTGGCTTTTTTGGTGGGTGCTGCACACTGTTGGCATATATTTACGTAATTGTCTACTAGGAGTCCAAGATCCCTCTCAAAGTTTTTGGTATTGAGCTATACCCAGTCTGTACCTAAACAAATGGTTTTTCTTGCCTAAGTGTAGAATCTTACTTTTATTAACACTGAATTTCATTTTGTTAGATAGGGCTCGGTGTTCAAGTCTGTTGAGATCATCTGGAGCTTGAGCCTATCTTCTGGGCTGCTGGCTATTCCTGCTACCTTGTTCCAATGTGTAGGAACTCATGGCTTTACAAAGGTCACAAATATTTAAATATACCTGATTTATTCCAGCAGTTAAGGTGGTGTAGATAGAACTACTACCTTCAATTTTAATGCAAAAACCTCAAGGTGGGAAGTACAAAAAGTAGATAGACACAGTCTGCACAGTTATCTCAATCTATAAAAAGCAGACTTTATTGATATTATCTAAATTAGGTAAAGTTTGAATGGAAAATATCTAGTTACTGAAGGGATTCAGTGGCATCTTAGTTGGGACAAATCTTTCCTCTCTCCCAGCTTTTGAAGCAATTCTTGTTGAATGCATTTCCTTCCAAAGTTATCTTCAGAGTTGAAAATGTATAGCAGAAAAGGGAGTCTTAAAATCTCTTCTTGTGCCTTAAATAGAGATAAGATGAAGCCTCCTAATGTTTTGTTTCTGACATCTTGTTAGATATATAACTTCAGCAAAGGTTAGGATATCCTGTTCATAAAATGAAGGGGAAAGGTGGGGGGGGGGGTTTCAGGAGCTTTAATTTCCTCTTTATCGATTTCCCAACTATGGTAGATAATATGTTCTGGGGTTGCTAGGAAACTAGAGAATTCTCTTCTGGAAGTAGAGGAGGTGGTGAATACAAAACAAAGATAATTGTGGTTGGAGAAATGGACAGAGAAATGACCATGTTATCCAATGACCACCCAAGAACAATATTCTAGATCACTTGCTTTTCCTTAAAATCAATCATGGACCCGTGAAGGGTTTTTAAATTTTATTTTAGATGTCTAATAGAATTTTTCAAAAAATATTTTCAGAGTCAGAGACTAACATAAACATAAACATTAGGAGAAAAGTTGGCAGATAGATATATAATCTAATTATTTCTTTTTAGTTTAGATTTTAAAAGTGGCTGTCTTTTACCTGATTATTTTCCAGTTTGTGTTAATTTGTCAAGTGTTTTAGGGCAGTTTTTCCCCACTCCTACCCCTACCCATATTAGGCATCAGTTGCTATAATTTGTAATATGACTTGGTTGGGAATTTCCAGAATGCTAGAATTTTAAATTCAATTGATTTATGTGTCTATTTCCTTTGTATCCACTTTTCAATTCAAGTGATCCACCTTATCAATTTCAAGATGACTAATGAAACTTAAGAAATTCAAGTGCTAGGTAGGACGCCCGTCGCGTGGTGGGACGCAGTTTGGGGTGACCAGTCGTGCGGGGCAAAGCGGAGCCTGGGTGGGGGCTGGGCGGGCCGTGAGACGGGCATCATACCTAGCACTTGTAACTCCATCGCATTCCACGCTCTTGTGTGCAGGGCAGCCCATTCTGAAAGAAAACATCTCGCGTTTTCTTTCAGAATGGGTTGCCCTGCACACAAGAACGAGGAACGTGAGGGAGCTTCAAGTGTAAAAGCATGGTGAACCACCTACTGCCCCCCTGGCCCCTCTCACGGCCCCCCTGTCGCCACCCTAGCCTCTCACCGCCCTCCTAAGGGTTCCCACCGCCCCCCCAGGGAACCACTGATATAAAGATTAAAATACAGATGAAAATCAACACTCAAATAAGCAATCAAATCAATTAAAAATTAGAGCATGTTTTTTCAGATCCTCTAACCGGGAAAGAAGAGAGTGCAGACCAAGCACAGCTCTTAAGGGATGGCCTAACTCAGAAGCCATGTTGGATGTGGGGGAAAAACATTCTCTCACATGCCAGAAAGACAGATCTTTGACCCTATGAATGTCTTCAAAGGGCCTCCCCTGCATAACCAATCAGTCAGGCTGATTGCTAGCATGAATACTGTTCTATCTGGTAGCCAGGCCTTAGACCACTGAGGCCTTTAAAAGTCAATACTAACATCTTAAGTTATATCCACTTAGCAGCTAGCACCCAGTGCAATTCATTTAATACAAGTTCCCTTCCGGGTGGTACTTTCTGTATCATCAGCAAGTTCTAGACACTTTCCAATGGTAGCCACTTATAGAACAAGCTACACAAATGGAACACAAGTGGAGGAAAGGTATTTTAGGGCAAAACTCTTACTTGGTTGCTGCTATAATCACAAATCATTATCAGGGGTTAAATGTACCGTAGAGGCCATCTTGAGTGCATTTCCATTTAGAAATTGAGAGACTGGGTTTTAATCTTCTAGCAATCACAATAAAAGCACAGCTTAGGATGTGGAAAAAGCCTAAAATTAGCCTTCCTATCTTATTTCCATTTTACATTTCAAACTAGACAATGTCTATAGTGCACATTATATCAATAGTCAATTCTAGGGGTTAGCTTCAAATGGAAAACAAATGCGCAAGTTTTTCCTGTACAAACGTATTGTCAGTTGGTCTATGAAAAGGGCCTAACATCTCTCCAGAGTACACAATAATGCTAAAAAACACATTTCTGGAGTTAATTCACTGATGCTCTTGGCTATAAGCAGTTAAGTACTTAGGCACCCACGGAGGAAGCAAACTTTAAATTGGTGCCAACTGGAAAAAAAACATATTGGAATGAATAAAAATGCCAGTGTTTCAGCAGAGTTTTCTTCAGCAGCAATTTGATTCTATAAATTGTTTTCTAGAAATATATTCTCTCAAAGTTTGAATTTTTACGGGGTGCACTTCTCAGAGGAGAGTTTTACCTGTATTTTATAGTCAGAGCTTTGAGATAATCTTTCCTCTAGTCTTCTCTATAGTTAATAATTTAAAACTCACACATTTTTTCTCTCTTTTACAGGGCACTGAAAGTTTGATTATATTTATTTAAATCATTCTTTTTTTTTAGGATTGATTGCTAATTATGATACCCACACCCACTTACCTGTCAAGAATGGAATTGGAGAAAAGAAGTCAATAACTGAAATGCTATCTAATGGAAAAAGAAGTTTCCATTCTATCAGATGCCTTGCAAACAAAAAGAGAGCTTTGGGGGAACTGATAATTATATATTAGGATGACACATCCAGGAATCAGAATTTCCTATGGGTACATATGTTGCTGAATTTGTTTATATTGTTGATCTGGTTTAAGATGTTGCACTTAGGAAGGGAGATTTACCGTATTTTTCGGAGTATAAGACGCACCGGAGTATAAGACGCACCTAGATTTTAGAGGAGGAAAACAAGGAAAAAAGTATTCTGAACCAAATGGTGTAGTAATATATTATTTAATAAAATACCAGTATAGCAGAATAATTTTTACAACCATGTATACTGCGGCGGCGTGTCCTCCACCGGGGGCGGGGGCTGCAACGGGGGCGGCTGTGGCGGCGTGTCCTACGGCGGGGGCTGCAATGGGGGTGGCTGCGGGTCCTGCGCTGGGGGCGGGGGCTGCAAAGGGTGCGGCTGCGGTGGCGTGTCCTCCGCTGGGGGTGGGGGCTGCAATGGGGGGGCGGCAGTTCCTGTGCTGGGGGCAGCGGCTGCAACGGGGCGGCGGCGGCAGGTCCTCCGGCGGGGGCGGAGGCTGCAACGGCGGCTGGGGCGGCAGGGCTCCCAGCAACAGCGGCTGCAGCTCCGGCCAGCAACGCCGTCAGCGGCGGTGGCCAAACACTTCCTTCCCCATTCCAAAAACAGGGCATGCAACCGGCCTGAAACGCGATGCTTTTTTTTGGTCTCCACACGCTCTGTTTTTGGAATCGGGGAGGGGATTGCAGCGCTGCCGCCTGAAAACGCTTTCCTCCCCAGGCTAAGTGGCGGCTGGCAGGTGGGTGGGGGCTACATTCGGAGTATAGGATGCACCCACTTTTTGACCCCTTTTTTGGGAGTAAAAAGGTGCGTCTTATACTCCGAAAAATATGGTAATTGTTTTCCTAACTCATTTTTGTGACCAATATATTACTTTATGTGGAAGAGAAATTATCCACTAGTATGTTGGGCTAATTTAATCTGGGGTATACAGGCCTCAGAGCTAATTGCTACTGAAGTTTAAAATCCATACATATTTGGTTACAACAGCTGTTTGCATGCTTGCCTGTTCTTCCCAGTGGTGGGATTCAATTTTTTTTACTACCGGTTCTGTGGGCATGGCTTGGTGGTCATGTGAGTGGGTGGTCATGGGTGGGTAGTCATGTGAGTGGGTGGGCGTGGCCAACTCAATGTCACTCCCACCCAGTCACATGACCCCCAGCCACACCTACCCAAGTTTTATGGCTCCCGGTGTTTTCGGTGGGAAATGGGTCATGTGACTGGGTAGGCGTGGCCAACTTGATTGGTCTCACCCTTAGAAAATTTCTCCTTAGTCCAACTCACAATAAAATAGCACTGTTCCAATATTTAGAATAGAATAGAATAACAGAGTTGGAAAGGACCTTGGAGGTCTTCTAGTCCAACCCCCTGCTTAGACAGAAATCTCTACACCACTTCAGACAAATGATTATCCAATCTCTTCTTAAAAACTTCCAGTGTTGGAGCATTTACAACTTCTGGAGGCAAGTTGTTCCACTGATTAATTGTTCTGACAGGAAATTTGAGGGGCTCCTACAAAAATGAGTGAGTCAATTTATTTTCCAAAGCACCAAAGGGCACAACAAGAAACAATGGATGGAAACTAACCAAAGAGAGAAACAACCTAGGACTAAGGAGAAATTTCCTAAGGGTGAGATCAATCAACCAATGGAATAGCTTGCCTTCAGAAGTTGTGGGTGCTCCATCACTAAAGGCTTTCAAAAAGAGTGAGGGAAGTACACCCCAAAAGGACAGTGCCAGGAACCACTAAAACAATGCAAAAAATGTAAAATAGCCATTCCCCTTTAAAAAAAAGTCAACCCCAAAGCAAATGCAGCAGCTGAGAAGGAAACTAAGAGCAGCTGCTCAGGTTAATTGAAAGCCTGGGCATGTTGCCAAAAGCCATTAACCCTTCCAACTCTATTATTCTATGTTCTCCTGAGTGCTCCCGGGAGAGTCCAAGAATGGGTTGACTCGTCTGTTCTGCCTAGAGACCGAGCTGTCAAACTTGTTGCCATGCCCTGTCATCACCCTCTCTGGCCCAGTTTTCAGCTCAGTCTCAGCCAGAAGAGACATGTCAAGCCAGTTTGGATTTCTTGGACTCTTCAACTGAAACAGGTTTTCTTGCGCTACAGGATTGTTTTGCTCAAAGCGGAATCGCTAACAGCGCGGCTTGCTGCCATGCCCCATATTGAGTGCACCAGAGTGCCGGCTTCCTCCTGATTGAGCTAGCCACCCCAGCTCGACTGGGAAAGCTCGGATCACCAGATTCAAGCAACGGTGGCCAAACTGTCATCAAGACCACCAAGCTCACTTGTGCTGGCTAGTCCAGTCCACCAGCAACGCCACCACCACCATTTGCCTTGCAATCAAGGCATGGAGTCCCTGCCTAGTCCAGACTGAGGCCTAGCCTCACTGTGTTGAGGACCCAATTGTCTATTGTTATCATCTCCCATTGGGCCGCAAAGTGGGCCAATTGGAGGATTGGGAGGATTGGTTTGGTAGTCATCATGGTCTATGAAATGAGCAGCTTCCTGCTCCCCGAAAGGGCCGTTTGGCCTGGAGTTGTTGTCTGGGCTGGTTGCGAAACCCGCCCTGACTGGCTGGCATTTAGACCTATGAGTATCTCTGGTGCTGGGAAAATTCTGGTTCAGTCGGCCGAAAGGAAGGCCTGTGGTAGTAAGGCGAGGGATGCCGGTCTGCCCGCCTAAATGATGATGGAAGGACCTTCCTTTTGTCCTTATTCTCAGTAAGGACTGGTTCCAGGGCCTCCGTGCCTTTTGAGCCTCTAAGGACCATCAGCTTGTGTTTCCTGACCTTTAAGGTCACATTCCTTGTGGCCATAACTTCAGCCAGGCACATCTTGGAGTTGGCAGCTCTTTCTGTCAGAAAAGCCTTATGCATATTCCATCAGAACAGGGTGGTCCTCAGGATGGATCCCTCTTTCATCCCCAAGGTGAACTCCTGGTTCCACAGGACCAGGAGATCATTTTGCCAGACTTCTGTCCAGGGCCAACTCATGCCCTGGAGAAGAAATGGCATACCTTGGATGTGAGGAGGGCCATCCGGATTTACATCAGAACACCCCCTACTAGAAAGATGGAGGCACTGTTCATGTCTTTCCAGCCTTCATCGATGGGTACCAAGGTGACTCCATCAACAATAGGCCATTGGCTGAGAGCTTGTAATGCTAAAGTCTATGAAGTACAGGCCTTACCAACTCCCAGAGAGGTGACTGCCCATTCTACAAGAAGTGTGGCCACAAGAGGGGCATGGGCAATGCAAGCATCCATTGAAGACATTTGCAGGGTGGCAACATGGGCTTTGCCCTCGCCCTTTATTATTACAAGTTAGACAAGTATCATTACAAGTTATACATATTTGCTTCGGCAGAAGCATCCTTCGGATGGAGAGTCCTACAAAAAGTGCATGTGGATATGAGGACTTCCGACCAAGCAGTGTCCCACCCTTAGATTGGCCGGCTTTGTTAAGTCCCATTCTTGGACTCTCTTGGGAGCACTCAGGAAAAGGGCGTTGGTCCTACCTGATAGGCCCTTTCTCTGAGTAGCTCCGGGAGAGATCAAACCCACCCTGGCAACTGCCTGGTCTGAAGTCCAGGGGCTACCACTTAACCTTGTTGAGATTTGATTCGCAGCTACGTCCCCGCTGAAAACTGGGCCACAGAGGGTGACGATGGTGTGTGGCCACAAGTTTGACAGCTCCGTCTCTAGGCAGAACAGACAAGTCAACCCATTCTTGGACTCTCCCAGATCTACTCAGAGAAAGGGCGTATCAGGTAGGACCAACGCCCCTTCTCTATGTTCTAAATTGGGTGCTTCACAGCAGAAGCAATATAACTGGCTGGACCACACATGCATTAAATTCATGGCCTGTATGATCAAGCTGCATTATTGTCCCCTCCTGTATGTTTTCACTCAGGGAGAAACAAGAAGTAGCCAGCTATAAAAGGTCTTGGGAAACTCCAGGGAGTATCATCTGATCACAGAAGTGTTACTTAATACTCTTAATAATGAAAATGTTTGTAATCTTGTCCTTCTTCCTGAAGGGAAGGGGTTAATCCCATCCCTAGATGGGTGATTGATGGGTTTCCCTGCCCTAATCCTGTCAGTTTCTGTTGTCTATTGACTTGATTCAGCATGTATTCAGCTGCACTCCAGCTGCAACTGTTAAGTGGAGCTATTAACTGAAGGGAGAGAAAAAAAACCCTCTCTTGCACTTTATTTTCAACAGGTTCTCCGAACTGCTAATGGTTCGGGCAAACCGGTGAGAACCTGTTGAATCCCACCTGTGGTTCTTCCCATGCTCAGAGATAAACACTACTCCAAGAATGTCCTGTTCATGGACTATCAGGGACCAATGAGTGGTCTGGAGTGGGAAAGCAATTGGCCCAGAGGGTGGCACAGAAATTGTCAGGAAGGTGGAAAACAAATCTGATCGGGGGGGGGGGGAGAAGAAGAAGAACAAAAGGTTAATTCACACTAGAGGAGTGGACTTTGAAGATGGCAGAAATTACTAAAATGGCCAAACTGACTTGTTTGATTAGGGAAGGAACAATAACTACTTTTTATAAAGGACTGGAAATCCTTTATAGACTTTTTGCGGAAAATGGACAAAAATGAATTGGTGATTTTGTAATTTACTAATTGTTTATGGCAGTGATCTCCAACCTTTTTGGCTCGGCAGACTGGTGGCGGTGGCAGCAGAAGCGGGGCGGAGAGGGGATGGTTTCATGCACTTGTGTGCCTCTTCTGCAAATGCAGCTTTGCACGCATACAAGCTCACCCTCCACTTTCACAGCCCAGTTCCCAACAGACCTCAGAACGGGGGTTGGGGACCCCTGGTATATGGAAAGAAGCGAACTGCAACAAGTCATTTGGCACAGCAAAAATGGTAATAGTCACATTTGTAACTGCTGCAAGGAAGGTTGAAAGTAGCTTCCTTAGATATTTTCCCTTTTCTCTCCTTTTTTCCTATCTTTTCATGACTTTTTCTGTTTCTCACTT
The DNA here is from genome assembly GCA_023053685.1 of Diadophis punctatus similis. Classification (NCBI taxonomy): domain Eukaryota; kingdom Metazoa; phylum Chordata; class Lepidosauria; order Squamata; family Dipsadidae; genus Diadophis; species Diadophis punctatus. Next base: position 15,252,469 of record JALIGW010000009.1, on the reverse strand, counting down.
TTTCTTTTTCTTTTCTCTTTCTTTTTTATAATTCTTTTTTCATGTTTCAATAGTTTTTAATCCTATATAAAGTTTTTTTTCTTAATAAAATATTTATATATACTGTAAAAGAAAGAAATGAATTCCTTCACTCACATGATAACATTCTTCAATATCTTGAAGGACTACCACATAGAAAGTACTACAACTAGAATGCTTCAAAAGGGAAAACTTTATCTAGGTTATAGGAAAGCAAGTTTTAGAGGAACAGTTGGAAAATAGATTGTTTTGTTCCATAGTATGAGTTCAATGGTGCAACTAATTCTTCAACACTGTGATGTTCTCTCTGTCTGGAGATTTTTAAGCAGGGATTACATTGATATATAGACTATTTCCTGCTATCAGTTAGAAGATTGGAATAGATACCTCATAAATTCCTCCAAATTCTATGATTCCATACTTCAGAAAGTGGGGAGGGATTGGCCTGGTCTCTCAGTATATGTCCGTTAAATAGTTGAATTTGCAATTAACTTTGTAATTAGAAACAGGTGGATTTTAATAAAAACAGGTAAGGAAGGACTTATAATATTAAAAGATTACTGTTATTTCTTCCAGATTCAAAAGCAGGGCCTAATAAAAATAGTTGATTCTTTCACACTGTGTTTTACTTGTAAAGATATCATAAATATGCAGGCAAGACATTCAAGAATAGCAGTTAATGAAGGTCAGCTTTGAGCTTTCACCCAAAAGCTTGAGATGATAGGTGAGGTAGTCCATTGAGGTCATCTGCTTGGAGAAGACTTAATTGTAGAGTTGCTCATCTTTTATGGATTGTATCTATATAAGATGTAAATGGGAAATACATTTTTTGGGAGGAAGGGTTATTCCTGGAACATAATTTTATGCACCTTGAAAATAGCACATTGATGTGAAGGTTAGACTTTGGTCATTCCTCACTGATGATTTATTGCATCTTATAGTGGTTACCCAGCTATTATTGTGGCAGTATAAAGCCTATCATATAGGCATTGCGATAGTTGGAAGATGCTATAAATCATAGTGGAAAAAAATAGCCTAAATCTTTCTCCGTGACATGTAAGTTTATTATAAGGTTTAAAAATCCATGCATTTACACATATCACCCCTCCTATTCCAGCTTAGTATGATAAAGTCTAAGGAAAGGAAAGGAAAGCTTTCCCTCTAGATTCTATTATTCTGTCAATTGATTCTAACTGGAAGCACTCAGAAATTGTCTTCATAGTACATTTATATTAAAAAATTGGATGTTGATGGTAAAAGATGCATCTTTGTACTTTAAGATAATCATATTAGAAATCTGTGCCAGGGGATGCCAAGTTGTTTTCCTAGAAAAATTAAATTCTGCTGATTCTATAAATGTTGAGTAAATGGAGGATAGTTGCATGTATTATATTGTAGTAAAATGAATTCTCTCTATGAATAGAAGAAGACCACTAAAGCCCTATTGGCCATGAATGTAAATTCTGTTTGATTCCTGGACATTTAGGTTGTCTATCTATAGAACATATGTGGTCATATTCTATGTTCATTGAATAAAAAGAATAAATTGTGGAAAGTAATTTTTTTTTTAAAAAAAGATTTTCATAAAAAGGTAGGTCTAATTTACTGAAAAATTGTCATAGAAATGTTAACATTTTGGCAGCATATAATCCAGAATTAGGGATATGATCTGAGGTGACGCAGTGGTTAGAGTGTGGTACCGCAGGCTACTTCAGCTGACTGCTAGCTGCAGTTTGGCAGTTCAAATCTCACCGGCTCAGAGCTGACTCATCCTTCCAAGGTGGGTAAAATGAGGACCTAGATCAGTGATGGCGAACCTATGGCACGCGTGCCACAGGTGGCATGCAGAGCCATATCTGCCGGCACACGAGCCACTGCCCTAGCTTAGCTCCAACGCACATGTGCACGCTGGTCAGCTGATTTACGGCTGACACTGAGGCTCTGGGATGGCGTTTTTGGCTTCTGGAGGGCCTCTGGAGGCATTTTCGCCCTTCCCAGGTTCCAGGGAAGCCTACTGGGCCCACCGGAAGTCAGAAAATGGGCCATTTCCGGCCTCCAGCAGCATTAAATTATGGGTGTGGGCACTCGCGCGTGCGCGATAGCGCACACACACACGCTTTCGGCACCCGAGGAAAAAAAGGTTCGCCATCACTGACCTAGATTGTTGAGGGAAATATGCTGACTCTATAAACCACTTAGAGAGGGCTGTAAAAGCACTATGAAGTGGTATATACTGGTAAGTCTAAGTGCTATTGCTATCAATTGCAAGTGCAGAAATGTGCATGGAGAAGCAGAAAATCAAAATTTTGCATCAAAGTATTGCAAGCAAGTTGTTCTATACTTCCTACTTGAAATACATTGTCAGAAAGATTAAAATCTCTCCCACTCATACTGTGGCAGCACAGGTGATATACCTTTTCACAAAGAGTTCCAGCTATCAATTGAAGCATATGAGATGGCGTAGTGGTTAAATGCAGCACTGCAGGCTACTGCTAGTTCAGTAGTTCAGCTGTTCAAATCTCACCGGCTCAAGGTTGACTCAGCCTTCCATCCTTCTGAGATGGGTAAAATGAGGACCCAGATTGTTGGGGGCAATATGCTGAACTCTGTAAACCGCTTAGAGAGGGCTGTAAAGCACTATGAAGCGGTATATAAGTCTAAGTGCTATTGCTATATCAAAACAAATATACATACAGAAAGATCCACTAATAAATGTGCCAATAAAATTGGTGTAAGACAATTAACCATGCAGAACATGATGCAAACATATATCTTAATGTAAATAGAAACAGATGGTTCAGTTCTTTACCTGGGAACTAGACTCTAGTCCTTTGAAAATAATAATTAATGATTTCTTGTGTTTTGCTACAATTCACAAAGATATATTTTTATGTAGCTCTGGAGTAATTAGACCTATACTTAGTTTCGTATATGTGCAATGGCTTATTTAGGGGTTCTCACACTGTTTAACTCAGCATCCCCATAGCAAGGAGCAGAAAAAAAATCATTATCAATCACAAAATGCCACTTACTATGTCTGAAATCAAAGCACAGGACAATACACTTTCCATTGGAAGAACCATATCTGCCTTTTTGGAGGGAACAAGAAAAATGAATTATTGTTATTACCACTGAAAAAAAAGCTTAAGTTCTTTGTAGGCTTTAGCTATCACTAGCAAGATTGATTGGCTTTGGCCTTCTCAGTTTGGAATGTTATTATCTTTAGTACAGGATGGGATGGCATTGTGGGGGGGGGTGCCTTTATACTTAGAAAACATTTTTACTTACAAGGTAAATCTTACTTAGAATATAAGTTAATTAGAAATCATTCTTGGACTTGGGATTGGGTTTTATATCTTAACTTGATATATAAATATATATCAAACATTTTAAACTTAAAGATTAACAGAACATATAGATTTTTATTAGAAAATGGATATGAAGTAACACTATGAAATTATGTATTAGAATATATTAATTTTATGATATTTCAGATACCTTGCTTGTCCACTAATACTTCTTTACCAATTTAATTTTCTTATCTGCATTATTTCTTATATTCTTTTAAAATATATGATAACAAAAGTTAAAACACAAAATTTTGCTTTCAAAGTTATTAAATGTGCAGAGATGAGGATTTTTATTGATAACACACCTACATTGTTTGGGCATCAAAATTATATACTGATGCAAAGTAACATTTAACATATCCTAACATCCATTTTCAAAATTCTCATTCCATTGCACAAATATTTTTAAAATTTACTTCTTACTGATGTTAAAACATCACATTTTCTTTGAAGAGACAAATGAAGTGCTTATTTTTTAAAAAAATATATCTTCTAATTAACATACTACTGACAGCCCTTTGATTTCACAGAAAAGATCAGCAAATTGCAAACACTTGTCTTTTTGTAAAAGGAAAGATGCAGAAACTCATAATTTAGTTCTATAACTCTTTTAAGCACTTTGCCATGAAACAATCAGGGAACCTCTGTGTAATATGAAAATATTTTGTCACCATTCCCCATCTTCCCATTATAAAAATTCTACTGTTTTAAAGATCTTATTTTTATAAAAATAAACACACGGATGATATTCTGCAGCATTCCATGCACTTTGGACTCCAAGTTCTTTGCTGTAGTAACTTGCTTATGAATGATGCAGTGAATGAATTTTACATGAGGTGTTATTTCTGTAACCTTTCCTTGGATTTATTTTCCCCCCCTTCTAGTCAAAGCTGCTACTCCATCAACGCTTACCATGTACAGTTTTTCCACAAAACATTGTTTTTACTGAAGAAGGTATTTCATGTTGAAAATATATCTTCTGTGGAAATCTTTCCTTTAGTGGTTCATAAAACAGTAGTTCTTTATAACCTTCATAAGTTTCCTCAATGCTATGTGGCTTTGTTACTAAGTACAAAACTTCAAAATGTATATTTAGATTTTTTTAGATTTAGATTTATTATTAGAGTTGGAAGGGACCTTGTAGGTCATCTAGTCCAACCCCCTGCTCAAGCAGGAGTTCCTACACCATTTGAGACAGATGGCAGTCCAGTCTCCTCTTGAAGGTTGCAAGTGTTGGGGCTCTCACAACCTCTGCTGGCAAGCTGTTCCACTGGTTGATCGCTCTCACCATCAGAAAGTTTCTCCTCACTTCCAGGTTGAATCTCTCCTTGGTCAGCTTCCATCCGTTATTCCTTGTTTGGCTTTCTGGTGCTATAGAGAACAGCCTGCTCCCCTCCTCTCTGTGGCATCCCCTCAAGTATTGGAACACTGCTATCATGTCACCCCTGGTCCTTCTCTTCGCCAGACTGGCCAAGCTCAGTTCCTGCAACCGCTCTTTGTATGTTTTATTTTCCAGACCCTTTATCATCCTGGTTGCTCTCTTCTGCACTTTCTCTAGGGTTTCAATGTCTATGGTGGAATATAGTTTGGATTCGCAGAAGGAAGGGAGTACATTCCACACAGACACAGACACAGACACAGACACAGACACAGACACAGACACACACACACACACACACACACACACACACAGAGAGAGAGAGAGAGAGAGAGAGAGAGAGAGAGAGAGAGAGAGAGAGAGAGAGAGAGAGAGAGAGAGAGAGAGAGAGAGAGACTTCCAAACACTTGAAATTTGGCTTGGTAAAATTTTCTAAAGTACTTGATTGCATCATTTAAAGCATCACTGAACAAAATGTGGAGGGTTGTTTTCATGTACTCAAGGCTTAGTTTGTAACTATATTGGTAGGTATGATAACATAAATATTAATTAATATCTAAGGCAGAATACTCTTAGGGTCAATCTTTTTGTTCAGTATACTGAATGTAAATCTTTATTTTAAATAGTTTTGATAATGTTAATTAAGTATTGGCTGGTTTTTGTCATATCTGATGTTTTTATTTCATAATATGGTTGACCAAGCTTGTAGTAGGATTAGAAAAAATGTCCTTTCTGCCATTTCCTTGTTCACAAGTAAGCTTGCGCTTACTTTATTACTATTACTATTATCTTCAATCTGAATTTTTTGCAGAAATCTTTTAAAGTTACTTGTCTATTTTGTGATGGGCAGTTTGACTAAAACTAGCTAATATATTGCATAAATCCTCTTAACACATAAATTTCAAGGTGTTGCAATATGCTGAAAGTGAATGAATGATTGAAATCTCCACTGTCAACTCTTTGTGGTGTGAAAAATAGCAGATAAAATGTAACAGAATGAGTTCCCTTAGAAACAAACAAACAAACAAATAAACATTAATTAATTAATAATGAAAATTACAGAAAGGGGAATAGCAATAGTATATGCAAAAGGTATCTTGGAATTTTAGTTATTTATAAATTGAATATGACTCAACAGTTTAACGTGGATGCAGGAATAAATACATGCAGCATGGATGATCAGGGAACTAGCAATTAAATCTTATGAAAAGAGATTGAACAAGTAGAAATGTTTAGCCAAAGAAAGAGAATAATGAGTAAGAAGGCTATATAATAGTATTCTTCAAATATCCAAAATGTTTGTCACAAAGGAGATTTTTTTTCTATTGTTCCAAAGCAAAGGACAAGAAATACTGGATTCAAATTGCGAACAGAGAAATTCCAATTGAATGTGAGAAAAATAAATTTTCTAGCACTAGACAAATTTGATAGTGAAGGCTTTTATCCAGAAAATGGTGGACTCTCCTTTGCTAGAAGTGTTCAAGCAAAGTTTAGACAATCACACTCAGTATTCCAAATGGCCCATTTCAATTGATGTTACTAGGATTACATGATGGCCCTGACACATGCCAGACACAAAGATTAGTGGCTGTGTAAAATGAATGGCAAACTGGAGGGGAAAGCTACAGACTGGCTTCTCAAGAAATCATCTAAATATGAGGAACAAAAAGTACCAGTTCCAATTTGCCTCTGGCATTAGGAAGAAGGTGGTAAAGGCAGATCTGGCTGGAGATAATTGCCTCTCTCTTCTTTGTCTCTCTAAACTAGGTTGCAGCACCCAGAAACTATTTTTCATCATACCAATAAATATTCTCTACTTGAAATAGGAAGGGAATATCATGTTCACGTCATTCAAATATATTGAATTAGTCCTGTAATGCTGCATCTGAAATGCTTTCTCAATACACTTGTATACCGAACTTTATTTGTGTTAATATTTTAATGTCATGTGTTTGAATTACTGAACTGCAGAATATATTCTGATTGTAATATGTTGTAAGCCAAGAAAGAAAACTTGGTCCAGAATGCCAAAACCCAGAAAGACTAACATGCTTAATTGTAAGGCAAAAGCTTTTGCAAGCTGCTCACTTCATCAGCAGTGTAGAGTAGCTTAAATGATATTTTTAAAGGGTGGCATGCACATGAAAATAAAATAAAACCTAAAAAATTCAATCAACATGGAGATGGAATAGGAAGTGAGGAAGGGCTGAAGATTCTCAGAAGTAAATGGTTGAGGAGGACTAACAATCAATTGAGTTGATGGTTATCAACTCTTTTGGTTTTGAGGCATGGAGCTAAGAAAAAGGAGTAACTCTATCCCTTACATGACAAATTGTCAAAATTAAAAGAAAAACCCATACAATTTCCAAATCACATATATTTTATATCTTCATAAGTACTGCATTTGGGGTTGGCAGCAAATGTAGTTTAGCAGATGCAGGTTTCTGAAGAAAAATAGTGTGACTCATTCCACCCCACACATTTTTATCACTGTTGACTAAAGTGTTAAGTGTTATCCTTGTCTCAGTGAGTTACTGTAGATAAACTGCCATGACAAGAATTGTACAAACAATTCAACAGCTGAATTATGAACTTTACTATTTGACTACCGTTTTAAAATTTCCATAAGGATACACATGGAGAATACACAGTCTAATTGTAGCTAACGTGCATATCAGAGAAGTCGTTCAATATAACATTGCTGTTGAAATCCTGGTTTCCATTACTATGAAGGAGTTTTATATTGGGAGGAGGAACTTTCATTCCCCCCCCCCCCCCATTATACCACCATCATACAGGGTGAAGTAATCCGGGCCTGCATGGTCACATAATTTAGAGATAATTTCAGATGCAGTTTTTTAAAAGAAGAGTTTTATTTTCTTACATAGAATAGTCGCATGACTCAGACTACATAAATAATAAACAATGTCAAGAGTTATAAAGGGCATACTAATATGGAGTTAAATTGTGATCATGAATGAGTAAAAAGGAATAATTATAGTACTGTGCCTTTCTGTGTCTAGATAACCCTTCTTTAGAAGTTAAGATGAAAATGCCAGTTATAACACCTAACCTTTTTCTAGCTTGAAGATTCTTCACCAGAGGAGAAATGTAAATATTATTTTACGTTTTACTGTAGGCAGAAGGAATGCTAAGAATGTGAAATTGTCTGCAGTCAGGGTTAGTGATTGAATAAGAAATTGCAAGTAGTCAGTGGACAACTTGAATAAGATAAAATGAAGAGGCTAGTCCTAGGAGTAAACAAGGTCATAGCTCAGGCATGATTTAGGAACATCTAACAAAATATTTTGAAATTTCAATATTTTGAATTTTTTCTGATAGCAGAGTAAGAAACTAACGATCTAGCCTACAGCCTGCATAACAAGGAGGGGAATAAATGGGGGAGTGGGAGAACCTATTGCTGATAACATGGTAAGAGTTGGGGTTCTGAGAGGTAAAGAGTCAGTATTAGCTAATGGAAAATATAATACTTACAGTAAATTTTGTATGCTGTCTACTAGTCTAATTTGATTTTTTAAAAAACCTCTTGTTTAGCAGCTATATTAATACCATTTCTACATATGTATATCAGTATGCTTTTAATCTATATGGCAATGACTCAGGTGTAGATTTTTCCATCCCCCCCCCTTCCTTGACATCCATTTTTTAAATATTTGCCTGCATCAGTCTTTCTGCTGCAATTTATTATTTTACATAGCTATACAAATGGGTACTGTTTAACTCAGTACTGTTTAACTTTTCCATTTATTAAGGCTAGCCAACATTTATGTCATGTTTTTGCCTTATCCATCCCTCCCGCTATCATTCAGAGACACATCTTTTTTTTCCTTGAAAAATATGGTCCCCATCTTACAGTTTCAGTATGATATTCAGCATAACATTTACTTTACTTCGCTACTTGAGTTTCAAAAGTTATCTCTATAAGAATTCAGTCCTGAGGGCTCTCTGTAAATGTGATATAGAGAGATAGAGATGAAAAGATAGGGATAGAGAGGGAGAGGGAGATGCTCCTGACCAAGTAATAAATAAAACCATATGAGTTGGGAAAACAAATAATTGAAGACTATAGGATTATGTATTTATAGAATTACATGCTACATAAAAAATATTTCAGCACTAGATATCCAGAATCTGTTTAGCAACTATATTTTTTATCAATCCAATAGTAGTTTTCTAAATAAAGTATGTAATCAATGCATATTCCACATATAATCATGTAAGAGAGTCCAAAATGAAGCAAATATTTTAATCTATTCTTTTAAATGTATAACTTGGTTTAGTAGTTGTGGTTAGTCTGCCAATTAGCTCACGTGAGCAGGTTTATTTACCGTATTTTTCGGAGCATAAGATGCACCTTTTGCCCCCCTAAAAGAGGCTGAAAATTTGGGTGCGTCTTATACACCGAATACAGCAGGAGCGGGTTCCTAATTTTTTCACTAACACTCTGTGGGTGTGGCTTATTTTGTGGGTGTGGCTTGCCAGCCATCTGACCTGGTGGGCGTGGGCCTGGGGAGCTTGGCAGCGGCCAGAGAAGCAGGGGGACATTGCCCACCCGCAACGCAGCCCCCCGCAGCGGGAGCAGCAAGACCGTGGCAGCGGTTCTTCTAGGAGGCCCCGTCCGGCCTGAATGCTTCTCCCCATTCGATGATCCTAGGCTCCTGCCACCCGTTCCCCCTCCCCTCAGCAGCTCGAGAAGCCTCGAACCTGCGAAAATGCCTGGGATCATCACCGCGTGTTCGTGGCTTCTCGGACTGCTGAAGGGAGGGGAATGGAGATAGCTCCTGCTGCCCGTTCTTTCAGCATCTCACACGCTCCCTCAGCTATCCTCCCCTGCTTGGACTCACTGTGGGGTAGGAAGGCAGCGCATGCGCAGTGCCGGAACCTCTGCTTCTGTGCATGCGCAGAACAAAATTAAAAAAAATTTAAAAAATTTTTTTTAATGGCGGTGGCCAGGCACTGGCAACTGACCACACCAGTACTGTGACATCACCAGTGGGCCACTACCGGTGCTATAGAGTGGACCGCACCGGTAGGAACCCACCACTGGAATACAGCCATTTTTGGGCTCCCAAAGCCCTGCCCCCGCATCCAATTTTTGTGAAAAATGGGCCCGTTGAAGTGCACAAGTCTTAAAGCTGCCAAGTTTGAAGTTTAGGGCGGGGGCGTATGTGTATGAATGTATGAACATGGTTTCAGCTAAAGTGCTCTGCATTGCTATAAAAGAAACATTATTGTTCTTTCTTGCAGAAAAATGTCAAAGCCAAAACGTGTAAAAAGTGTACATGGTTGTAAAAAGTGTTCATGGTTGTAAAACGTATACATGGTTGTACAAAGTATTCTGCTATACTGGTATTTTATTAAATAATATATTACTACACCATTTGGTTCAGAATACTTTTTTCCTTGTTTTCCTCCTCTAAAATCTAGGTGCGTCTTATACTCAGAAAAATACAGTAAATGCTGAAAATGAATTCTGGTAATCCTCAATTTACAACGGCAACTGAGCCCAAAATTTCTGTTGCTAAGTGAGGTGGATGTTAAGTAGTTTTGCCCCATTTTATGACCTTCCTTGCCAGAGTTGTTGAGTGAATCACTGCAGTTGTTAAATTAGTAACCCGATTGTTTAGTGAATCTGGATTCCCCTTGTCAGACCATCACAAAAGGTGATCAAATAACCTTGAGGCACTGCAATCATCATAAATATGAACCAGTTACCATGCATCCAAATTTTGATCATGTGACTATGTGGATGCTGCAACAGTCATAAATGTGAAAAGCTTTTTTGCTGCTGTTGTAACTTCGAACAGTCATTAAACAATGAGTTGTAAGTTGAAGATTACCTATATAAAAAATTCTCTTCTCATTCTTATGTATAGTCTGCATCTTCCTCAATCTGGGGTCTTCAACCAGAGGCCTTAAATGAGGATTCTGCACAGGATCCTAGCTGTTTCTAGCACTACGCTTTTCTGGACAGAGAGCTCTGATATTGTTCCTGAGATCTGTTGGAGTCCCTCTCCCAAGCTTAGGAGTCACTGCTCTGCTCTTTAGTGCTACTACAACTTTGGCTTTTACATTCTACATCCTTTCTAGTTCCTCCTTGAGGTTTTTGCACTTATCCAGTTTTTCATACTCCTTCTTCTTGATGTTGCTCTCACTTGACAATCCTACATCTATCACCACTGCTGACTTCTGGTCTTTGTCTACTATCACAATGTCAGGTTGATTGGCCAGTACCTGCCCATCTACCTGGATCTAGAAATATCTTAGGATCTTAGCCCTTTTATTTTCCACAAACCTATGTGGAATCTCCCACTAGACTTAGGAGGGTCTAGCCAGTATTCTAAACAGACGTTCCTGTTCACAATATCAGCTATTTGGTGGTGCCATTCAGGATATGTTTTTTCTGCCTGCATCTTACACCCTGCCACTATGTTGGACTATCTTTGAAGCCTCTCTGTCTAGTCTCCATTTTGGGTCCTGTCTGGGGTAGTAGACCCCTGCTTCTATGGATCTGGTGCTTAGTGTCTATTATTGTGCTTCCTGATGGATGCTGTCTTTTAATCCAACCCTTTCCAGCCATTAGTAGGAATTCTCAATGTTTACTCCTTAACTATCTTTCAATGGTACATCCTCAGCATATGCAGAACAGCAGCGGGAACAGTGCATCACCTTGGTATATACTGCACTCAATGCTCCTTGTGTGAGCTTTCTAGAATTGACTTCTAGTGTTGTCTTCCATAGTCCCATTGAGTTCTTGAGAACGGTTCTTAGTTTTCTGTTGACTTTGTATAGCACCAGGCATTCACAGATCACAGATCCATGTGTGTGGCGCTGAATCGAAGGCTTTCCTGTAGTCAATCCAGGCTGGGTACAGATTGGTCTGTCCAAACCTTGAATCTTGTGCAACTACTCTATCTATAAGCAATGGTGTTTTGAGCCTCATGATATTCCCAATGCTATTCTGAGCTGAATATATGTACTGGCTCATATGGCCCTGTAGCATGGTAACCATTGTGCCTGATAGGACTTTCCATGTTGTGGGGATAAGGTTAATGGCAGGTAGTTGTCTGGTCCTTTTCCGTTGTGGGTGTCTTTTATGATCAGAACTGTCATTCCTTGGGATAAGCAGCCTGAGTGGAAACCTGCTAGTAGCTGGTTCATCTGTTCTGCTAAGCATTCATGCATTACTGTTAAGTTTCTTTAGCTAGTAGGCGTGGGTCATATCTGGGTTGGATGCTATCCAGCTCTTCTTCTTCTTAACTCACTGTTAGATGTCTGCTACTTTGATGGTGACTGATTTCTGTTCTTGGATATTGGTGTGGTCTCTCTCAGGTCCTGCAGCCTGTGTCTTCTCTTCTTCCCATATGTCAGTTTCTGCTGTTGCTAGCTCTTCGCACCTTTCTGTAATACCACCAGTTGACTAACCACTCTCCAAATTGTCTTGACCTTAAGCTCTAACCTTATTTTCTGGATCTAGGGATTGTTGTGAGGGCTCTATTGGCATATGCCTGATGGTACTTCTCCACTGAGCCTTGGTAATCAGTCTCAAGGGTTGATTGTAGCTAGCTTATCCATGATCTTATGCCTCATATAAACAGCTGTGCTTTGTAATGGAGAGGATGGTAATGATGTTACAGCTTAAGGTGTTGGCTGCACATCCAGTTGTTCTTCTGGGTCTTCCTTAGTATGGGTTGTAATATATATAGTTGGTCTATCTCTAGTTGTGAGAGCAGCTTCCTCTCACTACGTTGAAGTATTGGGTAACTAGCTATTTCTCAGTTAGTGTGGATGCAGGTCTTCTGTCCAACTATAGTTCCCTAATACACTTCATATATCCCCTCTCCTTAGATCTGCTTTGTAGTAGCATTCCATCAGTTCAGATTCTCTTGTCTCATCCATATATCAGTAGTGGTTGGAGCAGTCAGGGCAGTGACTCCTAAGTGGGAGATGGCTCCAACAGATCACAGGAATGACATCAGAGCTCTCGGTCCAGAAAAGTGCAGTGCTAGAAACAGAAGAGAATCCTCAAAATCACAAAACTCTGGTAACAGACCCTAGAATGAGAAAGACACAGACTATCGGTAAGAATGAAAAGGGATATTAAAACTGATTTTAATTTATATGAGTTAGTGAAACCATGTCAGCATGAAGTTTCTAACATTTACTAAAAAAATACAAAAGCTATCATAACTTGTAATTTTAATGAGCTTGTTTTACCTGTAACAGGAAAAACTCCTTTCCACATTTTATTTGTTGGTTGGAAATTACGGGAATTGGAAACGGACTTATTTGAAGGACAGTATTTGGAAGACCGAATTATACTAGTTCACTGTGGCTTTCCATAGTTTTCAGACTGGATGCTTTCCTAGTTGTATCTGGCTAAGAATTGACACTGGGTTCTTTCCATGCAAAACATATGTGCTTCTACCAAACTGTGATTTATGCTTGGCTCATGGAATGAAAACCTTCAATCTATATCATAGTACAGGATAGATTCCTAGGATCTGAAAGTCTGATTTTTCACTTTTTTTTTGCTTTTTTGAGTTGCAATTGTAGTCTAGAATTTTACACCAACATTTAGGAAAATCTTACAGCTTGCATATATTTAGTCTAAATTTATACATTCTGCTAAGCTGTGATTTTTAAATTATAGCATGTTGAACAAGCCACACTAGAAAACACATTAGTTTTACCAATCATTAAATGATTTAATGCAAATACATGAACTCAATTATAATTGGGCAATATATGATCTATACACAATCTATTTTGGAAGTAAGCCATACTGAAATCAACTGAACTTTCTTCTTAGAGAGTGCTTGCACTGTGAGGTGGTATATAAATGTCACTAATAAATAAATAAATAAGCAAACATGGCATTGTATCATTATAACTGCTTTCTTAAAGGATCTTTAATATAAAATAGGCAAGCATTAAACTAATGAAAAATCAACACAACTTTAATAAAATTAAGGCAAATCAATCTGAAAATTTAACTCATGAACATTCAGCTCATCCTTAATTCAAGTCATTCTATTAAATATTCATGAAGTAATTTATGGTATAAACAGTGCTATGTAGTAACTCACTAAGTGGCTTTGGGCAAATCTCTCTTTCTATTTCTATTAATCTTGGTGTAAGGATTATGGTTCATTAGTAAGGATTATGGTAAGGATCCTTGGAGAGCTACTACCACGGTCAGAAAAGAAGACCAACTGAACAGATATATTTATACATTCAATTTAGGAAGTACCCAATATGCTTTGCTGCTGGAGATAAAAGATTACAAGCCCCTTTCCTATTTCACAAAGAGCAGCTAAGTTGAATGGCAACTGAATCTTGTGAACACTGATGATGAGACAGCTTCTGTTACTAGACCATCAGCTAGTTAGCTTAGGCAACAAGGGAAATGTGGCAGCTGCCACCTACTACCTAATGTAGAATAGCTTTGGTTCCATTAAATAAATCAATTCAAAACTGAATTAAAAGATGTACTGTCTTTTGCATTTACATATTCCCAGCTGTGCTAATATCAATATTCTTAGATTTGCTCAGTACCAACACTGACAGATTCCTGGGAAGATCCAAAATTGCACTGTCAAACATACAAATGTAGGATATTTAGCAGATTGCAAATACCAGGGAATAACTTCAGTGTCACTGCATTTATGTTATGGTTTTCTGTGCTGTGTAAATTCTCTTCTTCGGCAGCAGAAATCTCATTTTTATTTCCTAGTGATAACACAAGCTTTAAAACAATCTCTTTGTGTGATTTCCTATTCTGTTCTCATTTCTTTGACATTAAGATGTTACCCACATAGTCTCCCAGAAGGTTTATGAGGAAATTAACTTCCTGTTTCCACTTATTTTTCATAGTCAAGAGGTCATTTAAATCTGTTCCAGCCAAAATACTAAACCAAAAAGGTTTCATCACCAATGCTATAGCCAAGATTTTAAGTCTCCACTATGCATAAAATATTTTTTCTTTTTATGATCCTGTAATCAATATTATCATCATCATCAACAACAACAAACCAAGAATAACTCAATTTTGCAACATGACTGAAGAAAGAGTTGGAGCTAGACATAACAATATTCAGAAAAGTCTCCTTTAAATCAATACTTATTTATTTATTTTATTTATTTGTTCATTCTTATAAGCCGCCCAACTCCTGCGGGATTCTGGGCGGCGTACAACATGCAGGAAGAACAATTTATTAAAAAGAAACCCAATAATAATAATAATTTAAAAACAGTTATAAAAATTAAAAAAACATTATCATCATTCATACATGGGAAGATCACAGATGTTCTCATTGGTCTTATTTTAGCCCACCTGCTTAAAAAGCCATGTTTTCACAGCTTTACGGAAGGCCAGTAGGGTGGGAATAGTCCGGATCTCTGGTGGGAGTTGGTTCCAAAGAGAGGGAGCTCCCACAGAGAAAGCTGTCCCCCATGGTCCCGCCAACCGGCATTGCTTGGTTGATGGGACCTGGAGGAGACCAACTCTGTGGGACCTAACTGGTCGTAGGGAGGTATGTGGCAGGATGCGGTCCCGAAGGTAGTCTGGTCCTGAGCCATGTAGGGCTTTAAAGGTCATAACCAACACCTTAAATTGTGACTGGAGACTAATGGGCAACCAATGCAGCTGGCGAAGAACAGGTGTTACGGGGGTGTATCTTGGTACACCCACCATGGCTCGCGCAGCTGCATTTTGCACCAATTGCTGTCTCCGGACACTCTTTAAGGGTAGCCCCATGTAGAGCGTGTTACAGTAGTCCAGCCGGGAGGTGATGAGGGCATGAGTGACCGTGAGCAAAGCCTCCCTCTCCAAGAAGGGTCACAATTGGTGCACCAGGCGAACCTGTGCAAAGGTCCCCCTAGCCACAGCTGCCAGATGTTGATCCAATTTGAACTGTGGATCTAGGAGGACACCCAAATTGCGAACCCGTTCCGAGGGAGTTAATTTCTCTCACCCGAGAACAAGGAGGGACGATCAACATAGTCGATCATAGTCCTTGGGGGGGCAATATCCACAGCCACTCGGTCTTGTCAGGGTTGAACTTGAGCCTGTTCCTACCCATCTAGACCCTAACATCATCCAGGCACCGGCACATCACATCCACTGCTTCCCTGAACTGAGACGGGGTGGAGATGTACAACTGGGTATCATCAGCATACTGCTGGAACCTCACCCCGTGTCGACGGATGATCTCACCCAGCAGTTTCATGTAGATGTTAAACAAGAGAGGCGAGAGGACCAAGCCCTTTAGATTTTAAATTTACAATTAAATCCCATTGATATTTGTTCAGAAAAGTCTACTTTAGATCAAATGAATAAATTTCAGATTTACAATTAACATTTGTCCCACAGATTTCAATAGGCCCTCTAGAAATACGACTATGTATGGATCCAATTCTCTGAGACTTAGTTCATTTAAAAAATATTTTTTATTCAAGAGGAAGAAGCAAAAAAATCTAAAGTGCATTGAAGATCCTGATCAATCTTCCATGTGGCTACTGAAATGGAGGCACAGATGAAGAAAGTTCAAGCTGAGCTTCGTAAGGATCAAAATAACATTAGCTGATGCTCTCTAGAAACTGAATTGCAGCCTGCAATCTTTTAAATGTTGCCCACCCTTGATGTAGGACATCCATGAGCAGATTTCCTCATTGCTTTTTAAATATCATTTGAAAGAAACTGGAGGAAACTGATTTCAGCTCAGAGATGATATTGGGAACAATAGTTTAAGCATTTCTCCATGCTGTTTTCCTGATCTAGATGGTCCCCAAAAGTATTTGTTACAACATCAGCAAAAAGACCACAAATAAAGTTCTGGAATCTGCAAAATATGAACTGCACTTCTAATTACAAGTTTAATAGCAATAGCAATAGTAATCACAACCTAGGAAGAGAGGAGTATTTGATTTTGTTTTGTCCACATCGGGCTAAAAGGAATATTGCTCAGTCTGCTGCTAGCCTGCATCTGTCTGGGCTCTAAGGTGGAAAGCCAGGATTTTCACAACAAACTGTACTGTACAAAGTACAATATGATCAGGTACAAAGTAGATGCTAGAGTTATGCTTGTCTATACACATCCCAATGGCATGTCTCGCCTTCCTGAGCAACAGCTTATCTTTGCAGAAAACTAGAGCTTTTTGCTTCTTTTAGAAAGAGTTTCCCATTTCCTTCAAAAATGTTTCGGCTCTCATTTATATAAAGCACATTTTTAGAAGCTATTTAGGAACTGTCCAGTGCTGAATTTCAAAACCATGGAGAGCCAAGACCAGACTGAAAAGCTCGCCTCTGCAGCCAGAAAGGCAAATCTAGCTGAATGAAAGGTAGTTGTATGCTTCAGAAAAGGCTTAAATAAATTTAAACTAACTTATGCAAACATAGCTAATTTGTTATTCAATGCATAAAACATATCATCTTGATAATGTCTCAGGGCTTTGGTAAAGCTTTTTCTTCTTGTTGTTTATTGAGTATTTAAAACACCAAGGGAAGGGCACAACACAGAATTGGTTGGTCTTAAGTAGATTTAGCTAATCTATTTGACTCTAAGAAAACTGACTTAAAAGTTATGGATCATTTTTAAAAATTAGGTCATTTACAGAATTAATTTGAAGGACTAGCTGCATTTCCTACTGCAAATATAGATGGATTCTGTTATGCTACTTATTTTTATTTTATATATTAATTATTGAGACTGCCAATCTCATTTACAGAGGGACTATTCTCTTCAGTGTTTAGCCTTGGAGTACTTTAGGAACTTCTAGTGTTGGTGTTTCATTGGAGGGATAATGAGTAGATCTCATAACCAAAGAGCTCCTTGGGTTGTTCATTCCTAATTTTCCTTTCAAAGTTCTCTTGCCTCCTCTACTAAGGCTGCTGTAACTTTTGTTTTGCCCCAACCACTTGCCTGCTTCCAGCCTTTGTCCTTCAATAAAAACAAAGCCTGGAAGCTTCCTACCACCCTCTTATCCTGTTCTCAGGGACAACAATAATATTGGGGGTGGGGAGTGGGGAGAGCTCAAGGATTGAATATAGAAACTGAAGCAATGTACTTAAACTGAAAGAAAGGGTAGGACAAACCTTAACCCCACGCTCTGGAACCAACTTCCCCCTGAGACCTGAACCATCCCCACTCTGCTGGCCTTCCGAAAAGCCGTTAAGACATGACTTTTCCTGCAGGCTGGGGGTAGAGCCTAATCCACTCGAGCTCACCCCCAAGTATGTATGGTTGTTGGATGGTTGTTGGATGGTCTTAATATTGTGTTTTTAATTTTTATACTTGTTTTTAATGTAATATTTATAGTTGGTTATTCTTGTATTTTCTCTGTTGTACGCCGCCCTGAGTCCCTTGGGAGTTGGGCGGCATATAAGAAAACCAAAATAAATAAATAAATAAATAAATAAATAAATAAATAAATAAATAAATAAATAAATAAATAAATAAATAAATAAATAAATAAATAAATAAATGTGGATGCATACCTTGGAAGCCAGTGATACAATAAGAGAATCACATTTTAGGATGTTTTTATTTTTTATATTATGTCATATATCAACAGTCAGAATAATTCCCTTGAAATTAGGTACAGTTCAGATAAACCTGGATATGTAAGAATGAACTGAGATTGATAGATGAAGAAATGTTCTATTTTTTATGTGTGTGTGTGTGTGTGTGTGTGTGTGTGTGTGTGCGCGCGCGCGCGCACGCGTGCCAATGTTGACTCCTGGTGACTGCCTGGGCAAGTCCCTGCAGGGGTTTTTTTGGCAGAATTTTGAAAATAATTTGCCAATGTAGAGTGCAGTAGTAGGATATTACGAGAACCTCAATAAACAGTGTTATACTGAAGCCCAAAAGACTTTTCAATGGTAAAATAAGGGGAAGTATTTAAAGTAAAGAACAAAGATGAATGGTCATTGAAAAGAAAGGTTTCTCTTAATGAGAAGACAAAATGGGGAGAAGAATGTTTCTTCATCCTTTCCTAGAACATTAGAACTCTGAGTTCAATGAATAACCTTTTTGTGTGTTAGCAGTGTCATTTTCACATATTCCAGAACTAACTCACAGAATCATTGTCATAAAATACATGTCAATGGTTATTACCTATGAGGTACTTTAAAATGATTAAATATGGTTATAAATCTAAGAGACAGTAGTTATAACTGTAGCTCAGTAAAGCTTTCTGATGCAGAAGCTGCTTCAGAGGCTAGGAATAATAAATGAAGACCTACACAAGGACATGCATTGTTTATAATATTCCAAATACACCTCACTGGTCATTCTTGGAGATAAATAATTACCATATTTTTTGCACCTTTTTCCTCCCTAAAAGAGGCTGAAAATTTGGGTGCGTCTTATACTCCAAATGTAGCTTTTCCAAAGCTTTTTCCCCCCAGCCCTAACGAGGTGCTAACGATCTTCCCGGCTTCCTACTCCTTTTTGCAGGCTTGCTTTCATTCCTACTCCCTCTGAAAAAGGTTTTTTCAGCCCTAACGAGGTGCTAACAATCTTTCTGGCTTGCAGCATTTTTTTATTCCTACTCCCTTGAAGTAGTTTTTTACCAGCCCTAAGTCTTTGCAGGCTTGTTTTCATTCCTCCTCTCTCTGAAAAAGGTTTTTTCAGCCCTAACCATGGGATAAAATAATGTACTGAAGCTGACCAGACTAAGGATGCTAGCCAGATGAATACCTGGTAGATAGATCCCCCCCCTATTTTCCTCCCCCAAAACTAAGGTGTGTCTGGTGCATCTTATACTCTGAAAAATACGGTAGGTGCAGATTTAATCAAGTTTGGAATCATTAAATGTCTCATAACATGAGTAACTTAGATCTCATTCCTTTGTTTTCGTTTATGACTAATACTGTATTCAGCCCAGCATACTGAACAGATCTTGATCTTATCCAACAAAGCAGATGCTTGTGTTCTTATAAGGATAATGTGTATCCTTGAACCAAAGCCAAAGTTTTCCTTTATTTGTCAGATTTCTTTCTGCCTTTTAGTTAGTAGGAAGTGGAGAGAATGAGAGAGGCATAAATACAATGAAGAAAGGGCTCAGCTAGAATAACACATCAACATCTTAAACAGATATACAGACCTTGATGCTATAATTTTCAGCTTGAAAGTATTCATGGATCATTTTAAATAAAGAGAAAAATATGCACAATTTCCAGAATCCACTGGTGCCAGAGACAGCATGTGGCATTCAGTCAAATGAAGGTGTAGAAAAATTAAAAAAATGTTTGTACTTTCTATTTAATGTTTAGCTATTATCTATGTAATTTTGTACTAATAAAACTTTTTTGAAAAAAAAAGAATGGTATATTCTTTTTAAGTATCATCTATGATAGTCTCGAGACTCAGAAAAAACAATTTAGACAACAGTAGCGAAGAACCAATAAGCTCCTTTGGGTTTTCCCAAATCTCATGATCTGGTAAGCTGAAATTTCTAGTCATTACAAAAGAACTGATAAAGAACTTTCTTTGCCAGAAAGTTGCTCCAGTGACATTGGGACTAAGATACCTGGCCTATCCTCCCAAAATTCCTCATTCAAGTTGCTGACTTGCTGAATTGAGCACAAGATTTTCCATCACAGCCTAGCCCAGTGATGGCGAACCTATGGTACGGGTGCCACAGGTGGCACGCGGAGCCATATCTGCCGGCATGCGAGCTGTTGCCCTAGCTCAGCTCCAGTGTGCATGTGCGTGCCCGCCAGCTGATTTTTGGCTCGCGCGGAGGCTCTGGGAGGGCAATTTCGGCCTCTGGAGGGCCTCCAGGGTGGTGGGGGTGGAGCGTTTTTGCCCTCCCCAAGCTCCAAGAAAGCCTCTGGAGCCTGGGGAGGGCAAAAAACGAGCCTACTGGGCCCACTGGAAGTTGGGAAATGGGGGAGTGGGATGGGTCACTCACGCATGCGCAGGGGGGTGGGGCAAGTGAGGGACTTTGAATTATGGGTGTGGGCATGCACACGCGTGTGATAGCGTGCGCGTGCACTATTTCGGCACTCGAGGAAAAAAAGGTTCGCCATCACTGGCCTAGCCAGTACTGTATTTTCATCTTTCTGCATACTCACAGGAAAATCTCAGGAAGCATTTTCCTTCCATGCTTTACTCTAAGAAAGGATTGTACTATAGTCTTTCCTCAGAATAATGGAAATAATACAAGTGTTTCTTGCCAGACAAACATTATCTTTCCTTCAATAGTGACCCTTCCAGTCCCAAATGTGTAGTTTTATACATGAAATTACCAAGATAGAGGAACTAGTTGCACACTAGAGGACAATTGTGAAACAATGCTCCTGACTGAAATACCATAAGATGATTGTAGATTTCCACTCTCATGTGTAATGAATGGGATTTTTTTTTTTGGGGGGGGGTGGATCTTCCATAATGAATAAGCATAGCTAGCTCTCTCTCCCATCTAATTTTCATGGGCATATTTCACATTCTGAACATCTCTCTTTTAATCCTCTTGTTACAAACCAAGCACTTTTCGTGCACAATCTTCATATGCAGCTGCAGATAATTGGAATTACATCGAAATTATAATTCCTAGAACTGTAGTCCCAGTATAACCAAAAGATACTACATTTGGGAATGCTGCTTTTCCCAATTGGCTTTGCTTCCCATTACAGAATAAGTTGCTTCTAGGAAGAGTAATAAGTAGAAAATGAAAATGGAAGGAGGAGATGTGATTTTAAATTGTTTCCTTGTTTTTTTCACTTCCTCAAAGTAAAACTTCCACAAGCATCTTTTCTCTCAATGTACAGAGGACCCTTGGAATGGGAGTAAGCATAGAAAAATATGTTGACCCACTATTACTATTTTCAATTTCTCCTCTTGGGCAAAGGTTAAATGATTGTTAGACCAATTAATAAATTGTTTTGGATAACATATCCAAGGTCTAATTTAACTCACTTCAATTTCAATTTATCAGTAACAATAATTTCTTCCCATTATTTATTTAACAGGCATACCAGAAGAAGAAATTTTTTTAGATCCTTAAAAGCCAGAATATCAATGAGTCTGAAATCTTATCACCCATATCATTCTCAAGCATAATATTGTAAGATTATATGATTGGCAGAAACTCTGCACAATGACTATAGCTTGTTTGGGGAAGCATCTCTTTCATTTCAGAAATACCTGAAATGTCATGCCAACACCTCATTTTAGATAGATTTGCATTACTGAAATAGCCATCTCGGAGAGATATAGTATCAGCTGTCATTGTGAATGAAACAACTAATGCCTATAGAAATTTCATTGCAAAGGGGAAGTCATTTGTTTCCTGGCTGATTATAGAGGTGTGGAAAGAAGCACTTACTACCTTGCCAGTGTTACCAGTGCAGATTTGGGTTGAGATGTACATTGCGATATCATCTGCATACTGACAATACCAAACCTCAACCTAACAGATGACCTCACCCAGCAGTTTCATGTAGAAACAGGTTTGATGACATATTGTGGATTGATTGATTGATTGATTGATGATTGATTGATGATTGATTCATTTAGATACTCTTCTTCTCCCCCTCCCCCAATATGATCAAATATTTTGAATTATATATGAGTGCCCTTCAAAATTTTACTATATATTTATTGCATTTAATATATGCACAGCATTATGAACAGGGTGGCATTAGAATTAATCTAGCTAGATGGCAGTGGATGAATTAAATCATTCACCATAATATTTATGAAATTGGATGCTGCACGCTAATAAGTCTCCTCTACTACCTGAGATTCAAAGTAAGGATTAAGTTCTGCTATCACCAAAACCAGCTGTGGGAAAAAGAAGGCTGCAGTTGGATAAATGTCATTTTTGATTGTTTTTTTTAAAGTTCCACATTTTTAGCACCCTCAAATATTTGTTAAAGTCCATGTGAAAATTCTTGCACAGTTTTATATTCAAATTTATGTCATGTGCAGAAATCAGGAAATCCAGGCAGTTCAAATGAATACAAGGGTTTATTGCAAGGTTAAGCCCGCTATAAGAATCTGAACTACTAACAGTCAAAGCAAATTGGTGGTAGATAAGAATAAATGGAATTCAAGGTGGGCTGGATTTAGATCTGTTATGGGCATGAAGGGACTCAAGACTGATGATGCGTCTGACTCCTCTCTTAGGCTCAGCCTGGTCATCATCCTACAATTTATATATATTATACAAACTGCCTTATATTTACAAATGTTTTATAAACATCTTTTGATGGTTTTCAATGCTATATGACAGTAAACATTGTCTGCAATTGAGGAATCGAATCTGTAGTTACCGTTCCAACTTACTGGATGCTGAGGCCCACACTGAGAAGTTCATGTATATCTTTTAATCAGAGCCAGCCTTGTGCTTGTTCAGTCACAGATGCAAGAGTCTTAAGGAGGATGAAAGGAGGATGCCACCTAACTCTAACTTTCATCTAGTCTTCTTTACTTCTTACTATCTTCCAACAATCAGGCTTGTTCTCCACCCACTCTTACATAGCTCAATCCTGCCAATTTATTTAATCCAATAAAACTTATAGAAAGGCAATAAAGCTTCAGTTTGTGTCTGCTCACACACCCAAGGTCTACTGCTGATAAGACGGTTGGACTGAAAAACTAAAGGTAAGTATGAAATATGAAAATTTAATTACACTGAGCAAAATAAATGAAATGTTAAAAGATTTCCTACTCACTATAATGAGATGCCAAATTGAAGAATGCCAGAATGCCCTCTGTAAGAAAATTAGGAATACAAAATCTATACAAGGGTCAGATGAATGGTGGATTTTCTCAGAAACATAAACCCTAGGAGAAAATAATATAGAGAAAATAGTAAGAATTTTAGCGTGGGTACATGAGAAATAATTTCAGTGGAAACATTTCTAAGGCCTAAGGAACTGAATTTTGCACTCAGGCAGGCAGGGACCTTTTGCAGCACAAAACTGCTGGCAGTTGCTAATGAGAGAACTTGTCTGCTTTCTAAGCTGTCACATTCCATTTCATACAAATGTGCTGTTTCTTCCCTTCTTCTCCCTTGTCTCACCTGTGTGGGGTCAGCAAAGGCATTATCATATTCCGCATGAAACAAAAGTGACTGGCACAGCCACCAAAACAGGCAGAAGATCCTCAGCCAGAAATGAATAGTGTTTGTCAAAGCGAGGGGCTGCAAATGTCACTATGTCAGCCTATGACTTGCTGAAGAAATTATGGCATATCATGACTACTTTCTATGCAAAGGATCTGAAAATGCTAGGTTTTATTCTGTTGGGCTGCTGTTGGGATGCTGGCAAATGGGGAAATTAAATCTTTTTGCACTGTGTCTTTAATGGTCTCTGCTCTGTTCAACTTTATCTCTCTCTTTTTCTTTTCTGTTTAAATAGAACCGTAAGGCACCAATACAAAGTTCTTCCCCTCAAATTGCTCAGATTTTTTCCCCACCATTTGTGAAAAGGAGGATTGCAAACAACAAACACACAGAAAAATAACTCAAGTCCAAGAGTTCAGTGATTCAAGGCTGAAGGATAAACCAGTGAGATTCTATGATAGCAACAAATAGATGTGAAAACAGAATAAACAACACACTATCTGCTTTCAAAAGTATAATATAACACAGCTATTTTCTCTCCAGATGCTTACCATCTAATCTGTTAAAATGATATTGATTCAGGGACTGGAAAATGATAGGATTTGTGCACCTCTAGGAAAGGGAGTCCATCAAAGAAAACGAACCCCAAAATTACACAGACTTGCCTTCTTTGATAAATATACAGATATATCACTTGCATAATATGGTGGTAAAATGAACTGTTTAAATCAGCTAACAAGTAATTAAAAGTATTTTTATTAAAAATATTGGTATACCACTTCTTACAGAACAAACTGAAACTTTATAGAGTTTAAAAATAATATTTCAAAATGAATTCAGCCTTTTAAAAGTACGCAGGTAAATAATGTTACTGGCTGGAAAGAGGCAATATAAAAAGGCAGGTATCACACTCTTCTCATATGAAAAATAAAAATCTTTCAGGTAGTAATTCATGGATACAGCTCTTTGTCAATCAAGACTATTTTAAGAATAAGAAAATCACTAAAGAAAATACCATCAACTGCCAAGTACTAAATGCAAGTCCTATTTATAGTACAAGCAAAAAAATTTTTTGCACCTATTTCTATTACCCGAGTAGCACATTGGGAAGATGACCACATGTTGTGAACTGGAAGAATAGTTGCCACTTGTTCACTTTTGTTGTAACATAATGTGGTCCCAGTTTATTTTCTTCTGGCCTGGACGGAATTAACTCTCATTTTACAATTAAAAAGAGATATAAAAAACATGTAAGCATAAAGGTTTGGGATATTGGAGGGTATCTCCCAGGATATTTGTCCTGGGAGACAGGACAAAGAACAAGTGCCATCAGAAAGAAGATACTCCGGCATGCCATCACCAAATGATAAGCCATAAACCATGACATGTAGACTAGGATTCATATAAGTTCACCAGCACTGAGAGATCTAGCATGATTAAAACTGTCTGAAATGTTTTAGTGCCACAAAATTTGAAACTAAATAAACAATAAACCAAAACTAAAATAGGGGTAAATTAAATCACAGACAAGAGGAGCAATAGAAATATTTTTTTTTAAAAAAATGGGGATGATTATAATCAAACTTGTCAACTGGGTGATATTTTAAAATGATTTGTGCTAACTGCCAGGTGACCTATTATTAAAGAGAGTTATTATTAAAGGCTTACGGTTTGAGTTGTGCTGATAACTTGACATCACCTAATGGTTGGTCTCAATTTCTAACCCAGAGATACAAAGGGTGAACTTGCACTCATTAACTGCCTCAAAATTTATGACTTTTTTTTACCAAAATGTAAATCAAAACCTAGGAAAAAGAAAAAAAAACAGTTAAAGAATACAGCAAAGAATAGAAGGAGAGATAATTATGAAATGCCTCCAAAAAAGCCTTCCTAATTCTTATTTATTAATAAGAAAGGGGACCATTCATTAATGTCAATTATACAAGAAGGGAGAAATTGCCTTCACATTGATCTAATTCTAGAAGCAGCTAAGAAGAATATATACTTCTGACAATGCAATAAATGTTTTAAAAACGAAGAGAAAAGATTAGCAACGTTTTTAAATGGCTGCGCATAAACATGCACACTCAAGCAAACATGCATTGTCAAAAGTATAAATCCGGTAAACTGTATTTACTGAGCAACTGAAGTAGAACAAGATAATGTGTTAATCTGATTATAGTTTCAACTAAAGTGGCACTTCTATTAATTCTGCTTTTATTCATAGGATAGTGGTTCTTAAGTAGGGAGTAATTACCCCCTTTGGGTAATGGGCATATCTTTGGGGGTAATGGAGCATTTTGTAATTGCTTATCTGTAAATCAGGATCCAATCTCAGACTACTGCTGTAGAGACACTTGTGTAAAACAACACAGCTGGGGATGGGTCATGGCTGTTGTTGGAAGGGGATAATTGAGGCCAGAACAAAGGAAAATTGAAACAAACAATTTAAAAAACACTGTCATGGGAAATACATTCTGAAAGTTAGAAAATCCTGGCCCCTTGCAGTGATATTTTTCCATGCAAAATTTGAGCACGAAAAATTGAGATTATTTTGTATAGAACCAAATCAAGAATTCATTTTTTCCAGAATGCCTTCTCCAAGTAGCATTGGCTCTACTGCTGTTTTCAGCCTTGACACTAGAGAGACTCCAGGGATTGGTCCAGGGGTATTTTTCATAGCTTGTGCAACTTTTTCTGAGTCAAAGACTGTACTCAGCTTTACGGCAGCATGCAGAGGGCCATACTCCAAAAACAGTGGACTAAAACATATTTGTTTTTATTTACATTTAATTGAAATTCTATTGCAGTTATTATAATTATCTTCATGACATGAATTTAATAATTTCTGCTTTGGCATATTAAAAACTACAATTTGGTAACAACATTTGGAGATTTGGAATAATTGCACTCAAAGCTTTTGGACTTCAGATTTTATAATTCTGATATAATGGCTCAAGAGTTGCCAAGGCTGAGAAATATTGCCTTAAGGTACATATATTCCACTTGTCTGGTATAGGAATCCAGATGAATATGGCTTCATCCCACAATCTTACAGTTAGCAACTTATTCTACTTATTGTTTTTGTGTTTTAAATCAGTCATTATAGCACTTTGTCTGGCATGCATTTCCTAGGATGGGAATAGCAATATCACTTAGACTTATATACCATGTTACAGTGCTTTACAGCCCTCTCTAAGCAGTTTACAGAGTCAGCATATTGCCCCAATAATTTATTGGGATATTCGCATGAAAATATTGCTATACCAATCAGCATCAGAAAAGCCATGTTCTTTCATATGTTCTGAAAGCATCTTTTACCATTCACCATGCTGGGTGGGGTTATTAGACACTGAAATTCTGCTGGAGGCCTTCAGGCTACCCACTCCTAATATAAGCTATTCATTTTAAAGATTTGAAATTGTTTATCTTTGTGGTGACATTATTGCTGCAGTTGCACCATGATCAAAGATATTTATTTATTACTTCATATATTTCAGCACTCAATTCTGGTGTTGAAAATATGTTTTAAAACTGAATACCAGAAATCTCTAGCACAATTTATGCCCCAGGCCAGAGCTCACTTTCCCCATGTTTGGAACAAGAATGTCATCATTTTCATTTTGGTTATGAGTTATAAATATATAATATTACAGTCAATTTAAGTTTTTGAAATTATTATACTTGTGTTCTTTGACTTTATGATTTCCCCATGTTTTTCCATTCAAATTTGTGATTGGGTCGATGCATGCTTAATTCCAGCAAAGTGTAAAGAAAAAATTATAGAGTTGAAAGTGGTTTCTCCTTCAATATCTCCAAAAAAAGAGATGCTCATGATTTCACTTGGTAACTTGTTTGACTTTTGAACATCTTTTACTACTACAAAATTTTTCATAACATTCAACCAGAATCTGCCTTCCTTTTTACTGAGGTGATAGACAATAGGTTTGGGTTTCTTTAGTTTTTGAATCACCTACTTTGAAACTATAGATCAGTGTTTCCCAACCTTTGGGAAAGCATTCGCTGGCTGGGGAATTCTGGGAGTTGAAGTCCAGACATCTTCAAGTTGCCAAGGTTGGGAAACACTGCTATAGATGGATGCTTTCTACCTTCAATACCTATAATAGAGTACACTAGACTGCTCATAATTGCGTCAACTATCATCTTCGACTTTATTCAGCTTTCCTTTCTCTTTACATTTCCCAGTAGCTTTGGGAAATATCTTCAGATTCTAAATCTACATATTTATTGAACCAAGGAGACTGTAACCTTTGATTTTGAAACATGCAAAATTCGCAATCTGCAGGGCCTCAAGCTCCCACTGCTTACTGCAGAATGTCCCTCTCCCCTTGTATGCTAAATATGTGGCTATGCAAATTGGTTTGAAACGGAAAAGCCTGCTCTCCGCCCCTCCCCTATTTTTGTAACTGTATTATAAATGGTATTTTGGAGTTCAGAAATCTAAAAAATATGGTAAACTTAGTCTATCTAAAAGAGTTTGATCCTTGCCATTTTGTTGTTAAAATAATGACCTTTTGTCTATCTATGTTTACAGTCTCCCAAACTTTGTAACTGTTAGGAATCACTACCCTCTTCTTCTAATTTTAGAGCTCTTGGAATAACTTCAAACGTTCACCAATAGGTAGACTAGACCAGAAATCAATTCCATAAGAAGGCTAGAACTACTTTTATTAATAATGACTATAATAACAGAATCTTGCTGGCTGATGCTGTACTTCTTCCTCTTCTTGATGTCAATTATGGAAGTATTTTCTACTTGTTTTGCATTTAAGATATATTTTTCCTCATTGCTTTCGAATGGATCTTGCCTATCTCCATCAAAGTCACCTCCCTTACTCTCTATAGCCTCCTTCAAACACTTGCCAATCAGGGGTGGGTTCCTGCTGGTTCGGACCGGATTGCCTGAACCAGTAGCAACCCGCTGGTGATGTCACAATGGCGTAGCGGATCTGGTTCGGTCAGTGCCTGTCCGTGGGTGCCGCCATCTTTTTTTCAGAATTTTTTTACTGTTTAGAAGTTTTTTCCTCTATTGCTGCTTGAAAAAGGGCCCTTCCACCTTACCTTTATTCCTTTGCCCAAAGCATAGCTGATCAGCTCCTCAGCTGTGTTTCGGGCTGATTATAGCTACTGAGCATGCGCGGAACCAGAATTGCACAAGAGGACGTGCATAAAACATCACGATGCAAACCGGTGGCAAAGGTAAGTGGAACCCACCCCTGTTGCCAATTATCATCCTCAGGAGTTTCACTTCATTGCTGTTGGAGATCACATCTGACTTTTTACCAGAATTCTCCCCTCCACATGACCATACAAGAAGCCAAACACCAAGCTTCTTGGTCCATTTCCTATACTTGCACAGATTTTATTTTTATTTATTTCATCTCCAACTTTCAGGCATCTTGTGGATAGATTCAGATTTCCACTTTTTTCTTCTGATAATTTCTTATCTCTCCCCTAGCACTCATCATCAGCTCCTCCCCCCACACCACATCTCACTCGGGGGAAAGAAAAAATTGAGATGATCTGTGTTTTCAACTTACTTCTGAGTAATTTCCTTTATTGTTTTTCATTTATAGACAGAATTGTCAACCCTGGAATCTTGGAACGTCTTCAGGGTTGCCACAGCAAGGCTGGATAAAGCTGTGGGAAAGGCAGTGGAGAGTAGAGATAGCTGGGGACCTATGTAGCCAAAATAGCATTCTTTCTTCTGGGAACCAAGGACACTCTCACCAGCACCTGGCAGGGCATGGATGGGAGTCATCTGGGTCTGGGACTGTGACCTGATTGAGGCATGTGATGGTTGTGTGTAGTGTGGGGAAGAATGTTGGATTTTGAATTGGGTGGGGAAAACCCGGGGAGCTTCAGAGTCAGGTTTTCATTAGCTGTGCCAATATAACATGCCTAATAAATCTATACTTTGAGGAAGCCTTTGGCCTTGGAGTTTTGATTTCATCTGGGTTGTTATTTGGAACCTTGACAAGAACCTTGCCAGACTAAAGCAACTATTTGTCTAACTTAGATATTTTCTGGGAATTGCTAGGGAGGAGCCATTTTAAAATTCTTCCTACCCACCAAACTTTCAAACTTTCAAACTTTCAAACTTTCAAACTTTGCTACCTACCTACCTACCTACCTACCTACCTACCTACCTACCTACCTATTTATTTATTAGAATTTTTCAAACAAAAATGACAACAAGAATAAAAGAATAAAAATACAGGGACGATAGACACATTAGTGCACTTATGCACTCCCCCTCTACTAACCCCTTAAGTATGATGTAAGGTCCACGGAAGTCAATTTGTGACTGAAACTGTGAAAATTTGTAGCTGAAACAACTGAATCTGGTAGAGCATTCCAGACTTTGACAACTCTATTACAGAAATCATATTTTTACAGTCAAATTTAGAATGATTTACATTAAGTTTAAAGTGGTTGTTAGTGCGCGTATTATTGCGATTAAAACAAAAAAGTCATTTATAGGTAAAACATTACTACGTATAATTTTGTATGCAATACCTAGGTCTGACGCAAGCGACACAGTTCTAAGATATTTAAACTGAGAATTTCGAGCCTAGTAACATAGGGAATTCTATTGTGTACAGAAGAGTGCAAGACTTTTCTCGTGAAATACTTCTGAACCCACTCAATTGTACTGATGTCAGATATATGGTGGGGATTCCAAACAGCTGAACAATACTCTAAGATTGGTCTAGCATAAGTTTTATAAGCTCTAATTAGCAACACAATGTTTTCAGGAAAAAAACTGTGCAAAATTAAATTTACAACTCTAATAGCTTTTTTAGCAACGCTGTTACAGTGAACTTTGGAGCATAGATCATCAGATCTACAGATCTGTAGGTTACACCTAGGTCCTTGACAAAGTGAGGGTCATCAGCTAGTTCAATGCCACCTAGCTTATACCTGACATTCTGATTACGTTTACCAATATGTAAGACAGAGCATTTATTGATCGAAATTTGAAGTTGCCAAATAGATGACCATTCAGACACATAGTTAAGATCATGTATTGTCTTTGTCCTCTAGAAAGCAACTTCTCCCTTGTGGGAATCCAGACTGCATTCTACCATATCCTTCCTGAGATTTGCAGACAGCTAGGGTTCAGATAGAGAGGAAGGTCAGCTCCAGCTGATGAAGGGGTGTATGGGGTGTTCAGGGAGGGGTACCACCTCTAGTGTAGCGGCATGTTGTGTCCTTTTATGGCACCTCATTCATCTTTGGTCCCCACCTGTCACTCAGCTCTCACCTGTGGCTCCTAGTAGCTGTAATATGTGCAGCGGCCACACCCCGGGCAACAGCTTCAACAGGCTGGCCAAACCAGGTTGATGAAGAAATGGAAAGGAAGGAGAGGCATAATACTCATTAGTCTTACATGATCACAAGAAGATGGGAAGAGGTACATCAGGCACCTCTAGGTAGGAGAGGAAAGGAAGAAGTAAACAGGGACAGAAGATATAGGGATTGAAGGTAATGAGCTGGGGAAATTAATATTCTTAGCCTAGACAGAATTGTTATGTAAACATGGAACAAATGCTCAATGCTCAAGAATAAGAACAGTCTCGAAAAGGCAGTCAGTAAAGGCTTACAATTTAAACTCTGGAAATGATCTTTGTAGAGTGCTTATTATATTCTGTAGTAATCAGAATTCTTGCGTGTGTGTGTGTGTGTGTGTGTGTGTGTGTGTGTGTGTGCACGTTCTTTCTTTTTAGCAATAAAGCAGAGTTTATTTGAATTTATGTCAGTCCTTGAAGTGCCTGTTGTTATTCAGCTACAGAATACAGGTAGAGTTTCCAGAGAGCTAAGATTTATTGTTGTGCCTTAGAGGAAGTCTGGCAGTCATCTGGAGTCAAGTGAGGCATATAGTCAGCTTTAATTTCTATGTATAATGATCTAAGGATACTTAAGTGGGACACCACTTGGAAACTACAGGGATTCTTTGCCTTGAGTTCCATAGCAAAAGAATAGCATCATGGAAATGTACTAAACAAATAATGTACATTTTCAACTCCTTTTGCATATGCCTTTTGTTAAGTATTAAGACTGTATTGTTCACTCCAAGGTCTGCTATTCAAGAGGGGAAATGGAGCCTGTTGATTGGTCGAGCCATCTGACAGCTCCCTATAAAAGGGAGAGCTGTCAGCCTGGCTCTTTGCTGGATCTTACTCACTGTTACAATAAAGAGCTGTTGTTATAACCTGTCTCAAGCCTCTTCAGTCCCAGTATTCAACAACTGGTGACGAGGATGGGATTTTGAAGAGGACCGAGCAATGAGACGTCGAAGATCCAGCCCGGCGGAAATAAACGGCGGCAATTTTGCACGGCAAATTCAACCTGAAAATAGGCCAAAATGTCCGTGTTCCACCCGCTGACTCCATTCAATCCAGCAAAAGAAAACTGGGGGTCCTACATGATCTGATTCTGCTGCTTCCTAGAAGCCAATGATCTCCAAGAGTTGGCTGATAATAGGAAGAAGGCACTATTCCTCAGCCACTGCGGCATGAGGTCTTTGACATGGTGGAATCACTGGCAGAGCCGACACCGGTAGAGACGGTTCCTTGGCCGACATTGCAGAACATGCTGCAGACACACTACTCTCCAGTACCTTCGAAGGTGGTCAGACAGCATGAATTCCAACAGCGCCTGCAACAAGACGGTGAGTCTATTAACCAATACCTGGCTGCATTACGAAAAGCAGCCATGTACTGTGATTTCCGAGATCTTGATGACATATTATTGGACCAGCTAATTTGTGGGGTACAGGACATTCATTTGCAGAGGAGACTACTGGCCAAATCAATGTGACATTACAAACGGCATTGGATGAAGCAAGAGCAACAGAATCCTCTAACAAAGCCATGGAGTCACTTCACAGCCGGAACGTGCCAACCCCCCAGAAGCCAATGACAGTGGTCCATGAAAGCCAATGCCAAGATGACCCTGAGGACATCAAAGAAGAAGAGGTCTCCCGGATGGATCGGCACCGAGTGGCCGAGGCGCAAAAGACAAGACCATGTTACAGCTGTGGGGGACAACACCTGAGAGCCTGCCATTTCAGAGATGCTATATGTCACCGCTGCAAGAAGATGGGGCACATCGCCAAGGTCTGCCAAGCCAATTTCCTGCCCAGCAGGTACACCTCCATGGAGGCCAACCGAGACGACCCGAGGTAAGGCCTGAGGCAAGAATCACTCAAGCTGCAGTACAGCACTGAGTCTCGTAGAGCCCCAGAGACTAATCAAACTAGAATTGGGCAGGCAAATACCCAGAATAACAGAAAATTACATGTGACTGTGCTCCTGGAAAGGTCTCCCTGTGAAATGGAGATTGACCCAGGCTCATCCATTGCAATCATGTCCTGGGCTGCTGTTAAACAGGCCATGCCGGCACTCCGGCAGAAACAACTAAAGGTTCAACAGCTGAAAATCAGTGACTATCAGGGAAACCAAATCCCTGTCTTGGGATGGGGAAACGTCTGCATGCAATTTGGCCATTTTGAAGCAAGCCTGCCACTGACCGTCGTACGCGAGCACCTACCCAGCCTGCTAGGCCTAGACTAGTTCGGAGCCCTAGCAATGGGAATGATGGGAATCAACGCTGTTTCCAGTGGCTGCACTGACGGAGTGCAGGAGTTTTGTGATGTGTTTGACAACGGGTTCGGCAAGTATGTGGGCACGCCAATTTCCTTTAGCCTTGACCCTAGCATAACTCCGATTAGGCTGAAACCATGAAGGGTCCCATTCACACAAAAACCGAAAATCGACTGAGAATTGAACAAATTAATTAGTCAAAGTGTACTAGAACTGGTCGATCATGCAAGATGGGAGATGCCTATAGTGACACCGGTCAAGAGCGTGGGTCAGTGCGTATATGTGCTGACTATGAATGCACCCTGAATAAGGCCCTTCACAGAGTGCATACCCAGTGCCAATTGTCCAACATTTTCTTCATACTCTAGGCCCGGGCACCATCTTTGCCAAACTAGATCTCACGCAGGCATACCAACAACTACCGGTAGATGGCACCATGGCAGAGGTGCAAACCATAGTCACACACAGGGGGGCGTTTAAATGTCACCGGTTACAATTTGGTGTCAGTGTCGCCCCAGGAATATTTTAGGGCATTATGGAATGTCTATTAAACAAAATACCTGGGGTAGTGCCCTATTTTGATGATGTGCTTATCACGGAAACAAACGAAAGCCAGCTACAGGAGAGGCTTAAGGAAGTTCTGGGCAGGTTTAGGGCAGCCGGACTCAAAGCAAAGGCTAGCAAGTGCCAGATTGGTGTGCCAGAAGTAGAATTCCTGGGGTACAGGATCAATGGATCTGGCATACACCCCACTAAAGACAAGATTAGGGTGATCCGGGAAGCCCCTTCTCCTACCAGAAAAACCGAGATGCAGGCATTCTTAGGACTGCAGAACTTTTACAATGTATTTCTCGAAAATAAGGCCACCGTGGCTGAGCCCCTACATATACTGCTGTCAAAAAGGCCCCTTGGGTTTGGGGAAAGACTGAGGCGGCTGCTTTCCAGGCTGTTAAACACTTCCTGTCGGAAGACAGTTTCCTGCTGCAATTTAACAAGACTCTACCAGTTTTATTGGTCTGCAATGCCTCCCCCTTTGGGGTTGGGGATGTCCTGAGCCATCGGTTGCCAAATGGCCAGGAGGCTCTGGTCGCGTATTTTTCCAGGACACTTTCCAGCGCAGAACACAACTATAGTTAACTTGACCAAGAGGTGCTTGCTGCTGTAGCCAGGGTGAAATGATTTCATGAATACCTGTATGGCAGAGACTTTGAGCTGGTCACTGCTGATGCCCTCAGCCAGTGCCCACTTCCTAAATTCGTGGACGACCCCACTCTGGGCGTCCCAGTATTGCTCATTGACTGTCTGAACTCTGGCCTGGTAACTTCGGCCGACATTGCTGCCCAGTCAGTGAAAGACCCAAAATTCCAGACTATTTTGAACTGGGTGTGGAGGGGATGGCCACAGGGCCCGGTTAAACCCGAATTCTACAAAAGTGGGAAAGACCGAGGGTACCATGGTCGAGAATCCATGTCAACTTTGCAGGGCCATTCCACGGGCAAACATTTATGGTGGTGGTAAATACATACTCCAAATGGCTGGAGATCATATTAATGTGGTCTACTACTACTGACACTGTCATCTGGACACTCCGGAGACTCTTTGCCACCCATGGATTGCAGACGTGTTAGTGTCTGACAAGAGGCCGCAACTTACAGCCACCCAATTCAAGGGGTTCTTGACAGATCTAGACACGCACTGACCGCTCCCTTCCACCTGGCCAGTAGTGGACAGGCTGAATACATGGTCAGATCAGCCAAAGAGGCCCTGGGGCGCCTGGGCCCAGGGGACTGGCAAGCCCGGGTAGATAAATTTCTCTTGGTGTAGCATATTACACCCAGCGCAGCTACCAGGAGAAGCCCAGCCGAGCTACTAATGGGCCGGCGGCTATGATCTGTCTTAGACAGGCTGCACCCCAACTACTCCAACCAACGGGAATAGCCCATGCACAAACAAACCAGGACATTTGAAATAAATGATCCAGTATTCACCAGGAACTTTACTGAGGGATCCCTATGGCTACCTGGGGTAATAGAAGGAATAGAGCCGAGGTGGTGCAGTGGTTAGAGGCAGTACTGCAAGTCACTTTAGCTGACTGTGATCCGCAGGTCAGCGGTTCAAATCTCACCGGCTCAAGGTTGACTCAGCCTTCCATCCTTCCGAGGTAGGTAAAATGAGGACCCAGATTGTTGGGGGCAATATAAATATACATTGCTTACTGGTGTAAACCACTTAGAGAGTGCTTGCACTGTGAGGCGGTATATAAAATCTCACAAAATAAGTAAATAAAATCACCGATCCCAGATCCTATGTGGTAGTTTTAGCCGATGGGAGAAAATGGCGGTGGCACATAGATCAACTGCGCAGCCGCCAACCCACAAATGCAGATTACCAAAATCCCCTTAACAAAGATTTCCCTACAGCTAACTCAAACCCGAGGGCGACGGAACACCTACTTGATGACCCTGGGTTCCATCTGCATGACGTCCCCAAACCATTTCCTGTAGAATCCTCAACCCCGCCCGAAAGGTTCCAGGAGGTTCCAAGGGCGGAGCCAGAAGCAACAGACCCAACCTCTCTGTCTGAAGCCAATTGCCCTACTGAACCGTGCGGGTCCACTAGGGTTCCTAAACTCCCCGCCTATCTATGGGAGTAAGTATGCTAATAGTTGGACCAAACCAAGAGGGGAGGGGTGTTAAGTATTGAGACTGTATTGTTCACTCCAAGGTCTGCTATTCAAGCAGGGAAATGGAGCCTGTTGATTGGTCGAGCCATCTGACAGCTCCCTATAAAAGGGAGAGCTGTCAGCCTGGCTCTTTGCTAGATCTTACTCACTGTTACAATAAAGAGCTGTTATTATAATCTGTCTCAAGACTCTTCGGTCCCAGTATTCAACACCTTTTCATTTTTATGATTTATTAAACAAATATAAACTTACACCAATAAGCCAAACGATTAGACGTGTGAACCCATCTTAGGTTTGTAGATGTGGAAACTGAGAGAACATTTCCTTGAATTTTAAACCTGAAAGTGCTTGTGCATGCACAGGCACATTAGTGTAACCTTGAGCCATTCACCATGTTGTTGACAAACAACCATGTTGTTTATCTCATAGAGTTGTTTCAGTGGTAAACTTGACAGTAGCATTCCTTTTATGCTGACCAGAAATCTTTAGAAGAA
Organism: Diadophis punctatus similis; assembly: GCA_023053685.1. NCBI lineage: Eukaryota > Metazoa > Chordata > Lepidosauria > Squamata > Dipsadidae > Diadophis > Diadophis punctatus. The sequence goes on along the minus strand of JALIGW010000009.1, from coordinate 15,215,819 downwards.
ACATAGGAAATAAGTGCACCAAAGAAAAATAAAGTCAACTCTGATTAATTTATAACCAAGATACTTCAAAAACCAACAAAAAACCACTTTCTTGACTTGAGCATTATTCTTCTTATTCCTCACTCTGAGGAGAAAAGAGATCAATGACTTTCTGAGTCTAATAACAACTGTGAAACTCTATATAATCACAAGTGTGCAGTTAATACCACAGTATCCTGGTCACCAACTACCACAGGCATGGAAACAATTGTTCACCTTATCTACAAAAGATGAATGGATTTAAATTATAGGAAGAAAGCTTGATCAATTGTTGGGGAGGAAAAATCTAGCTCTAAGTGCAGTTCAGCACTGCAAGATAAGTTATCAGACAAAGTGATGGACTGTCCTTGCTTGTAGAACTGAAATTATTTATAGGAGGAGAGCTTCTCTCCCAAATTCTTCTGGCTTAAATTTGCTTGAAAGTGAACTCTTATATATTTATGCATCTATATACGTGTACTTAATCCATTTACATCTATGTATCTGTACAGCTTCAGCTATATACATTATATTCCAGGACAGCCAATTTTATCTGTGCTTGTAATTGTTCTATGTATTTAAATTAAAAAGTAATATAGCAATAATGAATTATACCGAAGGTGAGTCAAAACGTAATGCCATATTCTTTAGGACAGGTATAATTACCAACACAGGAACATGTAGCATACATCAAAATGAAGCTGGTCCTCTGTGGATCACATCCTTACTTCTCAACATAGTCACCGTTTCTCTTAATAGCAATGTTCCACCTTCGAATGAGAGCATGTATCCCTGCCTCGTAAAGTTTTACAAAGATACCCATTGCAGTGAAATAGTAAAGGCACTGAACTTGATTCACAGTGGTGCAGAGTCACAATAATTGTTTAAAAATTTTTTTTAATGATTACCTGGACAAAACCATATAAATAACTTTTTTTTAAAATGACAGGGTCTCCCTAGAAATCCTAATCCCAGGACTGGGAACAAAACTAAGTCTTAATAAATTTACAGAACACATGAAGAATTGGAGTTATGCACATGTTAGGAAGATGGTGTTTCAATAAAGAAGGCATACTTCCTTATTCCACAAGATGACAACACAAGATGATAATTGAGGGCATCCACTTAATTTGTGCATCCACTCTGCCCAAGTATACCAAGGATCAGAAACAGTTGGAGACAGGTGGTTCCTCAAATAACCAGGTCCTACAACATGAAAAACTTTATAGGTAACAACCTATATGGATGCAACATTGAATTGCATCCAGAAACTGAGTGGCAATCAATACAGCTCATGTAGCAGCACTGCCATATGGCTATAGTGAGAAGTGAACCATTACTGCTTATGCCACTGCATTTTGAACTCTCTTTAGCTTTCAGATGAGTTGACTAGAGCATGAGTGACCCTGAAAGGCCTCCTAGCTGAGGAAAGGGTACACAAAGTGAATCTCTGTAAAAGTCTTCCTTGCCAGAATGAGACAAATGATCACAGACATATTGTTGTGCCCACTTTACCCTGGCCTTCCTGGGCTGACCCACTGCAGGCTTTTGTCCCTGGCTGGTCTTCCATGAACACTTAACCAAACACCCCATTCCCACTCCAGGCCATTTACCACAGGCCTTCATCAGTGGTGGGTTCCTACCGGTGCGGTCCACTCTATAGCACCGGTAGCGGCCCGCTGGTGACGTCACAATACCGGTGCGGTCAGTTGCCGGTGCCTGGGCGCTGCCATTTTTTTTAAAAAAAATTTACTTTTTTTAAAAAAATTCTTCTGCACATGCCCAGAAGCCGAGCTTCCGGCACTGTGCATGTGCTGCCTTCCTACCCCACAGTGAGTCCAAGCAGGGGAGGATGGCTGAGGGAGCATGTGAGACGCTGAAAGAATGGGCAGCAGGAGATATCTCCATTCCCCTCCCTTCAGCAGTCCGAGAAGCCACGAACATGTGGTGATGATCCTAGGCATTTTTGCATGTTTGAGGCTTCTCGAGCTGCTGAGGGGAGGGGGAATGGGCGGCAGGACCTATCTCAGTTCCCCTCCCTTCAGCAGTCCGAGAAGCCACGCCCACCCAGTCACATGGCCAGCAAGCCATGCCCACCCGGTCACATGGCTGGCAAGCCACACCCACAAAATAAGCCACGCCCACAGAGTGGCAGTAAAAAAAAATAGGAACCCGCCCCTGGCCTTCATCCATGGCTGGCTCTCCCCAGGTACTATACTGCAACCACTAGTACCCCGACACTTCTCCCATGCTGTCTAATCATGGGCAAATCTCCATGGCAAATCTATGATACAAATCTCCATGGCCAACTCCCCCCATGGGATGATTAACACTGCTTTGTGCCAGACCTGATGGTGGGATGTGCAAATGGCATTGGTGACAGGTGGGGAGGAGCAAGCACTTGCAGAGAAGTGCCCATGCAATTGTGGCTGCAGAGCCAAGTTTCGACTCCTTTAAGAAAGGCCAAGAGATTGAGAAAACTGGTTGAGAAATCATAGGTGTATTTTGGCTACCTTATTGATGAATTCTTGGTATGCTAGTAGAATTTTTGCAGTGTAATTTATTATCTCTGTGTTATTTTTCAGCTGAAATACTCAAAATAGTTACCAGCACTGCTGTAAATAGTAATATTGAAATAAATTTGGATCACTCACGGACTTTTCTCAACCCTTGGAGCCTTCTCACAGAAATTGAGAAAAACTGAAAATCTATTTTTTTACCACTTTGAAATGAAAAATAGCTAAAAGCTCTACAGTAGGCCATATAATAAAACCAAGAACGCCTCCTTTAAATAGTTCGGCCTATATATCATATGGTCTTGTCCACTTTGCAATGCTCGGTTCTCCATTAAGTGTACACTGTAGCCATTAAAAGATTCCTCATCCCCCTTTGGGGGCTTATTAAGTCATGTGTTTTCATATAATAACAGTGTATTCAAACTATCTATGTTTACTTTGCTATATGACCATTAATCACCATCAATAATACAAGATAAGTTGTTATCATAGTATTTTGTTGGATTGGCCATAAGTTATAGCAAAAGTAAAGCCCAGATGGTTGCTAAATATCCTTTGGAATTAGCAGCCTGAAATGCATAGCAACTGCTTGGCAATTAGAATGGAATGTTATAAATTCATTCTAATAGATCTGAGGGAAGAAGGAAGGTTTGGCTTGTAGGCTATTGATCTTCTGTTATTTATATAGAAAGAAGGCATAATGGAGAGGGAAGCAAATGATTATTGTCTGCAGTATTTCTCAAGCCAGAACTAGCAAACAGATTCAGGAGTAGAAATTAATTGACTTAATGTAGACCATTGTATTATAGGATTATATAAAATTCACCCTTCTTATGCCATATATTTTTAATCACCCTTAATTCAAAGAATCCAAGATAATAGACAAAAATAGTGATAAAATTATATCCAAACACGTAATTAATACAAAAACAAACCTCCACAAACAGAATGCAACATAAAATTAAGCAAAATGTAAACAGCAAGCTAAGAGAGCAACATTAGAAAAAGGAGGTTTTTTGGGAGGGTGACTAACTGTGTTAGAGAATGGAATGTATACTGAATATACTTAAATTAATTTCTATTTTAACTAAATCTGAAAGCAAATGTATCTTTTGTTTCTGTAATGGACTAGCGAACTAAAAATCCAATGCAAATAAAGACTCATTATAGTTGAGAGAGAGAGAGGAAACAGAGAAAGAAGAGACTATAGCAATCTCTTTGTAAGCTAGTGTTATTAACTTCTGTCCCTATCACACAGCCTGCTGGTTTCCTTGATACTGTGTGGAATAATTTATGCATTTTAATGACTTGCATTGTTTTGATATTTTCAATTGTTCATTTTCAGCATTTCAGGAGTCAGCGGAAAGCAACATATTCTCTGGGATGCCATAATTATAAAGTAGGTTTATTAAGTTGCAAGGTGGAAAATGTGAGAAGAGAGACACTGTTAAGGGAGAGGCAATTGTGAACCTGCTCTTCATATTTTCAGTATGAAATTATTAAACATCTAAATACAGATTGCTTACAAACATCAGGAAGAGCTATGTCCTTCCCAGAGGCTTATAAAGAGTGAAGAAGCATTACAACACAGAACCAAAAGAGGAAGCTAATGCAATGAGAAAAACCTGAGAAAAAACATGGTTGTTAAGGAAAGTGCCAAGAAGATATCAAAGGGTTGGGAAGGGCTCCAATGATAATAAATAGTGGAGGATGGTCGATTTTCACATGGCCTCTGCTGGACCCTCAAATTACTGATTTTCACTGAAACAATTTTATCACAAATTGTTTCACTGGAAAGATTGATAAATGTGTCAATGGAATTGCACAGAGTATTTGAAGGAAATGCTTCAAAAATACATTAGCACAAGCAAATAATCTCTCCTCACAGCATTAAACTCCCCATGAATGCATGGCTGCTTCAAAATATGTCCCCAGTGCTCTGCATGTGCATGGATTAATACCTATGCTGAGATCAGTAGCTACCATGCAAGAATCCCAAAGGATGTTACTGCTCTAAATTTTGAAGCTCCACTCAGGCTAGTATGATTTCTGAACATTTCTTCCAAATGTTTAACCTGCTGTTTTGACTTTAAATATCCCCTGAAGCAACCAAACATATCCAATGATGTCACTACATCTTTATCATAGCCCCTGTAGCTTTCAATAGTTTTTTTTTAATGGCATCTGAGTGCAAAAAGTTTGTTGCCTTTGAAAAATCAGACAAGTTAGATAAGATCAAAAAGAAAGATGAAAGTCTTAAAATTAAATGGAAGAAAAGAGGAGGTACAAAAAAGGGGTAAAAAAGGAGGTGATGAGGCAGAACAGTGGTACACCTAGTGTATTTGATAATCTGAACAGATCAGGGGACTGAGCATCAGCCACATGATCTGGGCAGCCCAACCACACCACTCTCAGTCCACTCTATTCCAGCTCCATCACTGTACCACACCTTGATGATCCCCATTACAAAATAACTGACCGTGCACTGGTAGTAGTGACCCAATTCCATATCTGTTGCTGACTTTCTGGATGACCTCCTCAGACAATGTACCATGTGAATGCCTGATCCAGGAGAACAATCACATCATATTGCCCTTGGTATACCACTGGGGAAGAAATAAAAAAGGAGATACACAAAGGTAACCAGGAACACATTAGGGCAGGGGTTTCAAACTTGTGTCATCACGTGACGTATCATAACTTTTTCCCCCTTTGCTAAACCGGGGGTGGGCTTGGTCAGTGCCCTCAGGTCACGGGTTTGACACCCTGCATTAGGGGATTCAAAGGCACTGTGAAAATTTTATGGTCTTTAATGGTTTGCTGGGTTGCAACATCTGATTTTCTCCTCACTGCCCATGATGGCTGGGGCTACCAGAAGACAAGGTTTAGCAATGTCTATAGGACCACAAATTGTTCATTGTAAAGTTGGCTTTCTCTAAACTACTGTCCTCCATATCTCTTTGACCACAATGTCTCTGATGATTGTGCCAGTTGAAGATAATGGGGACTACCATATAAAGACACCTGGAAGCAGTAGTGGGTTCTAAAACCCATTGCTACTGGTTTGCGCGCTCATATGCTCGCGTGCGTGACGCTTCTGCGCATGTGCAGAAGCATCCGGGCGGGTAAGTGGAGCCTCCTGCCAACACCGGTACCGGTTCACAGAACCGGGCCAAACCAGGAGCAACCCACCGCTGCCTGGAAGGTAAAATAATAAACCAATGTAAACCACATTTTCCATATAGCCTCAAGAAGTACTTTAAATAAGGAGATGGAAAGGAAAAGGTTTGTTTATAAATTGTCTTTCCTTCACATCAGGATAGTGAACCCATCTTCACAATGATATCGGATTACTTTGTTGTGGGGCTATTCTAAGGCTGAAATCTTAAATACCTGTAAATCTGTAAAAGAAGAGGAGAAAAGACAAAGCTAAGAATAAAAAAGAAAGAGAGAAAGAGAGGGAGGGACGGAGGAATACAGTTGTGATTCTTACAGGAAACACCAATATTTTTAACATTTATATTAAACATTTATATACAAAATGACATTTGTGCAGGAGAAGATAAATTGTTATGGAAAACATTATAAATAAGTCATACAAATTCAAGTCACATTTATGATTTATATTGACAACATCCATGCAGTTTTCTTAACAAAAGTTTGTTGTTGCTCTCTTCTACTATAGTTTTCCAAGTTGCAAGTCTAACATCTAACCCTTGATTTCTCAGATGGACCCCTACCCAAGTACTAGCATATCTAGAAAAGAGCATGCTCCTTTTGAATGCATCTCTTTAATGATTCATCCAAATTGCAAAGCACTTTTTGAACATACTTTACATTGTATTTGTAATAGAATGCAAACAGCACTAACCTGTATAGGTAAGTGTGCAAACGAACAAATACATAAATCAATAAGTAGGTCCACTGATGTTATATCAACAAGTTTAACTCTGCAGAGGCTGAATAACCCAATATATACTAGAGATAATAATGGAAAGCAGCAAATTTCACATCTGGCTTATGCAGATCTACATAATAAAACAGCCAAAAAAGAGAATATTATACTTGACAATTACTTTTACTCTATGATTCTTATAAACTTGTGAATTGATCATCAGATGATTAATTCCTGCAACAAGCTAAAGAGTAATCTCTGCAACAAATACAGAGGATAAGCAGTAGTTAGTTAGGTAACTGAGGGATCCCCAATATTTAAATGCAGAGACTTTCTCTTTCTATATAATGAGAATCTTTCCAAAATTGCTATGGCAGGGATTAGAAGCATGTGGCTCTCCAAATGTTGCTCATTTATAATATCCTGAAGCCTGGCTGGTATATCCAATTCTAAATATGTTTGTAGCTGTAATTCAGCAATATCACTGAGTTAGAGGTGGCTAAAAGTAAACTGGGGCTGCTCCACCAGTCTTAATTAAAGTCTAATGTTCTGGCTTATTTGACAGGCATCCAGATTTCATAGTTCTCAGAGCTGCAAGTAGATCAAAGGAATAAGCAGCTTTTCACAATCAGCAATTTTCTGGAATGGAAGTAGCAAGTATACTGTATATTTAAAATGCTAAAGTGAAAATCATAATTTTGCAAGCACATTCAAATTAATATTTCAGGAGCAAGTAACCAGAAACAGGAGTTGAGTTCAGAGTACTAAAAGTTTGTTTCATGTTACATATACACAAGAATGTGATCTACAATGGTCAGGTCAAATTGGCGCTAGATAAGAGTCAATAGAATTCATAGGGGGATAGACGTGGGTCTCTTGTGGGAGTACAAATCCAAATCGATGATACCTTTGATCCCACCCTCAGGCTCAGCTCACTCATCTCCTACATGATACTGTGTAGAAAGTTATATTTCTTACAATAACTTCACAGGTAGACACAAGCATTACCTTCCCTGGAGTTTGAATCCACTAAGGTTTCATATCTCTTGTTATACGTGGTGGTCACAGCTGCAAAGTTACGGGGCTACTTGCCCTGATTAGCCTGAGATCTGACCCTAGCATTTTCATAAAGATTTTCATGAGAATCAACCCTCCCTTGACTGTTTGTCTCAAAATATGCTCGATTAAGGTTATTAAATATAGGAAGAGTATAGCTAGCACACTTTTTATATGCCACCATCATCATCACCCCGTATCCTTTAATAATTATTCCAGTTTTTCATCATAAGTAATGCTTTTAGAATTATATTTCTCCTTTATCATTTGTATTTATATCCTAACTCTAACCACCTTTTTGAAAAAGAACAATTTCTAAAGTGATATTCACCAGTCTCTATGGCTTAATCATTTTTTCTATACTCCCTCATCTGATTCCGAACCATCCATTCATGTCACCTAACAGAAGTGTTTTACCCTAGATTTCATTCATTCAGAACATTGCACAATTTCCCCCCAAATCCATCCTTTGTTCTTCCATTAGCACATTCACTGGAGTGTACCATACAACTGCCACTCACCTCTATGGCTTTTTTCTTTCATACACACCCACAACCTAGATGGCACAATTTATACTTTCTGAAAATCATTTTAGCCCTTTCATTCGTCACTAAACCTGTGTCTTCATTTTCCTGCATGGATTCTTCAAGTCCATTCCACCAGAACAGATTCATTACATTTTGCCATTTCTTTTAGTTTCATAGCTACATCTATTCCTCTTTCTTTCATTCATTCCATTTGCTAATTCATATTCTTCACCATTCAAACTCTGACATTCCAAGTCACAAACTTCCATTTATCATGGTTACCATCAGATGGGCCAATATCTAAAGTATAACTACCGGTACTGCATCATCGCTTTGTTCAATTAAGAAATTCATATAATATTTGTTCAATAATAAAAAGTTGCAAACAAACATTATTGTATCTGTGCACCATACAATCTTATTTGGTAATAATTAAACAGTACCAATCATTTTAGGTACATTTTGTCCAATGTGCATGAAGCATACGAAGCTCAGCTTACTTCAAGCATGGTCATGTTATTGTCTGCAACACTAATCCAAATATCATTTTGCAATTAATATACTAAAATCCCAACAATTTAGTCATTGGACTAGGATGGTAGAAAGCAAAGGAGGTAGAAGGAATGTACAATTGGTTGAATGACTATTTTTTTTTTAAAAAATCCCCTTTTTAATACTGCTGGATCCCTGGATTATTTTGTAAAGGTTTCCATGGTCCAGAAATATTACAGACTTGATTAATGACTACTTGAAACAGGAAATCAGATTCAGAATTGTTTTAAAACCAATAGTTCAAAGTATATAGAGATAGTGTGGTGAAATATTTTTAAACAATTACTTAACTCTAACAGCTACTCAATCCTACATGAGGAGACTGTAAAAATTTTTGGAGCTTTGGGTATTCTCTAAGCACATTAAATCTTCTAAATTTACTGGATGTGTAACTGTAAGTCATCAATCCTAAACACAGCATCAAATTTCAGAGCATGAATAATGGAACACATGGGGGCCATCTATTTCATGACAGGATTTAACTTACTGGATTTACTATCCTTTGGGTATATGTGTTTCTATATTCAATCAACTGAATCTATCCAAAATCCAAGGGTTGTCAATTTCCAAAGAGTTGAAATATGAAGAAAGACTAGGTCAATTCAGAATAAATGAAAATATATTTCCATTGACTTTCTTATGAAAATAAGCAGCTCACTCAGCTTTAGTCAATTTAATGTAATTGTTCAATTTAGTTCATTAGCCCAGTTTCCATCTAATGGAGGTAGAACAGTATGGAACTTTCTGAAGCAATTTTTAGTGTCTGCCTATCCTCTAATTTTGGAAGAATGAATCCAAGTGTTTATTAAAATGAAATTGTAGTAATGTTATGCCCAGGAAATTTGTTCCTGAAACACTGTATAGACTAACCAGTATTTCTGGCCAAGGATTCAAAGATCATGGTCAGATTAGTCTTTGAGTAACTCAGGATTACATTTGTTCAGACATGCAAAATAACTTTTCAAATGTAATCCTTACTGATAGGCAGGCAATTTAAAGTTTTTAAATTGGATAGTTTAGGAATGAATACTTTTTGCGATTTCCCCCAAATGGTTCTTAGCAATAGCAATAGCACTTAGACTTATATACCGCTTCATAGTGCTTTACAGCCCTCTCTAAGCGGTTTACAGAGTTCAGCATATTGCCCCCAACAATCTGGGTCCTCATTTTACCGACCTCAGAAGGATGGAAGGCTGAGTCAACCTTGAGCCGGTGAGATTTGAACAGCTGAACTGCTGAACTGCAGTGCTGCTTTTAACCACTACGCCACCTCGGCTCTATATTCTGTCAAAGGAATGAGCTGCACAAAGGGAGTCACAGCATTTCCTCTATTTGCTTTCTAACTATGTTTCAATTTATTTTTGTTTTGATTATGGTTGAAGTTTCTATATGCATGTTCTAAATTCGCAGAACAAGGGATACAGAATATGCATTCCAAACCTCTTGTTGATAATAGTCTAACATATTAACAAACATCCACAGGACTAATTTTCAAAGGAGTTTTATTAGTATATGACTCTTGTCACTCCATGCAACTACTGTTCCACAGAACCTGGAGCAACAATTGATCTGATATACATGAGCATGAATCATTTTACTTTTTACTGTATAAAAGCTTCCTACCCTATTAAAAAATCTATAAGTAATGTAACCTCAAAAATTAAGATTCCCTGAAAAATAACATGATTATTCTTCAGATTGGAACAACTATATTCTGAACATTAAATATTAGTAAATAGTTTTAATTGTAAGTCACAATAGAAACAGTATATAAAGTAATAAACTTATGACTAGGCTATGGGACTGAAGAGGAGAACTTGCACAGATAAATTTGTACATACACTGTTTCTCCTAAAGTTTAAGTGCACAAGATTCAATGCCTAGCACTCCTAAATAGTGTTGAAAAATATTTCTAACTTAATTCCTGAAGAGCCACTATTAGTCACACACTGAAAATGGTACACAAATGAACTAATGTTCTCACTCAGCACAAGGCAGATTTCTAAAAGGGAAACTCATCAAATTTGCAGACCGTGCTAAACTGGCAGGAATAGCCAATATCCCAGATGGATCTCGACACACTTGAACACTGAGCCCTATCAAACAAAATGAAATTAATGTAGAGAAAAGTAAGGCTTTACACTTAGGCAAGAAAAACCAAATGTACAGATAAAGCTTGGATGAAATCTGACTCAATAGAAGTAACTGTGACAGGAAGTATTAGTACCACTTTATAAAGCCTTAGTAAGACCATATTTAGAATATGGCATCCAGTTTTGGTCACCACATTATAAAAAAGATGTTGAGACTCTGGAAAGAGTAGAAAAGAGCAACAAAAGTGATTAGGGGACTGGAGGCTAAAACTTATGAAGAAAGGTTGCAGGAATTGGGTATGGCTAGTTGAGAGAAAAGAAGGACTAAGGGGTGACATGATTGCAGTGTTCCAATATTTGAGAGGCTGCTAGAAAGAAGAGGGGATCAAACTATTTTCCAAAGCACCAGAAGGCAAGACAAGAAACAATGGATGGAAACTAATCAAGGAGAGAAGCAACCTGGAATTAAGGAGAAACGTCCTAACGGTGAGAACAATTTCTGCTTGCCAACAGAAGTTGTGAGTGCTCCATCACTTGAAGCGTTTAAGAAGAGACTGGACAGCCATTTGTCGGGAATGGTAGCAGGGGGCTGGACTAGAAGACTTTCAAGGTCCCTTCCAATTCTGTTAGTCTACCTACTACATTTTGAGGATTCTAAGCTAGCTTTCTCTTCAACATATTTATCTTCACGCATACTAGTACTTAGAATTATTCCTGCCCAGAACCAGATTTGTATCTGTTACCAGTAAACCTGAGGCTTTTAACAGAACAATTTTTTGGTGATGAATATATTCATTGTGAGCGCAACCTGTTTACAGCAAAGGAGAAATAAAGCAGATCATTTGCTACTGAGTGATTCACCCAATTCTGTTAATGAAATGACTCATCCAATTAATTCCCTTCTCTTTATTGCCCCATTAGCATATGCTACTTTGGATATAGGAGGTTAACACTGTCCTTAAACATCCAGAGGAAATAATCCATTTTGCAATGACAGCCAATAACCTCCAACAGCAATTTTATGGAATTATAAAATGTAGTTTACATATACATGTGAGTGTGGTGTCTATAGCCTTGCCTGGGGACCACACACAATCATGGAGTTGGTTAGCCTCCTTGAAGCCCTCCCTTCGACTTTTTAATTCATTTTAACATTGTTTTAATCATCTTTGCCTTTTTAAAATCTTATCTGTCATATTCTGATTTTATTGTTTGATATTTTACCCAGAGTCTGTCTGTTTGGAAGATAGGCAGTTTCAAAATTCAATAAATAAATAAAAATATGTGTATCTCTATCTGCGTAAGTTAGAAAAGTATTACTTTTCAAAAGTCTTCAAAAATTTGTTTGTACTTTGTACTAATAAAACTTTTTGAATAAAATAAAATAAAAAAAATTGAAAACATATCCCCTCTCCCACATGTTAATCTAGTATTCTCTGTAGGCAAGAAATGGGATATTTGGGATAAAAGAGAAAGATGATATTAAAGACAACTATTTCTGAATGTATCAATACAAATGTCTCCACCAGCCTTGCTTTGCCACAAAATGGGAGGCTGCTCCACCTTCTAGTCAGGTCTACTTAGGTAGACTGTCTCATTATCCACAAACATTTTTTAAAGGAAACTAAGATTTTGGAGATGAATTAGCAGAAGGATGCAGATGTCAGAAAGGATAGCAGCTACTGGGATGATACTGACAAAGCAAGAAAAAAAATCTTCACAAGCAATGCCTTTTTGAATTCTCCACCTTTTAAAAGCAAGCTCAAATGAAATGACAAGTCTACAGGTTAGATGGGAACTGGAAACTACTACTGACAGAAAAGTGGATAGATTTTAAAAAGAAGTGGAGAAGGAGAAGCCAAAGATATTCAGGGTTATAGTTAAAAAAAAGAACAAAGAATCCTTGACAAGTTGTGAGACTTTATTGCACTTTCCAAATAGAAGATTCAAATGTTTTTTCAGCAATACTCAATCTAAAATTAGATCTTAAACAAACTAGACAACTACATCTATGTGACTGGCCCTACTCCAGTGATAAAAAGCTGGAAAGTATGCAAACTGTGTTACCATTCACTGACCAACAATCCAAGAGTCAAATAGTGACACTGTGATATAAATGTTCCCTAGAAGTATGAACTCCAAAAATTGCCCGGCTCCTATGATAATTGCTGAGATTTCTGAGAGTTGACATCCATACATCTAATAAAGTTATCTAAACTGGGAAAGGCTGCCTTAGAATATCTGAGACAAAGTTCTTAGAGTCAAGAGGTGGAAATATAATGCCTGTAGGCTACATAGATGCTTTAAAATGAGCTTCCCCATTGCAGCAGTTGTGTGGATATTTAAGGACAATTTTGAGACCTATATTTTCTATCTCTCTGATACTTCCACAAGTATCAGGTATCAGATTCTGGAGTAAATTACAGTTTGCTGAATAAATATTTATTTCATATGTTAAATTGAACCATATTCTCCACCATTACTTTTCCGTCTCAATGTTGTAAAAGAATTACTCCTAGAAATGTCAAGTTTAAGTAAAAATGCAGAGAGATTTAACTTGTACCTACTTGCAGAACTCTGGTTAATTTTTGGTTTAAGGGCTGCAAGATTCAGATCTTTGTATGAATGTGTGAAGACTGAAACTGTAGAAGACATGCATGAAAGTCTTATTATCCACATTCTTATTTATACAGGCTTCTGTTCAGACATTAAATAATTTAGCAACAGTGCCAAAATGCTTTTGAAGCCATTTTGGTGACTAGTTACAAGAAAAAGAAGATGGAAATTAAGCAGTGCAAAACAGCACAAATCTATCTCCATCCTAATTACTATAAGTGTCCAGTCAAAGGGACATTGAATATCTCACCAATTCTAACATAAGCAATATGTTGTTAAGTTCTGGGACTGAAGAGGCTTGAGACAGGCTTAAGACAAACAGCTCTTTATTGTAACTATATACAAGATCCAGCAGAGACCCAGGCTGACAGCTTCCCCTTTTATAGGGAGCTGTCAGATGGCTCAGCCAATCAGCAGTCTGCATTTTCCTGCTTGAACAGCGGACCTTGGAGTAACCAGGCAGTCTCAATATCTAACACCCCTCCCCTCTTAGTTGGGATCATCCACGTAGCATACATAGTCCCATAGGTAGGCGGGGCATTTAGGAGCCCTATTGGACCTGCGTAGTTCAGTAGAGGTGTTGGCTTCGGCCAGAGAGGTTGGATCTGCTGTCATCTCTGGCTCTGCCCGTGGAAGCTCCTGGAAGCTTTCGGGCAGGGTCGTGGATTCTACTGGAACCAGTTCGGGGTCATGACGTCGCTGGAGCCCTGGGTCATCAAGTAGGTGTTCCGTCACCCTCGGGTTTGACTCAGCTGTAGGGAAATCACTATTAGGGGAGTTTTGGTAATCTGCGTTTGTGGGTTGGCGGCTGCACAGTTGGTCTATATGCTGCTGCCATTTTCTCCCATCTCCCATTACCACATAGGACTGGGGATCTATAATTTCGATTATCACCCCAGGTAGCCATAGGGACCCCTCGGCAAAGTTCCTTGCGAACACTTGGTCATTTATTGCAAAATACCTGGTATGTTTTTGGATGGGTTGTTCTTGTTGGTTGGAGTAATTGTGGTGCAGCCTGTCTAGAACAGAGTGGAGCTGCTGGCCCATTAATAGCTTGGCTGGGCTTCTCCCAGCGGTTGCACTGGGAGTTATATGCTGCACCAAGAGGAACTTATCTACTCTTGCTTGCCAGTCTCCTGGGCCTAGCCGCCCAAGTGCTTCCTTGGCTGATCTGACCATGCATTCAGCCTGACCATTACTGGCCGGATGGAAAGGAGTGATCAGTGCGTGGCGAAGGCCTTGTTCGGCTAGGAAGCCCTCAAATTTGGTTGTGTAAATCGAGGCCCATTGTCCGAGACTAACACGTCTGGTAACCCGTGAGAGGCAAACAGCTTCCTGAGTGCTTGTATGACTGCCTCAGCAGTGGTTGACCCCATTAAGATTATCTCCAGTCATTTGGAGTACACGTCAACCACTACCATGAATGTTTGGCCGTGGAATGGGCCCGTGAAGTCAATGTGGACTCTTAACTAGGGTGCCTTAGGCCTTTCCCATTCCTAAACCAGGGCTTTGGGGTGTGTGGCCCTAGACTCCTGGCAAGGCATACAGCCAGCCACCCACTCTTCTATTTGCTTGTCCATATTTGGTCACCAAACATAAGTCCAGACCAGCGCCTTCATCCTGACCACTCCCGAATGACCCTCATGCAATTCCCTTAGTATCTCCTCTTGTAGCGATGGAGGAACAATGATGCAATCTCCCCACAATAGGCAACCCCCTTGTGCTGAGATTTCATGCTGTTTTACAACGTACAGTTTAAATTCTGGTTTCACAGGCCCTTGTGGCCATCTCCTTCACACCCAGTTCAAAATAGTCTGGAAGACTGAGTCTTTAGTTGATTGGGCAGCTATATTGGCTGAGGTAATCAGGACAGAGTCCAGGCAGTCAATAAGGAGTACAGGGATGCCCGGAGTGGGATCGTCCACAAGTTCTGGTAGCGGGCAATGGCTGAGGGCATCAGCATGCCCCATAGACTTGCCAGGCCGTGGAATCAGCTTGTAGGAATTGGCTGTGAGGAAGATGGTCCATCTGGTGAGCCGGGGGAGAGGGACGCCGGTGTGGGGCAGTCCCCAGCAATAAGCCCTAACAAGGGCTTGTGGTCAGTGACGAGCTCAAAGTCCCTGCTGTAAAGGTACTTGTGAAACCTCTTCACCCTGGCCACCACAGTAAGCACCTCCCTGTCAATCTGAGAGTAGTTGCACTCCACGCT
This sequence comes from Diadophis punctatus similis, assembly GCA_023053685.1. Classification (NCBI taxonomy): domain Eukaryota; kingdom Metazoa; phylum Chordata; class Lepidosauria; order Squamata; family Dipsadidae; genus Diadophis; species Diadophis punctatus. The sequence continues at coordinate 15,200,337 of JALIGW010000009.1, read as the reverse complement.
GGAAAGTGTTCTGGAAAAATAGGTGACCGGAGCCTCCTGGCCGTTGGGCAATTGGTGGCTCAGGACAGCCCTGACCCCAAAGGGGAAGGCATCACACACCAACACAACCGGTAGGGTCTCGTTGAATTGGAGCAGGAAACTGTCCTCTGACAGGAGGTGTTTTATGGTCTGGAAAGCAGCCGCTTCAGTCTGTTCCCAAACCCAAGGTGCCTTTTTAGAGAGGAGTCGATGCAGGGGCTTAGCAATGGTAGCCTTATTCTTGAGAAACATGCTGTAAAAGTTCAGCAATCCTAAAAAGGCTTGGAGCTCAGTTTTGCTGGTGGGTGTAGGGGCATCTCAGATGGCCCTAACCTTATCCCTAGTAGGGTGTATGCCAGTTTCCTCTATACAGTAACCTAGGAATTCAACCTCAGGAACCCCTATCTGGCATTTGCTCCCCTTGACTTTGAGTCTGGCAGCCCTAAACCTGCACAGGACCTCCCGCAGTCTCTCTTTCAGTTGGCTTTCATTAATGGCAGTGATGAGCAAGTCATCAAAGTAGGGCACAACCCCAAGAAATTTATTTAATAGGCGTTCCATAATGCCCTGAAATATTCTGGGGGCTACACTGACTCCAAATTGTAAGCAGTTACATTTAAATGTCCCCCATGCATGACTATGGTCTGCGTCTCAGCTGTAGCGCCATCTACCGGCAGTTGCTGGTACGCCTGCGCGAGATCGAGTTTAGCAAAGATGTCATCCGGGCCTAGCATGTGCAGTAAATGCTGGACAATTGGTACTGGGTATGCACTATGTTGAAGGGCCTTATTAAGAGTACATTTGTAATAAGTGCAGATGCGCACTGACCCGTTGCTCTTGACTGGTGTCACTATAGGGGTTTCCCATTTTGCATGATCAACTGGCTCTAACACTCCCTGGCTGATTAGTTTGTCCAATTCTCGGTTGATTTTGGGTTTCAATACAAAGGGGACCTTCCGGGGCTTCATCCTAATCGGTGCTATGCTAGGGTCAAGGCTAAAGGAAATAGGGGTGCCCACATACTTGCCAAGCCCATTGTTGAACACATCGTGGAACTCTCGCAGCAGGTCATCAGCACAGCCACTGGATACGATGTTGATCCCAGTCACTCCCATGCTAGGGCACTAAACCAGTTCAGACCCAAAAGGCTAGGGAGACAGTCATGGACCACTGTCAGGGGTAGGTCACCTTCATATTTGCTGAAGCAGATGTGGAAGTTGCTCCAGCCCAGGACAGGAATGTGATTGCCCTGATAATTGCTGAGCTTGAGGCTTTGCACTTTGAGCTGCTTCTGTCGGAGTGCCGGAATGGCCTGTTTCACAGCAGCCCATAACATTATTGAGATTGAAGAGCCTGTATCAACCTCCATTTCACAGGGAGACCCCTCCAATGACACAATCACATGTATCTTTTTATGGCTAGAGGTACTTGCTTGTCCGATCCTGGTTTGGTTGGTCTCTGGTGCTCTACTGTAGTTGGCGTGGAGCTTAGGCGTTGGTAGGTCTCGTCTCTGGCCTCATCTTGTTTCGGCTTGGGTGACATCTGGGTTGGTGCGCCTGCTGGCCAGTAGATTTGCTTGGCAGACTTTAGCAAGATGGCCTGGTCTTTTGCAGCACCGGCAAATGGCATCTTGGAACCTGCAGGTATCTCGTGGGTGCGGATCCCCACAGCTATAGCACAGTTGTGGCCTTTGTGCTTCAGCTCCCTGGTGCTGGTCTGTCCAGTAGACTTCCCCCTTGCTGTCATCCTCGGAGTCATCCAGGCACTGGTTTTCATGGACCGCTGGCATTGCCTTCTGGGGTTCCAGCACGCGTCATTGGTGGAGTGACTCCACGGCCTTATTGGAAGACTCAGTTGCCCTCGCCTTGTCCAATGCTGGTTGTAGAATGACATTGGACTTGGCAAGTAGTCTTTGCTGTAAGTGAATGTCCTGCACCCCACAGATTAGCTGGTCCAATAACACATTGCCCAAGTTCCAAAACTCACAATGCGTCACCGCCTTCCTCAGTGCCGCCAGGTATTGGTAGATAGACTCGCCCTCCTTCTGTATTCGTTGACGGAATTCATGCCATCTGACCTCTGGAGGGTACCAGTGCATAGTGTGTCTGCAGCATGTTCTGTAGTGTCTGCCATGGAACCGTCTCCACTGGCGTCAGCTCTGACAGGGACTCCACTGTGTCGAAGACCTCATGTCCACAGTGGCTGAGGAAAAGCGCCCTTTTCCTGTTGTCTTTCAGGCCGAGGAGGTTGTTGGCTTCCCAGAACCTGTCCCTGTCCTACTGTCCTATTGTCCTCTTTTATCATTACTTTTTACTTATGTTATGTTTATACAAACTACTACTATCCTATACATGTTTGACAAATAGATAGATAGATAGATGATAGATAGATAGATAGATAGATAGATAGATAGATAGATAGATAGATAGATAGATAGATAAATAAATAAATGTAGAACCCCCAGTTCTCCTTCACTGGATCGAAGGGAGTCAGCGGGTGGAATGCTGACATCTCGGCCTATGCAGTTTGAATTTTGCCGCATAAAATGGCCGTTGTTCTTTCTGCTGCCAGGCTTGATCTTCGATGTCTCTTTCCGCTCTTTTGTTCAGCCTTCTTCAGTATCCCATTCTCATCGCCAGTTGTTGAGTTCTGGGACTGAAGAGGCTTGAGACAGGCTTAAGACAAACAGCTCTTTATTGTAACTATATACAAGATCTAGCAGAGAGCCAGGCTGACAGTTTCCCCTTTTATAGGGAGCTGTCAGATGGCTCAGCCAATCAGCAGTCTCCATTTTCCCGCTTGAACAGCAGATCTTGGAGTAACCAGGCAGTCTCAATATCTAACAATGTTGGCTGTCAAATGAATGGACTTAGAAATCACCTCAGAATTTCAGCTAGCTTTTGTATTTTATTACTGTATTTATATAACCACAACAGTATAAAACACATTATACATTATATTATCAATATTGTACTATGATAGTATTTTATCAAATGCTTTAATTCTTTCACTATATTTAAATTGTCTATTTTCTGTGAGCACCATAAATTTGCCCACTGGTATTTAATAAACCAGTGCTTCCCAACCTTTTTCCTTCATTACCCAAAACCACTAATCAGAAAGTCATTTTAAACCTATGTAGATAAAACACTTTAACTCAATTTAAATGTCCTTGTTGTAATAGGGTAATGGGTTCTGTTAGATAGGGTGAATGGAAGAGGCAGACAGAAGTGGCTTCAAAACAACAGCTCTTTATTTGGCAACTATTTACAATCCAGCAAAAGCTCTGTCTGCCAGCCAGCCCAGGGAGCTGCCAGACAGTCTAGCCAATCAGCAGTCAGTATTTTCCCTCCAGAATGAAGGACCTGACTGAAGCCTATGTACTTCACTCTGAGAATGTAACAGGTTCATGTATCATTACCTGAAGAAAAACACTTTTATCCAAATGTTGGATAATTTATACAAGGTTTGGGAAGCACTGCAGTAAACCATTGTAAACAGAAAAGCAAAGCATAGTGTGTGCTGCATATAAGATACAAATTGAAAATATCTACATTTTGTACTATTTAAGAGCAAAAGTCTGATCTCATCTCACAAAGCTTAATGTATACTAGACTGGAAAAATCATTTTATACATAGTTCTTTAATTCAAATTTTAAAACATTAAAATGTCAGTTTTCAAATCCTAAATCCCAAAAGCTAAATAGATTCTGAAATTATACAGCCTCAGAGAATGAGACAATTGCAAACGGCTGGGAGAATAGAACAACCGAATGTTTTCCTCATAATCTGAATGTGGAGAATTGGTTTAAGAATTCTCCATCCAACCACAGTTCCAGTTCTATAATAAGTTATCTGAAGCTTAACTTCTTTCTTTTCTGGCAGTGTAATCATAGCAAATGTCACATGCTAAGAAAGTTGCATCCTGTCTGCCTGGGTTTTAATTAAGCTGTCATGTTGAAATAGAAATAAATTCAGGGAAATGAGCAAGTGCTTTGGTGCAGTTCAGTTTAATTTTTGTTTAGAATTTAGAACTGAAGCCCTGCCTGCTTTGAAATTAACAAGAAGATTCCAGCTCACTGTCAGTTTCAGTGATGAGGCACTAATCATACATCTTAATGAGAAAGAAAGGAGAAGAAAACCAACCTTTTACCTTTCATGGTATCACTACATGTGGATTCATTGTTTGCTCATTTGTTAAAATCCTACTGCAGCAGCTTTGGCATCTACTTCAATATAACACAGCTTGCTTGTGAGTTCCTGCTTTCAGTGATATTTAGAATTGAGAATTACCCCTGAGCATGTGCAAATGCTAAAGTATTTTTAGATTTTTGTTGTATGGTCTTTGTAACACTTGCAATATGGTTTTAATAGTACTGTTGTGCTGTACAAACTAACATGGGTTTTCTTGCATTTTGGATATGCTTTTTTGAAATGTATTGCTAATGATTTGCCATAAGCCTTAACCTTCAAGGAAAGCCTCCCTTTTAGAAACCAGGACTGGCAGAAAAGCATCCGTGTAGCATCCATGTAGATAAAGGTTTCCTTTTCAGCTGTTCTCGAACCTCCGTGAACAAAGCAAGTTTTCAAGCCTAACCTCGGAAATCTCTGAGACTGTATCTTATTCATTCTGACATGTTTTCCTTTTGCAAATGTTTCTTTTGCTTTTATTCAGAATACAATGCTCTTTTTAATCCTACTGCTCACATATTATTGGATATTTTAATTCTTATGATGTAACTGGAGAGATGACTTTTTCTTGCCCAATCAAAATGTTCTCTTGTATTTTTTTTATTATGAAAACTATAAAAGGTAAGGTGTGATTTCTCCCTTTTGTTCTGTTTCTTGTGAATTCAGTAAGAATCCTTTTTAGTTGAAGCATTTCAAATAAACAATACATTAAAAGATCTGACGTGTCTCTGTATTTAATTGGGATCTAGCATACCAAGGCTCTTATCTAGAAGCCAGATTTGGCCATCAATGTACTGTAGGAAGTTAGCACCCACCCCTCTCCTAGAAGAATGAAATTTTCTAGGAAACATTAAAAAGGCAGAATATTATATCTCTCTGGATGAGAAAAGGAGATACAGTACTTGCTCTTGGAAAGCAGCCCCCAACCTTTGTTAATAGCCCCAGAAAGACTGGGACATCCTATCTACAAGACAAAAGGCTGGGCCAGCTTACTATAACACAAAAGATCTTCACCCTCAGGACATAATAGGATTAGCCCTCTACCCATCTCACCACATGGTACCTGGGAATATTACATCACCCAGCGGGATTCAACAAGCCCGGGACTCAAGACAATCTACAAAGTTGCCCCTGCATGGCCCCATGAGAATCTGACAGCCAATCAGAATACATTTCTTTCACAGGAACAGGAAGCAAGTTCAAAGCCCAAGAGAGGGTATAAATATATCTCACTCTCCACTCCATGTGGTCAGCTACCCAGGACTTTAAACCATGTGGTCCTGTCCACCCTTAAACCATCTTTCCAAACAGTCTCCATGTTTCCAGTGTCTTTCTCCCCACTTGGAACTGAACCCAGATGGACATTTCTTCCAACAGTACAAACACATCTTCTCCTTTAAACTATCATGAGCTTTACTGAATGGAACCTTATATTTATTTTGCAAACTCCTGCCTCTTCCCTCTTTCAAAAAAGAAAAGTGGTGCTCCTGAAATGAAGCTCTGCTTTCTTCCCTTGGTTTTCTTGCCAGTTATTAAACTACCAGACTACTGGATTCTCATTATGTCTGTTCTACATATTGATGGTACACTGACAAGCAACACAACTGATGAATTTACAACTGGACAAAAAGAAATTATACTCCCCTGGAATATAGATTATAGTGGAAAATGTTTATTCCATGCAATACATATATGGATAGTCATTTGCCCTGAGGCAACATACACAGAAGTGCTCGCAGCAATGTTCAGAAGCCAGTCAGAGAGACAGCTGATTCAACAATGTTTCTGTGTACTGCAGGATAACTTAAAAGTGAAGATTATATCATGGGACTCAATAGTAGAGCCGTAACCTCCCACAGTTCTTCTCTCCTCCTTCACTTTAATACTCACTTGCTACTTACAGTTTGCTGAAAAACAGGAGATGGATTATCACAAAATAGGATACATCTGCATTATAATTTCACATGCTGATTTTTATATCAGGGGTGGGTTCCTACCAGTGCGGTCCAGTGCGCAGCTCCGGTAGGGAGCCGCCGATTGTGCAATTTGTGTGCGGCGGCTCTGGTGCTGTCTTTGCCGGTCCACCATCTTTTTTTGGCAATTTTTTGGCTTTTTTGCTTCCTGCGCATGCGCGGAAGCAAAATCTTGCCAAAATCTTGTGAGGGGATGCGCAAGAGAGAGAGATTTCAGTGAGATTTCGCTTCTGCGCATGCATGGAAGTGAAAAATCACCAAAACCGCGCAGGCATGCACATCCCCTCGCAACATTTCGGTGAGATTTTGCTTCCGCACATGTGGAGAAGCAAAATCACACGAGGGGGCGCGTAGTGAGCATGTGCGCACCTGCAACATGGTGATGCGCGCACAGCACACTAGTAGCAACGGAGGAGCAACCCACCCCTGTTCTATATATACATAAAGATTGGGGATCAGTAAGTATAATTTAAGAAAGTAAATTATATCCCAATCATAAGAGAAAAAGTTTGAACAGAGTACCAATATTCCTGCTCCCTCTGTCATCTGCCAAGCTGCTCTATTTCTTTGGGCAACCCAATTTACTGTTCTTGATCTCAGAACTGCTTTTGCAGTTAGTACAAATCAGAGGGCAGTTTCAAAATGAGACATGTTATCAGACAGCCCTTCAAACAGAGAACTTTCATTTTCAAAGGATGATCATGACAACTCCACTTCACTTACTTATAAATATATGAACTTTCTTCTCCAAATCTGGATATCAAGGTAAACTATATTTATTCAAACCAGTGTAATGCATGTAGGGAAAAGAAAAGTCATGTACGGAAAAGTCATGTAGGGAAAAGAAATGTGCTCTGAGTAGGACTTGACGATAAAAAGATGGGGCAGATAGATCTTTAGGCCTTTTCCCATTGTTCTTTTTGCCTTCTATTTTTCCTTTCTTTCTTGGTAGCTGGAGAACATGCAAAATCTAGTTCTTATTGAATATCTGCACTTTTTTGTTTACATGACCAATATTGACCAAATTAATAAAGCATCATATGGGAAATATATAATATGCTTTCTTGCCATTGTAGCAATCAACACAACACTATAAAAATAAAAATAAATCTTTCTAATAACTGAAAACATTTATTTTGCCATTCTGTGTATATCGTTTGGCACAGGATTTACTTCATGTGGCCTAGGAATGGGAAACCTGTGTCCTCTGAACGCTTGCTTCCCCCCCCCCCCAACACATTTCCATACCCATTACTTTTTTTTAAAATCATCACCATCACCACCACAACCCCACAAATTGGGGAGGAGGAGGAGATTGTCTTATTTCTTCTATGATAATAGTACAATTTTTGGGCTCTTTTAATAGCATTAATTTAACTGCCCCATCTTTTACATCTCAACAGGACATGAAAAAATGCTTTTGGATGCTAGAATTTGCTTCCCCCTGAAGTAGGCAATGGTTAACCAAATTGGTTGGGTGATAAGTATTTCAATGGATTGTGCATTCTTAATTTCAGTGTCTTCCAATTAACATTTGCCCATATAGAAGCTTTTTCACTCTCTCATTAGACTTAATGGGTTTAGGTTGTTATCAATCTTTGCCAAAGAATGTGGAATGCCTGTCTTTGGTTAATATTGACTGAACATCCTGCTTAATGTAAAGATTGTTTACTCAGCTCTCTGGCCTGTTTAAGGTAAAGACTATTTACTCAGCTCTCTGTTTATCTAAGGTAAAAGTTAATTAAACACTCTTCTGTTTAGTTAGAAATCACACCTTGATATGATCTGTCTGTATACTATATGTTATATATTAACCATTTATCCATTGTAACTAAATTAGTTAAGTTAATCTTTTGTACTTGTGTGCACAAAGAAATTTGCTATAAAAGATAAACGCAGCTCCGAGCAGAAGGAGGTCTCTGAACATACCCAGAGAGAAGAGATCGATGAACGTCATACCCAGAGAGAACAGGTCTCTGAACAACAGAGGCTTCATGCCCAGAGAGAGATTTTCCTAGCTCGGAACAGCTTTGCTCAGAAAACCATGTCTCCGTGTCTATGATTCCTACAAATGGGAAGGGAAAGCAATCAATTTTTCTATATCCTTGCTACATTTGATATTAGTCTATATAAGCTCTATTTTCTCTCAAAATTTTGTTTTGTAATATGGACATTGAGTCTCCTATTTTTTAGAAGGACAACAGAAGCAGAGGCCTGAGTTACACTTGCAGAACAAGAATAATTAAATCTAAGACAATAAAAAGAAGCTTTATTTGTAGTTGTGCCTTCAAGTCAATCTTGACTTCTGGTGACTATCTATAGACTATGAAGTTTTCTTGACAACATTTTTGGAACTGATTTGTAATTTTCTTTTTCTTAGGGTTGAGAGGAAGTGACTGGTCTTAGAGCCACCAACTGGCTTTCATGCCTAGTCAGAACTAAAACTCACAATCTCTCTGTTTCTAGCCCACTGTCTTTAATCATTACATCAAATTGGTTCTCAAAATGAAACACAAGATGTCAGATTTCATTTTGGATAGGACCATATCTGAATTACTCCATGATATTTTTTTCAAAAATCTTCCTGCAAGTCGAAAACCAATATAAAAGAAACGAGCAATTCAGAAAGTGGGGATCTTACATAAAAATGGTTCTATTATTACAAGAAATGAGATGGTTATTTCAGGCAATACAGGCTGGTAGATAGGAAAGATGTGAGCTGTATACACAGTCTACTCAGTACAGGCTATGTTAAGCTATGAACCTGAGAAGCAGCTTACGTTATTTCATTGCCAAGCTGAAATAAAATTTAATGGCCAAACCAATATAACTATAGTCTATTGAAAAGATAGAGATGTTGCTATTTTATTCTTATCCTCAATAGGATAGCTTGGTTTTGGCCCTGTTATGCAAAGAAACCAGGCCAATAATTAAATCCAAATCTTCTAGACCAAAAGTCAATTTTAGATTTAGATTTATTATTAGAGTTGGAAGGGACCTTGTAGGTCATCTAGTCCAACCCCCTGCTCAAGCAGGAGTTCCTACATCATTTGAGACAGATGGCAGTCCAGTCTCCCCTTGAAGGTCGCAAGTGTTGGGGCTCTCACAACCTCCACTGGCAAGCTGTTCCACTGGTTGATCGCTCTCACCGTCAGAAAGTTTCTCCTCACTTCCAGGTTGAATCTCTCCTTGGTCAGCTTCCATCCATTATTTCTTGTTTGGCTTTCTGGTGCCATAGAGAACAGCCTGACCCCCTCCTCTCTGTGGCATCCCCTCAAGTATTGGAACACTACTATCATGTCACCCCTGGTCCTTCTCTTCGCTAGACTGGCCAAGCTCAGTTCCTGCAACCGCTCTTTGTATGTTTTATTTTCCAGACCCTTTATCATCCTGGTTGCTCTCCTCTGCACTTTTTCTAGGGTTTCAATGTCTTTTTTGTAGTGTGGTGACCAAAACTGGATGCAGTACTCTAGGTGTGGTCTGACCAAGGCTTTATAGAGTGGTATTAGTACCTCTCTGGTCCTTGATTGCATCTCTCTATTTATGCAGCTCAGGACTGCGTTGGCCTTTTTGGCTGCTGCTGCACACTGCTGGCTCATATTTAGTTGGCTGTCTACCAAGACTCCAAGATCCCTCTTGCAATCACTGCTATTGAGTGTGGTTTCACCCAGTTTGTATGTGTTTTTTTATTCTTCTTACCTAGGTGTAGAATTTTACTTTTCTCCATGTTAAATTTCATTTTATTGGTTTGGGCCCAGTGTTCGAGTCTGTCGAGGTTCCTCTGGATTTTGAGTCTGTGCTCTGGAGTGTTTGCTACTCCCGCCAGCTTGGTATCATCTGCAAATTTGGTTAGTTCTCCTGCTATTCCCTCATCTAGGTCATTTATGAAGATATTAAAGAGTACTGGGCCTAGGACGGAACCTTGTGGTACGCCACTGCTTACTTCTCTCCATGTGGACATAGAGCCATTGAGGACTACTCGCTGGGTACGGTTGGTCAGCCAGTTGTTAATCGATCTGGTTGTGTAGCTATCTATCCTGATTTTTTCTAGCTTATGAAGAAGTAGGTTGTGGTCTACTTTGTCAAATGCTTTGCTGAAGTCCAGGTATTTTATGTCTACTGCATTTAGTTGGTCTACTAATTTGGTCACAATGTTGAAGAATGAAATGAGGTTGGTTTGGCATGACTTGTTCTTAACAAATCCATGTTGGCTGTTGGTTATTACTTGGTTTGTTTCTAGATGATGGGAGATCTGGTTTTTAATTATTTTTTCCAGTATTTTCCCAGGTATTGATGTTAGGCTGATTGGTTTGTAGTTTCCTGCGTCTGTTTTTTTACCTTTTTTGTAGATGGGGACCATGTCAGCTCTTTTCCAATCCTCAGGGAGTTCCCCTGCATTCCAGGATTTGTGGAAGATGTGGTGCAGTAGTTCCAAAATGACTTCTGCTAGTGCTTCTCCTTTTGCTGCTGATTATGTAGAGCAGTTTTATTGGATGCTTAATAAGATGAGATTTTATTCCTTCTATATGAACATTTATGCTCAATAAATATGGCCGGAAGGCTAAGAAAAATGATGTTAGTCCCATCGGGTAGACCAGATCAGGAAATCAACTCCATATGGAGGTCAAAACTACTTTTATTGAGATCTATAATTATAAAATTTTGCAAAATCTGATTGTGCTGTACCTCTTCATCTCTCTAATACTTCAGCAAATTAGAGAGATGTTTGTCTGAGCAGCTTTCAAATATTCTTTTGTTATTCTAGACCAGGGGTGTCAAACTCATGGCATCACGTTGTCGCCACGTGACATATCATGATTTCCCTAAATGAGGGGTGGGTGTGGCCAGAGCATGACGTATCCAGCCCACAGGCCGTGAGTTTGACACCCCTGTTCTAGAGTAAATAAAAATTACAGACCTTTGTCCTAAGCAACAGTTTCTTTAGATCTCTATCAAAATATCTTCCTCACTCTCTACAAGTAAGGGTATAAGTGCAAGTTTCACACTAGTACTTATCTGCTTCATTTCACCAAGCCACTCTATATTCAGTATGCCATGTCCCAACTTTTGAAGCAGAATCACTATCATTCTCATTACTAAAAGTTTCCACTGTTTAAGACAACATAATGCAAGGATTTCTGTTTACTATGGAATTATTTCTGCCTCAGAAATAGTTCAGGCTAGATTTCCATCATGATCCATCCAAGATGATTTAGTCAATATTTGTGTTTCCCGCAATAATCAGCTTCAGGGTGCTCATGAAGCACATGAAGATCAACATATTGAACATTTCTTCATTTCTACTATTTCCTACTCTTCTCTGGAAGTCCTTTCCTCCTCAAAGATTGGTTGTTGCTTTTCTCCCAATGATCAGGATATGATCATTGGGAGAAAATGATGTATTTTATTCTTTCAACATTCCACCGAATTTGAAGGAAAACACACTTTATCTCTGAATTACTTATATAACAGAAAAAAAATTTTTGCCTTCATTTGTGAGAAAAAATAATATTTAGAATTTATTGGACTTCATGACATATGTACAGAAAAGGATTGTCAAAAATGGTAATTTGTTTGAAGATAAAGGTAATGCTTCTTCTATATTGTCAAATAAATAAACTGTAAATAAATATACTTTACCCTTGAGATGGTGAAAGAAAAATAAAATTTCCTTTCAACTCCAGCCAATATGAATCAAGGATTTAGAGAATGGTCTATTCCTTGGCATATTCCCCATCTTCTTTATGGTGTGTGTTTTTCCTCCCTTTGCTTTCGATCCCAGCAATGCTTTGGTGACTCTGATCTGTTTCCAGTTTCTCTTCTAATTGGTTGTTGATTTTCTTCTTCCAAGTCTGAAATCTTCTGGAGCATAATAAGTAATAGAAGTATTGCCAAAAGCTAAAAACTGCAGTTCTCTGCCCTCACCGCAGCCAATAAAAGAAAACAAATAAACATCTCCATCACAGAAGTGGAGGGGGTCTGGAACCTGATCCCCGACCTAGAATGAGTGGAATGGATGGCTTGCCAGAAGGGAGGGAGACCAGTGGGGGAGGGGAGGGGATCTCTGGTGTGAGGGGGACCGGGAGTATTATGGTCATAACAGGGAGAGGTAGATATGGCGGGAGCAGAGGGGTAGGCCGCTCTCGGGGAACGAGAACACGCTGTCTCCAAGCGATTCCTTGTTCTGGCCCCTCTGGTTTGGTTCCATCTTGCTCAACCCGAGGTCCTGGTAACCAGGGATGTCAGGGCCCTGGGCTCAAGCTGCTGCTGTTGAATGCCAGGTCAATTACCAACAAGGCCCCCCTTGTACGGGATTTAATCCTGGAAGAGGGGGCGGACCTGGCATGTATCACTGAGACCTGGCTAGGCCAGGAGGGGGGATTCCCCTCTCCGAGATGTGCCCGGATGGGTTCTTAGTGCAGCATCAGCCGTGACCCCAGGGAAGGGGTGGAGGAGTGGCGATTATAGCTCGCCAGAACCTTAATCCTCGAAGGAGCCTTGCCCCGGAGATTGTTGGGTGTGAGACGCTACTTCTGAAGTTGGACTTAGGGGTCCAGGTGGGCCTTCTGCTAGCGTACCTGCCTCCTAGCTACGTTACAAAGGCCCTGCCTGTTCTGCTCGAGGCGGTAGCAGGGCTGGCGATTGAGTTCCCCAGGTTGATGGTGCTGGGGGACTTTAATTTGCCATCGCCCGGTGAAACCTCGGAGGCAGTCCAGGAGTTCATGGCTTCCATGACAACCATGAACCTGACCCAAGTAGTTCAGGGTCCGACTCATGAGGGAGGTCACACGCTTGACCTTGTGTTTCTCTCGGGGCAGTGGAGAGATGATCTGAGGCTGAGGGGTTTAGTCACAGCACCCTTGTCGTGGTCAGATCATTTCCTTCTGAGGTTGGATTTCATGGCACCACTCCTCCACCGCAAGGAGGCGGGGTCGATTAAGTGGTTCCACCCCAGGTGCCTAATGGAATCTGAAGGATTTCAGAGGGAACTTGGGGAAATAACTGACTCCCTAGTACACGATTCATCTGAGGCTCTAGTGGCTGCATGGAACCAGGCGGCAACGGGGGCCTTAGATCGGATTGCGCCTTTGCGGCCTCTCCGTGGCAGCGGATCCCGGAGGGCTCCTTGGTTTACTGAGGAGCTCAGGGAGATGAAGCGCCTAAAGAGACGCCTAGAGCGACGATGGAGAGCCAGTAAAGCTGAGTCTGACCGGACACTTTTAAGAACTTGCATTAAGTCTTACTTAGTGGCGATAAGGGCGGCAAAATGCGCGTATTTTTCCGCTCTTATTGCGTCCGCCGACTCCCGCCCAGCCGCCCTGTTTAGGGTGACTCGCTCCCTCCTAGCCAAGGAGGGAGCTGAAGATCCCTTGCAGGGCAGAGCTGAGGAATTTTCTCAGTTTCTGGCGGACAAAGTCGCTCAGATTCGGACAGATCTGGACTCCATTTGGACAGGACAAGCCGAGATGACAGGGGTGAGTCTTAGTCCTGTTATATGGGACGAGTTTGAACCTGTCACTCCTGAGGATGTGGACAAGGCCATAGGAGCGATGAGCGTCTCCACTTGTTTTTTGGACCCGTGCCCCTCCTGGCTGGTCTCTGCCAGCAGGGAGGTGACACGCGGCTGGCTCCAGGCGGTTGTGATCGCTTCTTTGAGAGAGGGATCCATCCCACAGCCCTTAAAAGCTGCGGTGGTGAGGCCCCTCCTCAAGAAGCCTTCCCTGGACCCAGCGGATTTAAAGAACTTCCGTCCAGTCTCCAACTTACCCTTTTTGGGTAAAGTTGTTGAGAAGGTGGTGTCGCTCCAACTCCTGCGGCTATTGGAGGATACTGATTATCTGGATCCCTTTCAATCGGGTTTCAGGCACGGCTACAGTACGGAGACTGCTTTGGTCGCGCTGATGGATGATCTCTGGCAAGCCTGGGATGGGGGTTATTCCTCCATCCTGGTGCTACTTGACCTCTCAGTGGCTTTCGATACCATTGACCATGGTATCCTTCTGCGTCGTCTTGGGGAGATGGGAGTGGGAGGCACTGTTTTACGGTGGTTCTCCTCCTACCTCTCTGATAGGATGCAGTCGGTGTTGACAGGAGGACAGAGGTCGGCCCCTAGGCCCCTGGTTTGCGGGGTGCCACAGGGCTCGGTCCTCTCGCCCATCCTGTTTAACATTTACATGAAACCGCTGGGTGAGATCATCCGACGACATGGGGTGAGGTATCAGCAGTATGCTGACGATACTCAGTTGTACATCTCCACCCCATGTCAGTTCAGTGAAGCAGTTGATGTAATGTGCCGCTGCCTGGACGATGTGAGAGTCTGGATGGGAGTGAACAGACTCAGGCTCAACCCAGACAAGACTGAGTGGCTCTGGATATTGCCTCCCAAGGACTATGTCGACTGTCCCTCCTTGGTTCTCGGGGGAGAAAAATTGACTCCCTCAGAACAGGTTCGCAATTTGGGTGTCCTCCTAGATCCACAGCTAAAATTGGAACAACATCTTTCAGCTGTGGCTAGGGGGACCTTTGCACAAATCCGTCTTGTGCACCAATTGCGACCTTACATGGAGAGGGAGGCCTTGCTCACAGTCACTCATGCCCTTGTCACCTCACGGCTAGACTACTGTAATGCGCTCTACATGGGGCTACCCTCGAAGAGCATCCGGAGACTCCAACTGGTACAGAATGCAGCTGCGCGAGCTGTAGTGGGTGTACCGAGATACACCCACGTAACACCTATTCTTCGCCAGCTGCATTGGCTACCAATTAGTCTCCGGTCGCAATTTAAGGTGTTGGTCGTTACCTTTAAAGCCCTACATGGTTCAGGGCCAGGTTACCTGCGGGACCGCATCCTACCACATACCTCCCTAAGACCGGTTAGGTCCCACAGAGAGGGCCTCCTCCAGGTCCCATCGACCAAACAATGTCGATTGGTGGGGCCGCGGGGGAGGGCCTTCTCTGTGGGAGCCCCGTCCCTCTGGAACCAACTTCCACCAGAGATCCGGACCATTCCTACCCTGCTGGCCTTCCGTAAAGCCTTAAAAACATGGCTCTTCCGGCAGATGGGGTGAATAGGATAATCAGATTCCCCCTGAATGTTGCGTTTATAATGTTTTCTTTTTAATTATATTTTTAATTCAAATTATGATTATTGTTTTTAAATGTACGTTTCTTATTCATGCTGTACGCCGCCCTGAGTCCCACGGGATTGGGCGGCCTATAAGAGCGTCTAAATAAATAAATAAATAAATAAATCTATTTCAACAAACATAGGATGAAAAGAACTGCCACCAAGATGGGATAAATGGACCAATCTGTTATTTATCTGCATATATTTATTCATACAGATATTCTATTTTATAACCTGATGGATAAAATCTACACAGAAACATTTAAATATGGTTTCAAATATGACTGCTCATAAAATGTACACTTCTAGATTATTTTATCTTAAAATGCATATTTTAAAATTAACTGTGCTTGGAACTGAATTGCAAATATTCATAGAAGTGTAAAATACAAAGGATAATTATATTTTAATGTACACATTAGTCCGAGATCCAATTAGGTCAATTCACCGAGGAACATTCGAAGATCAAATTCTTTCATCATTCCTAGCCCTAAGGAAGACAACCTGACTAGAGACCAAATTCTTCTTTTTCTTGGAAGAATTATAATACAAATTCATCTTGGCTGTCTTCTCTTCATTTTTCTTTCTTTAGTGCCAAAAGCCATAGACTGTGAATGGTGTGAGAGAATAAATTCATTCCAAATTATTGTTCTATAGATTTCCTTTTGCATTTCCAACTATTCTGCTGCGTTATGATATTAGACAATGCCCCCAAATAGCTAATATTGTTTTACAGTTGTTTATCTGATTTCTGGGGTTATTTCATTAAAGAGTTGTACATTCTGCAGCCTATCTTTCTTTGCTGCAAAAAGCTGTTTCACTGAAGGGATGAAGAAGAGATTTTTATGACCACTCACTCAGAGAGTTGTGCCAACTATAGGTTTATACGGTAATAGGGCAAGATACTCTTTGCAGTCTGCCCTTAACAGTCCTCAACTTCTTATCACCACTGTAGCTGCTGTCTATCTAGTTACCTCTCTCTCTCTTTGCCCTCCACTCCACTCCTCCACGTTATCTTTTTCTACAGAGAGAGAGAGAGAGAGAGAGGACAAAGCATGGAGAACTCAGAACCTGTCTGATTATCTCAGTTCTCATTTGCCAAGAAAGGAAATGTGAATAAGCTACAAAAGCAGGAGAAATAGTAATTATCTTGGAAATTAAATTAATAGCGAAAAATTTGGAAGGTGAACTTAAAAATTAATCGGTGAATCTCCCAGATGATAAAATTAGACTTTTCTTTTCTTTTCTTTCTTTTTTCTTTTTTGGAAGTAAGATGAAGTTAGCAGCATATACCTAGAATAAAGTATTATATATAAAGAAGTGATATAACAATAATAATAAAAATGTTTTTTTCTTAGAAGGGATATGATGAGTTTAAATTTGAGATTGTGTCATCAGCCTGTCAAATATAAGAGGACTTAGCACAAAAAAGTACTCATGGGAAGGCAAAGGTAAGAGGAAGTAGAAGGGGAGTAAGAGAAGGAGTAGAGAGAGTAAAGGAGGAGTGAAGGAGTAAGAAAGTAGGAGGAGATGATGGAGATAGAGAGAGGGGAGTGCGATGGGAATAAAAGTAGATATTTTATATCTGTATAAGATATTGACTTTTAATGGATTATAAATGTAAAATTGTGTTTTTTATTGTAACAGTTTAAGGTATATGTCTATTGAATTGTAAAAGTGGTGGAGGAAAAAATAAAAAAAAAATTGGGGGGGGGGAAGCTACAAAAGGCAGGAGGCAACTTCCTAAAAAAATACCAGCTGCTAAGAGTCCAAGCACAGGGGAATCTTTGTATGTACCTGAATTTTTCTTATACTATTATTTGGTACTTTTGCTGGCACTATGAATCTAGCAGTTGGCAAAGAAGTTGGCAAAGGATTATTTGCAAATCCAATGCTTCTGGAACAATTTTTATAAGCTCTGCAGCTTTTCATGCTTTCTTTCAGTTAAGTTTCCTGTTCATCTATTGAGTCTATTATGTTAAAAAAAGAAAAGTACCATCAGGCTGGCTAAACAATGCAAATAATGAGGAGAAAAATGATATCCAGTCTTTGCAATAGGATATCAAAACAAATGTTGAGTAGATAATGCCACTGATATAACCGGTACACAATATTTTGAAGAAAATGATCTCTATATTATTTTAGGAATATGAAATTATTTTTAGAGAAGCAAGAACAGTTGAATTTGAGACTGCTAAAATTTGAGAATTTGAGAAATGCTAAAATGAATGAGATGGTGGGGGAAACAAAATAATGGTTAAATGTTTACAATTCAAAATTCATTTTTAAAAATTTAAGCTATTTCTTCTAAAATGTACACCGATGGATTATGCTGAATTATTTAACACACAATTTTATACTGAAATTGGCTGATTCCTATAAACCCTCTTTGATTAAACTGGAAATATGCTTCCAAAAGAAGTCCCACAACAACTACCCAGACACTTTTTGAATCTTTTGCAAATAAAATCAACAAAGATACACAGGCAAAACAGATAAAATGAGACTGATCATGGCTGGATAGGTCTAACATAGGAATACCTAAATTTACTCTCAGCCTAAGCACAGTACCACTGATGGGGCAATTTTTCATCCTACCAGTTTCAGTTGGCCCATTTTGCATGACCCACTCAATTTATTTACTCAGGAAAAAAGATAATTGATAGTTACAAGATTTTTTCACCAATATATAAGCCTTCACCACCACTACATAAGTAGATTTCAGGCACCCATACTCAGCTTATAAAGTATTATACTAGTAAGAAAAGAAAAGAGCAGTTTGTAAGAACAGCCAGTAATCAAATCACTATTAGGAATCTGAATGCTACAATTAGGCCTAGACCTCACAGTAGATGCAAAGCATCCATATCAAATTTCACATTCACAATGAAATTGTTAGAAAGATACCCAGTAAGAAAATACGGAAAGTAGAATACCACCTGCCCACCCACCACCTACCAAAATTCTGTGGCTGCATCCCATTTTTTTTTCTCACATTCCTTTTACATATCTAATTTATATGATGAAATAAGGATTACCAGAATACCAATAAAATGTTAATATACTACAACAGACAAAAATATTGATTAAAACAATTGTTGTCCACAGCTCCTGCTATTTAAAATATACCAGCAGACACTAACTTGAGGACAAAAGTCCTCCCAGAGACCCACTTCCATTAGAAGCACTAATTAAACTATGAACAGGTTCAAAATGAACCCTCATGAAAGAGTTTGCATCATTAGTCCAGAAAGAGGTTAGGCTCAGGATATTTTATTGTCTTTGCCAAACACTCTGGGATTTGACTAATGAGGTGATGATGAGCGGGCAGAGCAATGGGAAAGGTGACATGCAGAGTGCTCATTATTAAACAAGCTATTAGAAAAAAGAAATGGACATCCAAAATCCCAATGAATATTGCTCTTTGCCTAGAAGAGTGCCAACCTACTTGCCCCTGAAATTCCTGCATAGATTAATGTGCCCTATCTAACAAAATGAAACTCAATGGTAAGAAAAGTAAGGTTCTATATTTAGGCAAGAAAAACCAAATGCACAAGTACAGAATAGATGGTACTGGCTCAATAGTAGTAATCTGTGAGAGGAATCTTGGAGTCCTAGTAGACAATCACTTAAATATGAGTCAGCAGTGTGCTGCAGCTGTCAAAAAACCAACACAATCGTAGGCTGCATTAACAGATGTATAGACCCAAGATCACCCAAAGTGTGAATACCACTTTATATGTAAGTAAGACCACACTTGGAATATTGCATCCAGTTTTGGTTACCATGATATAAAAAAGATGTCGAGACTTTAGAAAGAGTGCAGAGAAGAGCCAATAAGATGATTAGGGGACTGGAGGCTAAAACATGAAGAATGGTTGCAGGAATTGAGTGTGTCTAGTTTAATGAAAAGAAGAACTGGGGTGATATGACAGCAGTATTTTAATATCTAAGGGGCTGCCAAAAAGAAGAGGGGGTCAACCTATTCTCCAAAGCACCTGAAGATAGGACAAGAAGCAATGGATGAAAACTAGTCAAAGAGAGAACCAATTTAGAACTAAGAAGAAAATTCCTGACAGTTAGAACAATTAATCAATGGAATGACTTGCCTCAAGAAGTTGTGAGTGCTCCAACACTGGAGATATTTAAGAAGAGATTGGACACTATTTGTCTGAAATGGTATAGGGCAGTGATGACGAACCTTTGGCATGCGTGCCACAGGTGGCACGCGGAGCCATATCAGAGGGCATGCGAGGTGTTGCCCTGTCAGCTCCATGGGCAAACCGGAAGTTTGGAAAAATGCACTTCCAGTTTACCGTTGGGCTGTTTTTTGCACTCCGGGAGGGTTTAGGGAAGATTCCTGAAGCCCCGGAGTGCAAAAAACAGCCCAACGGGCAAACCTGAAGTGCGTTTTCCCGAACTTCCAGTTTGCCCGTTTTGCCGTTTTTCACCGTCCCAGGCTTCGGTAAGGCCTTTGCGCAGGGGTGGGGGTGCGCATGCGCAGGGGGCAGCATGGGGGGATTGTGCGCATGCGTGGGGGGAGAGGGAATGGGTATGGGCACGTGTGTGTGCGCTAGCGCGCACACACACACACCCTTTTGGCACGCGAACCAAAAAAGGTTCGCCATCACTGGTATAGGGTTTCCTGCTTGAGTTGGACTAAAAGACCTCCAAGGTCCCTTCCAAACTCTGTTATTCTGTTCTGTTCATTAAATTGCAGCCTGTGTTGGACAAAAAGGTAAAAGGTAAAGGTTTCCTTGTCCACTCATATCTGACTCTAGGGCGTGGTGCCCATCTCTGTTTCTTGGCCAAGGGAGCCAGCATTATTTGAAGATATTTTCCGTGGTCATACGGCCAGCCTGGCTATAAGCCAAAGATACATGGCATGCTGTTATGTTCCCACTGAAGTAGTATCTATTCATCTACTCACTTTTGCATGCTTTCAAACTGCTAGGTGGGCAAGAGCTGGTGCAGGAACAGGAGTTACCCGATTGTGCAGTGCTCAAGTCTCAAACCTGGTCTGTCAACTTTCCAGCTGACAAGCTCAGTGTATTTAACTGCTGAACCACCGTGCCCGTGTTGGTCTGCAATTCCTATAAACTCTAGCTAGACTTTGGAAGGTCTGAGGAAGTCTTGATTAAGGTAGAGAAACTTCCTAAACATTCCAAATTGCTTTTCCATGTTAAAATTCAGTTCTTGGTATCCAGTGGGTAAAGTGCTGGCATAGAAACCAAAATATCATGATTTCTAGTCCTCCTTTTGGTATAAAAGCCATCTGGATGGCTTTGAATCATTTACTCTCTGTCAGATCAGCGCCCCTCCAAGGTTATTTATGGGGAAAATAAGAGATGGAGCATTATATATGCTGCCTTGAATTTATTCAAAATAATAGTGGGATACAAATCTAATTATAAGTAAAATGAAAAAAATAAAATAGATGAGATCTGTGATTCAATATCCTAGAATTTCCTTCTTTATAAACTGCTCCAAAAAAATGGAAGGGGGAACTCTTTTTTTGTTTTTTGTTTTATCAGAGCAGCATCATTTGGATCTTTTAATCTTTACCTCCCACGCTTTTTCTGAAATCAAATCTGCACCCTGCCTATAGCTGCTATCAAAATCAAGTCTGGCTTTTCAGATGAACATCAGAAAAATTCAAACCATGGAGAAATAGGTAAAATCTCTCTCCTCCAGGTTTGTTGCTCCAAATGAAATTAAAAATGCTCTATTCTTCAACATCTTGCTACCTACTCCATTCCATTCCCCACTCTGACCCATAAAGTAGAGTTTGGAGAATCTCTCTTTCTCTCTAATGGCAGAATCA
Organism: Diadophis punctatus similis; assembly: GCA_023053685.1. Taxonomy (NCBI): domain Eukaryota; kingdom Metazoa; phylum Chordata; class Lepidosauria; order Squamata; family Dipsadidae; genus Diadophis; species Diadophis punctatus. The sequence goes on along the minus strand of JALIGW010000009.1, from coordinate 15,179,204 downwards.
GCCCTTCTACTTCCAAATGAGGTGGGAACTCATCTAATTGAGCATTCCTCCAGGCAAAAGAATTCCCTGCACCAACAAATCTCATGCCACAAAAAGAAGAGTTTTTCAAACATAGCCCCTTATCTGATATTCCAAATTGCAAGATATTATTTTGGATTTAGGAGTATTCAGTCATTCAAATTCCAGCCTGCAATTTCAAACAAATGATCTGGAATCCAGTAGCAGAAATTAATCCAGTGACAGAATCCAAAACAAGATATTTTATTTCAGAACAAATTATCCTAGATAATTAAAGTCACATAAAAATTCAGAGTTGGTTGGTTTGGAGGCAAATGACAGTACACAATTTGTTTTTCAAGATTACAAAAGTTGCTCTGACAAGTTTAGCTACAGTCACTGCCAAGTAGCTGGTACAATTAAGTCAGTTTAGCAAACTTCAATTAGTAAGATCAGTTGTGCAATCTAAAGAAAGGAAGCACATATATTGGCTCTTATTAAATTACAGTATTATTATAATCAGTATTATCTGATTATAAGAATAAGAAAGATTCTGGAATACGGTGCCAATATCCAGTTTGAATTGCCCACAGTTTTTACTTCTTATTAACTCTCTGGGAGGCAAAAGAAAGATATTTCCAAGAAACCCTTATCCTAATGTGACCAGATTTTAATATTTGTAAAGCGGGACACCATTAATGGGGGGGGGGTTCTAGGGGAGCAAGACGGGAGGCGTCCGTCTCTCTTATCCTGCAGCTTTGTGCACCCCCCCAAACACCCCCCTTCATCGCAGCCCTTACCGCTGCCATGGCCGGGGCTCACCTTTGCTGCATCTGGCCCGAAGAGGGACAGCGGCAGGAGAAGGAAGAAAGCAAACCACGGCTGTGGTGCTCTGGGAGGGCGGGTGGTGAGGGTTCTTCACAGCCGCGTGCTGCCTCTGTTGCAGAAGCCGCTGCCAGCCAGCTGGGCAGCAGCCCTCTGTGTGGGGAGACGGCCAGGCCTGCACTTGGAAGAGGCTGCCGCTCTCGCTGCCCGCTTTCTTCCTTCTCCCGCCGCGAAACAAAAGTGAACTGCGGTAGCGCTGCTTCGGGAGGGCAGGCGGATGTCTGCAGCCAGGCAGGGAGGGAGAGCAGCGAGAGGGCGGCCCCTTCCAAGCGCAGGCCTGGCTCTATACCCACCCGGAGGGCTGCCGCCCACCCTGCCACCAGCGGCTTTCGCGCCGCACTTGTAGTCGTGTGGCCGGCCGGATTAACAGGTGTGCTGGGGATGCCTTGCCCGCCGCCTCTGTGCGCTGCACTTGGCAGGGGCCACTGCCTCTCTCACTGCCCTCCCTCCCCGCCTGGCAGAAGGAGGCAGGCGAGGCAGGAGGCAGAGGGGTATGCAGGGCTCGGCTCAGCCGCTGAGCATGTGGGGCGCCCACTCCAGCTCTCGGGCTGCTTCCCGCTGCCACACAAAGTTTGGCGTGCCAGGCCAGTGGAGGAAGAGCAAGCTGGCTGGCGGCGCGGGAAAAATCCTTCCTGGCCCTTGCCAGCCGGGCCTGGTCTTCTCTCCGGGGCGGCATCCAGTGGGTGCCTCACACTTCCCCTCCTTCCCCCCATGTGGCAGACCCGGGAAAGCCGCTGCTCCCTCTACGCCTCTGGAAGCACATTTCCTGGCTGTTGCCATCAAGCAGGGCGGAGCGTGGGAGGCGCTGAACTGGGCCCTCGGGCTTGTCAGAGTGCGGTGGGGGTTTTCCCTACCCGGCCTGGAGCTCGCGAGATCTTAGCGTGCGGGCGCGGCTGTTTCCCTCAAGATCCGCTCGAGGGAAGCAAGGCACTTTGCGCAAATTCAAATTCAAAAAGCGGGACTTTTTTGAAATGCCGCGGGATGCGGGACAAATTATTAAAAAGCGGGACTGTCCCGCCAAAAGCGGGACTTCTGGTCACCTTACCTTATCCTTATGGCAGTTTTAGAAGTGCTACTTCACTGGATCATACAGTATTACTCTTCTAGAGATGAATTTCACTCAGATAGGCTATGGTTCTGATTTGACGGCTTTGAAACCAAATAAAGAAAATGCCATATTGCAGTGTACTTCTACACTTTAGGTCAGAGTTCTCCAACCTTTCCGGCTTTCCACATGCTCTACATCAGGGTGGGATTGAAAACTTTTAGCAACCAGTTCGCTGCCTGGTTTATGGATGGGTGTGGCCATGGGGGCGTGGTCTACTCGGCCGCCTGCACCATGGCAGGGGGGTGTTTTCACCCTCCCCAGGCTCCAGAGGTTTTCCTCAAGCCTCCGTGAGGGAGAAAAACGGCCTCCCCGGGCACTGGAGGCCCTCCAGTGGCTGGCAATGGGCCCGTTTCCGCACTTCCGGTACTTCCAGTAGGCCTGTTTTTCCCCCTCCCCAGGCTCCGGAGGCTTTCCTTGAGCCTTCACGAGGGCAAAAATGACCTCCCCCAGGCACTAGAGGCCCTCTGGAGGCCGGAAACAGGCCCTTTTCTGGACTTCTGGTACTTCCGGTAGGCCTGTTTTTCACCCTCCTAGAGCCTCTGCACGCACCCTGCACTTACCTGGCATCCAAAATGGGCCACATGGAGACTCCTGGGAGGGGAGAGGCAGGGTGGGCAGGGTCAGCCAGTCCTTGGAACAAGTGGCTCAGCGAATCAGATTAAAATGAACATCTGGTTTGCCTGAATTGGTTCAAACCAGCTGAATCCCACCCCTGCTTACATGCTTGATCACTCACACTACTTCCACAGCCCGGCTCAAGTCCTGGTATATTGTTAGTATGTGAGAGTGAGGAGTGGATAGTCAAGCAAGTTGCACCGTTGTGAAGTTGAAGATAGACAGGTAGGCATGCTGCAAAGCTCGCCATAAGTCCAGCAGCAGGAAATGGACCTTGAAGCAAGCTCTGGGAATCTCTGGAAGCAAGATGGAGGATAATAAGGCAAGAAATCCCTAAAGATGGTCTTTAAGATGAGAATATTGGCATCACCAGTTGATTTGTCAGGCTGCTGCTACTCTCTGATCTTTGAGACTCTGTCTGAGTATACTATTCTTTTCTTCCTCCAGCCCCAAAGACAAAATTGTATCATTGTGAAAATCCATTCTCCCACTGCCTAGGCAAGTTGTTCAGTTTCCTCTCCCTCTGATGCTCAGTATTTTTTAAAAAAAACTCATTATTTTTATTCACAAGGAAGTCACACTAAATTAATTTATCATTTTAGGGAGTCACAGCAGCATAAAGTTTGAAAAACCCTACTTTAAAGACTTAGTAGACCGGTTGATCTGTTGGAACACGAGACATGGAGCAAGGAAGATAGTATTATTCTTCACAAAATGAGACTTCCATTGTAGATTTTATCTGTCAATGAATGCAAATACTGGGTTCATTAAAAAGACTGGGGCTGTTACCAACAAGCACTTGCTGCATACCGTATTTTTCGGAGTATAAGACGCACCGGAGTATAAGACGCACCTAGATTTTAGAGGAGGAAAACAAGGAAAAAAGTATTCTGAACCAAATGGTGTAGTAATATATTATTTAATAAAATACCAGTGTACTTTTTACAACCATGTATACTTTTTACAACCATGTATACTTTTTACAACCATGTATACTTTTTATAAATTTCAAACTTGACAGCTTTAAGACTACGTGGTCAGATCATTTCCTTCTGAGGTTGGATTTCATGGCACCACGCCTCCACCGCAGGGAGGCGGGACCGACTAAGTGGTTCCGCCCCAGAGGGAACTTGGGGAGATACCTGAATCCCTGGTACACAGTTCGTCCGAATCCTTGGCTGCCGCCTGGAATCAGGCGGCGGCGGGGGCTCTGGACCGGATTGCGCCTTTGCGGCCTCTCCGTGGAAGTGGATCCAGGAGGGCTCCTTGGTTTACCGAGGAACTCTGGGACATGAAGCACCACAAGAGACGCCTAGAGTGACGATGGAGATCTAGTAAAGCTGAGTCTGACCGGACACTTTTAAGAACTTTCATTAAGTCTTACTTAGTGGCGATAAGGGCGGCAAAATGTTCGCATTTTTCCGCTCTTATTGCGTCCACTGACTCCCGCCCAGCCGCCCTGTTTAGGGTGACCCGCACCCTTCTGGCTAAGGAGGAGCGCGGAGACCCCTTGCAGGGTAGAGCTGAGGAATTTTCTCGGTTTCTGGCGGATAAAGTCATTCAGATTCGGACAGACCTGGACTCCAATTGGGCAGTACAGGCCGAGATGACTGGGGCAGGTCTTAGTCCGGTTATATGGGAAAGGTTTGAACCGGTGACTCCTGAGGATGTGGACAAGGCCATAGGAGCTATGAGCTCCGCCACTTGTTTATTGGACCCGTGTCCTTCCTGGCTGGTTTCGGCCACCAGGGAGGTTTCACGTGGCTGGCTCAAGGCGTTGGTCAACGCTTCTTTGAGAGAGGGGTCCGTCCCGCAGCCCTTAAAAGCTGCGGTGGTGAGGCCCCTCCTCAAGAAGCCTTCCCTGGACCCGGCGGATTTAAAGAACTTCCGTCCAGTCTCCAACCTTCCCTTCGCGGGGAAGGTTGTTGAGAAAGTGGTGGCACTCCAGCTCCTACGACTGTTGGATGACACTGATTTTCTGGATCCCTTTCAATCTGGCTTCAGGCACGGTTACAGTACGGAAACGGCTTTGGTCACCCTGATGGATGATCTCTGGCGAGCCCGGGATAGGGGTCACTCCTCTATCCTGGTGCTACTTGACCTCTCAGCGGCCTTCGATACCATTGACCATGGTATCCTTCTGCGTCGTCTCGGAGAGGTGGGGGTAGGCGGCACTGTTTTGCAGTGGTTCTCCTCCTTCCTCTCTGACAGGATGCAGTCGGTGTTGACAGGGGGGCAGAGGTCGAGCTCTAGGCCCCTACTATGTGGGGTGCCACAGGGCTCGGTCCTCTCACTCATCCTGTTTAATATCTACATGAAGCCGCTGGGTGAGATCATCCGACGACACGGGGTGAGGTATCAGCAATATGCTGATGATACCCAGTTGTACATCTCCACCCCGTCTCAATTCGGGGAAGCCGTAGACGAAATGGACCGCTGCCTGGCCGATGTTAGGGTCTGGATGGGGAAGAACCAGCTAAAGCTTAACCCTGACAAGACCGAGTGGCTGTGGATATTGCCTCCTAAGGACTCGACCAACTGTCCCTCCTTGGTTCTTGGGGGGGAGAAATTAGCCCCCTCAGAACGGGTTTGCAATTTGGGTGTCCTCCTAGACCCACAGCTAAAATTGGAACAACATCTTTCAGCTGTGGCTAGGGGGACCTTTGCACAAGTACGTCTTGTGCACCAATTGCGACCCTACTTGGAGAAGGAGGCACTTCTTACAGTCACTCATGCCCTTATCACCTCACGGCTGGATTACTGCAATGCGCTCTACATGGGGCTACCCTTGAAGAGTGTCCGGCGACTGCAATTGGTGCAAAATGCAGCTGCGCGAGCTGTGGTGGGTGTACCTAGATGCACCCACGTAACACCTATTCTCCGCCAGCTGCATTGGTTGCCCATTAGTCTCCGGATCCAATTTAAGGTGTTGGTCGTTACCTTTAAAGCCCTACATGGCTCAGGGCCAAGTTATCTTCGGGACCGCATCCTGCCGCATACCTCCCTACGACCGGTTAGAGCCCACAGAGTCGGCCTCCTCCAGGTCCCGTCGACCAAACAATGTCGGCTAGCGGGACCTAGGGGGAGGGCCTTCTCTGTGGGAGCTCCCTCCCTGTGGAACCAACTCCCCCCAGAGATCAGGACCATCCCCTACTGGCCTTCCGGAAAGCAATAAAGACCTGGCTCTTCCGGCAGGCGGGGTGAATGAGATACTCTTTTAACTTTTAACTTTTGTATTTTTTGTATTTTAACTGTTGTACTGTGTATTGTTATATATTTTAATGATAGTTTTTATTTTGTATTGGATCTACATGCTGTGAGCCGCCCTGAGTCCCTAGGGATTGGGCGTCATAGAAATCCATCAAAATAAATAAAAAATAAATAAATACTGGGTTTCAACTCCCAGAATTCCTCCTCCAGTCATGCTAGCTCAGGAATGGGAGTTGAAGTCCACAAGTCTTAAACTTGCCAAGTTTAAAGACCCTTGCACCCCTAACCCCTAACCCAGGGGTCTTCAAACTTGACAGCTTTAAGACTAGTGGACTTCAACTCCCAGAATTCCTCCTCCAGTCATGCCAGATGGAGTAATTAGAAGGCAAAAACACTCCAGTTTTTGCAAAAAATGGCCTGTTTTTAGCTTGGGTTTTTTTGCAAAAACAGAGCATGCAGAGGTTTGGGAAGCCTACAGAGCACTCCTAGGGGGTGGGGGAAGGCAAAAATAGGATGCGGGGGCAGGGCTTTGGGAGGCCAAAAATGGCTGTATTCGGTGTATAAGACGCACCAACATTTCCACCCTCTTTTGGGGGGCAAAAAGATGCGTCTTATACTCTGAAAAAATACGGTATTTCAATAGTATTTAACTAGTTACTATTGATACCATAATGCACGACATCAGGGGATACTATACTGGAGGAATTTTAGAGCCAACTCAAAATGGCAGTTTGCCCCAATTTGGTACCCTTAAGAGTTATAGTACTATACCTTTCAAAAATATTATAAGTAATCATATTGTTTTTGTAAGTTTCTTTTTTTTAAAAAAAAATAGTTTTTATTGAGTTATTTACATTTAAAAACAAACAAACATACAAAAAAAAGAACATTATGACATTAACAAGTACAATATAAACATTTACAAAACATAAAAAACGCATACAGCTATAGAGCTGTTTTTTTGTAAGTTTCAACTTAACTTACTAATATATATTTTATAATGTGTTATAGCATTAGGAGCAACAGACTACAGTTAAGTCCTCAATTTACAACTAGTTGCTCAACAACAGCAAATGTCCAGTATGATGGACCCCTCAGAAGCTATTTATGACTCATTTTTGAAGTTCCCATGGCTGTTCCAAGGCCACAAAATCACATTTTGGGTGCTTAGCAACCAGCTCACCTTTACAGCCATTTTCAGCATCCTGCAGTCATGTGACAGCAATTTGTAATGTTTTTGGCTGTTTATCAGTACTTACTTCTGGTTTCCAGCAAAAAGCACCCATTGGAGAAAATGGATTTGTTTAAAGATCACAATGTTTGCTTAACAACTGCCTCAAAAAATGTCAAAAAATCAGGTCCAGTCCTATGTTGCCTTGACTTACAACCATTATTCTGGGCTCAATTATGGTTGTAGGTGGAGAGCTACCTGTATGAATGAGAAGAGCAAGCTTCAGATCCCTATACCACTGTGAACCAGATTGGATGACTTGGGCCAATTACTATTTCTCAACTTGCCCAATTATATAGCTTTCTTGGAAAAAAATATAATTGAAAGCCAGAACTAAGTATTTATTTATTTATTATTTATTTATTTTGGAATTCTTATATGCCACCCAACTCCCTAAGGACTCAGGGCGGCGTACAACAGTGAGAAAATACAAGAATAACCAAAATCTAAAAAATTAATTAAAAGCAAATATAAAAATTAAAACATAATATAGAAAATCATCACCAACCATTCAATATCATACATACTTGGGGGGTGAGCTCGAGTGAATTAAGCTCTACCCCCCGCCTGCAGGAAAAGCCATGTCTTAACAGCTTTCCGGAAGGCCAGCAGAGTGGGGATAGTTCGGGTCTCTGGCGGAAGTTGGTTCCAGAGCACGGGGCCAGCCACAGAGAAGGCTCTCCCCCTTGGGCCCGCCAGCCGGCATTGCTTGGCCGACGGGACCTGGAGGAGGCCAACTCTGTGGGCCCTAACCGGTCGAAGGGAAGTATGAGGCAGAATGCAGTCCCGTAGATAACCTGGTCCTAAGCCATGAAGGGCTTTAAAGATGGTGATCAACATCTTGAATTGGACCCGGAGACCGATGGGCAACCAAGTAACAGCCATATCTTAGTCTTCTATTGAAGGCATCTTGTGTTAAGACTGCCCATTCCAAGTTCACTTTAAAAATTCTTTAACAATTGGAAAGAGAACAGGAGCATGAAGCTGCTCATCAAGTATTATATCCTGGGAATGCAACAGAGCAAGCACAGATTCATTACAACAAGAGTTACTACTATTTTATTTGTAACATATAGAATCAATATAACTTTTACATAAAAATATTACAATATGTATTTATATACTCCAATTTGGAGCCTCATTTTGTCAGATGAGGAGAAATGAGTGAAGAACACCTGGGATATATGTCAAAAATATACACTCCTAGCAGAGTCATCCAAAACATGAAGATTATCCCAGCTGCCCTGCTAAAGCAAGCAGTCACCTATATCAACCATCAGTGATATAGGAAGATGCTGGAGGCAGATTATCAGTTTAGTGACAATGGCAATGGCATCATTTCATACTGGGCAAGACAGACAATATAAAGTGATTGACGATATAATGTCAGTTAATGAGCTCTTCTGATTGGATAACACTAATATAGCAGAAAGAGATTGATGACTTTTATGGTCAAGTTCAATCAGAAATTGACAGAGATGCAAACAAAATGTGCAGTTTGTGGTTGAAGGTTGGAAAACTGGAAGCAATAAGAAAATACCATGTTTCCCTGAAAATAAGACCCTGTCTTATATTTTTTGACCCCTGAAATATGGCCTTGGCCTTATTATCAGGGGGTCTTATTATTTACGTGGTGCAGGAGGTGGGCCGGGCCACGAGACACACATCTTATCAGAGTCTGGCAGCTCCGTGGCATCTCTCAGCCAGTCTGTGCAGGGAAACACCTTGCAAAGTACAGAAAAACTTCTAATTACAAGAAGTAATAATTTCTTGCAGCAAGAAGTTTTTCTGTACTTTGCAAGGTGTTTCCCTGCACAGACCAGCTGAGATGCCACGGAGCTGGCCAGACTCTGCTAGGGCGCGCATCTCGCTTCTCCCGGCCCCACCTGCCACCCCTCTCAATAAAGAGACGGTGGGGAAGGGAAGCAGCCAGGCTGCTGTTGCCATTGGGTCGGGGTAAGATTTGTTGCCACAGCAAAATGAGCAGCAGGCCAGCGACGTGCTTTGCGATTCACGGCAAAGAGTAGATCACGAGGCGCGTCGCTGGCCTGCAACTCATTTTGAGTCAGCAAGGAGTGGATCACGAAATGAGAGGCAGGCCAGCGACACGCCTCACGATCCACTCCTTGCCACGCAAAATGAGTGGCAGGCCAGTGATGTGCCTCATGACCCACTCCTTGCCATGGATCGCGAGGCACGTTGTTGGCCTGCCACTCATTTTGCCGCTGCAAGGAGTGGGTTGCGAAGCACGTCGCTGATCTGCTGCTCATTTTGCCATGGCAAGGAGTGGGGTGCGAGACACTTTGCTCACCTGCCGCTCTTTTTGCGCGGCCGGTCTTTTTGCGCAGCCATCAGCCCTATCAGTAGGTATGGTAAGGGCGTGTGGGATGCCTGTGGCATGCACCGGTGGAAATGGCGGGGACTGGCTCCACATGCATTTAAGTAGTTGAGGGGTTTATTGGGGGGGGGGCTTATTTCAGCACATGCTCTGAAAAGCCTGATTGGGCTTATTGTGGGGACATGTCTTATTTTCAGGGAAACATGGTATAATTGGACTACATGACCTAGGAAACTAAATGAATCAAGAGGACAGTTATTAGTTTGTACAATCTAATGGTTAGTAACAAGACATGCAAATCAGTACCTACAGTATATTCCTTCTCTCTTCTTCCATGTTCTATTTTCAAAACAGTTTAACAGCTAGAACGTGTTAATCGCCCTCCAGTTAATTTTTTTCCCTACCTAACTACACTGTGTGCACAATTATTAAACAAATGAGTATTTTGACCATATCATCATTTTATGCATATTTTCCACCTCAAGTATAAACTTGAATGCTTAGTGGATATAAGCATATCAGGTGATGTGTTTTTGTGTAATGAGGGAGGGTGTGGCCTAAGGAGATCAACACCCTATATCAAAGTGTGCATGATTATTAGGCAGCTTCCTTTCCTCAGGCAAAATAGGCCAAAAAAGAGATTTAACTGACTCAGAAAAGTCAAAAATTGTAGTCTTTCAGAGGGATTGCTAAGTTATTGGGGCATAATCACAGAACCATCAAATGATTTGTTGCAAATAGGCAACAGGGTTGAAAGAAACGTGTTGAGAAAAAAAGACGCACATTAACGGCCAAAGTTTTGAGAAGAATCAAATGTGAAGCTACCAGGAATCCATTATCCTCCAGTGCTGTCATATTCCAGAACTGCAACCTACCTGGAGTGCCCAGAAGTACAAGGTGTTCAGTGCTCAGAGACATGGCCAAGATAAGGAAGGCTGAAACCTGACAACCACTGAACAAGACACATAAGTTGAAATGGCAAGACTGAGCCAAGAAATGTCTGAAGACAGCTTTTTCAAAAGTTTTATGGACTGATGAGATGAGAGTGACTCTTGATGGACCAGATGGATGGGCCCATGGCTGAATCAGTATATCTTCAAGAACACCCCCACCAACACCGACAGGGCAAACTACTAGAGTATAAACTGAGAGCAAACCCCATTCCTTACTACCACTGATGATATTACCTAGTTTGGATAATGAAACATCTGCAAAAAAACAACCAAGCTCAGAGAGCACCAACGAGAGAGCACCAACGATCCCTCATTTCAATCCTGACCTACAAATATTCTCCTTTAAGATTAATTTTTGGGTTCATCATTCAAAAATATCCTTCAATATGTTCAAAGTTAAAATATTTTGCTTTATTCTGTATTATAAATTGAGTCTAAGTGTTCTCTTCCTTTAACTAGAATTTTTAGTTCTCTCTAGTTTTCTTTGGTGTCTAATTTTAAAATCTTATGTTATTATATTTTTTAAAAAATAAAAATATGTATTTTTGCACAGGAAGAATTATTTATAATTAATTCCAAAATCTTTTTAAAAATTTATTAGACCCTAGTCATTTTGTAGCTTTCAAAAATCAAAGTTTTAATTATTCTTTTGCTATTTATAGTATTTCCATTTTTAAAAAATAGTTCTAAAACTTATACAAGTAGTCCTCAACTCATATCCAGTCACTTAGCAATTATTCCAAGTTATAATTGAGCAGAAAAAAGGACTTAAGCCTCAGATTCCGAGTTCTGAAGGGCAGGTCCCCCTCTGCGATCATGTGACTGAACTTTGAGCATTCAGTTACATGGCAGTATTTACAGCTGTCTACAATATCCTGTGATCGTGTGACTGTGTTTTGTGATGCTTTTTCTGAAAACTAGCACTTAATTTTCAGTTTCTGGTGAAACCACACCTATAGTGAACCATTGGTTTGCTTAATGACTACAGTATTCACTTAACAACTATTCACTTACCTTCCCTACTGGTTCGCAAATGTGAGCGCGTGTATGCTCGAGCTCACTTCACTCGCGCACACCACCTCTACGCATATGCATAGCCTTCTGCACATACACACAGCCTCAAAAACGTGGATAAATGCGACATCCTTACATCTGGGTGGGAGGCGGGGCCACCCGCAGTCAGTGCTACTGGTTCACCTGATCCAGATAGAACCGGCTGAATACCACCACTGCACCCTGGTAATTCCTGGCGAGTGCCACAAAAAAGCAGCCACATGACTGACCCATTTTACAACCATTACAAGATACAATCGTAATGGACAGGCTCCATTATAGTCATACATCAAAGACTATATTTAAAACTTTTTAAACTAAGGATTGATCTGTTGATCCAAAGTTTCCTAATAGCTAAAAAGTAGTTACCGTATTTTCCGAGTATAAGACGCACCTTTTTTCCTCCCTAAAAGTGGCTGAAAATTTGGGTGCGTCTTATACTCTGAATGTAACTTTTTCAAAGCTTTTTTTCCAGCCCTAACTAAGTGCTAATGATCTTCCCAGCTCTTACTGGCTTGCAGGCTCTTTCATTGTTACTCTCTCAGAATAAGGTTTTTTAAAGTCCTAACCAGGGGATAAAATAATGTGCTGAAGCTGCTCCGAATAAGTTTTTTTCTAGCCCTAACCAGGTGCTAACGATCTTCCCAGCTCTTACTGGCTTGCAGGTTCTTTCATTGTTATTCTCTCAGAAGAAGGTTTTTTTAAGTCCTAACCAGGAGATAAAATAATGTGCTGAAGCTGCTCCAAATAAGTTTTTTTCTAGCCCTAACTAGGTGCTAACTATCTTCCCAGCTCTTACTGGCTTGCATGCTCTTTCATTGTTACTCTCTCAGAAGAAGATTTTTTAAAGTCCTAACCAGGGGATAAAATAATGTGCTGAAGCTGACCAGACTAAGGACACTAGCCAGATGAATACCTGGTAGGCAGATTGTTTTCCCCTATTTTCCTCCCCAAAAACTAAGTTGTGTCTTATACTCCGGTGCATCTTATACTCCGAAAAATACGTTAATAAGCAATTGGTGAAAATTATTAGAAAAGGAAGTTTGCAAACTTAGTGTCCTTGGAAAGATCCCCACTGTGATTTGAGCAAGATGTTAGATGTCCTGGAGCTCTAAACCCACTGGAGAACTCTACCTTCTATGTGAAGTACATATAGGTAATGTCTCTTGTCCAGAGAGGAATTATCAAAGAACTAATCTACTTGCCAGCTCCTCATTCCTCCTTAGTCATCAGATCTGGTTTTTGGAGTTGTCCTTCAGTCTGGCATTTCTTCCTGGGAAATCCCATGATCAGCCTGAAGTGGATCTGCACTCACTCTTTCTGGATAGATATAAAAATGTGAAAGTATTGGCTGGACAGCCTTTTTAATAATTAATGAGGCCAGTTCTTCAGCCTTAAAACAAAATTTAAGTCAGTTTTCCCAATTTGGTGCTCTTTGGATACTTTGGGTTACAATCACCTCCATTGGCCATTGGCCATTGGTCATTCAATCAATAAGAGCATAACCTACATATCTTGAAGACACAGATGTGGGAAACCTGCTTTTAATATAACACAGATACAAGAAATTTGCTCACTAGCATTTATAGCATTTTCTAGTGTTATCCAACCTTTATTGGGTAAAAAAACAATAATGAGGACAGCCTTCATATTACTTCAACTAAACTGGATGATGCTACAAATACATTTTAAGGCACTATGGGGGAATAACATAATCAGAGACTGGCCTTTGTTGTTGTCACTATTCAATCATTTCAATCTTCTATGACCCCAAAGACAGCATTTTGACACAACTGTCAATAACTATTTCTTTGATTTCTTATAAGGTTATGCTTGTGTTAACAGTGATAATATTTAGCCATCTTAGAAATGATCTTCATACATGTTTATGAGATGAAACATGTAATTTCTGCTAGCATTAAATTATGCTTGATTTGCAGCTTGATATCTAGTGTAGCAGTAATAAACAGAGGCTGGCTTAAGCACAGTTATATCTACAGCAGGAAAACTAATGTTTATTCTCAGAGGGAGATAGATCCACCTTCATCCTATGATAGATAAGTACCATAAGGAAAATATTTAACACAAATTCCTATAACTTCACTGAGGAAATGATTTAGCTAAACTTTAGATTTAAATATGTGGCCTTGAGGGCAACAGAAAATGTTCTGTTTGCACTTATATCTAGGGCACACCCAGACAGTAATTTAAAATGCTTTCTTCTATCCCATGAAGCAGCACAAAAGTATGTCAGCATAATTTGCTCCATCCTGATAGTCAGTCCCTATTCTGCCATATTAATGAGGCTGGCAAATAGTGCTGTTTCAACAGTTACTGCAGGGCAGGATAGGGTGAAACAACTGATGAATGTCCTGTCAGAAAGAAAATAATCCACCAATCACACTCCCTAATGTGATATGGGGCTGGTGGGGAGAAAGAGGAGTCTTGATAGACAGCTTGATAGACACTGTTCTGTGGAGTAGGGTGAAGAGCTTTCCATCTCAATGTAGAGATCAGAGGGAATGGCTTTGAGGACCCCCACCAAGACAAAAATCAGATAAAAGAGAACTGAGTCAGTGCAGCAATGTAACTCAGGTAAATGTCTCAGATAATACCTTCCCTAGTTTTGACCAAGATAAAGTGGGGCAGGATACATTCAGTCTTAAAAGATTCTATTACTATTACAATAAAAGTAGCCTACTGTCAACTGATTTATATCATTGGATTCCTAATCTGATCTATCTTGAAGGGCTGGCATTCTTATATTTTAGCCCCCATTGTCCCCATAGATCATGCACTAATCAAATCTTTGACCAGCATGAGGTGGTGTATGGTCATTAAAAAGTACATAGCACATCAGAGTAAAAATAAAAATCTAAAAATATTTATGAAAAGCCAGAAGATATAAAAGTCATATGACTTAAAAACAGAAAGTATGTATAAGAACAAGAATATAAAAGAAGAGATAGGAGCATTAGCCGGAACATCATTAAATGAGGAGCATGCTGGTGGATGCAAAATAGTAACTTTGTTACCACTGTTAGTACTTGCATTAACAGAAAAATCAATCGGGCTAGTAAAAAATTTGGATGTTAAATGAAGTGTATTACAGCAGAAACAAAGAAGCAGTACTGTCATTGTGGATGATAAAAATGACTGCAACTTTCTCCTCTTTCTCTCTAACAATAAATATGGTGGTAAATATGGGCACAACTGTGATTTCTTCATACTGTGATCATTATTTCCCGCTTCATGCAATTTCCCTTTTTTTGCACTTTTCTTTGAAATAATAGTTGTTGTTCCAGCATAACTGACAAGTATCGGGTTGTGAAAAGTTAGCACATGCCATCATAAACTGCACTTTCTCATATTTCTTCTTTGTTATTAGCAGCTATCTCCTTTCTTGTTTTTATTCTCTCCTCAGGGGTGGGTTGCCTACTTACTGATACTGGTGCGCTGTGCGTGCATCTCCCCGTTTCATGCGCACACGGGCACGCTACGCACGCACGCCCTCTCGCACGATTTTGGCGAGATTTTGCTTCCGCACATGCGCAGAAGCAAAAAAGCCAAAAAATTCTTTAAAAAAGATGGTGATGCGTGTGACTGTCCGGTGAAGATGGTACCGGAGCAGTCGCACGCAAATTGCATAATTGGCGGGTCTGTACCGGAGTTGCGCACTGGACCGCACCGGTCGGAACCCACCCCTGTCTCTCCTCCTGTGTTGAAATATACGAGCAGAAAAAACTTATATACTTATATACTCTTCTGAAACAACAGTCTCACCATTGTTTACAATAAAATATTGTACAATAAAATATTGTAAAATAATAATAATAATAATAATAATAATAATAATAATAATAATAATAATAATAATAATAATAATAATAATAATAATAATAATAATAATAATAATAATAGAGTTGGAAGGGACCTTGGAGGTCTTCTAGTCCAACTGCCTGCTTAGGCAGGAAACCCTACACCACTTCAGACAAATGGTTTTCCAACATCTTCTTTAAAACTTCCAGTGTTGGAGCATTCACAACTTCTGGAGGCAAGTTGTTCCACTGATTAATTGTTCTAACTGTCAGGAAATTTCTCCTTAGTTCTAAGTTGCTTCTCTCCTTGTTTAATTTCCACCCATTGCTTCTTGTTCTACCCTCAGGTGCTTTGGAGAATAGTATTAATATTTATCTTTATTAAACAGAGATTACATACAGAGATGCCAGAATATCCTTCCCTTGGGTGAAACATTCTGGGATATCGTTATAATTCCATTATAAGTTTGGTTAGGTTGATGGAACTTTTGTTCCAATGACAACGACAGATCATGAAGTTGGGAAGGCAAAATAAGATAGTCTCAAGTCTCTCAAACCACGTAGTGCTTGATTCTGAACAATAACCCAGACTGAAATGGTGGATCAAGCATTATTGTGACTCATATCATAATATGAATCACAAAGAAGGTTCTTGATAGAAATGGATCTCAAAAGCACAAGACTGAATTGGTTTTCACTTGCTTTCAGAGATCTAACTAAGTAATTAGAGGGGCCACAGTGGCTCATGTGATTAGGACACTGAGTCAGAAGACTATGAAAGGTTAACAGCTCAGCAGTTCTAAATCCAAGAGCATGAACAATGTGACGGAATGAGCTCCCATCAATTTGTCCCAGCTCTTGCCAACCTGATAATTCATAAACATGCAAATGCGAATAGATAAATAGGTACCACTTCGGTGGGAAAATAATAGGAATATGAAAGGAGCCCCTACTGGTGTCCCCTGAGATGTCATCAGCTAATCCTTTCAACTCAGAAATGCCTTAGTAGGTCCTTCTGACACGAATGTAATAGTAGTACTAAGTAATTTTAATTTTAATCCATTGAATTCTCTTCCTCAACTAACACTTCTCTCCAGAAGAACTAGTTGTCAGCTTCCATATTCTTAAAAGACCTGCTGACTAAGAGATTATGAAAGCCATCTCATCTGATGGAAACTAGAAGTCACCATCAGTAGTATTATACAGCACTGCATTTGGGAATCTTCATTTCCATGATATTTTCCCAAAGTCTAATTTCAGCAATAAAATAAGGAATTCTCTCTCAAGTCAATGAGAGGCTACATGGCTACCTCCATATTATTTTCATAGCAATAGTATGAAATGACTTGCCATTGCCACCTTTTTTTCCAAATTCCTGGTATTTATTTATTTATTAATAAAATTTCTATCCTGCCCAACTCCCAGGGGACTCTGGGCGGCTCACAACAAGTAAAAATACATATTCAAATAAAATAAAATAAATAAAACACAATCCATTCACACATACATACATGGGCTGATAATTGGCCCCAGGCCTGCCGGAAAAGCCAGGTTTTAACGCCTTTCCGGAAGGCCAGTAAGGTGGGGGTAATACAGATCTCGGGAGGTAGTTGATTCCAAAGAGTCGGAGCAGCTACAGAGATGGTATTCTCCCATCTAAGCCCTAATGCTGCTTAGCTATTCAATATCAGGCATAGCCAGTTGGTGCTGTCAACCAGAAGAGATACCATGAGAGATATGGTATGTAGGTATCTTTATGGGCACATGACTCTCCCTATAATCACACTGATTGGTGAAAGTATAAAGGATTTCAACTGTCTCATATTTATTCAGGTCCTTGTTGAATTGCTACTCAATTTTCCTTAGTAATATTTAAGATGCCTTTAGATCATGGATACTTCTATCTCTCAACATTTAAATATTTCTAAAGATCAGTTTTATGTCTCTGATTCAGTGGTGGGTTTCTACCGGTTCACCCCAGTTCAGGTGTACCTGTAGCGGCGGCGGTGGGAGGCTACGCCCACCTGCCCAAACGTCAGCATGGACGCTCTGTGCATGCGCAGAAGCTGTGCGCGCACATCTCTAAACCGGTAGCAAAGGTAAGTGAAGCCCATTACTGCTGTCTTATCCCTGAAGTGTTCTCCATCCTTCCCTGTCTCCATTATTTGATCCAGGATGAAAAATAAAACCAGGATAAGGAAAATAATATCTTTATTCATTCCCATCACATTGCTAAATATATGCCAAGTGCAAATACGTGATAGCTTTTAGCACAAGGATGGTTAATCCTTTATGCTTTCAGACATATATCTAAATCAGACCTTTTTATATATACATATATCTTGCATCCATACATTGATAATCCAGCCATCTTTTCTTTTGATCACCTTGTTGGTACAGTATATGAACTTGCATCTTGAAAAATCTGAACAAAATATTGCTTAGGTTTCAAAAAGAGCTAGAGAAGAGCTGGAGCTTTTCAAAATAGTTTGGCTACAGCAACTCAGACTCGTGAGAATTTAGTTAATTAATTAATAACCTTGTTTAGAGAAGAAAATCGAAACTATGAAATGGATGTTAATGATCTCATCACTGAGCCCATATTCTAAAAAAGGAAGGAAGGACAGCAGCACAACTTAATACTTAACATAATGCATAAGTAAAGAGCCATTTCTAACTTATTCCATGATCTTTATTATCAAGATATGTACATAATTTTACTCTTTAAAATCCATGCAGGTTTCAGTGCTTCTTCTCTGATCAGTGGTTATTGTTTTGATTTTGGCAATGCATTTTATTTGTATTGTAAAGAAGGTTGACAAGAATATTTTTTCAGTGGAATATTCTTTCTTTGAAGATACTTCATTTTTTTATCCCTCAGGGGGCAACATAAAATTATTTAGTAGTCCTGGCAAAGACTACCAATCATGAATGTTGATAGAATTTGCCCAAAGGTCACTGACATGCATTGGGTAACAGGAATTCAATTCTTTATGTTGTGTTTTGTGAGATTCATAACAGAGCCTAGTTTGAAAGACAGATATTAAATTTGTCTTGTCTAAATAAAACATTAAAGAAGCAACTTGCCAGCTTCACCACTATCAACCTATGACAATCATATCCAACCTGCTCCCTTCCAGCATATTGGGGATATACTCCAGATTTTCCAGCCAGCATGTTTTTGCCGATGAAAATTGGATAAAGTCCCAATATAATTGAAAGACACCTGCTTAATGAATGATGTCCTAAGACTTAAGCTCAAAGTAATAAACAACAGAAAGAGTGGTTAGAAAACTAAACATTCTTTCTATTGTTTATTACTTTGAGCTTAGTTTTCTTAGAAAACATATGTTTAAATTTATCAGAAAGCTCCGTTTCTTACATCCAAATGTGCAAAGGCTATCTAACGTTGTGAAGCAAATCTCTTTGTTTCTATCCCCTTCTATACCCTCTTATCTGCAGAGGTACATAACAGCTCTGAAAGCAGGTAATGCTGCTACAGAGCATTGAATTTTGAGGCATATATTTCCTTTATTTCATGCCCCATTCCCTTCATCAAACACAATGGCAATGATGTAAATACAAATATAAATATTTAATATTGTTTTTTGTTTAGCAGTATAGATCAATCACCATTATCTGTCTCTATTTCTACTACTCAGTACATCATATTTCTGAGATTTTAGTTCAGATAGGCTCAAACCATTCATTTAGAGGACTTCCTGATTTTGTGAAATTGATCAACCTTCTTTTCTTTGATGAAAAATTAGAAAAATAATCAATAAACAAAAGAAATGCCAATGCATTCTTGGATGGTTTGGCCCAGACAGAACCAAGATGATCCTACCGACTGTTGTGCGATGACAGTATTTTAAAACTAAATATCTGGAGTTATCTGGCTTGCAGATGAGCATTAGAAGGAGTCACGGAAATATCGGTGCCTAAAACAGATAATCCAAATGACTCCATTCACTAATTAACATGGAGGACAACTCTCTAGGATAGGGATTGACAGTCTCTGATTCTTGAGATAGTGATGAGTGTCAGTTCATCCCCAGGCAACATAGATAATGATCAGATGATGAGCTTTCTGACCTACCACCATCTGTAGCATCACAAGTTACACTGTTCCTTAGATTTTGATCCAGTGTGTTCTGCTCTCCCATCAATATATTAAAGCTCCCATGAATATATAAAAGCTCAAAAATCTATCTCACCCTATTCAAATATTTCTCTAAATTTATCACTCTAATTGTACTTTCAATCCCATGTTGCTTGGTTGAAATTTTTATTTTCTATTTAACAGTAATATTATCATCATTGCCATCATCACCACAAATATATAGATGAATAAAAGTTAAACAGCAAAAATTACAATGATGTAGCATAATAAAAACAATTTTAGAAACAAAACAATTTTAAAACTGTATGTAAAATTCTACTGGTATTAATTTACAGAATTTATATTTACCCAACCTTTGACTGAATGAGTAGTGCTGTTATTTCTATACACCTTTATTAGAGTGCTCCAACAAATACCAACTAAGCAGAAGTTAGGAAAGAGTAGAACTGAGATTCAGTTTAAATGGAATATACATAGACTTTTGCTATACTTATGCTCTAGGTTTAAGAGAAAATAAGAATTAAAACCCAATTTATTCAGATGGTTACCATTTCCTATCCCCACAAATGTGCTATCCCATGTGTGCAGACTCATAAATGTCCTATTGAATTAAATAAAGCTTACAATAGTAATATTAGTGCAGAGAGAGATAACTAGGACATCTAAGTTATAAGTAGGCTTAAGGAAATATATTTTGGCAGAACCAAAAAATAAGTCAGTAGAAGATGCCTGAATGAAAGCTTCAGACATGTCCATTGAGTATAATACTTGCATCTTCAATGTCACAGCAGTTCTGTTTTATTTGTTTAAGAGGCACAACTTTTTCATGTGGAAAAATGAAGAGTGGAAGCATTTTCTGAGTTACTGTAACTTATGCATTTTAGCAAATATTACCCAGCAGAAATGGGACCTGTTGACAAAGGAACTTCAAGTCAGTGAAAATATTTGCTGTCGCTCCATCCAAAGATCTCCAAATGGCTTGTCATTTTTTTTAAGAATTTGGTGTAGGTTGCTATGGTTCCCAGTATAAATGCTACAAAAGATTCATTACAATTATTTTTCCTATGACCATTCCTCCCAATTTTCATTCCATCTAAACATATGCCCACTTGAAATTTTATATCAAAATGTAAATCAGCATCTATATAAGGAATTCAGGCTTGAGAGTTTAAAGATGCAACATACTGCCCCCGCGGCAGCAGGGGCATTAGATTGGATTGCGCCTTTGTGATCTCTCCATGGCAGTGGATCCCAGAAAGCTCCCTGGTTTACCGAGGAGCTCCGGGAGATGAAATGCCACAAGAGACGTCTGGAGCGACGCTGGAGAGCCAGTAAAACCAAGTCCGACCGAACACTTTTAAGAACTTTTATTAAGTCTTATTTAGTGGCGATAAGGGCGGCAAAACAATCTCATTTTTCCGCTCTTATTGCATCTGCAGATTCTCGTCCAGCTGCCTTGTTTAGGGTGACTCGCGCCCTCCTTGCAAAAGGGGGGAGTGAGGAACACTTGCAAGGTAGAGCTGAGGAATACTCGCAGTTTCTGATGGATAAAGTCGCTCGGATTCGGTCGAACCTGGACTCTAGCTGGGCAGAGTCCATTGAGTTGACAGAGGCAAGTCTTGGTTTAACATTATGGGAGGAGTTTGAGCCTGTTTTTCCTGAGGACGTGGACAAGGCTGTGGGAGCTATGAGCTCTGCCACCTGTTTATTGGACCCGTGCCCCTCCTGGTTGGTCTCGGCCAGCAGAGAGGTGCCACGCGGCTGGATCCAGGCTGTTGTCAACGCTTCTTTGAGGGAGGGTTCTGTATCGTAATCGTTAAAAGTTGCGGTGGTGAGACCCCTCCTCAAGAAGCCTTCCCTGGATCCAGCGGATTTGAAGAACTTTCGTCCGGTCTACAACTTGCCTTTTATAGGTAAAGTTGTGGAGAAGGTGGTGGCCTCTCAGCTCCTTCGGTTATTGGAGGAAACTGATCATCTAGATTCCTATCAGTCGGGTTTCAGGCGTGGTTACAGCACAGAAACCGCCTTGGTCGCCCTGATGGATGATCTCTGGTGAGCCCGGGATGGGGGTAATTCCTCCGTCCTGGTGCTGCTAGACCTCTCAGCGGCCATGGTATCCTTCTGCATCGTCTCGGCGAGTTGGGAGTGGGAGGCACCGTTCTGCAGTGGTTCTCCTCATCTTGCTGACAGGATGCAGTCAGTGTTAGCAGGTGGGCAGAGGTCGTCTCCTAGGCACCTGACTTATGGGGTGCCTCAGGGTTCGATCCTCTCACCCATCCTGTTTAACATTTACATGAAACCGCTGGGGGAGATCATCCGTAGACATGGGATGAGTTTCCAACAGTACGCTGACGACACCCAGCTGTACATCACCACCCCGTCTAAATTCAGGGGTTGATGTGATGTGCCAGTGCCTGGACGACGTTAGGATCTGGATGGGGAGGAACAGACTTAGACTCAACCCCGACAAGACTGAGTGGCTCTGGATATTGCCTCCGAAGGACTATATCGACCGTCCCTCCTTGGTTCTTGAGGGAGAAAAATTAACTCCCTCAGAACAGGTTCGCAATTTGGGAGTCCTCCTAGATCCACAGCTAAAATTAGATCAACACCTTACAGCTGTGGCTAGGGGGGCTTTTGCACAGGTTTGCCTGGTGCACCAATTGCGACCATACTTGGAGAAGGAGGCTCTACTCACCGTCACTCACGCCCTTGTCACCTCTCGACTGGACTACTGCAATGCGCTCTACATGGGGCTGCCCTTGAAGTGTATTCGGAGACTTCAACTGGTGCAAAATGCAGCTGCGCGTGCTGTGGTGTGTGTTTCAAGGTACACCCACGTAACACCTATACTCCGCCAGCTGCATTGGCTGCCCATTGGTCTCCGGGTACAATTCAAGGTGCTGATCATCATCTTTAAAGCCCTACATGGCTTAGGACCAGGCTATCTCCGGGACTGCATTCCTCCCTCCGATCGGTTAGGTCCCACAGAGTGGGTCTCCTCCAGGTCCCGTCAGCCAAACAGTGCCGACTGGCGGGGCCTAGGGGGAGGGCCTTCTCTGTAGGGGCCCCTGCTCTCTGGAACCAACTTCCCCCAGAGATCCGAATTATCCCCACCTTGCTGGCCTTTCAAAAAGCCATTAAGACATGGCTCTTCCTGCAGGTGGGGGTGAGTTGAGACGATTTTATATCTGATGTCTCCCCCATGTATGTATGGTGTATATATATATATATTAACTGTTTTTAAGTGCTTTTAATCATTTATTTGGAGTTTTTTTTATAAAATGTTGTATGCCGCCCTGAGTCCTGAGGGAGTAGGGCGGCATAGAAGAGCTACCAAATAAATAAATAAATATTATTAGAAAGGACAAGTGAAAATCTTTAAGCATTCTCCTCCTTGATATTTTGTATTTAAGTACAAAATATAAGGAAAATCATTCAATGTAAATAGCTGCATTTCTTTCTAACAATGCACAGAAATTATTACCTTGCTAAAGATAAGACTTCTACATATATTAAAAGCAAGAAGATTATTCAAATAGGTGCCTTGCACAAGCATTTTATCTTTGGGAATGTAATCCAGTCTTTGAGACAATGGAATCACTGCATTAATAGCTTCAATTAACAGAATCAGCAACATACAGTTGCTGGGTGATAAGGAATGATGCTAGTTCAACGTTATCCTTTCCACAAAGCTAACTCAATAGTAAGATTGCCACCCTGTGTCCTAATAGATTGTAACACAGACAAGCAATATGAAAATTAAAATGGAGTTTTAGCTTTGAATAAAATGTGTCAGAGGAAGGACTGATAAGAGGAGAGGTAAGAAGGACTACAAGAAACTTCTTTTTGGAAAACATTTTGGGAAAGGACATAATTTTTCTGAACTGGTTAGGTGAGAGCTGCAATTGTCTTAAATTTTAAAATAATAAATTATTTTTAGGCCCAATGATTCCAATTCTATCTTAGCAGGCCAGGTAATGCATGGGCATTATTTCTGCAACTACCCAGTTATAAAGTAAGGGAAGAGAGAGGAGTTTCAGCTTTTCATTATCCAATCCCTGTATTTATTTTCATTGAGTCTCAGGAGATATTACAAGTTCTATTTTTGGGGAGTGGGGGTGGAATCCTGCTACCTTTGTTAAATTGCTGCTAATATGCAACTACAAAAAGACACAAAACTTTTTTAAGGGCAAAAAGGAAATGGCAATTAGATTGAGTTAGCTTGGACAGGCCAGACTTACATATTTCATCCTGCTTAACTATGTGATTACAAAAATAAAGGGTCAGTAAAAAGAGAAAAAAAAGAGTGGGGAATGTTAAGGAACTTGTAAAAGTATTTTATTATATGCTCCTACTTTCTCTGGCTTCTGTCCAATGACCACAGTAGGAAGCTCTTTAATTACAAGAATTAAAACCATTGCTAAGAACGCAACTGCTAATCAAACTGTAAACAATATTAATGAGTTTGGCAAAGTGCCCAGAAGGTGATTTGAACTAAATAGCAGTGGGGCATTTTCTCCTAGGAGCTGAGAATCAAACATGATACTTAACTGATCTTGAAGCCAAACAGATTTCTTTGTCAGTGAGTATTTAATTCATAAATCCTTAGCTATAAATCTCCAATTTCCTATGGGTGATGTACAAAAAAAACCACAATAAAACAGTGATGTAAAAAGCAATGCACAAATCCAAAGAAGTAAAAATGTTATTAAAAGGAAAAGTGAGAATAGTAGAAATCAACAGGAATGGAGCCAACTTTGGATGCAGGAAATAATGTTTCATAAAATTGGCCCCATGGCAGAAGAGGCTCATTTCCTGGTTCCTGTCAGAAGGTCTTTGGCAAAAGGAAGTTGCATCACATCTCTTCTGCTGAATCTGATGGGGTGGGCAGATGCAATTGAGGTGAGGTAATCCCCCAAATCACCCTACCTCATGCCATGAAGAGCTTTAAAGATCAGCAGCAGCATCTTAAATTGGACCTGTAAACAAATTGGTAATCAATGCAGTTGGAAATGTGTGAAATGTGCCACTCTGCATTTTGCACCAGAGAGGCAGTTTCTGTAAGCAGGGCAATAAAGATTAGGCTATAAAAACAACACCAGAATGTTGTAATTCCTTACAGGATTAATCCTGTAAAGTGGAAAAAAGCAAAATATTTCCTCTAACAACCGGTTCTCTGAACTGCTTAGAAAGTTAACAGCCGGTTCTAGAGAACCTGTTAGAGCCGGTAGAATACCACCTCTGCTAGAAGGGTAAGACTAAGGTGACCAGATGTCCCGCTTTTGGCGGGACAGACACGCTTTTCAAGCGTGTGTCCCGCGTCCCGCATTCTTTTCAAAAAGTCCCGCTTTTTTGAAAAGAATGCCGAAACAGTGGGACGTCTGGTCACCTCAAAAGGGGAAGCAAAAGAGAGGTACCGGAAGCAAGTCGGGCGGAATTTCAGCGAGGCGGCTGCCTGCTGGGGAGAGGGGGAAGGGGGGCTGCTCCTCCTCTCCTTCCCCCGCCCCATCCCTAGCCCCGCCCTCGGAGGCGCCGCTGCTGTTGGGATGCGGGTGGAGGGGTGAGGGACGAGGAGCCGTCGCCGCTGCCGTCGCCGGTTTGAGGTCACGAGCGGCCCCTCCGGCGGCACAAACAGCCCTTCCTCGTCCCCCTCCCCTTCCTTCCCCCCGTCGCCTCGCTGCTGCCGTTGCCCTGGGGCCGGGCGGGCGACCGGGAGACCGCGGCGCTTGGATGCCTGGAGCTCGCGACAGGTAAGCTGCCGGCTGCCTCCTTTCCCCGTCTCCCGCCTCCCGTTCGTTGCTTGCCAGCCCGGCCGAAGGGGAGGCGGGAGGCGAGGAAAGGCCTCCCGAAGGGGAGCGGGCTCCCGAAAGGCTGCCGGCTCCCGAAGGGGAGGCGGGAGGCCTTTCCTCGCCTCCCGCCTCCCCTTCGGGAGGCCTTTCCTCGCCTCCCGCCTCCCCTTCGGGAGCCGGCAGCCCTTCGGGAGCCCGCCTCCCCTTCGGGAGGCCTTTCCTCGCCTCCCGCCTCCCCTTCGGGAGCCGGCAGCCCTTCGGGAGCCCGCCTCCCCTTCGGGAGGCCTTTCCTCGCCTCCCGCCTCCCCTTCGGCCAGGCTGGCAAGCAACGAATGGGAGGCGGGAGACGGGGAAAGGAGGCAGCCGGCAGCTTACCTGTCGCGAGCTCCAGGCATCCAAGCACCCCCCCCCGCCTCCCCCCCCACCTGGACGCCGACATTTGCTGTATTTTGCCCTCTGCGCATGCGCAGCGTAAAAAAAAAAATCTGGTCACTTTAGGTAAGACCCATATACAAATGAAAAGATGGAAGAAGAAGTAAAGATGTTATCTATTAACATAAATGGATTGAACTCCCCCAAGAAAAGGAAAAAAAATCTTCACAAAACTACAAAGATTAAAATTGGATATAATTTGCCTTCAGGGAGTACATATTAAAAAAAAAAACATGGCGACTTATTGGTGTTAAGGAATTATTGTGCTGTTGAGCACATACACATACACAGAATAATAATTGTGGCTTTGGTGTTGCAGTTTGATATGAATGCTATTCAGTCAATAAACAGAATATGTTTAGTATTTACAAAATAGTTTACTTCTAGTAGTAGCAAAGTTCAATAGGAAGTCCAAGTTATACACAGTTAGTTCAGTCAATGCGAAGTTTCTTCTTGTTGCATATCTTTGTTTAACTAACAAACAAAGATTACAGCTAACAATTCAATTCTACACTATCACAGATAGTTAGTCTTTACGCAGCAACTCTTCAAGTAATTCTACACAGACACTAAGTCAATTATTCAACAGTGAAGTAGCAGAGAGATTCAGCAGTCCGGAACACACTCACCATCAAACACAGAGTCAATCACAATCACAATCACAATCACATACTGAGCATGCTCTCTTGCTTTCTTATATAGTAATCAGCCTACAATGTTCTTAAAGCAATATACACATAGCATTGATTTGTGGCTTGTTCATATATTAGCAATCCAATCGTTGGAACAGAGTTCTAACAATTGGAATACCGCAAAATCGGGAAACTATATTTGGCATTAGCACATCAAAAGAAAAGAGGGGTGGCATTATATGTTAGAGATTCATTAAAAGCTAAACAAATATATGCAGATGAAGAAGGGAGAATACTAATGGTAGAGGTGCTAATAAACCAGAAACAGATCCTTTTGATTGAAATATACACTCCAAACAATAAGCAGGAAGAGTTTTACAAAAGACTTCATAAAAAGATAACTGAAATGGACCATGAAAACATATGTACTGTGTTTCCCCGAAAATAAGACAGGGTCTTATTTTCTTTTGACCCCCCAAAAAATAAGGGCTTGGCCTTATTTTCAGGAAGGTCTTATTATTTTTGAGGTGCAGGAGGCAGCAAGTCCACTGGGCCCACCCTCTCCATCCCACCACCTGCTTGCCTGCGGTCATAATGACTCAAGTTATCCATGTACCCTGGCTTCCGCCTGCCCTTCTTGCTGGCCTTGCTGCTGGCTGGCTGCCAAACAGCTGGCTGTGCTGCTCTGGCCTCGTGGGGACTCTTTGCCCTGCTGGCAGCACTGCTTCTGGCCATCCTGCTGATGCAGGGCGAGTCATCCCAAATCTATGACCTCCAAAGTGCCCCCTGCTGCCGGTGGAGCTGTGCTGTCCGCACCGCCTTGCCCAGACAGCATGAGAGCTATTGCCCACCAGGGCCAGGGCCTGAAGAGCACCGGGCTCAGCTCGTAGTCTGGAGCCTGCAGCACCGAGTAGATCTGCAGGAGGGCACTCAGTAGCCCGAAGGTGGCAGCAAGTGAAGTGGTTTGGCTCCACCAGTGGCCGCTGGCAAAAGGCCTTGGCCGGCAGGCATCAGGGGGACACTCCAGAGGTTGTAGATCTCGGCTGACTCATCCCACACCAGGCAGGAGCAGCCCAGCAGGGTGGCCAAGAGCAGCACTGCCAGGAGGGTAAAGAGCTCTCGCGAACCTCTGTGCATGTGTTTGTGTGTGTGTGATAGATAGAGCACACCGCTGCAAGCCCTGGTATACGGTAACTCTCCGAGGTTGGATCGGATCTCTCTCTCTCTCTCTCTCTCTCTCTCTCTCTCTCTCTCTCTCACACACACACACACACACACACACACACACACACACACACACACACACACACACACACACACACAAACACTCCAAGGCAGTCACATCCACCAACCTGCTTTCCTGCTCAATTATCCAGTGCCACGTGCAGAGCAAGAAAAGTAGTCTATGCGACTATGGTAAAAAAAAAACCAGAAATTCAGACCTTCCAATTTTTTGCAAAAAAAAAAAAAAAAGAGATCTTACGAAGTTGGAAGTAATCCCACAGACTACTTTTCTTGCCCTGCACGTGGCAGTGGAGAATGGAGCAGGGAAGCAGGTTAGTGGAGGGATGTGACTGCCTTAGGAAGGGGGTTAAGGATCTCTCTCCCTCCCTCCCTCCCTCCCTCCTTCCTTCCTTCCTTCCTTCCTTCCTTCCTTCCTTCCTTCCTTCCTTCCTTCCTTCCTTCCTTCCTTCCTTCCTTCCTTCCCTCCCTCCCTCCCTCCCTCCCTCCCTCCCTCCCTCCCTCCCTCTCTCTCTCTCTCTCTCTCTCTCTCTCTCTCTCTCTCTCACACACACACACACACACACACACACACACACACACCATCCTTTCCTTCAGAACAGGGTGAGAGGCAGGAAAATCCCCCTTTCCCATTTTCAAGCCATTCGCAAAACTGCCCCATTCCAAGCCTTCAATGTTGCAATCCTGGAATATGCTGAAGGCTTGGAATGGGGTGTTTTTGCGAATGGCTTGAAAATGGGGAGGGGGGATTTTCCTGCCTCTCACCCTGTTCTGAAGCTCAGGACATATTGAGAAGAGGGTGAGAGGCAGGAAAATCCCTCCTCCCCATTTTCAACCCGTTCGCAAAAACGCCCCATTCTGAGCCTACAATGTGAATATGCAGGTGCGAAGTGACTTCATGTAAAGGAAGGCATGGAAATCCATACACCTGGGACATCAGAAGAAGCCCTGCGAGGAGATGCCACTGCCGATGTGCAGGAAATCCCCCCCCCCACCTGCAGATCATCCTTTTCAAAGAGGAGTTTCACCAGGACGAAGAGGTGGCTGGAGGCAGCGTTTGCATTGGGTTGGGCTTTCTTCATGAGGGGGACGATCTGGGAAGTGAGAGATTTAGGAAGCCTGGGCTGGCGTGAGGCAGTCTCTCCAGTGAAGCAGCTGATTTATCCCCAGGAGTGAGCATCTTGTGGGCTGGCCGGAGAGGGAGCGTCTTCAATGAACTTCGCTCTGTTTGCTGTGTCTCTGCAGGCGGCAGCGTCGGCAGCATCTCCAATCAGAGAGAAGGAGGAAGGAGCCCTGCGAGGAGACACTGCTAACTCTGCCGCCTGCAGAGACACAAACAGAAAATGATACACAAACTGATAGACAAGAAGGGGATTCTCCATTACCACAATGAAGACAAAAAGAAAATAATCCAGGAATTTTTCAGGAAACTCTACAGTCAAGAAAAAAGGGCAGAAGATACAGTAAAAGAACATTTGGAAATGGTGTGTCTACCTAAAATACCAGACACAGTGAGAGCAATGTTAAACGAAAGAATAACGACAATGGAAATAACAGAAGCAATTAAAAGACAAAAAAACAATAAACACCTGAACCAGATGGACTCCCTGCAGAACTCTATAAAAATTTACAAGATATATTAGGGCTGTCAATGCTGGAGGTCTATAATGAAGTGCTGTCAAAGGCCAAGCTCCCCAAAACATGAACAGAAGCATATACAGTGAACCCTCTTTTTTCACGGGGGTTACGTTCCAAAAAGAACCCATGATAGGCGAAATCCGTGAAGTAGTAACCTTTATTTTTTTTACAATTATTATACAATGAAATACTCCATAATGCATTCAAACCAAAGAACAAAACCTTTTTACAGGCCCAAGCATTTGTTTAACAAATAAAAGTACTGTATAAACTTTTTTTTTTACAAATAACTACTGTACTGTAAAATAATAATTTTAATCATCAATACGAACTGAAGGCTTCAAATTGCGGAGATCAGCACTGCCCCACCGCGACCCGAGTCATTGGATTAGAACGGGAGAAAATGAAAAATGATTATGAAAAAAATACAAAGTACAGTAGGACAAATAGTGACTCACGTGTATTTCACTGCTCTTGGCAAGCTGTTTTACGTACGTGTATAAACCGCAACGTTATTGACACACAGTTAGAGAAGAAGTGGAGAGACTGTTTAGCCAATCAGAATGCAGAACACAATGCACAATGCAAATCTGTGAAGCAGCGAGACCGTGAAAGGTGAACCGCGATATAGCGAGGGTTCACTGTATTACATTAATAACAAAAGAAGATACAGATCCTCAACAGATAAAAAAACTACAGATCAATATTATTAAATGTAGACTATAAAATATATGCCTCTATAATTTCAGAGAGATTAAAAAGTTTCTTAAACGAATTTATACATCCTGACCTAAATAATATGAGAATTATCTTGAACGTATTGGAATATTATGAAGCCCATTCTGAAAAACAGCTAGTGTTGATTTTCTTGGATGCGCAAAAAGCATTTGATAATATGAGCTGGGAGTTTATGAGGCTACAACGGAAAGGTATAAACTTTGGCGAAAACTTCGTAAATACGATTCAAGCAATATATTCCAAACAAACGGCAAAAGTGTTAGTAAATGGGGAGATAACAGAAAATTTTAGCATAAGTAAAGGCGCAAGGCAAGGATGTCCACTATCTCCTCTATTATTCATACTAACCCTGGAAGTCTTGCTTAAAAAGATCAGACAAGATACAGAAATAAAAGATTTGGAAATAAAAAATAAAAAAACAAAGTACAAGCATTCACAGACGAGTATTAGTATTCATTTTGGAGGAACCCCTAGAAACAAGACCCAAATTAATAAAAAGAATAGAAGAATTTGGCAAGGTGGCAGGACTAAAAATAAACAAGGAAAAGACTAAGATTTTGACAAAGAATCTTACAGATAAACAGAAAAATGAACTGACGGAAAAGATGAGCATGCAGATAACTAAAAAAGTTAAATACTTGGAAATCTGGTTAACAGCAAGATGCATAACCATCAAAGAAGACAACTACATTAAATTATTACCACAAATAAAGACAGATTTGGAAAAATGGAGAAATTTACAGTTGTCATTAGTCGGAAGGATAGCCACAACAAAAATGAATATCCTACTGAAATTGTTATTTTTATTTCAAGCAAGCCCGATAAAACTAGGGGAAAAATTCTTTGAGGACTTAAACAAATTGATTCTAAAGTTCATCTGGCAAGGCAAAAAACCAAGAATCAAACTGAAAATGCTACAAGACACCAAAAATAAGGGGAGGGGGAGTGTTGGGCTACCGGATTGGGAGCTGTACTACCAGGCCTCTGTGCTCACATGGGTAAAGGAGTGGATAAATCTGAGGAGCAAAAGAATATTGACATTAGAAGAACACGACTTACAATTGGGGTGGCATGCATTTGTATGGTACGGAAAAAGTAAAATACACAGATACTTCCAAAGGCATTATATCAGGAATGCTCTGATTTCAGTATGGGAAAAAATCAAACAGAATCATTATATGAAAATACCGGTCTGGCTATCCACGATGGAAGCGCTAATACATCCTAATGTAAGTCCCCTTGTTTTAAACAAACAAGGGGACTTAAAATCAAAACAGGAACTAAAAAATCAAGGAATTGATCTGGACTAGTGGCCACATATGCAAATACAAACGAGACACAAGAAAGATACAGAAATATATGGATTTTACAAGGAACCCCTAGAATTAGATCAGATATTTCTAGGAACAGAGGCTAAATTAATAAAGAAAATTTATAATTACTTATTGAACTTTAAAATGGAAGAAGAACATGTAAAAGAAACTATGATAGTATAGGCCAAAAAATTTGGAAATAATAAAGAATTAGACAATTGGCAAAAACTTTGGGAAAGAAATTACAAACCAATGATGTCAACAACATAAAGAAAACCTTTATAAAATGTTCTACAGATGGCATTTGCCACCAGCAAGAATGGCAAAGATGTTCCAAAACATATAGCCAGAGTGCTGGAAATGTAAACAGATACCAGGGTCCTATTACCACATGTGGTGGACTTGTCCAATGGCAAAAAAATATTGGTTTAAGATAAAAAGGTGGTTAGAAGAAATGATAGCACAACCAATAGATTTAAAACCAGAACTGTTCTTTTTTTTTTTTTCTCAAAAAAGTTTTATTAGTACAAACTTACATAAGTGGTAACAAAATATTAAATCCAAAGTACAAACATTTTTGTTTCCCCCCCCCCAGACCCACCCCCTTCCCTCCCCACCTCCCCCCCCCGGACTTCCCAGAGATAATACAGGGCATAATAATAAGTTTAAATTGTTAATAAAAAGAAAAAGGAAAAAGGAAAAAAAGAACACTATTTTTAAAAAAGCTTCAACTCCAAACTATACAGTACTAATATATCGCATTTGTATACAATAGTAAAGATACAAAAAAGAGAGAGAAAAAAAAGAAAGAGAATAAAAAAAAAGAAAGAAAGAAAGAGAAAACTCTTTAACACTACAAACAAACAAACCTCCTACCTCCTCCCTTCAGTCCTCTATCTTATACAAGGTAAATGTTACATAAGTAATAACTAAATATAAAATACACAAATCTTAAACTAATATTATTGACATTAGAAATAACCTCTAAGATAAAACTTAACTAAATGTTACATAAGTAATCATCAAATATTAAATTTCATCATTAACTTCAATAAACAAAAAAAGAAAATAAAAGAAGAATAAACAATAAACAAATCTTCAACAAACTATATATATCTAATATTATCAACATTAAAAATAACCTCAAAATTATATAAAACTTAACTAAATATTGCATAAGTAATCATTAGATAGGGAAAAGATAAAATACAATCATATTAGTCTCTATCCATCCAATATATTTCAACATCACATCGTTTTGTATCTTGATAGTTCATCTTTTAATAGTTCAATAAATTCAAATTTGTCAAGTCGTCTCCCGTCTGCTCCCAAACCTCCATCTCCTTTTCCCCAGCTATCTGATTCAGGCACTCCTTTTGGATTTTTGAGTCTATTTCTTTTTGATCCATCGAAGGTGGCTTCCCCTCCTCCTCCTCTTTTATTTTCATAGACCCTTCTTCTGGAATCTTGGATATATCAGCCTTTAGAACATTGACATAAAATTCAGTAGCTTTTTTTATCGTGTTGAGCCAGTATCTTTTTCCAGAAAATTTCACTGCTACTCCAACTGGTGCTTCCCATTTATATTGTAAATTTAATCTCTTAAATTCATCAATCAAAAAAGTATAGCTTTTCCTGGCTTTAAGCATTTTAGAGGGGATTTCTTTCCAAATCTTTAGTTCCTGACCATTCACCATAAGATTATTGTTAAACGTTGCTTGTATAATTCTGTTCCGTAAAGCTCTTGTGGTAAAATATATGACAATATCCCTTGGTAGATGCTTTTGTTTGGCGTACCACGAGTTGATTCTGTATGTTTTGTCGATTTGTGTAGCCAATTCCGCTTTAGAAATTCCAGACACCTGATCCAATATGTCAACCATCCTGCCTTTTAAATTTTCATATAATCCTTCTTTCAAACCTCTAATCCTTATAGCAACTTCCATAGATCTGAACTGAGTCATTAAGACCTCTTTTTCAAAATTTGCAATGTCGTTTTGGATTTTATCTATGTAATTCACCGAAGTTGCCAAAGCTTGTTTATTTGTTTCAATACGTTCTGCCAAAACTTCAATATTTGTTGCTAAGCCTTTGCAAACCTCTAACACATCAAATCTTAGTTGTTGATTCATATTCTTCAAAGCAGCCTGCATCTTATGGTCTATCTCACTTATTTTCTGGTTAAATTCCAAAGTAAGTTCATGTTTCATAATCTTTAAATTATTTAATAAATTTTCAGGTGTCAAAAGCTGTGGAGGTGTTAGCTCAGTGTTAAGTTGCATTTTAGAAATATATCCAGATGAATAGTCATTTCTTTTAGTCAAAACAGTCTTTCCAAACTTTGAAGCCATTGGTGTTTCAAAAGAGTACAAAAAAGAAAGAAAGCCAGTTGCCTGATTAAAGTTCTTTCCAGTTTAAAAATCAGATAGTCTTTTATTATTGAAAATATTTCTATTATAACTTTAATCCAGAGTTAGGAGACAGAGAAAGAAAAAACCATTTTTCCAAGTTAAAAGTTTCCATAAGAGAGAGAGAAAGAAAAAAAAAAAAGCCTCTGGGGAAACGAAAGTCACTTTCACTTCTCAATCGCCATATTGTTACTCTGTTTCCTTTGTTCCCTTGCCGAAGTGAAAGCTTACCCAGGAGTTGAAAAAAAAAGGAAAAAAAGAGGTTTCAGTACTTGCCCATCTCACGCCTGTTTCTCTCTGTCTGCTTCTATAGTTTAAATGTAGTTATAAATCCCATTTTTGAAGCAGCGGCTGGTCACTCCATCTAGCTCTGCAGAGGCAGAGGTTTCCGGATCTTCGGAGCTGGAGACAGGCTGCATGGGGAGCTCTCCCTTCGCGCCCTGCCAGATGGCTCCTAAGGCGCTGGGGGGGCTCTACCCCTCCTGTCAGGCTCTCATCTCTCCCCTTTGCCCGGGGAAGAGATTTTAAAGCCGCCAGACAGCTGTTCTGGCGGCTTTTAACAAAGATCGGAAAGGCATCCAACGAGGGATGTCTGCGATGAAGCGCTCCAAAACCGGAAGTCCAAAACCAGAACTGTTCTTATTGGGTATACTGCCAGGGAAATACAACAAAAGAGGCATATATTTAATATTACATGTAATAACAGCAGCGAGAATTATCTATGCACAAAACTGGAAAAGCGAAAGTATACCTATAGATGAAAATGTAATAAAGAAAATACTAACTGCACCAAAATGGACAGGTTAATGATGAGAATTAAGGATAAAGAGAAAACAGAGTATTATTTAACCTGGGACTTATTTTATAAATGGCTAGAAAACAGAAGCAGAAGTTAATGTGTGGGGCATAGCATTACAAGCAATAGTATTATTACTATTATTATAATTGGATTACATTTGATTACAGATTAAATTGTATAGAACGACCAGAAGTGAAGATCATATTGTATATACAATGAGAATAATGGCTATAATTAAGGTGTATAATATTACATGTATTCAAATGAGATTTGATACGGACAGTACACTATCGTTGCAGAAATGGAAATATGATGTATAACAAAAGAAAATGTATAATAAAAATAATATTTTTAAAAAGCATTGCTTAGGTCATTGGGAAAAGGTATATAATTGGGTATCATCAGCATTCTGGTGATATCTTACCCCTTGTTGATGGAAGAGCTCACCCAGCAACTTCAAGTAGATGTTGAATATGAGTGGAGCACCAAACCCTGTGGCATCCCATACAATAAGGACTTGCTCTTCTCCCGAATCACCACTGACTGGAATCAACTCTGAAGAAAGGAGGTGAACCAGTACAATGCAGTGCTAAATCCTCCCTATCCCCAGAACCATTCCAAAAGGATATCATGGTTGATAGTGTGAAAAACCACTGAGATGTCAAACAGAGCAAAGATGGATGCACAATTTCTATCCCACCCTCATCAAAGATGATCCAAAAGCACAACCAATGCTGTTTCTATTCCACACTGGGACTGAATCCTAATTGAAAGGGATCCAGATAATCTGCTTCATCCAGGGTTCTCTGAAGGTATTGCACAACTATCTTCACCATCACATTCTCCAAAAGGAGAGGTTGGATTGTCCAATATAATGAAGTCCAATGCTGGTTTCTTGAGGAAGTGAAGGAACATCCCCCACCTTCACTCAAGGAAGAATTGAGTATAACCCATTAATACAACTCATTTAATAAGCCAGTGGGGACAAGGATCTAAAGAGAAATGGCTGAGTTCACAGCCCTGCGGATATGGTGATTATTCCTTCCTTCTGATTATGCCTTAATAATTATTGCAGCAATGAATAGAAAAAAAATAGAGGGACTGATTTCTTGACATACATCTCTTTTATTTATTGGACCAATGGAGCAGAGAGAAATGAAACCCTGCATTCTGATTTTAACACATGCTGACATGTAGAATATTTGACTGGAAACCACTTGGGACAACAAAATCTTGTTCCTTGTGTTTACATGAATCTCCTCCAACCTGGTGCCTTCCAGATGTTGCTGGGCTACAACTTTCATATCTCAAGCCAGAAAAAGCTATTTTTTCCAGGGATGATTAGAAACAGTTTCCTAACATCTGTGAGTAGATTGGATTTACCTGTTCTTGGAGAAAGCTCATGCCATGGGAAATGTGCATTTGTGAATTTAGTGCCTTTACTATATTGGTCACATGGAATCTTATAAAAGAGCTTAGGGCAAAGAAGACACAAATATCACTGAGGGACATGAAAACTGTCAAATTAATTCAAAGTGCAACACTTTGTATTCAATCCTAACAGGTTTTCATGTCCTTCTGAAATATTTATGTGTTCTTTGCCCTTAGCTTCTTTATTGGATTCACATAACTAAGAAAGATAAAAATGCAAAACATTCTTTGTTGAGAATCATGATCAAACGTCCAGCTATCCCAACAGGCCATTCCTAATAGTAACTGGTTACATGCCACTAATTAATTCACAAGAAATGCCTGTCTCCATTTAGCCACACTGTCTGTTCATCGACATTACTCAGTCTTTAAAACTCCTATTCCACTATTAGCTGTTACATATTGTGGCTAAAACAAATTGTTAGATATAGACTACACAAATCTGCCCAAATTCTTTCAAAGCCATCTGTGCATGTGACAATGAGAGCTGAAACTTTATTGTCAGTTGCCTGAAGCAGTGCCTATTTTATTTTCTCCTTTATCCACTGAGGATCGATTTCACTGGATGACCCCAATATTTGTGTTTTAAGAAAGGGTGTCTTTGGGGAGGGGCAGGAGTTAGAGTGAGAAGATTGCCACATGAGACACTGCAGTGAAGATGTATGTAATAACATTATAATACCTGCTTCTTTAGCAGGCATTGTTTCCTTTTTATCATTCTGATAGCAAAGAACACAACTTTTTGACTGCTGTGCTTCACCATCTCTCTTCTTCACTTGAGTCTTTATGGCAACATATCTTTTCAATTTCTCTTTCAAGTCTCTTCCCAAATGAATACAACCACTTCTCAGCCATATATGCTCGGCTTACTTGATCCTAGCTTGGCTTTCTTGCTTTCTCTTTCTAAAGCTGCCTTTTCAGATCTTGCAGTTGGAAGACTGGTCGTTTTAGACAATTGATCAATTTAGCAGCAGCTGTCTGGGCAGGACTTCAAGGCCTATCTAGGGTTCCCAAATGGAACATAGTTGCTTGTCACATTTTAAACTAGGCAGAATTGTCCCTTCTGCAAGATCTGTAAGAATTAGAAGACCAAATTACTCTATATATAAAAAATGTATTGTGCAGCTGTCTTTCTTTGTTTAGGAAAAATTGCCCAATCATCCTGCATAAGCGTTAGTATTCTTTCCAACCCAAAGGAAAGACATTATGTAAAAAAAACCTCAAGACCATGTCTATCTGTCCTTTAGCAGAATAATTTTCCAAAAACTTAACAGAATGGGACCAAATTTTCTGTGGAAGGAGGAAAAAAGCAGCAAAAAGAAAGATGTCAGTTTGAAAATGGGCCTGATCATGACAAGGGCTGGAGTGGGGTGGGCGGGAGAAATACTGTGCATCTCTATGAGAGAGGCAGTTGGCTAACAGTCATCTACTTCAGTCTAAAGTCTTTCTTTCTTCCTGGTTATTGACCCAGAACAGATCATCTGCAGCTCACACTGTGCTTTCCAATAAACACAAACAGATGCAACGCTAAGAGAAAGCAGAAATCCTTACACATAGATACAATATGTTATTTCATTATCAGAAAATACTAGAGACACTTCTTATGGCCACTACTGTTAATAAAACTGGAATTTCAGAACTTTCCATAATTCTTTTTAACCGGACTTCTGGTTTGGATAGCGCCATCGCGGACGCTCCTTTGTTGGGCGCCTTTCCGATTCCTGTAAAAAGCCGCCAGAACAGCTGTCTGGCGGCTTTGATATCTCTTCCCCGGGCAAAGGGGAGAGATGAGAGCTTGACAGGTGGGGTAGAGCCCCCCCAGTGCCCTAGGAGCCATCTAGGGGCGCGAAGGGAGGGCTCCCTATGCAGCCTGTCTCCTGCTCCGGGAATCAGGAAACCTCCGCTTTTGCAGAGCAAGATGCCGTGACCACCGCTGCTTCCAGAATGGGATTTACAATTATTTTTTGACTTTAAAAAGCATAATTCTTTTTAACCAAATGGAATGTTTGAAATAAATTATATAAAGGGAAACAGAATGTGTCTCAATCAACAGGAAAGAACTTGAATAGAATGGCATCAAAATCTGGGTGCAGGTAGAAGCCAGACAAAGAAAATGGAGTTTCTGACAGAATCAGATCTGGCCAAGGGGTGCAAAGGTAAAAAAATGTCTCAGTACATCCATATGGAACAGGCAGTTCAGCCGTAGCTTGGAATGTTGTTGACTGCTCCATTTAACTACATTCTTTCCCATCTTTTGTCCTATTTGCAGGAAAGGGGCATTGGTCCTACCTGATATGCCTCTTCTCATCAGGAGGAGACATCCTTCAGAATGGGTTGTCCTCGTCCAGTCAGAATTGAGGACTGAGTCTGCTTTTTTCTGTCTGTGCTGGATCTGCCCTCTCCAGCCCAGATTGACAAAAACAAAGTTTTGCAGACCCGCTGTGGCAATGGTTCAGACGCTTGAGGTCTAGAATTGCCCTCCTTTCCCCCGAGGTTTTGGGGACCACAAAAAGAATGGAATAGTGCCCCTGACCCTGCTGGTTCAAAGGGACCTGCTAGATGGCACGAATGTCCGGCAGGTACTGGACTGCCTCATCCATCAGGGCTTTCTTGGAAGGCACCCTGAATGTGGGACATTTGACAAAAAACCTCAGGGGAAGGGAAAGAAATTCTAGCCTTAGGCCCATGGAAACGGTCTCAAGGACCCACCTGTTGTGAGTGGTCTGTTCCCAGGCATGGGCAAAGAGGGCAAGGTGGCCCCCAATGGGGGGATTCGCTATGTCCCTAATGGGAGCTGCAGAAGGGGCAGCCTCCACCCCCCCCTGAATGACCTCTTGAATTGCCTCCCCCTCCTGGATCGGTCAGGTGACTGGCGCTGCCGAGATCTGGATTGACCTGGGACCCGGGGAAAGCTGAAGCCCTGGTCAGCGGTCTGGTCTGAAAGGGCCATTGGGAGTAGGGGGTCTGTCTGGAATAGCCCCTCCTGGAGAGCGAGGGCAGAACTTTTCATTTGTCCCTGGTCTCAACAACTATTGGTTCCAGGGAGGACCCAAACAGAGACTGTCCATGGTATGGTGCCAAGGCCAGGCACCATTTGTGTCAGCAGTCCACTGACCACTGTCAGAGCCAGTCCATGTGCCTGGCTGCAATCGCTGACCCCATCGCTTGGCCGCAAAATGAGCTGTGTGAAAGGAGGCATCAGCCACAAACTGGGATGAAGCAAACACTTTGTTTAGGTCCTGTTAGGCCCTTAAATTTGAAGTGGGGATTTGTTTCTGGATAAACTGAAGCCACAGGAGCAATAAGTGGGCAAAGAAAGAGCCAGATGATGAGGCCTTTATTGCCCATGCTGTTGCTTGATGGGCCCTAACTAGAGCTTGCTCAGTTCGCTTGTCCTCAGCCCGCAGGACCTCCTCTGCTTCTCCTGGTAAGTTAGAGGAGATGTGAAGTGCCAGCACTGGTGCATCAACGGTCAGCACATCTAGGAGCAAAGAGAGTTCTGGTGCAATGTTAAAATACTTGTGCTCCAAGGCATTGGCCTGAGGACCTGAAGCCAGGGCCTTCCATTGTCTTTTGACATTGTCTATGAAGAGGGGAGGCGCAAGAGCAAAATACACTTCGTGAACGACTTCTGCGAACAGTGGGACTGTATGAAAGAGCTGAATGCAGATTCCGCACAGCAGTATGCTGTGCCTGTGGAAAACAAGGGCACATTGCCACAGTTTGCAGAGGTCATCATCAGCGGGAAATGAAACCTGCAATGCAGCAGCACAAGGGGAAATGGCCCCCAGGACAGAACAGAGTTGAACACTGCTTGGGAAGGTGTAGCATCCAACACACAGAGGCCCAATGCCCTGTCAAAGAAAAACTAAGACTCCAACTAAAACTGCAAGGGGTCCCATGCTCCATGGAGCTAGATACTGGATTGACCCTGTCCATTATCTCCTCCATGACTTTTGACCACATTTGGAAGCATAGCCCATGGCGGGTCCCACTGAAATAATCGAGCTTAGTGCTAATGAACTTCCAGAGTCGCCATGTTCCCGTAAGGGGTGAGGCTATCATTGGAGTAGAATTCAGAGACATATAGCCGATCCACATAGCCAATCTAGCAGTGGTATGCCAACAATATGCCTGACATATTCAGCACTGAGCTGGGACAATACAAAGGGGCACCTATTTCACTCAACCTCCATCCAGCAGTAACTCCAATCCGATTAAAACTGTACAGGGTTCCCTTTGCATTGAAGCCTAAAATTGATGTAGAACTAGACAAGCTGGTACAGCAGGGAGTGCTTCGACCTGTGGACTCTAGCCGGTGGGAAACTCCCTTAGTGACCCCAGTTAAGCCTAACAGGGATATTCACATCTGTGCAGACTACAAGTGCACCATAAACATGGCACTACAGCAGCATGCTTACCCTGTACTAGTGGTAAGCCACATCTTCGCCTTCCTCCAAGGAGACCGAATTGCTAAGCTAGACCTCACCCAGGCCTACTAGCAACTACCAGTAGATGACACTACCACAGAAACACAAACAATAGTCACACACAGAGGTGTATTCTGAGTGCGCCGCTTGCAGTTTGGGGTAAGTGTAGCACCAGGGTTGTTCCAAAGTATTATGGAACGAACACTGAAGAACATTCCTGGCATCTGCCCATACTTTGATGACATCCTGATCATGAGGGAAAGTGGCAGTCCTGGCGGAATGTCTCCGCACAGTACTCCAACATTTCCGCAAAGCAGGCCTAAAACTGAAGAAGGAAAACTGCCAGATCGGCGTGGCATCCACAAAACTCCTGGGTTTCTGCATCGATGCTGCTGGAATCCACCCATCTGAAGCAAAGCTAAAGGCAAGTCAGCAAGCCCCCACACCAAAATCCAAGGGAGAGCTTCAAGCATTCCTGGGCTTGCTCAATTTTTACCACTCCTCCTTACCGCATAAGGCTGCCCTGGCAGAACTACACTGCCAGTGGACAAAAAAGCACCCTGGGTCTGGTTGAGCACTCAAGACAAAGTGTTCAAGGCAGTAAAATCATTGCTATCCTTGGAGTCCATCCTAGCTCATTTCAACAAAACCCTACCAGTAACACTAGCCTGTGATGCTTCTCCATATGGCATTGGGGCAGTATTAAGCCACAGGATGCCAGATGGTAGAGAGGTCCCCATCACATACTATTCGAGAATGTTATCGGCTGAAAGGAACTATGCCCAGATAGATAAGGAAGCCCTCGCCAAAGTGGCTGGCATTAAGAAGTTCCATGACTTCTTATATGGATGAACCTTCGCCATCTTTACAAACCACAAACCTCTGCTTGGTCTTTTCACAGCTGACAAACAGACACCACAGATCTTGTTGCCATGAATGTTACAATGGTCCATTTTCATGGCTGCATACTCGTACCGGCTAGTTCACAAGCTGGGCAATGAAATGGGCCATGCCTATGCTCTCAACCGACTGCCTCTACCACAAACTGTGCCAGATCTGGCCCCAGTTTGTCATATTCTGGTGATCCAGGACCTGCCTGAAGCACCCCTAAATGCAGGGTACGTGGCAGCTGAAACCACCACAGACAGAATGCTTAGCCTGATTCTCAACTGGGTGTT
This sequence comes from Diadophis punctatus similis, assembly GCA_023053685.1. Taxonomy (NCBI): domain Eukaryota; kingdom Metazoa; phylum Chordata; class Lepidosauria; order Squamata; family Dipsadidae; genus Diadophis; species Diadophis punctatus. The sequence continues at coordinate 15,137,840 of JALIGW010000009.1, read as the reverse complement.
AAGAGGATGGCCAGTGGCCTGGCCGGGCCCTGAGTTCCAGCACTATGCATCTCGGAAAAATGAACTGTCGGCCCACAAGGTATGTGTACTGTGGGGCAGCAGGGTCATCATTCCACCCAGTCTTTGCTCCAAGGTGCTGGATTCCCTACAGAAGGGGCACCCAGGAATTGTTCAGATGAAGGCTCTAGCCAGGAGCTACTGGTGGTGGCCAGGCCTGGACAAAGACATTGAGAATCAAGTAAGGAGTTGCCAGGCCTGCCAAAAAACCCAACCGGAGATGCCACAAGCACCAGTGCACTGCTGGGAGACCACGCACGCCCCATGATCTCGTGTGCACATTGACTTTGTGGGCCTTTTCCAAAGGAAGATGTTCCTGATAGTAATGGACAGTTATTCCAAGTGGTTGTCTCAGCGATGACAATGACCAGAGTCATCAGAGAGTTGCAGTAGCTTTTCACCACATGTGGTCTGCCAGATGTGATCATGTCCGACAACGGGGCACAATTCACGGCAGAAGAGTTTCAATCTTTCCTCAACACCAACATGATTCGGCACATAATTTATTTATTTTATTTATTATTGGTTCTTCTATGCCACCCTACTCCCAAGGGACTCTGCTCCATTCCACCTCACAACCAAGGGTCAGCTCGAATGAATGGTTAGGACCACAAAGGAGGCACTCAAGCATATGATGACTGGGGACTGGAATCACCACCTGGTGAACTTCCTCCTGTGCCAATACACAACTCCATGTACAACAACAGGTCCAGCCCAGAGGAGCTGAGGTGGGGCCGTCAGCTCACCACTAAGCTTGACCGACTTCACCCAGACAGAGTAGTGGCAGAGACAGCTCAGCCAAACCCCCACAGGAACTTATAGCTGGGTGAATTGGTCTGGGACAGGAACTATGGGAGTGGGGCACCTTGGGTGGCAGCGAGGTTAACTAAGGTAACGGAGCCCTTGTCTTACAAGGTTATTCTGGGGAATGATCATACAGTCAGATGCCACATTGATAAGTTATGGCATCAGCAGGCCGGGCCAGTCCAGGGTGAGAATCCTGAGGTGTTATCAGACCCACTAGGGAACTGTTTTCCTCCAAGTTTGCCTACACCACCCATGGCCACCTCTGGAGAAACAGAGGTACCAGGGGCCATAGAGCCACCGCCACTCATGGGTGACCAAAATGGCCACCAAGACTCTATTCAATTGTGTGATTCTAGAATCTTGCTGGGTAGCATGTCAGCTCCCATTTTGTTTTTAGTTACAATGATTTTTTTAAAATAAATCTGGTGGGATGTATAGCCTACTGAGCATCAATAAAGATTCACCATTAGGGACACAAAGAGGCATATATGATGTGACTTAATAAGTCAGCTGTTTCTGAATTAAGATTCAGAATGTAGTGAAGCCTGAGTACCACTATCATAATTGGTACATTTATGGTTTGCACATTAGTTTAGATTGCTTTAACCTCTTTCACTGGATGGGTTTTCCAGACTGAAGATCCATAATCCCTCCAGGGAGATAATTCTAGAGTAGCCAGGAAGCAGATGATACAGAAGCATCTTCTCTATAATGTATTTTGCTTTTGTTTACACAGGTATATTTGGGTGATAATCAGGGCTCACAAACACTATCTGGAAGAGTCTTACTTCTTCCAGCTCCGCATAGTTGCACCAACCTTAATCATGCTAGAATGGGTTCTGGTTTTGTGCTGAAATATTGACTATTGAGGAAAGTGAATAGAAAACTTTGACTGGCTGTAGCTTTCTGTACAGTTGGGCCTTCATTCACTGGGTAAGCATCTAAAGAGCCAAGGTGGCAGAGTGGTTAGAGTGCAGTACTGCAGGCTACTTCAGCTGACTGCTAGCTGCAGTTGGGCAGTTCAAATCTCACCCGCTCAAGGTTGACTCAGCCTTCCATCCTTCTGAGGTGGGTAAAATAAGGACCCAGTTTGTTGGGGTTAATATGCTGACTCTGTAAACTGCTTAGAGACGGCTGTAAAAGCACTATGAAGCAGTATACAGGTCTAAGTGCTATTGCTATTGCTATTGCTAATCCATGCTTAATACTAAGCCATACTCTCACTGACATGATTAATATTATACTGTAGGTATAATAATAAATGGATCAGAATAGCCACTTGCATTTTTATTCTCTTCTTGGATCACAATTATCTGTAAATGCATCTCTAGTGCTAGCACCTTTACATCACCACATGAACACTTTAACTCAAGATAATAAGAATTGAATCTGGGACCATTTATATTCAAAGCATTTGTGCTGCCTCTAAACTACAGCCATTCTGGCAATGGTAATTCCAGAGAGATTCTAAGTGAATGTATGCCTCTCACAAATCTGAATAGAATGTTGAAGGGGAAAATTTTATGATCTGCTTTTGCCCAGCCAGGTGATTAGTAGTAGCAAACCAACAGGTAAAAAAATTATAAATAATGAATATTTATAGAAATGTAAAATTCAGTTTCATCACAAAATTTGGATTAACTTGGTGCAGAATTTTTAAACACTTGTTTCCTCAATTAAAAGAAAGTTAAGAAGTGTCTACGTTCCATACAATATCTAGCCAGTACTAGCAGAGGAGCATCCATAGGGGGGAAAACAAAACAAGATGGTGTCCAGAACTATGCATCCTAAGCCTGCTGCTTTTTAAGATCATAGTTGCTGATGCCACCTTTACATTTTTGATACCTCTTCCCCTAAGCACCCCTGCCCTGGTAATATATGAATGATAAGGAAACATATTGCAAACCCACTAAAAGAACTCATAGTCATGAAACCTAAAAAAAATGTTCTGAAAGATAGAAGTAGTATCATCACTACCTCTCACCTCACAGCATGGAGATTTTTTTTTAGATAAGTGCTTCTAGTGACAGCACATCATGGGTTTTGTAGTTTTAACATTATGTAAACATCAGTTGTGTCTTGGTAAGAAGATGCCCTATGAGATATAGCAAAAAGTCACAGAGGCAAGTTACAAAAATCTAAGAATTGCTCTAGTATAGATATTCTTTGGTGCAAACCAGGCAATCTATTGGGACTGTGGAAAAGAATATGCAGGCAGTAGAGCAGAAAAAAAGATATCTGAATCAGCTCTAAGTAGAATGACTACTCCAGCACTTTTCCCATTTATTGTCTACAATTAAGTGGCACTGCCCTAAAGAAATAGTAAATGTCAGTACCTACTCCAGTAAGGGTTTATTTGAGGTTGAATCAATGTTTTTTGGTACATCCACTAGATTGACATTGACATTAAAGCATTAAAATCTCATTAGATCAATTGGCTTGATCTTGCATTTGCATATAACTGTTATTACAATATGTAAGATTTGGCAGAGAATTCAATAATGTGCAGTTTTCCTAAAATGTCTACTTTCTATTCAGTCAAATGTGGTTTATTTAAAGCAGAGCATATTCAACCTGAAATATTAGTATTAGTTAAAGAATTGGGTATGTCTAGTCTAATAAAAAGGGGAAATAGGTGTGATATGATAGCACTGTTCCAATATTTGAGGGGCTCCTACAAAGAAAAAGGAGTCAAACTATTTTCCAAAGCACCAAAAGGCAAGACAAGAAACAACTATTGGAACCTAAGAAGCAACCTAGAAGTAAGGAGAAATTTCTTAATGGTGGGGACAATCAACCAATGGAATAGCTTTCCTTCAGAAGTTGTGGATGATCCATCACTTTGAAAGGATGATCACCCTTTCAAAAAGAGATTAGATAATCATTTATCTGAAATGGTATAGGATCTCCTGCTTGAGCAGTGGGTTGGACTTGAAGACTTCCGATGTCCCTTCCAACTCTATTATTCTATGTTCGATATGTTCTATGAGTTAGTATTCAGATACCACAAAATCTTAATATTCCATCATTTTTTTTCTTTTCATAATTTGGGGATCAAACCAATACTTTTAAAAGTAGTGGCTCTCTGTTTTATAAAAGGTAACAATAAAATTTAAGAAAATTTGAACAATATGGAGAGAAAATAATTGACTAATGTACTATTTCCTAAGTATATATTACAAAGAAACTAAAAACACACTTCATTGGGGAAACCATGTTACTCTTTGCATTAACAGAGTCCCCTAATGCCTTAAAGCGTATCCTGTGGTTCACCAAAGCTTAAATAATAATAAACTATTTGTTTTTAGATTCCACATGACTGAATTATGTGTCTTGAAGAATTATTCTAAGAGAAAGAGGAATAAAATTCATCTAATTATAATGCATAACATTTGTGTAGCATGCATTAACTGTTCGGTATGTATCTTATTTTAGAGATCCTAACAATAATCCAATAAGGCAAGTCAGTGGGTTATATATTAACAGCAAGTTCACATGCTGAATTATGATAACTGTGTAGTATAAAAACAGGATGCTGAGATAAAAGAGGAAAGTATTTACACAAAATGAAATAACAGAAGGGATACCGTATTTTTCAGAGTATAAGACGCACCTTTTTACCCTCAAAAAGAGGGTGAAAATTTGGGTGTGTCTTATACACCGAATGCAGCCCCACCCAGCCACCCCCACCCTTTGGCCTCTGCCTGCCAGCAATTTACCTCTTTGCAGCAAACAGGGCAAAGCACAAGAAGAGCACAAGAAGAGATAAACTGCCTCCCGATCTACAGCTGACAGGCTTGCAAGCCACTGGTAAAATGAAACTAACTACAGTGGCTGTAATGTGACAAATTGCTGGGAGATAAACTGCTGCCAATATTAGGCTGCTGAAATCAAATGGAGGAAAGCTATAGTTGCTATGGCTCAGAGATAGAGCTCTTACCTCACAATCAGGAGGTTGTGAGTTCTATCCTAGGTAGAGGCAGATTCTGTTAATATGTTATTTTGTTAAATGTTTGTAGAGTGTTCAAATTATTAGACTTATTTTTTAAAGACTGCTTTATTATTGTTCTAGACAACAAAATGAAGAAGCTTTTTAAAATAAATGCTTGCTCTGAAGAGGCCCAGTGCTATTGTATCTTCTTTTAAATAGCAGAGAATACTTCCAGAAAGCCACATCAATTTTAAAGATCTGTAAAAGTATAATCTGAAATGTCCTGTTTTAGTATTAAGTATTAGTATTAAGTATTAGTATTAAAAGAAGGCAGCTGAGAAACCCTGACTAGTCATGTTTGGAGTAGATCTATTTAAATAATTGGGAGGAGTTAGTGTGATTACATTTAAGAAAACTTTCTGGGATTAATATACTGCCATAAATGTACATTTCTCCAATTCTTTGCCATTTCTATGGGTCAGGCACACATGCACAGAAATACACAGCAAACAGTGTATATCATCTGTACTGTTTGCTGTTTGGCAAATTGCTGGGAGGCAGAGGCCTTTTTTCCTTGTTTTCCTCCCCCAAAACTAAGGTGTGTCTTATACTCCGGTGCGTCTTATACTCCGAAAAATACGGTAAATTGTTCAATTATCTTTTTAAAAATTGTCCAAAAAGGAATGATGCTTTGGTTTCAGCATTGAGAACTATATCTAGCTAAATGAATTAATACATGAAAGCTGCTTTGCCAACATCATTCTATTTTACTGCACAATCAACATCCCAATACCTCAAAACTCCCAACAAGGTGACACAATCTCCCCATGGCAAGCCTTGAAGACATTTTTAGAGGACTCATCTGGTGAAATAAAGTTAACAACCTCAGCAGCAAGAAGCTCAGCCACCTCTGGTTCACTGATAACATTATGATAATCACATATAGGAGGCAATCAACAAGAAAAAATTATGTGCTTGTAAAACCAATCATGCCCATACCACAAAATGAAAGTAGATGATAAGCCAATAGAAGATATCAGTTCCTACATCTACTTTAGTCAAGAAATCAATACACCTACACACTCAACCAAGAGATACTGTATTACACCAAATAGCAATGGCATGGCTCAGCTTCAATTGCAGAAAACCAATCAAACCAAACCCACAGATGAAAAACCCCAAAGTGAGAGCAGACATAATCAACACCATATTTATATTAACAATGGCCTATGGCAGTGGTGGCCAACCTTAAGCATACCATGTGCCAATTTTTTCACAGACGAGTTCAGATGCGCCATACAACTCAAGCACGTTTTTTACCTTCTTACTTTTATGTTTGGGGTTGTAAAATAGGGATAGGGATAGGATCTGCTTTGCTTAAGGGAGAAAAGGGAATAACTCATTTATGCAATTCAATTAATTAATTTACACCATTTCAAAAGACACATGTTTATTGGAGCACCAATCTACAATAGTTAGAAATAATCTCTTGGACGAGAGGGTGATCGCTGTCGTGGACCCCACTGGTGGTGCTACAGCTGCCAGAGACTCTTGTTTGGTGAAGATAACTCTGGACCACAGTTGTTGGATGTGATGAGAGAGAGCGAAAGCTCTGAGCGAGATGAAGCACTGAGAGCGAGATCAGCTTGGAACTTTGTAATATATATTTAATCTTGAATCTGTCTTTCAATCACTCTCAATACAAAAACCACGCTAGTACACTCAATAAAACACTGCTTCAAACTCCACGCCAAGATGGCTCACTCAGAACTGACTGACCATATCAAACGTTCGCCGCTCATTTGCAAGTGACTTCAAACACATGATGTGTTGCTAGTGCGTGGTGTTTGCGATCGTTTGAGCAGGAACGCGCAATGGCAACACCGATAAAAATATTCGTACGTTTGTAAACCCGCCTAAAGTAATATCTCACAAATTCCATTCTAAGTTTTAGACACCAAGAAGTTGAACATTACCGAAGGCTGTACGAATTGAACTGAGATCACTTTGGTGTTGAAAATATTAAGATGGATTCAGTTATGACACCTATTTAAAAAAAATAAGTAGGCGCAAGGATGCAATGCACCACTTGTAATCATCCAATGCGCCACGTTTGGCGCATGTGCCACAGTTTGGCCACCCCTGGTCTATGGTTATGAAGTGAGAGGCCTAAGAATATCTGAAGTAGAGAAGGTTTGAGTAACATTTAATATGTAATATTTGGTCTCTCAAGACCAAATCTGAAATACAGAAATTTACTGCAGAACCAATATTAAAGCAAAAATATGAATGTACAGGACATGTCATTCTCCTGATAGGCAACACATGGGCCTGAAAGATGATACACTAACAACCCTACAATGTTAGACACTCACCTGGGCAACTATCCATGAAATATAGACAAACGTTAGACTCATTTGGAACACTATAGCAGTGAAACATGCCTAATACTTAATTGGTATTGTCACTTCAGGCAGTGGACTTACCCAAATGAATATGGTGCCGAAGTACACCCCCCCCCAAAAAAAGGAATGAACTATTTGAGTGGAGGAAAATTGAGGGTGTATTATCAGAAGGATTCTCTATAAAATGATGATTTAATTTTAATTTAATTTAATTTATTGTTCTTATAAGCCACCCAATCCTGTAGGACTCAGGGCAGCGTATAGCAGAAGGCTGAACAATCAATAAAAATACAATAATACAATACAATACAATAAAACCATTTTTTAAAAATACAAAAGTTAAAACCAGTCATCCATGGGGCATTAAATGATGATGTTATCCATTATGTTGTGTCTGACTCTTGGTGATTCTACGGACCAGATGTTGCCATATCTTGCGATCTTGCATTATTTCATTGAGTTTTTCTATGCTCTGGCTGGTGTCAGTTTTAATAGTGTCTAGGCCAGGTGTCAGCAACCTCGGCTCCGGAGCCGCATGCGGCTCTTTGGGCCCTCTGCTGTAGCTCCCTGTCGGGTGATCACACCACTGGCTGGCCCCGCCCTTCACTCTCCCCTCCCAGTCACTCCTCGCCTAGCCTGAGAAGGCAATGGTGATGGTGGGGGAAGCGGCCAGGGCAGGGACAGAGAGATACAAAGAGAGGGGGGGAAAGAGACATGGATACAAAAAGAGGGGGGAGGGAGGGGAGGGAGGGAGAGAGGGATGGAGGGAGGGATGGAGAGAGAGAGAGGGAGAGGGAGGGAGGGAGGGATATGTCAAAAGGGTTTTGTGGTTCCTGGTGTTTTTTAACAACCGGTTCACTGCCCTAATGACCAGATGGGTAGGCGTGGCTTGGGGGTAATTTGACTGGTGGAAGTGAATGATGTTGAGTTGGCCACGCCCACCCAGGTTTTGTGGCTCCCGTTGTTTTCTTTTCTGTGGGAAACGGGTCCAAATGGCTCTTTGAGTGTTGAAGGTTGCAGACCCCTTGTCTAGGCCACCATGTTCTTTGATGGTCTGGTTTCCTTTTACTGCTAATTCTTCTAAATGTAATTGCTTTCTCCAGTGCCCCCATAAAGAAGATTTGGCTAACTTTCTGGAATTATTAATACTGGGAAAAATAGCATACAGTAGCAAGGAACATTTTATTATAGCTTCATATAGCCTTCAGACATTTCCAGGGAAGATAATGCTGAATTAGACTTGATTTTAATTTAACTCTCTTTGACATGGGCTTCAGCCCTTATGGTTGAATAGGATTTGAACTGCAATCCTTTGATTCCTTCAAAGGCACTTCTGGCTTTTATAACAGACTGCTTTGATTATAGGGGGTGCAGCATTACCAATATGAAACATGACATATGATAGGGGAACCTCTTGCATCTTCATTCCTTTACAGCAATTTGCATGCAGATTTATTAAAAAGTATCAAAATCAACATTTCTACTCTTATAAAATTGTTGACAAGTATTTTTTTTCTAATCATGGAGTATTCCAGAAAAATATTTTTAGATATTTTTTGGTCTCTTTATTCCCAGCAGGCACTTGAAAGCCATGTTTAAGCTGATAGCTTTTGTCAGTTATAGTGACTCAGGAAGGCAACAGAATGTCTGCTAAATGCTCTAGGGCTATGGCTTTGCTTCAAGCAGATGCAGGAACTGTGCAATGCACTCCATGAATAAATAATTTAGAGTTTAAGAAACAGGAATTACTGTATTGCTCCAACTCAGCAATCTAGCTTCTGGACACTGGAAAAGCAGATACTTGCATAAGGCTTGATGGATGGTTCACCTCTTGTAAATTGTTAGTATCTGATAATTGGAGGGTTATGAAATTTGAAATTTTGACTCTATGGGCTAAGACAAAAATCTCAGCACTGAGATGGGAAACATACAGTTTTCCAAATTTCATTAAATAATAACAACTCCCCTTATTTCTGACTACTGGCCATTCTGAGTGTGTCTGAATGCAAACTATAATAAAAATAAACATGCAAGAAGTCACAATTCTCCATACTTACAGCCCTTAAGATCTGGTTTTTTGTTTTTGTTTTTTACTTTCCAGAAATAAAAACTATTCAGCCCTGGAACAGAATATTATTAATTTACTACAAATGTTGTAATTTGGCAACATTCTAATTTTTACTGTTATTTTCCAATGGGACTATTTTATAACTGTGTTTTTTCTTTGTATTTTTGCAAAGTAGTTTTATAGTTTAATCTGAAGTATTTCAAGTTTTAGGAGTCTAGTAGCTATGTTATATTCCTGCATTTTCATATACTTTGTTTTTTCCTAATTTGATCAGAAATGTTTATGTCTTGTCATTTTTTTCTGTAAACATATTACAAAATTGCCTTCTATTCATGTCAGTGACTGTTTTAAAGATGCTCCATTTATGTAGATTTATACTTCACCCTACCATCTCATGTTGCTCAGGGTGCTTTTCAACTACAAAAAGACTATTAAAATGGCTTTCAAATTTTAAACATTAAAATAGTTTTAATATTTCTATTTTTTTCCATTTAGCTCCTTGATATTTATTTAGTAGATTTTGCAGATCCTTTGCATTTTTGGATATAAAGTAATGTCATCAGCATAGGACAGAAGACGTTTCTTCCTCCAGTTCTAAAGCCATGCTTATCTTCTTCCAGTCCAGCTTCTCTTAGAGTGAATATCATGGAAACTAGGGCACTTTATTCCTCTTTAACTTAGCATAGAACCAATGTGTTATCTGTTGCACAGTCAGATCTGGCCATATCTTTGATGCTATACTTGAGCTTCTCCACTTCCTTTTAGCAATAATAAGTGTGTGTGTGTGTGTGTGTGTGTGTGTGTGTGTATAATTTTTTAGCAATAATATAATCAATTTGATTTATATGTACTCCATTTGGTTGTGTATATATATAAAAGACTGAATTTGTGTTGATTGAAGGTTTCAATAAATCATTGATTGATACGTCAGTTTCTGCCTAGTTTTGGTTTCTATAGCCATACTATCCACCACTCTCCCCTTTTAAATGTTTCCAACTTTGGTATTCCAGTCTCCAATCACAAGCAACGTCTTCCTTGCATGTTCTGTTGATTTCAAATTGAATTTGATCACAGAACTAATCAACCTCTTCTTCTGCCTTGGTGACTGGAGCATACATTTGAATGATCGGTATATTAAAGGGGTGTCCACAAGGCTAATTTCTCTATGTTGCTTAATAAATAAACTAAAGAACTCTAAGGAGCACAAATGGAAAGATACAATCTTCTCTCTCAGGTCATCCTACTAATTCATAACAAGGCTAAGCTTCAACAGATGCTTACAGTCATATCCTTTTAAAAAAATCTTTAAAGTGTTCAGAAATCACTCTGATATGTTTTTTGGGGTCTGGGCTCCACTCAGTCTTACAAAAGGGAATGGCATTAAACAGGTTGAGCATTTGGCATATGCAGTAGATAGATATGCTTTATTATAGCCAAAGGCCAGCAACTAAAAATAACACATGGACAAAGTGTAGTAATATAGTTCTAAATAAAACACAGCAGTTTGTACATACATAAGAATAGAACAGAACAGGACAGCACAGCACAGCACAGAATAGAACTGAATAGAATATTTTTTTATTGGCTAAGTGTGATTGGACACAAGGAATTTGCCTCTCATACACATATATGCATATGCATACACACACACACACACACACACACACACACACACACACACACACACACACACACACACACCTACTTGTTATTTTCCCCAGAACAACAACCCTGTGAAATGGGTTGGGCCGAAACAGAGTGACTAGCCAAAAGTCCACCCCGCTGACTATCATGGCTAAATTGGGACTTGAATTCACAACGTGAACCTATAGATCAAATTGGCTTAAAAGAGGAAGGAAAAAAGAAGAGTGAGAATTAAATATAACATTCTTTTGTTTTTAAGTTGAATCCAATCTTTTATCCATGTCAAAGCAGCTGCTTGGTAGTAAAGTTCCCACTCCAGAAGGCCGAATCCCCCTCTGTTCCTATTATCTTGTAAAAATTTCAATTTTTTTCATGGTTTTTTCCCCGCCCATATAAATTTGGATGTTATTTTGTTCAGATGTTCAAAATATTTATTCTCTAATTTAATCAGTACTGTTTGGAAGAGGTATAGCAGTTTAGGTAGTATATTCATTTTAATAGTCAAAATCCTTCCAGTTAGTGAAATTTGTAATTTATTCCATTTTTCTAAATCTCTTTCTATTCGTCTTACCAATTCATTATAGTTATCTTCCTTAATCGTACTACATTTTGCTGATAATAAAATTCCCAAATATTTAATTTTCTTTACAATTTGAATTCCCATTTTCTCCTCTAATTCTTGATTTTGTATACTAGTTAATTTTTTAGTTATTATTTTGGTTTTCCCTTTATTAATTTTAAGGCTTGCTACTTTACCAATGACTTATCTCATTCAATAATATTAGTCCTACCTCTATTGGTTCTTCTATGATAAATGCAAGGTCATCTGAGAAAGCCTGTACTTTGTATTCTTGTTCTCTAATTTTTAGGCCTTTAATCTCCAAGTTCTGTCTAATTTTCTGCATTAATATTTCTATTGAGAAAATAAATAATAGTGGGGATAGAGGGCATCCTTATCTTACTCCTTTTGATACGTTGAATCCATCCATTATTTCTTCATTTAAGATTATTTTTGCTACTTGATTTGAATAAATTGCTCTAATCGTTCTGATATACTTTTTGCCAAAATTCATCATAATCAATTGGTTGATTGAAAAATCCCAATTTAAATTGTCAAATGCTTTTTGTGTGTCGAGGAATATGAGTGCTACTGGTTTCCCCAGATGGGATTCGTAATATTCCAGAGTGTCCAATATTGTTCTTATGTTATTTTTTATATGTCTGTTAGGGAGGAAGCCATTCTGGTCCGAGTGTATGATTCCATTGAGTATATTTTTTAACCTTTCTGCCAATATTGTCATAAAAATTTTATAATCGGCATTTAGCAGCGAGATTGGCCTGTAGTTTTGGATCTTTTGTTTCTCTATACTGTCCTTCAGAATTAGAGTTATCAAAGCCTCCATCCATGATTTTGGGATCTTTCCTTTATCTAATACCTCATTGTATGTTATCAACAGTAAATTTTTCAATGGTTTATGTAGTTCTTTGTAGAATTCTGCTGGGATTCCATCTGGACCTGGTGTTTTATTGTTTTTTTTTGTTTTTGAATTGCTTTTTCTAATTCAGACATTGTTATTGCTTCGTCTAATATTTCTTTTGTCATTTCTGAAATAGCTGTAATATTTCTCTGTTGTAGATAGTTTTTGATATCTTCCTCCTTTATATCCTCCTTGCTATATAATTTTTGAAAATATCGTATTGCTATATATTTTTTCTCCTCGGTCTGGGATTGTATAATCCCATTTTCATCTTCTAATTGTTGCATAAGTTTCTTTTCTTTTTCTTTCCTTAGTTTGTAGGCCAGCCATCTTCCCGGTTTGTTGGCGTTTTCAAAATAGTTTTGTCTAGCTGCTTTGATTTTTTGGGCCACTTCCTCTTGTGTAATTAAATTTATCTTATGTTAAAGTATTTCTTTTTCCTCTCTAATCTTATGATTTTGGGATCTGTCTGCATTTTATATTCTAATTCTCCTAATTTGTCCTGTAAGTCTGTAATTTGTTTCTTCTTATTTTTATTTCTTCTTATAGTGTATGCGATAGTAAGACCCCGAATATAAGCCTTTGTTGTATCCCACAAATTCTGGATGGTTGTTTCATCATTCCAGTTTTCCGCCCAGAAAGAATGTTAATTCTTTTTCCAGATATTGGATATAATTCATTGTTATTTTTCCTTACAATATCAACACCATTATGAGGAAGCATATAGGTGTACCAGAGTGAAGAAACTCTTTTGGTGTAATGGTGCTAAAATTTTGAACAATTATTTTTGGGTGGTGAAGTTAGATAGAAAAAATAAAAATAGAAACAATGTGAAATAGTAGTCCTAGCCCCTTGTACATAAAGTACTTGAATTCTTATTTAATATTGCTTAGGCCAGTGGTGGCGAACCTTTTTAGGCTCGCGTGCCAAAAAGGGGGGGCCCGCTCGCACGCGCTCGCGTGCCCACACCCATTCTCTCCCCCCCACGCATGCGCACAACACCCCCCCATGCTGCCCCCTGCGCATGCGCACACACCCCCACCCCCGCACAAAGGCTTACCGGAGCCTGGGACGACGAAACCGGCAAACTGGAAGTGCGAAAAAACGCACTTCCGGTTTGCCGGTATGCTGTTTTTTGCACTCCGGAGGGTTCAGGGAAGCTCCCTGAAGCTCCGGAATGCAAAAAACTACAAAACGGACAAACCGGAAGTGCGGAAAAGTGCACTTCCGGTTTGTCCGTTTTGTAGTTTTTTGCATTCCGGAGCTTCAGGGAGCTTCCCTGAACCCTCCGGAGTGCAAAAAACAGCACACTGGCAAACCGGAAGTGCGTTTTTTCGCACTTCCGGTTTGCCGGTGGGCAACCCTCGCGTGCCGGCTTCTATGGCTCCGCGTGCCACCTGTGGCACGCATGCCATAGGTTCGCCACCACGGGCTTAGGCTCTTTCCAGGTCCAGCAAGCACTGAGCTTGACAAGAGAGTCCACAATAAGCCAGATAATTTTTAGTATATTTAGGTGTTCTGTTAATTATTTTCTTGTAATTTTTAAATCAAATTTGGTGGGGGGAAACACAATAAGACAGGTCTGATGAAATGAGAGTGATATAATATGTAAGCTACTTTGAAACAGGGATTAAGATACTGACATGGAAATGAGGAGAATCAACCTATCAAATGAGAAAGAGGGTACATATTTTGCGTGAACTGGATTTAATTCTACTTCCCGATTCACTTAGTCAGTGCAACATAAGATAATGATGAATGCAAAGCAGCTTTTTGCTTATAGAACTGCTTTCAGACATCTTGGCCAGACAGAAATAATCAACAGCATTCCCTCTGAAATCAGATTTGGAAAATATTATGTGCAGCACAAATGTGATTAAGTTGCTCATGAAAGAGCTTGCAAGATTAGTTAAGTCATCATGGAAGGCATTAAAGAAGAAGAAAAATATGAAAGAGCATCTGGAACATAAGGGAGGCTTAAGGGCAACAGCAAAGGCAGGATAGGAAACCTCTGTGTGATTGAATTGCTATAGAGAGGCTAAACATCTGAACCCTATGCATTTGGGAAAACATATAGCTCAGGTACTGAAATCCAAAACCACAACCCAAAATTAATTCAAAGTATCCAAAAAGTTGGCATCTGGTTTAAAAAGGAGCCATGGGAATAAAGATACTATCATGCTTGGATTAAAAAAGGGGGGGGCAGGTATCAACAAAGCTTTTTAACATTCTTTTAAGAAAAAGCTTATTGGAAGGCATATACAGAAAAAAAAGAGCATAAGTCTAGTGTTCTATTTTAATGTTGACAATAGACAGTGTTGTAATATTTCTGCTTATAACATACTGTTAGGAATATGATTTGAATCAAAATATCTGTTAGTTTAGTCATGTCCACATAATTGGGATAAGAAGCAGACTTCAGAGAAGAGAAATAATTTTCTTTTTATGAATTTTTCAAAGTTAGCAACCAACCACATATTTTGGTTGCTAGGAAACGGCCAAGATCCCTTACCCTGGAATGAGACGAACAGGTGGTTATAAAACTAAGGTCATCTGGGATAAAGAAGGGATGGAGGGGGGGTATCTGCTATTGGCAACAGGGTTCCCTTTAAATGCTTGGCATGTTAGGTAAATGTCTGTGATTTCCGACGACTAGCCAAAAGCAATGTACTGAATTGCTTGCTTTCCCTTGATGCTAATCATGGCCTTATTAAGAGCCAGTCTTTTCACGGCATCTCCTATTTTACAAGATTAATTTTTGTTCAAAAACTATCTGTTCTGTGTCCTCTTTATGAACAAAATATCTATCCTGTGGGTCCCCTCTGAATTACATTAAGCCTCAGGTAATGTTAGTTAATGGCCTACTGACCAAGAGAAAATCAATAGAATATAAATATCTGGAAGAAAGGTTGAAAGGCAGCAGATGCTGAAATTTAGATTGTTGAGAAGAGATTGTAAATGGAAAATTTAATGGCTAGCAAAAGGTTCCTGATTCTTCACCATCAAATGTACACATGCATACACAAACAAAAAGCTTTGATGGAATCTGACAAGCAAAAAATTGATTTGATGTCTAAAAATAAATATAAACTTTTAAAAAAATTTTAAAGTCAAGGCTAATGAAATTTAATTTAATTCCTATCAGCGATGCATTTTAAAGAAATATTTCTCTGTATTCTATCTGGGTTCATATCAAGAAACTAAATACAAGGCAGATCTAACCAGGGTCAAATACAAAGTCAAATCTTAGCAGCTACCTTTCAAGGTTCCGACCGATCCCCTAATTAAATCATGAGCCTCAAGCCAAGCTTCAAAAGAAATCCAGTTATTTATTAGGAGCTTCATATCAGCACGATACAAGAGAAGTCAACTCTGACCTCACTTAATTCACGCCTTGGCTCTGACCCAGTTTCTCCCTTCCCCCAAGGTGTGTCATCAGTCACATTCCCCAATGAAGCAATTTTGAGGGTTGTAGAAGTCACTCCCTCCGGACATTGTGGGTCCCCCTGGAGATGATCTTTATGTTGCCGCTGGAATGTGCTTTATTTTGACTGAAATGCAAGTTCCTCGATGCAGCTGCAAGGCTTGGTTTTCCCATCCCCCTGCCTATGGCAACTCGAGAGCAGGTCAGGAATACTTGGCGAGTTGACATTTGGCTTCCCTCACTTCCTGAAGGTGACCTGTGCAAAGAAAAAACAGTTTGAGCACAGGTATAGATTTTAGGGGTGCAAGCCCCTACCCAGGCTTTGTTGGGTTGTCTTCGTGGAATTTAGCAGTCAGCTAAATGAGGAATGAGGTGGTCAGCAAGTATGTTTCTGCTGTTTACCCAAGACACCTCTGATAAGGGGTAGTTCTTCCACTTGATTAGGTATTGCAGCTGTCTCCTGTGCCACCTCAAGTCGAGGATGCGTTGTACCTCATAATGGGTTGGGCCCTCTATGACCACTGGTCTGGGGGCTCATGGGGTAGTGGTCTCAGGGTTGACCAGACCATGGGTTTTAAGAGGCTGCTATGGAATACAAGGTGTATCTTCCCTAGCAGTCGGGGCAATTTTAATTGATAATCTTCACTATGGGGAATGGCCCCATGAACTTGGGTCCCAGCTTCTTGCTGGGGAGTTTTAATCTCAAGTATTTTGTGGAGAGGTAGATCTTTCCCCCCAGTTGGAATGGCTGTTGTGGGGCTTGATATTTGTCTGCCTGTTTCTTATAGGTCTGCGCCACTTTAGCTAGCACTTTCTTGACATTTTTCCATGCTGCTTTTAGCGTTGACAGCCAGTCTGTCAAGCTGACTGAGGAGGGGGGATCCCTTGGGTATTCTGGCATTGGGACGAAGTCCATGCCGCTCACTACTTTGAACAGAGTTAGTCCTGTGCTATTGTGAACAGCAATATTGTACACGACTTCAGCGAAAGGCAGGAGATCCGCCCAATTGGATTGCTGATAGTTCACATAACACTTCAGATACTGCTCTACCATGGCGTTCAGATGTTCTGCCCCATTGGTAGCCAGATGAAAGCTGAGCTAATGCCCTGGGATGACCCAATGGACCACAGGAACTCCCTCCAGAACTTTGACATGAACTGGACCCCTCTGTCTGAGATGATTCTTCATGGCACTCCATGCAGGCTGTAGATGTGCTTCAGGAACTGTTTGGCTAGCTGGTGGGCTGAGGGTAGTCCGCTGCAGAGTATTAAGTGTGTCTGCTTGGAGAATAAGTCAGTCACAGTCCAGATCACAGTGTTCCCCCCGCTCTTTGGCAACTCCACTATAAAGTCCATTGCAATTTCCTCCCATGGGCTCTTTGGCTCTGTCACTGGTTGCAGCAGTCCGGGGGGGGGGTGTTCCTGGTTGCTTTTTCATACTGGCGCAACTTTTCACATAACTGTCCACATCTTTCTTCATGCCGGGCCACCAAAATTTCCTCCACGCTAAGTGTAAAGTCTTTAGGAACCCAAAGTGGCCTGCCAATTTGACATTGTGACTCCTCTGGAGGATTAAGGTGCATAGGGACTCTGGGATGAAGAGTTTCATGCTAAGTCCTCCCTTTTTGTCAAGATATGTTGGTTGTCATAGAAGTAGTGTCATGGGTCTGCTAGCAGTTCGGTTTTGAGTTTCGTGGTTAGTTCGCTTGCAAGTCGGTCTTGCCGGTCATGGCATTGTTGTCTGGTGGTTACTTGGGCTACTGTTTGGGTAGGGGGGATGATAGCGTCTACCTCCTCCCATTTGCATTTGTACTGGGGCATATGGGAGAGGGCATCAGCTAGGAAATTCCTCCCCCCTGGGATGTGCTTTAGCATGAAATTAAATCAGTTGAAGTGTTGAGCTCAGTGGACTTGTTTGGGCAATAGTTTCTTTGGGGTCCTAAGGGCCTCCAGATTTTTGTGGTCAGTCCAGACTTCAAACAGTTTCTCCCCCCTTCCAGCAGGTGGTGCCAGGTTAGCAGTGCCCATCTTACTGCAAAAGCCTCTTTCTCCCATGTGGGCCATCGCCTCTGTGTCCATGAGTTTGCGGGAGGTGTAGGTGCAGGGCTGTAATTTTCCTTGGCTATTTCTTTGGAGTAACACTGCTCCCAATACCACATCATTGATGTCTGCTTGGATGATGAAAGGTTGTTCGGGGTCAGGATGCTTCAGCACTGATTCCTTTGCAAAAAGTTCTTTTAGTGTTTCTAATGCCTTTTGGCAGGTTAGGTCCCACTGTAGGGATTGTCCCGGGCAGGACTTTGCCCCTGAGCAATAAACATAATTAAAATCGAATACAAAAATTAAAAATTCAATATTAAAAAAACATCCATCCATCCACCAAACATACCCGGGGGAAAGCTCAGATGGATTCATCTCTAACCCCCTGCCTGCAGGAAAAGCCATGTCTTGATGGCTTTTCGGAAGGCCAGCAGGGTGGGAATGGTTCGGGTCTCTGGGGGAAGTTGGTTCCAGAGTGCAGGGCCCCCCAACAGAGAAGGCTCTCCCCCTAGGGCCCGCCAGCCGGCATTGCTTGGCTGACGGGACCTGGAGGAGGCCAACTCTGTGGGCCCTAACCGGTCAAAGGGAAGTATGAGGCAGAATGCTGTCCTGGAGATAGCCTGGTCCTAAGCCATGAAGGGCTTTAAAGATGATGATCAACACCTTGAATTGTACACGGAGACCGATGGGCAACCAGTGCAGCTGGTGGAATATAGGTGTCACGTGGGTGTACCTTGGCACACCCACCACAGCACGTGCAGAAACAGCCTTTTAATTTCTTCCCAAATACCTGTCAAGCACATTGTGGAGCTTAGCATCCCTCCATTGATCCATAAGACACAAAGTCAAAAGAAGCCCTTACCAGTGGTGGGCTGCAACTGGTTTAACAATTGGTTTGGTAATCACACGCTTTGCACGTGCGCCTAACTTGCTTGTGAGCAGCATTCAAAATACAGCAATTTGAAGCTCAGCTGCTTACCTTCTAAGGCAGCCCCGGTAAGTAGGAGGCACGGAAATCAGTTGTGCCACGTGAATCAGCTGAGCCAGAGAGAAGGAAAGATAGAACAGGATAGGGCAGGGGCGGGTGGGCAGGGCCAGCTGATCTTCAAAACTACCAGTTCGCCTGATCTGCCGATCCGAACCGGCAGCAGCCTACCACTGGCCCTGACTCAATTGAGTTGTGCTCCTTTTTGAGTGAAAACAAATGCCTCACGTTGTCTCTATAGAAATTGACAACAACAGCCGTCCAAACTCCAAAGTCCCTGCTGTTTGTTTGTTTGTTTCTTTTTTTAATGCTTTCGGTTGCATCTCATTTTAAAATGAAGCTCTGAGCAAATCCCAGATATTTGAAGGACGAAAAGAAAAAAGCAGCAATTCACAATTTGTCCCCTTTCTCTGTCTTGATGAAAGAAACTGAGATGAGACATCCTGATTTGACAGCTGCTATGATAATTAATTAATGTGTCTTAAGTGCTTTGAAGATCTAAACTATCACACTAAGAAGTCCTTTCTAGTTTAGAAAAGATGTGAAGATAATACTATTTACAAATATTTGATTTTTTTTCCCCTGAGGTAGCAGGAAAGAAGAACAAATAATATGGGATAGCACCTTAAAAGATAATTGATGTACAGAGAATGTCCTTGTACTGAGGACAGGGGAATCAAAAATCTGAGAAGACAGTTCCACACCAATTGAATGCCCCATCATGATGACAAAAATACAGCTTCACTCATCAGAGGGGACAACGCTGGATATGCCCATGTTCCCTAATCTCATCACAAAACCATTAGCTAGGGATCTTGATGCTTTCTTTCACATCAACCTTTTCTCTCACATCAACCTGCAACTTCTAACAACTTCTAATAATATCTGTTTCCCATATCAATAAGCTATGGTCTGTTTAACCATGGTTTCTTAAATATGTCACTGTCTGTAGGGTCTTCACAATATTATAAACCAAATCAATTATATATGACTTACAATTTTAGATAACTTATATATTTTCAAGCAAACATGAGAGTTCTTATATCAGCGATGTCCCAGTTAAATGATACATTTCTCAGAGAAACTCAGCTGATGCTTACCTTATTGTCTTCTAGGCTCAGATATGACATTTTTATTCGTTTTGGCATTTTAAATTAAGATGATGTTTTAGATCTGGGAGAAAAGGAAGCTAGTTTTTAAATATTTAAATGGGAAGAATTAATTATTAGCCTTTATTAATTAGTTAATCCTGCTTTTAAATTAATTTTACTGCAGGGGGTCTGTAAAGAGAGCTTTAAAAATTAATAATGATTTCATTTTTTAAAAAAGCCAGACACTCTTTTTTTGAGCCACATCTACTTTTTGGACCTTGCTCCATCACATTTGGAATGCAGCTCCATGCCTTTAAAATTTGCATATAGTCCTAAGCCACACAGAAGCTGCACACTCTGTTTTAAACACTATACTTCATTCTATCCAAGGTATTCCATTTTACTTTTATTCATTTCATGTATTTGAATTATGTATATACTTATATGTATTATCTAATAGGAGATTGACAAAAGAAATAAATACAATAAATAGTTAATCACTCAACTCCCTAACTGGGAAAAGACAATCATGTTGAAATGTAATAAGCTGTTTCTTCTTATGATTTTAACAAAATGCAGCTTTTGGGATTTAATTTACTTCATATGGCATGCAACTAATAGGAAACTATTTGTATCAAGATACATAACATTGGAAACTATTGACAGAGCTAAATAAGTTACTGACAAAAGACAAATTCACAATAAAGCTATTTTGAAAAAAGGATTGGCTCTCCTGGTTTGGGGAAGTCTATTCTTAGAATGATCATTTAATAGTAAAGAACAATATATTTATAATTTATATATTTATACTTTCAATTTATAAGGTCACCCGAATTCATAACTGACTTTGCACAATGTATAATTAAAAATATACTATCTCAAAAAGCAAACAAAATGGGCAGAAAACAAACCTAGGTTAATGGGGAAAACGTATATCACAACCAAAATAATTCATATCAAATGGGCCCACCACTGACCTATTCTTCCTGTATTTGAATGAGGAGAAGCTGACAGAGAAATTTTGTTATGCCCCAGGTGAAAAAAGTACTCCTTAATGTTTTCTGAAGGAAGGAGAGCCTGTAGGGTTTTGGATCTCAAAAGAAATAAAAACATTCTATTGAGCTTCAGATGCCGAACAAGCAGTTTGCTTTGAATTCTCTTGCAAACCATTTTTCTTGCTGAAGTTAGTCCCCAGGGTTTGTTACAATCTTATGGGCAAACTGTTATCAAACTGGGCATGAATAGAGTTACCAGACATGTGGGGAAAGAAGGATATATCCTGCTTTTTGTGCTGGTCTCCTCCATTCAACTGGCAAAGTCTAAAAGTCAAATAATATCTGGCTTTTTGAGGATTTTTTAAATTACAATTTTCACAACAGTAGTCATTGAAACTTTCATGTATTGTGACTTTGTAAATTGTGTGCTTCATTCTTTCCCTTATCGCTTGAGAGACTCAGCAGCCTAGATTTACATTATTTCCTGATTCTAGCAATCAATTTCAATCCAGTCCCTTCCGATCTATGATCAATGTATTCCGTAAGCCACATGATTCATCATATGTTTCTGGGATGAAATTGGAAATGCATTGTTGATTCTCAGTTATCACGAGCATATTTCTTAAAAATAAAAATTTGTTGGGAAAAATATGATGGAAAAAAGGTTTTTCTGATCCTGGAAAAAGTAATTTCATATTTCTAAATTCAGTTGTTTGCAGTTTTTCACTGTAATTTGCCAAGAAAGTTTAATAGTTAGTGTGGCCTCCTCCATCCTCCCATTTGTCCATCTTTACAATTGTCTGTATCTACCTTTGTATCCACCTGATCAGCTATCTGGTAACCCTACACCTGAATGTAAGATCAAAAAGCAGTAGTGACATGTTTACTATGGATATGATTGCTATCACTGATTGGATTGATATGTGGCTAAATGAAACAAAATACCAAATTAGGCTGCTGTTTTTTTGTCTCCTCCTCATATATAACAGCAAGAATAGCAGCAACAGAAGTAGAAACTTGTAGTATTTTTAAGCTGTCTATTGCTCTAACAGTGTTTCTCAACCTTGACAGCTTGAAAATGTGTGAACTTCTGGAATTCTGGAATTGAATACATCTTCAAGCTACCAAGATTGAAAAACACATGATCACAGAGACGTCTTTGGACAGCACTGGCTCTTCGGCTTTGAAACGGAGGTGAGCACCACCCCCTAGAGTCGGGAACGACTAGCACATATGTGCGAGGGGAAATTTTACCTTTAATATTTGCAAGGTGGCTTGTAACTAAATGATTCACTAGTACAATGACATAATAATCACCTGAAATGTAATAAAACCATCCTGTAGTAATAATGGAAGTAAGACTAGGCAATATAGAGTTAAGTACACTCAGTACTGTAAATTTGTACAAGACACAAGAGCAAATCTCTGTCCCTACGAGAGTTAGCATACTCCCAGCCCATATGCAAAATAATTTTTTTTTCTACAGAATTGTGATTGTTCCTAAAAATGACCATCAGTGATGTTGCTTTTATTTCTCCCCTATTCAGTCATCTTGGGCCACAGAATGCTGATCCTGGGCCATAGAAAGTATAGCAAATACATGATTATACCATCACAGAAATGGGAACATTCACAGAGAAGGTTAACAACTCTGTGAAAAAGAAAACAGCCAGGATGATGGTCATAGCCATCATCTTGATTTTTTTTACCTTCTCCAAAGAATGCCTTGGAGAAAGGGCTGGCCTTGATTAGCTATGTGATTTTAAGTAATTATGGCCTTTTTTGTACTTGAGGCATGTACTTTTGTACTTGAGGAAGTCCTATTAACAGGAAACTACATAAAGCCATTTAACTCTGTTTTTCCATAGTTTACTGAATAAGCAATTATTATTCATACAACATATTATGCTATGAGCTGTGGGTGGCTTCACACATAGCATTAAGACAAAATCAAACAATCTATCATGGCTTACTTTGGCTAACTCAAGAAAATTATCTATCTAAATTATCTAAATAAAAATAAATACATAAAAGGGAAAATTCAAAGGACTCCAGAATTGGAATCTTTGTTCAATCATTTTTATATCACCAGTGGTAGGTTACATAGTCATGCCGCACATTATGATTTGCCTAGTTCCAGCTTAGTTCCAGCTGTTGCTATCTAGGGTAAATGTCTAACAGTCAGTATATGAATTTTAGATTTATTTCTAGATAACAAGTGGGCTCAATGTGTCCTTGAAGGACAACTGGGATATAGCCACAGCAACAAAAATAAATACTAGTTATCAATAGTCAAATTTTAAAAACAAACGGATTGCTAACTCAGTGTGGTAGTAAAGTAACAATTGTACCATCAAATTAATGCTCACTATAAATAATAACAGTTGCATGTTTAATGCAACCTTTAAGATTCATGCTCCTTCACACCTAGAAGGATAGGTGCTATAGGTGTTAATTTTCCTCTTTCAACAACTTAAAATACTTATATTCTTATAAAACCCAGATACAAATCCTGACATACCCTGAATCAGAATGACTAATCACAGAATTTCAAAGTGAGATATCCCAAAGTAGCAAGCTTTGAACTAATTCCTTTCCATTTGAGATACTGAACTGCACATCACCACAAAAAGAAAAAGAAAAAGAAAAAAAAGGAAGAAGTTACTGAGGAAAAGGAGGCAGCCTTAGATTGAGATACCTTCTAAATGTGTTGGATTCCAACTCCTTAATCAACAATCAGGAATCATCAGATATATCATAGAATCATAGGGCTAGAGATCTTCTAGTCCAATCCCCTGCCCAAGGCAGGAATCATTACACCATCATAGACAAATGGCTATCCAATCTTTTCTGGAAAATCTTCAGCAATGGAGCAAGCCACAACTCCAGGAGACAAGCTGCACCATTGATTAATCATTCTTACTTCTTATTTCCAGATTGGATCTCCTTCTGATGAGCTTACAACCATTGCTTCTTGTCCTGTCCACAGGTGCAATGAGAATAAATCGAACTCCTCTTCCCTATAACAGCCCTTCAAGAATTAGAATCAGGTTTCCTTTAAGCCTTCTCTTCATTAGGCTAAACATACTTAGTTCCTTTAGCTGTTCGTCATATGATTTAGCTTTCTTATCATCTTTGTAATTTTTCTCTACTCTTTCTAGGGCCTCAGTACCTTTCCTGTATCACGGTGACCATAACTGGATGCAGTATTCCAAAAGAGGTCTCACTGAGTGCAATATAAAGTAGTACTACCAGTTCCTGTGATTGTTATACTATCCCTCTGTTGATGCAGCCTAGACTGCATTAGCCTTTCAACATAAACTGAAGGCCAATAGTTTTCCACTCTTCCTTTAAGTTCTCCACAAAAGGATAGAGTTGTGAGACATTCCTTTGTCAAAGCTCTCTTTGATTCCACAACGTATCAGAGCAAGTTATTGAGTTGGAACTATATGAGATTGTAGAATACATTACCTTGTTCTGATGTCCTTAATTTAACATCAAAATATAGTCATTCGTATTTCACTACCTTGTGTTATCTTTTTCTCTTTCCCCTCATGCTCAGTCCATACATTAATCCTTTTTAATAAATCCGATGGCCAGCACAATAATTAAAAAGGATATTGTGAAATAGAGTTTGTACATACATAAGAAGTCACCAGACCTTTTTACCTATTTTTTTTCTGTTGGGTTTATCTAATGTGAATGCACTGAACTGGAAAAGCAGCTATTTTTCTGCAAGACCACATCTAGGATTGAAATTTAATCTTTGGTAACCAGAGTTATCATGATCATCATTAGACCATGTTCAGAGCACATTGGGCAGCAAGTGTTTTCTAGAAGTTTTGATCATTTGCTGCATCTTGGACATTGTCCCAAGGGACATTAATAAAGTAGTCTTAAGATCTTCCTTAAGTGTTTGGCACTAAGTTTTCTGAGAATAGCCTCGTTTTTTGTTTGCTCCAGGAGGTATGGCTAACAAGCTGTGATATTTCATTCATTCATTCATTCATTCCCATTTGTTCATTCACTCAATAAATGTTCTAAATCTGATCTTTGAACTACCTCTTCCTTAATGATTTGAGACACAGAGGATTCTTCTCAAGCAGCATTGTTGGAAAACATTTAACTGTTTAATCATCTTGATTGTACATTTCCATATTTTCACAAGCATATATTGCAGTTGGTATAACAATATCCTTGAATAGTTTTATCTTTGTGGTAATATTTATGGCTACCATAGACCAAATTCAGTGCATGTGTTGAAACATGACTGCTGCCATTCCAATTTGATAGTAAATGTCCTTATCTGTACCTCCATTGATAGACATAATGCTACCAAGATATGTAAATTGTTGGACTTATTCTATAGCCTGGCAATGGATTGTTGTTATAGGTATATTATCCTGAGCACTTCTGACTTGCATAAACTTGGTCTTCTCAATGTTTATACATAAGCCAATCTTGTTGGCCTTATTATCTAAATTGGTGGTCATTTCTTGCAAGCACCCATTTGTTTCACCAAGCAACACGATATCATCTGCAAAGTCTAAATTTGTTAGATGGGCTGTTGCCCACGGGATGCCAAAGCTAGGGAAATCCATTGCTCTATGGATAACAAAGTCCATGGAGAGGAGAAACAAGAATGGTGATAATACTGTATACCCTGTTTCCCCCAAAATAAGACATCCACTCATAATAACCCCAATCGGGCTTTTGAGTGCATGGCAATAAGGCCAAGTGCTTATTTCAGGGTTCAAAAAAAATATAAGACAGGGTCTTATTTTTGGGGAAACACAGTACATGCGTGTCATACCTTAAAGAAGACAGATTTCCAGATTCCTTTCATACACAGCAACTAGCGTTATAATACAGGCTCTTAAAGGTGTTGATAAAATATTGAGGAATACCATAGGTTTTTACAATATTCCTTAGTGATTCTTGATTAATTGAATAAGGTCAATAAAATTGAATACTATTGGCTTCTGGAATTCTAAATTCTGTTTGATGATATTTCTTAGGTTAGGATCTGGTTGTTACAAGAGAATCCTTTCCTGAATCTTGATTGTTCTTCACGCAGGTTCTGCAGTCTCCTTAGCAACAAAGGTCACAGAACTTTTCCAGGGACTGATAGTAACATTATGCCCCTCCACTTGTTCCAATCACTTTGGTTCCCTTTCTTTGGTACTTTAATGATTACTCCCCATCTTCAGTCTTCTGATATGCATTCTTGGCACTAACATATAAATAATAATAAATAATAATTTTTAAAATGAGCTTTTGGACCAAACTGTCTCCACTATGTTTTAGGTGTTCTGCGGATATCTGATCTAAACCAGCTGCTTTGGCATTTTTTAACAACCGTATTATGTTTTGAACTTCAATAATTGTAAATGATTCCATATTGACATAAAGTTTCTCTGGTTGTGCAATGTTGGCAAAATCAAATGTTGTTTATGGGCTAGGTTGGTTCAATGCATCACTAAAATGTTCAACCCAACATTTTTCTTGTTCTTCTTTACTAAGCAACATGTTCCCATATTTATCTTTAATTGGGTCATTGGCGTTGGTTCTAATTCCTGTTAGTTCACAGGCAAGGTGATATAGCATCTTGACATTGGTCCTTGCTGATGCATCTTGTGCCTTAGCTGCTTTTCATTCCAGCCAGTCTTTTCTATCTTCTTTGCAGGTATATTTAACTCTATCTTCCAAGTTTTTATATTGTCTTGTTGCTTCTGTCTTCTCCTCAGGTGTTTTTGCTTGATCTAATTGGCATTTTGCTTTTTACAGTTCATCAATTAGCTACCATATTCTGTTTTTGATCCATTGTGCTTTTTGGATTCTTTTTCTTCAGCCAATTGTATGTTCCACCATCTCAACTATGATTTTTTAAGAGTTTCCAATGTACTTCAGAATCATCAATTTTTGCAAAATCTGAAACTGATTTTTCAACTATATTTGGAACTCTTTTCTTAACCAACTGTATTTGGAAGTATTTTTCATTACTCTTTTAGTCTTTCAACAGCTAGTGAACAAATAGTTTTTTCAGGCGAAGACAAACTGATGACATCAAGACATAATGATCAGATGCAATATCTGTTCCTCAGTAGACATGTACGTCTTACAAGGATGACCTCCACTTTTACTAACACATATGTAGTCAGTCTCATTCTTTGTTACACATCAAGTGATCTCTATGTCTTCTTATAAAAATTCTTATGTACAAAGTATGTATTTCCAATGCACAAGCCATTTATACTACAGAACAATAATAATCATTCACTAGGATCCAGGCACATATCATATTTCAAGCCATCTCTATCACAACCAATCGGAGAGGTAAATCTCCAAATAGTAATTTCAGGTCATAGCCTGGGATTTCATCTATCGTGCTTTGTAACTGGTCATAAAATGCATAAAATGCGCCCACCAGAGATCTGGACTATCCCCACTCTTCTGGCCTTCCACAAAGCCGTAAAGACATGGCTCTTCCGGCAGGCGGGGTGAAGAAGATCGGATTCCCCCTGGATGAATGGTTTTTGTTGCTTTTTTTAAAAAAAAATTATGTTGTGTTTTTTATTTATTTTTTTATTTTTAACTGGTTTTTAATATATTGTACTGTTCTTATTCATGCTGTATACCGCTCTGAGTGCTACGGGATTGGGCGGCCTATAAGAACTTTTAATTAAATTAAATTAAATTAAATTTTCTGCATTATATTTTTCTTTAGGCTTGGATAATAGTTGTTTTTAGATGTCTTGATTGAAACCTGTCTACAATTATATCGGGGCTGAGGAGGGAGCTAATCACTTTACAGTTTATCAATGTTTTGCTTGCTTGCTTAGTATCAAAGTCACTCCATATTCATGTCAATCTTGATATTCAGAAAATAAAATGGTTTTCCCATCACCAGTCCATCTGGTCTCACTAATGCCCAGAATTTGCAGACCATAGTCAAATTCACATTGTACTTGTGCAAGTTTCCCACAATGATATCAAGATCGAACATTCTGTGTTGCGATTTGTGTTGTAAATTTTGTCCTGTGTATCAATCTACCATCAGCCATTCGGCTTTATTCTAATGTTGTCATATTGAAGTTTGACACCTTCATGCTACTGTCACTGATTATAATAATCTTTAGCAATTTTTTAGTTTTATAGGGTGGGGTGTTAACCCTACGCCAACCCTCCTTGGTAACCAGTGCCTTAAAAGGTTACTGAAGGCTGTCTTTCAATTTGGAAATATTATCTGTGAATAATTAATTTAGGAAAGGAGCAAATCAGATTTACTGATAAGAGTTTGTATGTCTGTATAGATCAGGGCTGTCAAGTTCCTGGCCAGCGGGCCAGATGCGTCATGTGCTGGCCACGCCCATGCCCTGTTTAGCGAAGGGGGGGAAGTCCCAATACATCATGTGACACCACTGTGACAACGCGAGTTAGACACCCCTGGTATAGATAGTTAGGACATTTGGGCTTAAAGATGTCAGTTCTTAATATACATCCTCATTTCAGCTGTGAAGCAGTGTAAATAATTGTGAAATATCCAAACTTAAGAACACAACTTTATTTTTCATGTTTTCCCCACTCCTGGTTGAAGGAAGAAAACCCTCTCTGTTTCTCTTAATCCTGCCCCAGCCTTGACTTTCTGCTGCTCAAGTTCCATGATTGAATGGAAACCAAGTCCCTTTATAGCCTTCAGCTGTTCTAAGGAATTCATAATAAAGGGGGTTAATTAGAATCATTTTTCATTGCAAGAGAAAGTGACCTCTATCAACAACACATTTGCATCTTACACTCTATCTCAGTCCATCCTCATTTAGCTTCTTAGCTTGTCTACCTGTGGGTTTTCAGTGGTGGAGAGAAAAGCATAATGGGAAGTAAAAGAACAGCTAGGAACAGATAAGCCTTTTCCATTCCAAAAATAGAGCCTGGTTATGAATCCCACAGAATTCCCCCATCCTCACTAGCTATATAGCACAAGAATAAAAGCATGGATATGGGTTTATAAAAGACCCATAACTGAATAGACAAATCCTAATAATACATTTATTTTTCTGTTTCAAGACCAGTTACTAAATGGGTAAATCATCTCTGATCTTTCTTGGGCCAGCAACATATTTAAATGAATTTCTTTTTCTCTAAGATTAATAATTAAATCAGTGGCTATGTTTCTGAAGAAAAGAGGCTGGCCGTTCCCGAAGAGAATGAAAGTTAGCAAGGAACAAATGTCAGATATAAGCAGTAGTGGAATTCAAATTTTTTTACTACTGGTTCTGTGGGTGTGGCTTGGTGGTCAGGTGACTGGGTGGGAGTGGCTGGGTGGGCGTGAGATTGGGTGGGCATGGCCAACTTGATGTCACTCACATCAAGGGACGCCTTGCCTGGCCTCTCCTTGCCTCAATGGCCTCAACGAGATACAATTTCCCTGCCTATTTATTTAGTACTACTGAACATCCAAAATACACTATTTAATCCTATGTATATATGCCATATGTGTAAATACATATTACATAGTATGGTGTGTGTATAGGCACACAAAAAGATATATTATCTACTATATATACTGTATGTGTATGGAGAGAGGGGGGGAGAGGGAGAGGGAGAGGGAGAGAGAGAGATCAACTAAAACTATACCCATTCAACCTCACTTACTGCATTTGGAAATACACACCCAGAGTCCACGTTTGCCACACATTTAACCATAACTTCTGTACATTAGAACATTACATATGCCTTCAGATGTTCTTCCCTAACTTGCACATGATTGTTTAGAGCCAGGAGATGTCATGGATTGAGTAAAATGTGGTGAAACTCACTTAACAACTGTCTTGCTTAGCAACTAAAATGTTGGGTTCAATTGTGGTCATTAGTCAAGGACTATCTCTGCCTTCCTCTGCATGGCAGCCTTCTCCTAGTAAACTCCATCTCCTTTATGGCAATTTTCCTCTCTTAGAGGCAACAAAATAATCCAGATGATATAAGGTTTTCTCCTGGAGCAGGGAATTGGACTAGATGACCTCCAAGATCCCTTCCAGCCCTAAATTGCTGTGCTGTTTCAAAGCGTCTTCTGAAGCCACGTCTAGTGCCAGGGTTTGTGGTCCTTCCTTCCTCTCCTTTTTTCTCTGCCTTCCTGCCTTCCTTCCTTCCTTCCTTCCTTCCTTCCTTCCTTCCTTCCTCCCTCCCTCCCTCCCTCCCTCCCTCCCTCCCTCCCTTCCCCCTCTCTCTTTTTTCTTTTTCTTTCTTCTATACAGATTCCATACAGCTCTGAACCCTTAAGGCAAACCAAATACAAGTGGTCCTCGCTTAATGGCTGGTTGCTTAGCAAGTGTTCTAATTTATGACTGACCTCCCCAGAGCTACTTGGAGGTCAGTCATAAATTAGAACACTTGGAGTTCTGACAGCCATACACACACACAGACACAGACACACACAGACACACACATTTATGACTAGTTACAACATCCCACACAGTCATGTGACAGAGGTTTTCTATGTTTTTTGCCAGTTTCCAACCATTCCTTCTGGTTTCCGGTTAAAAATTCCCATTGATGACCACAAGGTTCACTTAACGACCATGGTGTTTGCCTAACCCAGGGATCTGCAACCTTAAACATTCAAAGAGCCATTTTTCTATTTTCTTTTAAACAGGTCTCTCTCTGTGTGTGTGTCTCTCTCTCTTTCTCAGAATGGGCAGCACAAAGGCAAGTTGAGCTTCGCACACTTAGACTTTGGCATTTGCTCACCCCCCCCGCATGCCACCCCCTCCTTGCCGCCACAGCACCATTACCTTTAGGGAATTGCCTCAAAAATCGTGCAGCAAGAGAAAAGGCAGCCGCGTGCGCTGCCGCTGCCTTCCAAACGGGCCTTGGAAAAGCCTGCCCTCACAATTGGACTCCCTTTCTTCCAGCGCTCATGCGAGGAACCCTGGAGCTTAGAGGCAGCATATTGCATGCCTTAACAAGCCTGCCAGTGGCCTCAATGTGCCTTTCCTCCCCATGGCTCTAATTCTTAAAAGGTGCATTGGTCTTACCTGATACGCTCTTTCTCATAGGGTGGAGAATGGGATGGGTTGACCTTGTCTGTTCAGCCTGTAGGACTGAGTCTGTCAGAGTTGAAAGGATCCACCTCTGTTGTTAGGCTCCCAGCTTTGGCGAATACGAAAGGGCAGACTCAACGTGTCATCCTCAGGGAGTTCTCCTGCATCACTCGGGGACCAGCCAGTCACTGGGTTGGGCTGGATGCTAGCTCCACGTATGAGAAGGAGTGTATCAGGTAAGACCAATGCCCCTTCTCCATAGTGGGTGGAGCTAGCATCCAAGAATGGGACATACCAAAGCTTGGCAGTCCTATGGGTGGGCCATGGTCTGGTCCAAAGAGTCCCCCTCCAAATGGATCCTTTGAAGCACCCTATGGCCGAATGCTGCCTCCGCTGATGCAAAAGTGTCCAGTCTGTAGTGTTTAATGAAGGGTGACAGTGTAGCCCAGGTGGCTGCCCTGCAGACCTCCTTGAGCGAGGTCTGCATAGACCACGCTGCTGACGTCACTGCACTCCTAGTAGAGTACGCTGTCACCTGAACAGGTCTGGGAAGGGCCTGCAGATCATACACTTTGGCAATGGTCCCTCTCAGCCAACATCCCACTGTAGACGGGGTAATCTTGTTACGTAAAGTATTCGGCTGGAATGTTACAAAGAGGGCCTCCATCTTTCTCAGCGTCTCAGTTCTTTTAATAGAGATGCAGAGAGCCCTCCTTATGTCTAGCGTATGCCACTTACATTCCAGGGGATGGACTGGGTTGGGACAAAAATTTGGCCCACTGCCTTTGGACCACATCTACAAAAAGCCTAGGCGCCGGTATTACTTCCGCCTAGGCAGTGGGCTCTGCAAAAAGTGAGTCAGTGGCAGAAGTTGATGTTTGTGCAGGTGGTTCTGGAGGCCCCCCAAGGCTGACAGAGTTCTTGGCCTTGAACAACAGGGACTTAAAGAGTCCCAGTTGAAACAACCCGGTGAACATCAGTTGTTCTGACATCATGCAATCATCATCTGACAAGTCAATCTCCTCCTGACCTTCTCCCTCTGAATATGGTGACTGGCTCCTGATAGAGGGAGCCACTGAGTACGCTTCTGGGAATTCCGAATGCTCCCTTTGGGTAAGGAAACCTAATCCCTTGTTCACTGCATAAGGTGACTCGAAAGGCATGGAGCGAGGGCTTCTAGGATGTTGGAGGGCTGCCTCCATACCTTGCCTGATGGCATTGACAATAACCTGTTGCATATGGGTGGAACTCAGGAAGTCTGCTTCCATATTAGGCTGGAGGCCGATGGCTGTGGGCGTAAGGGTGGCTTCCGGTAACTGTCTTGGGGGACCTCAGGATACCCCTGGAGCAGGGCCCACAGCTGGGATTTCCCAGAATGCCTCAGAATGGACAGACAAGTTGGAACCATCCTAGGCAACAATATCCTGCATTGGCCCCGGGGACAAACCACTGGTGTCCTGTGCCCTGGGGTGGCTATCCCCTTCTCTGGCTTGTTGTCCGTCTGGTGCCCTATGCTGGTTCTGGGTCCATATTTTCTCTAGGACCCTGTCTCTCCTAAGCTCCTAATGCTCTGTGGTCTTGGAGCGTTTAGGCTTCTGGGCCAGCTCCTTGTTGCTCAGTGCAACTTGATGGGAGACTCCAGGAGATGGGTCAGGTCTAGAGTGTCCCCTTGATTTGGAGGACTTCTTATTCCTCTCCTTGTTAGTGGAGGAATTAGCTCTAGCCTTGTCAGCCATGGATAATTGAGGGCAGTGAGGCTTCTTAATGAAACCAGAGTCCTACTAAAGCTCGAAAGCCTCTATGCAAGATGGCCGCCTTTTTGACAATTGCTGGGCTGTGAAATAGAGCTTGGATATAGGTTGGGCTTGTTGTGGTTAACTAAAAGAAAAATGAATATAAGACTAGGTATTTATTTAGGAGAGTTATATGGTGACATAACTTTGGTGGGTCCCAACGACATTCAATAAAAGCAGAATAAACATAACCAAGAGCATTCCACAACATCAGAATCAGAACATCCCACTGAGTCTACAATTACACTTGCTAAGGTTCCTTCCATCCTAGTTCAATGTCTGGGTGTAGAACTGGGCCATCTTCACACTCTTTCAGAAGGTCATAATACATAATGAGAATCGTTTCATTTTGGCTTAGTGTTTTTTATGTATAAACCTTATAGCATGCGGCACAGTGATGTTCTGGAGTTTTGAAAGAGTTATGAAGTTTAACTTTTTATTTTAAGTTCAGAAAAGTAAAAAAAGGTGGGAGTACTGGCAGGAATGAAAGGCTGTATTTTCTTTTCCAGCTTTTATTTCTAAATGGATTTTACTGGATTGATTTCTGTTATGACAGATACAGGGGAAGTAATTGAAAAGAATGATGCATTTCAAGTGAAGTAAAGATGGGCAAAGGACTAACTAAGCCAACCGGTTTCTTCCTCCTCTCCAGCTCCTGATGGCAGCCACATCTTGTCTATTTCAGCTAAACAAAGAAAGTCAGAAGTTCATTCACAAGTCTTATCTGCCCTTGAGGGTTTTACCATTAAGTTGTTTTCATCCTTTCTTTACTCTAAGAGAGACATACATAGGAACTAAAAGATCAAGAGAGATTGAAAGCAACACTGATAGGCTTCATCTACTCTTTAAATTGTTTATTCTAATAAAGGAACTAAGGGAAGCATTTTTGCTTGAGAACAATGTTTGTGTCACTTTGAGCAACCAGATGGGTGGCACATAAATTTAATAAATAAATAATTCTTGCAAGGAAGGCTCTCAAGGGCTGTCAAACTCACACCCCAACTGATGATTACACAGTAGAAAATACTGCATAGAGACCAAAGATTATATATAGAGGTAACTGAAGCTTCAGTTATTATTTCAGGAGCCTATATTAGAGAACATACTGAAGCCAAACCTGTATTTTCATATGAAGTTTGTTTCTTATTAGGAAGGCGAGTGTGTGTGTGTGTGTGTGTGTGTGTGTGTGTGTGTGTGTGTGTGTGTGTGTGTGTGTGTGTTCTTTTTCTCTTTGCAATCTCTCATCTCAGGAACCTTTTCCCAACCTTGTTCTATAAAAAATACTAAAGCAAAGTGGCCCATGGAGATTTGTATGACTTTTTTATTAGAAACTTTATCAGGAATCATCAAAGAAACCTCACTAAAGAAATCTCACCTGAACCTCCAACACTGATTTCCAACTTTCTTCTTGAACACCGATTGCTGAAGAAGGTTAATCTGCCAATTTCACGTCTAGACATGATATGAAAGGGATTAACAAACATTTCATGCTTCACTTAGAGTTGAAACTACCTCAGTACCCCATGGGAATGTTGATTCTCTAGAATAACTTTTAAGACTACCAACCTTCAACACTCTTTATTTATCTTATTTTATTTGTTTATTTTGTCAAGCATGTATTACATAACAGATGTAACTATAAACATGATTATGAATACATGAAATGGATATGAATAAAAGGGAATATTAGGACAAGGATGATAGGCACACTGGTACCCTTATGCACACCCCTTAAAGACCTCTTAGCTTAACTCTGTCTGGGTTCTTTGGAGAGCTACTTCAATATAAATTACTAATTCCTGGGATGATGATGAGGGAGAACTGTTCTATCACTTGACATTTATATTACAAAATTATACAGTCTTCTATTCATCTTCCTGTTGTTCAGCAATATCTACTACACAAAGCCACTAGCCATTGCTTAGAGCTGTGGCATGAAATCCATGTAGGTGGTATCTGAATTTTCTTGGTACCTGTATGTTAATTAACTAGATTAACTAGTTAATTACTTGTAATTAACTAGTCCTACACATAAGTTTAAAAAAAGGATACAAATAAACTGGGTGAAACCAGGCTTAGTGGCAGTGACTGTGAGAGGGATCTTGGAGTCCTAGTGGACAACCATCTAAACATGAGCCAGCAGTGTGCAGCAGCAGCCAAAAAAGCCAACATAATCCTAAATTGCATTAACAGAGGGATGTAATCTAGCTCAAGGGAGGTACTAATACCACTCTACAAAGCCTTAGTTAGACCACACCTGAAGTATTGCATCCAGTTTTGGTCACCACACTACAAAAAAGATATTGAGACTCTAGAAAAAGTGCAGAGGAGAGCAACCAGGATGATCAGGGGACTGGAGACTAAAACATATGAAGAGTGGTTGCAGGAACTGGGCATGGACAGTCTAGTAAAGAGGACCAGGGGAGACATGATAGCAGTGTTCCAATATTTGAGGGGCTGCCAGAGAGAGGAGGGGGCCAAGCTATTCTCCAAAGCACCCGAAGAACAGACAAGGAATAATTGCTCAAGGAGAGATTCAATCTAGAAACAAGGAGGAACTTTCTGACAGTGAGAACAATCAACCAATGGAACAGCTTGCCCTCGGAAGTTGTGGGATCTTCATCACTTGAGACTTTCAAGAAGAGATTGGACTGCCATTTGTCAGAATTGGTGTAGGGTCTCCTGCTTGAGCAGGGGGTTGGACTACAAGGTCCATTCCAACTCTGTTAATCTGTTAAATCTGTTAGATAAGGGCTAGAAAACTGAGACTCAGCGCATACAAAATCATGACACGATCAGTAGTAGTTGTATGCCGGTCAAGCATCATATACATGATAAACTGCTCCAAACTTGATTGCAAAAAATATGACTTTAGCAACAGAGTGTTCAATGCCTGGAATACACTATCTGACTCTGTTGTTAAATCCTCAAACCCCCATAACTTTAACCTTAAACTGTCTACTGTGGACCTCACCCCATTCCTAAGACATCTGTAAGGGGTGTGCATAAGTGCACCAGTGTGCCTACCATCCCTGTCCTACTGTCCCCATTTCCTGTGTTCATGTTCATGTTTATACTTATACCTGTTATCTCGTACATGTTTTGAAAACTAAATAAATAAAATAAAATAAATAAACATATAGTGAAGTTGGCAAAATCAAGGAAGCAAAGACAATACAGATTTCAGGAAGATGTTAAAATGTTATTAATGCTAGTCTGTGGTAAATACAGAATCTTAAAAACTGTTAGCCACAGTTATAGTGAGCTAATAAAGGAGGTCTTTCTGAAATGTCTCATATCTCTCAGCAGTTAGATGCCTTTTCTAAAATCAACATTCAACACTTCATCCCTTACTTCCCCAAATCCCTCATACTGCCTGGCAGACTGCAGTTCAACTGTTCCAGTGAGTTTGCACTCTGATCTGTTCATAGTCTCAGGATGCTTTTCAATCCAACATTGTCACAACAAAGAGGTTTCAGTTATCTGGATTTCCTCTTACTAATTTAAACTGATCTGTTAAACTGGTCAAGGATAATTTAACTAGGCTCTATTAATCTTTCATAAATTACTATGCTATGTGGCATGTTTGAAATTAGTTCAGAAACCTGAATTGGTTCAAAAGTGAGTAAGTGAGTGAAATTGAACCTAATACAGGTAGTCCTTCACTTATACTATAACTGAGCCCAGAATTATAATTACAAGTCATGCCAGTAATTAAGCAGTTCACTATGTGATTATGTCTAATTTTATGACCTTTTATGCAACAATCATTAAGTGACTCACCATGGTTGTTAAGTAAAATTGTTGTTTTTTGTCAGAAACTGGATGTAAACATTGGTTTTTAAATTGTAGTCACGTGACTACAAGATACTGCAAACAGCTGTAAATGGGAGACAGGCAGGACACAGATTGAGTGACTTCAGCTCTTTATTGGTCACAGTGAGCAAACAACAGCAAAGACCCAGGTGGTGACTGTGGTTTAAATAGAGAACCCTGGTTATGTGTGGTGGCTCAACATGGACAAATACATAGAGGAATGGGTCGCAGGGTGTACTCCGTGCCAGGAATCCAGGGCATCCCCCAAAAAATCTCCAGTGTACAAGTGGGAACAACCCAGGGCACCTTGGTCACGCATCCTCATAGACTTCGCGGGTCCATTCCATAGTCAAACGTTCATGATAATAGTTGATGCATACTCAAAATGGCTTGAAGTTGCACTAATGTCTACCACCACAACCGAGGCTGTAATCAAGGTATTAAGAAAACTGTTTGCCATGCATGGGCTACCAGACACAATTGTGTCAGACAATGGGCCTCAACTCACCTCAACACAATTTGAGGAATATCTAGCCAGTCTAGAAGTAAAATATACACTGATAGCTCCTTTCCAGCCGAGCAGCAATGGCCTGGTAGAATGATCAGTAAGATCGGTAAAAGAGTCGCTAGGCCGACTAGGCCCGGTGGACTGGCAGACCCACATAGACAAACTCCTAACATGGCAACATATCACCCCTAGTACGGCCATGGGCAAAACCCCTGCCGAGCTACTAATGGGCTGCAAACTCCAATCATAAGCTGCCCTAGAGTCCTGTTGTAATTCTGAGTGGTCCTTAAGTAATCAGTCATAAATCAAGGATCATTATATCATTTTCACTGGTGATTTCAGACTATTGCCCAGTCTTGAGGTATCAAATTTTCATTAACTGACACATTCTCATATACACAATTGGTGCTTTTATCTTAACTTCGTTCAACATCTCCATCCACTTTTTGTCCCAGGTTTTTGGAGCATTAAATGGCTTCTATTTTTTTTTTTAAGTCTTTTTTTTTCAATGTCAGAATTTATTTGTGTTGGTCTTACAAAGCAGATTGATTCAGTGAGCAAATTCAGTAAATGGTGTCCAGTGAGGATAATGTCTATAAATTGAAGGAGAGAAGGAACTGTTCCTTAGGCTTTGCTGCTTGATAGCAATTAAGTTGATGGTCCATAATACAAATAAAAGTTTCTGAACTAGGCAGCTTCATCCTTTGTGCTTCAGGGTAACAAGAAGCCATCACTGTGAGGGAAGCAACTTGAGTTTAAAATGAAGGTGGGAGAACCATAATAAATAATTCATTCTAAGATGTTTAAAGGCTAATAGTGACTGCTTAGTGTTAAGGAAATAGTCTTCTACACATGTTCAACATCCCTTTCATTCACAGCCTCATACATAATAAAATATGTACCACATGATATTCTGCTCCTGTATGTGCTCAAGGCCTCATTCTCATTTGCAGCTGAAAATAGACTGTTGAAAACAGTCCCTAGCTCTTGCCTATATTATGATTTCCAAGACCAAATGATGCTTATATTCAAACAAAGTGAAGACCTCCCCCTTCCCTTTTTTTTACAATCAGAATTAACTCCCCGCACTGTCACCTACCATATGTTTTTGTTGAATGCACACTAGTATTCAATAAACTGTGTAAAGGAGGAGACAGTATGCACTGAGAATCTGCTAGAGCAGTAGTGGGTTCCAATTTACCTCGCTGCCGGTTCTCTCCCTCCCACGCCGTGTGGGCGCGCCTCATGCATGCGCAGTAACGAAAAATCCCAAAAAATAATTTTTAACAAGCCAAAAAACAAAGATGGCGACCACATGCACAGTGCCGGAACTTGGCTTCTGTGCATGCTCAGAAGGAAATAAAAAAATTAAAAAAAATTAAAAATAAAAAAAAATTCAAAAAAAGATGGTGGTGCACATGGACTGGCACCGATCGATCCGGTTCAGTGGCGTCATTGTGATGTCACCAGCAGGTCGCTACCAGTTCGTGTGAACTGGTCCGAACCAGGAGGAACCCACCCCGTGCCAGAGCCTATTGTACTTTTGGAGGCAAACAGTTTAGACTAACTGTAAAAGTGAATGATGAAAATTTCTAAAAGAAGTCCAGTAGATAGGGTAAGATAGGAACTAGCATGTGTCTAGTATCAGACAGTTATGAAGGAATTCACTTCCTAACAGAGGGGGAAAATGTTTCCCAGCCCTAGTTTGCAAATAATTTATATTCTTGCAGATAAAGCAAACGGTTTTCTTGGAACCAAACATTTCAAGAAGGCATGCCATTTGATTATTTTTTTACAAGCTGAAGCTTTTCATATTCCCCAAGGAATGTCCCTTCAATTACTAGTTCCACAGAAAGGTCATGTTTCCAGAAACTCTTCATGCTAAGTGTGAAGCACAGCTGTTAAACGGTGCTTTGTATTCCATGCAGACACAAGGTTGTTCAAGTGTTGGTGAGAAATGTTTGATCTCTGTGGAGGGCCCAGCAGGCAAGAAGCATCTAATTATAAAGGTGGTTGTTGCAGGCAGTCCATGAAAAATTGGAGGGGATGAGGAGGCAATCAAAGTTTGTCAAGGTAACTCCTCCCAAGTCTTATTTTCTTTCTCAGCATGAACTTTCTGCAGAACAGCTGTCCCCATTGGGCTTGTTCTTCCTTTCAGAATATGAATCATTTACAAGATGAAATCTGTGAAACTTCTCTTTCATGCACTGCATGGGAGATCCCAGGATGTACAGAGTACAAGGCCAAAGGAAATTAACTTAGAGGCAATTTATCCATTTCCTTGAATAAAAAAGCCAAACAATTAAAATGGGGAGTTTACAGTCCAGTTAAAATGGGTTATTAAATTATATGGATTCAAAATCCTACAGACTGCAATTATTTGAGCACATGCTTAATTTTCACGTACCAAATTCCATAGGATTTTAAAATGCTTAGTTTATTTATTTATTATTTATTTATTTCTATTTGTATGCCGCCCAACTCCCGAGGGACTCTGGGCGGCTTACAACAAATAGATAAAAAACAGCAATAAAATAAGTTGATTAAAATACAATAAAAAATTAAAAGAAAACATTTCACTCATTCCTATAATAAACAGGGAGACCTTCGAAACTTACGCAATAGGTCATTTTTCCCCAGGCCTGCCGGAAGAGCCAGGTTTAATGATTTTCCAGAAGGCCAACAAGGTGGGGATGGTACGGATATCCGGGGGAAGTTATGATGGGACACAAACCTTATTGATTCAGGGAATTCTTACCTTCTGTGTAGTGGTAGTGTGCCATGAAGCTATCAATTTCTTTCGTTCGTAGAAGTCAATGGCAGCAATGCTCTTAGATAATAATACCAGATATATTTGGAATGACCAATTAAGTTTTTTTCCTTATATTTACATAAGTGATTTTAGTTTCCTGATCACAGTAGAGTGTGACTGTTAAAACTAGGGGAAGGGGAAGACATTTTTAAAAATCCATATCTCAGCTTATCTTATTATAAGCCGCCCAGGGTCCTTTGGGAGTTGGGCTGGATATAAATTTGATTAAATAAATAAATAAATAAATAAATCTTCAAGTATAGTATCAGGTTCCCCAGTAAAATATCAGGAAGTTCCCAGAGCTTCTTCACCCTGTGCCTAAGTAAGCAGAAAAGGAAGTGCATTGGATCATCTTGACATAATCCTAGTAATTCAGAACTGAACAACCTTTATGCCAATCCTGAAACGGAGGGGTGCTTATGTACCAATTATTAAGCCAAATATACAAATTAGTTCATGACAGGAAAGGGAAATATACTAAAACAAGGAAAGACATAGAATTTATAATAAAGAATGATACTTATACTACTGAATTAACAATTTATTTCCTCATCAAATAACTTTAGTTTATTAATTTCAGAGAGGATAGTTGGAGAGAAAGAGATCATCTAGGCCTCTTTTTTGGATGTTTGTAGGGAGGGTTCTTGTTTCCTTTCTTATGCAAGACATTTATCTTCAGTTTTATACAATATAGGAATGTAGGAAGTTAGTACCCACCCCTCTCCTAAAAGAATGAAATATTCTAGGAAATATTAAAAAGGCAGAATATTATATTTTACCTAAAGGAGAAACATGCTTCTAAAGACAAACTCAGAGCCTCAGCTCCCTGCCTCCCTAGCAGATATTTTGGTGCCAACCTATCTACAAGACAAAGGCTGGGCCAGCTTATCTACAACACAAAAGACATGGCCCTCAGGACATGATAGGATTAGCCCTCACTCAAGATCCAAACCAGGACAAAGCGATTAATAGGAATTGCCCAAAGCCCCTTCATTACATCATCACCCAGCAAGATTCAGACCTGGGACAACTTACAAAGCTACCCCTGCATGGCCCCATGGGAGTCTGACAACCAATCAGAGTACATTTCTTACACAGGAACAGGAAGCTCCAAGGGGGGCCCAAGAGAGAGTATAAATCTCTCTCCCTCTCTCACCCATGTGCTCTTTTTTGCTCAGGACCTGAGCAAAGATGTGGTCCTGTCCACCATTAAACCATCTTTCCAAGCAATCTCCATGTTTCCAGTGTCTTTCTTCCCACTTGGAACTGAACCCAGACGGACATTTCTTCCAACAGGAATAAATGGATGCTAAACTCTTTGGGGAGATTGATTGCTCTTTTATCCAAAGACAGTTCCTGTCTTTGGATAAGGACAGGATTGCTCAGTTCCTGATATTCTAGGTCCAGATGCTTTACCAAATAGTGATTAGGACATGCCAAAACTAGGGCTATCTACATTTGATTATGTGTCATCAAATCATTGTCGACTCTTAGAGATCACATAGATATATTTTCTCATGACAGTTTCTCCCTTCAGATCTTTCAGTAATATATCTATTGTCACTGCAACTAATTCTGTCTACCTTGCTTCCTTTCACCTTTCCCAACTTCTCCAGAGAACTAGGTGTTCACAAAATGTGTCCAAAGTAGGATAATTTCAATCTGATCATTAATGCCTTGAATGAGAACGCTGGGTTTTATTTAATGATCCATTTATTTATTTTCTTGACTGTCCACAAGTGTTCTCAGGAATTTTATCCAACACTAACATTGGGAAAAATCAATAATCTTCCTATCCTGTTTCTTCAAATCCAACTTTTGCTTCCATAGGTTATCACAGGAAATACCATTGCTTGCATAATTCTGGTTTTTGTAGGTACAGTATAGAGACATTCCATTTGAATATTTTTTTCAAAGCCTTTATGCTGCTCTACCAAATGCTAGAGTACAGCGTATTTCTTGACTGCCTGTTTTTTTTACTGTTGATGGTTGATCCTAAAAGGCAGAAGTAATCCACAACTTCAATATTTCATTGTGATTTCTAATCCAGTTCTTGCATGTGTTATCATGAATTTGTTTTTTATATATATTTAATTTTAATCCCATTTTTCACACTGTGCTTCTTGACTTTGATTACTGGAGCTTGCAAATCTTTTGTATTTTTGGTTGTATGGGTAGTGTCAGTATCTTACAGCAGACTATTCATGTTTTTTCCTCCAATTTTAAAGCCACATTCATCTTTTTCCACATAGCTTCCAATTTCACTTCCACAAATAGGAAGAAGATATCAAAACTTGTTGCATTCCTTTGCCTGTCCAGTCCATATGGAGACAGTCCATATTGCCTGTCCATCTATATGTGGCTTTCTGACCAACATGTAGGTTTCATAGGAGAACAATTAGATGTCATGAATTTCCCATTTTTCTGAGCACATTCCACAGCTTGACATGATTAACAAATCAAAAGTCTTTCTATAATCAGTGAAACACATATCTACTTCTTTTTGGTATTCTTTGGTTTTCTCAATTATTTATCATATATCAGCTAATAATGTCTAATGCTATTTAGTCTTTTCTAAAGCCAGTTTGAACATCTAGCATGTCTTTTAGATTATAGATTGACCTCTTTCAATCCATTGGCCACTGTGTCGTTCTCCAGATTTGCTGGCATAACTTCAAATCAGCCCACCTAGGTAAACCAGACAAAAAACAGAGCCAAATGAGCTAATTCAACTTATTGTAATACTACATTAACAGAATCTTGCAAGTCTAAAAGTACAAATCTCCCACAGTTAATTTTAACCATCTGACAATTAGGGCACATTCTTCTTAGGTTTCTTTTTCTGACCATTAAAACATTCCTTCCCCTCTTGCCCAACCATTCCTTTGGTAAGGAATTCATCCCTCAAGATCATTCCCACATACCATTACACTTGGTTAGAACCAATAGTAGGATTCAAATATTTTACTACCAGTTCTGTGGGCATGGCTTGGTGGGTGTGGCATGGAGTGGCTTGGTGGGAGTGATAGGGGAAGGATACTGTAAAATCTCCATTTCCTCCCAATCAGCTGGGACTCGGGAGGCAGAGAATAGATGGGGGCCGGGGCAGTCAGAGGTGATATTTACCGGTTCTCTGAACTACTCAAAATTTCCACTACCAGTTCTCCAGAACTGGTCAGAACCTGCTGAATCCCACCTCTGGTTAGAACTCTAGTGACTCTTCTTCTGTTGTTTACCATATTAATAGGAATATTCCATCACTTTGTGTAGCTGTCCAACTTCATAAATGACCAGAGTACTGATCTAAATTCATCTTCTCATAACCCGTGTTTCCCTGAAAATAAGACCCTGTCTTATATATTTTTGAACCCCAAAATAAGCACTTGGCCTTATTTTTTGGGGGGTGTCTTATTTCACACCTACCGGTATCAGGTGGGGAGGGGCAAGCGGCCCCTTGTGCCAGCTTCCCAAAGGGTCACAGCAGGCTATCCCACCATTCACAATACAGCTGATTAGCAGGTGCCACTCAGGCCCCCACCTCCAGCAAGCATGGCCACTTTTGCAGCAAATTACTGCTGCAAAAGAAGCCGGAGGCCAAGCGACACACCCCACTTGCCTCGTGCCCTCTTTACCTGATGGTGACAGTCACAGCAGGCAATTCTATTCATGGAACAGCTGCCTCATGGGTGCCGCTCCAGCTGGCGCCTCTAGCAAGCGCGGCTGCTTTTGCCATCGATTGCGGCCACAAAAGCAGCAGGAGGCCAAGCGATGTGCCCCACACGCCTGCCTTCTGAAGGTTATTGTAGCAGCAGCTATCCACAATTTTTTATTGTTATTTCTATCTCTTCTCCCTTCCTTGCCAAACTTTGCATGTAGGCATGAAGTTTCGGAAAGCTCCTTAATCCTCGACTGCTGGCTCCCTCCCTTTGTGCTTTTTGTACACATATCCACATACCCGGGACATGTTGTATTTTCGGGACATGTTGTATTTTCAGGGAAACACAGTACAAGTAGGGAATATTTTGCATGTTCACATCCCTAATGGACAATATTTTAGTATACTCTTTTCATCTTTCCATTTTTCTTTTATCACTTTTAAGTCAGTTACTACAGTATTTGTCCATAGGTATCCTTTCACATATCAGGTTGAAGTTGGAACCTTCTTCTGAATTCATAGTTCAGAGATCTTTTGAAATACTTTCCCTCTTTTCCCATCTCTGTTACTATCCTCAATATGTTTGCTTAAGTTTTCTTTTTTAATGCTACTTGTCTAACAGTTCTTTAAAATTCTTTAAGTACTTCTCTGAAATTTTTGTCTGTCGTAGTTTTGGTATCTCTTCTCTTCTTGGCAATTTCCAATTTTCTTCTGACATTCATTTTGCTTTGTTCTATTTCTTCATCTTTGGCAGTCTCTTTTCACATTCATCCTTAATGACATATTTATGTTCATTCCACAATGGCTGGGCTTCAAATGATTCCTTAGATTCTCCTTGAAAATGATAGGTATAACTTCAAGATCTGAAATAGGCTGTGAGAATAACCTTGAAAAAGAAGAGAAAGAGCTGCAGCCAAAGAAGCAGATATAGAAATTTGAGTCCAATATAGGAACGGAATTTGAGAAAACATCTCAGACTTGACCCTCCCTAGTTCTCTTTAGTATAACGGAAAGGAGGGAAAGGCACATTCAAAGTTGCAAGATTCTGTTAGTGTAACCTTACAATAAAGTAGTTACATACTGTAACTTTACTATTCAAATCTGATCTACCTCAAAGGATTTTCTTCTTCTTTGGCTTAACTCAGAATCCGCACATGAGAGCAGTTTGTAATCTGTTCTCCAATTAGCATCTGGCCATATCTCTGATAATATAATTGAGCTGTTGCACCTCCTTTTAAAACCAATGTAACC
The DNA here is from genome assembly GCA_023053685.1 of Diadophis punctatus similis. Lineage (NCBI taxonomy): Eukaryota > Metazoa > Chordata > Lepidosauria > Squamata > Dipsadidae > Diadophis > Diadophis punctatus. The sequence goes on along the minus strand of JALIGW010000009.1, from coordinate 15,093,043 downwards.
ACTGTTATTTCTATGCATTCTGCCTGATGATGTCCATGTATACAAGGATCATTTTGGTTGTTTTTGTTAGCTATAAACAAATCATTGCATTGGCCGAAATGATAAATCAGTTTCTTGCTTCATTTTAGTCCCCAAAGTCATACTGACCAGCCACATTTCCTCTTCGATGTTTCCAAATTTAGCATTACAGTGTCTAATCATAAGTAGCACATGTTACTTGCATATGCTTTCAATTTCAAATTTAACTTTATCATAAAACTACTCCTCTTTTGCATCAGTAGTTGGAGTATAAACAATGATAAAAGTCATGTTAAAGGGTTGTTCACGAAGTCTGATTAATATTATTTGATTATTGATTTCACTGTAACCAACTATTACTCTTCGTATACTCCTTCCAACTATACAAGCAATATTATTTTTCTTTGTTTTTGGTGTCCTGAGTAACAATGTAATCCTATGACTGATAGTGGTCAGTCCAAATCCATCTCAATTTGTAGTTGTTTACTTCATCTTTCACTATGTTGAGCTTTCTTCTGTTCATGATTCATACATTTCATATCCCCACTACAGTTCTGTCTTTACAGCTTCAGAATTTCTTTTCCTGTATGGCAACGTCAGCAACTGGATGTCCCAAAGGCATTATATAGCCACAGCAGAAACACCATTAGTATTCCAAAAGGTCTTCAGCTCTTCCTCAATTGATATTGAGTGCCATCTGACTTGAGAGCCCTTCATCCAGCATTATATCATCAACCATTTTATATTTCTATTTAAAAGACTAAGATAATGGCCTTATAGGACAGGAGGAAAAGCCACTACTAAGATAAGAGCTCCGAGTCTGGGACAAGAATGTAACACGAGTAAATGTTGAGACAGCCTCCTTTGAGACAAGATAAAGAGAGGGAAGGGGAAGCAAATTCAGTTTGGCAATATTCTGTTAATATAGCTTTACAAAAAGTAATAATAATACACTATCAAACATCCACATCTGCCTATCTCAGGTTCTTGGGAAGCATTCAATAAGTGGATAAAAATGCCAAATACAGTCTGAACATCTGGCTGATTGTGCAACAAGCCATAATTTATTAAAGCTATATGCTCTTGACTCTCAACAACTCTGGCATTGTTTCCCTTATCTAATCTAAGGGCTGATATTCCACCACTGCAGGTTTTTTGGTAAAAATACAAGAATGGTTTACCATTGCCTATTTCTGCACAGAATAAGTTGAAACCTTTGCCATTGGCACTGATCATCCAGCATCTTGCTATATCATTGCTGCCCAACGTTAGATATGATTAGTTAGAAAGTTGGGATGACCTTCATACCTTGAGTGACTCTATTGGGATATATAGTATATCCATGGCATACACTTTATCACTCATGGGGAAACAAAAAACGGAACAGCTCAAGCAGTTTCTTTATTGTTGTTTGCCTATAGATTGGAATTTTGCCAGATTAAAGCATACTCTGAACAACTATCAGATAAAAGCTGGAAGAATTAGGGAATTAATTTAGAGCTGCTTAATGCACCTTGAAGTGCACACAGTATCCCAAATCCCAGAAATGCTCAGAGATGCTCCTGTCTCCAAACCTGTAATGGATCTTGGAGGACTGAATCAGGGAGACATATTAATAGCAAATTAATGTAGACATAGGCAGTATAATAATATCAGAATTTAGATTTATAACAAAGATAGTGGGTTATTGACTAAGGGAAGACAAACTCAACTGTAAATAAAGAAGTTTCATTGTGTAGCAGTTATACTTCATACTAGAGAAAGTAGACTTAGCTTCAATTATTGCTGTGCTGGAGACATCAGGATTACTGATCACATCAGCATTTGAAGATCATTTAAGTGGTTCAAAATAGAAATGTGAAAATAGGAGGATATTGACTGATTATTTATATTGCATTAATTGCACCAGCTAAATGTATTACTATTTGGCTTTTTTCCTACAGCCTGCAGCAATAATAACCAGCAAAAACAGTGTTATCATGTGTACTGTTTGGATTATACTAGAAAATAATTTGGAAAGTTTGGTATTGCTTATTCCATCAAAAGAAACTAGTACCTTTTAAAATTCCATGTTTTATATTGATGATATATAGATCATCTATTAAAGGTATGTCAGGACTAAAATCTATATTATCTCCCTAGATAAGGGAATCCAGAAGGCACCATCCTTATTATAAAGTACGCTCAAGCCCATGGTCCCTAAAGTCCCACATCTGAGTGATTTCTAAGAATGAAATCTATACACTGGGATGTAACATTTTCATCACATATCAAATTATTATAATATTATTGCTGAATTTTGAACTTTGTCATTATATTTCTCTGGACAAAAAAACCTGCAATAAAGTAAGTTAAATTCTCTATTTGTCCATAATGTCTCTATGTGCTAATTTCTTACTTGCAAGCCAGGAGAAAATGCCTAACTAAAATGTTAGTGATGTCAGTTAGTGATGTCATAAAACAGCTTCTGTGTGACAAAGTAGGGGGCAATGAACCAGGGCCTCTGAATGTCAGCAGCTGATAAGGCAACACAACATAAATTGAGAGAGCACAGATAAGTGTAGGTTCTCGACACTAAGAACAAGAGAAGTGATTTTCATTTGCACTTCCAAGAGTTTCACATAGAACTTAAAATTTTATTGCCTTAAATTAATATCAGGTTTTGTAAGTAAATATTCACATCTGGATTCCAGATTAGCCACATTTCTGAATAGCATTTTTTTCCTTTACAGCTCTAAGAGCTTTGAGGTGTTGGGACTGAAGCAACCTGCGCAAAGAGCTTTTTCTACAGAAGAATGGAGTCGCTCCAATGCTTATTATGGCAGGGGGAATATAGCATGTTTCAGTATTCCCACATATTAGAGAGTGATTTCTTTCAAGTAAGTACTTTCTCTCTCTCAGAGAGCTTAGGGGTAAAGGAGGTGAAATGAGTCAAAGGTAAGAGCTTATATAGTTAGGGAAATAATTTAATTTCTAACAAAGAAAGGTTCTTAAAGCATAATCCTGCTTGAAATTTATACTTTATCTTTTATCCCAGATAAAGAGAAATTAATTGCTTGTGATTATTACAAACCAATACAATTTGGAAACCATCAAACAAAATGTGATCCACTGGTCATTTAGTTCCATATAGATCCTTCCAGTCACTTGTAAATATTTCCATTTTTCAGTTCCAAGGAGCTCATCTTGGGAATTAAAATCAAACAGTTGAATGTCAGCTTAGAACAAAGTTAGCAATAGCAATAGCACTTAGACTTATATACCACTTCATAGTGCTTTACAGCTCTCTCTAAGTGGTTTACAGAGTTCAGCATATTGCCCCCAACAATCTGGGTCCTCATTTTACCGACCTCAGAAGGATGGAAGGCTGAGTCAACCTTAAGCTGGTAAGATTTGAACAGCTGAACTGCTGAACAAGCAGTCAGCTGAAATAGGTTGCAGTGCTGCTTTTAACCACTGCGCCACCTCGGCTGCAAAGTTATTGCAATCAATGAAATAATCTGATCATCTAGATTCCTATCAATCGGGTTTCAGGCACGGCTACAGTACAGAAACTGCCTTGGTTGCCCTGATGGATGATCTCTGGCGAGCCCGGGATGGGAGTAATTCCTCCATCCTGGTGCTACTTGACCTCTCAACAGCTTTCTTTCTTTTTTATTCAAAAAGTTTTATTAGTACAAAGTACAAACATTTTTCTCTTTTTCTCCCCCCCTTCCCCCATCCCCCTCCTCTTCCCCCCTCCTTCTCCCCCTCTCGCCCACCCACCCCGACTTCCCAGAAAAAGCACATGGTGTAATATTCAATAGTAATAAGATTAAATTATGCTAACAAATTCTTAATTTCAAAATCTCTCTAGATCTTTAACTCGTTGTTACTCAAAACCTTTTAAGCATAATCTAAAAAATCAAGCATATTATTAATCAATCAACATAACAATATCTCCGGCTGTTAATTTACTCCACTATATATCCTTCATTTATATAATCTTTAAAGTATAATAATAATAAAAAAGAAAAAGAAAAAGTCTTTCTTTCGCCATTTCATTCAATTACACAACCATCAACATCATTTCCTCAATGCTGGATAGATCTTCCTTCTTCCAACTTTATACCTCTTCGATAAACATAAAAAGTAAAATATACTAAGCAATTGTTAATTCGAATATTTCTCTAATTCTTTAACCCCTTATAACTCAAAATCTTTTTTTAGGCATGATCTAAAATAAAATCGAACACATTATTAATAACCTAACATTCCAGTATTTCAAATTGCTAATTTCACAATAATTCTGTATCTTTAATTCCATATATCTCAAAATCTTTTAAAAATAATCAAAAGGATTATTAAACCCCTCTTAAACCAATCCTTTAAGTATCTTTCGTTTATATAATCTTTAAAATATAGTAGTAAAAAGAAGAAAGTAGGAAACAAAGAGAAAGCACAACTATCAGTCCTCCATAGTAAATAGATCTTCTTTACTGCAAAGTGTCAATTTTCATTCATCTCTCCATCTGGCCTGTAACTTCCCATACTAAGATCAAGTCTAGTCATTCCTTCTTCTTGGTCGAACTCTAGATCTGACTCTTACAGCCTTTTGTGACTTGGTAATTTTTTGAGTTGTCAACTCTGCTCTTGTCTGACTCTGTTTTTGAGTTGTCAACTCTGCTCTTGTCTGACTCTGTTCTTCTGTCACCCCTTCCATATTATGAACATCTCTCTGGTTCTGTAAATCACCTTGATTCATCAAAACTCCTTCCCTTTGAACAACTATCAATGAATCTCCTCTCTCATCTTCTATTGCTTCCTTGATTCTTCCTCCTTCTGGAATTTTGGATATGTCGGCCTTTAACACTTTTACACAAAAATCAGTAGCTTTCAATATCGTATAGAGCTGATATCTCTTTTTCAGGTATCTAACCACAATCCCAGTTGGAGCCTCCCATCTGTACTGTACTTGCTGTTTTTTAAGTTCTTCAATCAGAAAGGCATAATCTTTTCTGGCTCTCAACATTTTAGGAGGGATTTCTTTCAGTATCATTACTTCCTGTCTATCTACCTGAAGCTTGTTCTTGAAAATTGCCTGTAAAATTTCATTCCATAATGCCCTTGTAGTAAAATATATTACAATATCTCTTAGCAGATGTTTTTGTTTAGCAACCCAGGAGTTAACACGATATATTTTGTCAATTTGCATAACCAATTCCTGTTTTGTGATTCCTAGCATATGCACAAATGCCCCCCCCCATCCTTTCTTTTAAATCTTCTTGTTTTTTTCCTTTACACCTCTTAGTCTCAAAGCAAACTCCATACTTCTAAATTGAATCATTAGCACCTCTGTTTCAAATTTTTTCATATTATTTCGGGTCTTATCTATATCTTCACCCAAAGCAATCACAGTCTGTTTAATTTCTTCCACATCCTGCTCCAAAATTTCCATATTTCCTATCACTCCTTTAAATACAACTATCATATCCTTCCTTAATTGCTGATGTCAAGTATCAATATCCTCTAAAACAGCCTGTATTTTTTCATTAATTTCATTAATTTTTGAGTTAAATTCCATAAGAAGTTCATTCTTCATGACTTTTAAAGCATCAAATAACATTTCAGATGTTAAAGTCTGTGAGGGTGTTGAAAAAGGAGTGGATTGCATTCTTAAAGTATGAACAGGGGGGTGCTCAAATTCTTTATTGATAACAGTCTTTCCAAGTTTAAAAGCCATTTAAAGTTTAAGGTTAAACTTTTGATTTTAATCCAAGATTGGAGATGGACAAGAGTTCAACAAAGTCTAGCATTTTCAAACATTTTCAAAAAAAGGGGGGGAAAAGCCAGATCCTTTATAAAAACAGTCTTTCCAGGTCTTGAAACCATTTAGATTTTAAAAATTAGATTTGCTATTTTATTCCAAAGTCAGAAAGAGAGAAAGAAAAAATTCCTCAGAGTCAGGCATTTCCAAACAAAGGGCTGCTAAGGACGCTCAGCATAGCAAAACCTCAAATAACGTTGATGACTTGGACGAATAGGGACATGGAGGTAGGCCTCTGTGAGATCTACAGATGTCAAGAAGTCCTCCTCCTGGATCCCGGCTAAGATGGAACGAAGGGAGTGCATCTTAAACCTCCTGTAAACCAGATATTGATTTAGTCCCTTTAGGTTCAAAATTGCCCTCCACCCCACCCCACCCCCACCCCCACCCCCCCCGAGGATATGGGCACTAGAAACAAAATTGAATAGAAGTCCTGACACCGCTGCTCCGGTGGTACTGGCTTGATGGCCCGAATGTCCAGCAAATGCTGGATCGCCGATTCCATGAGTCCCTGGTGAATCAAGTCTCCAGAAATGGGACAGCAGAGAAAGAACCTTGGGGGAGGGGAGAGAAATACCAGGGAGAGCCCCAATCTAATGGTCTCCCTGACCAAGGCATCAGAAGTCATTGCCTCCCAGCGGGCTGTGAAAAGGCCTAGCCTCCCCCCAATGGGGGAATCAGGTCCCAAATTATTTCTGCTTGCAGAAAGGCTTGGCATCACTACCTCGCCCCTGGCACCTGAACTGTTGTTGTGGCCTGCCTCTGCCACCAAAGGCCTGTTGGTCAGACTGAAAATTGGACCTGTGCTGATAGGCCTATACTGATGGGAGAAGCTTGCCCCAGCTCTCCCCTGTCTGGAGAAGGGCCATCTAAAATAGGGCGAGGGCCAGAAGATGGGACGTCTGCCTTGGGAGGGGAGGATCTTCCTCCTATCCCTGGTCTCTATGAGGAATGGTTCCAAAGCCTGGCCAAAAAGATTCTCCCCTTCAAAAGGGCCAGAGGCCAGCTTCCAGCAGTTCTTGTCATCCATGTGCCAATGGCGCAGCCAGAGTAATCGCCGCACAGTGACAGACAATGTGATGGACTGGGCTGAAAATTTGGCTGCCACCAAGGAGGCATCTGCCATAAACTCCGTGCGGCAATAATTTTGGACAGGTCTTGATGACTCCGGAGGTCCTCCAAAGGAACCCTGTCCTGCAGCTGACAGAGCCACCTCAACGATACTCTAGTAAAAAATGAAGCCATGGTAGCGGCCCGAATGGCCCAGGAATTGGCTTGATGAACCCTGTGCAGGACCATTTCCTCCCATCATTCATCAGCTTTCAATGCGTCGCCCACATCTGGAGACAGGATGGAATTTGAAGTCAAGGAGGCCACTGGCGCATCCACCTGCGGCAACTGAAGTAGCTGGAGCAGGTCGGGTTCCACCGCAAAGAAGGTGTTTTCTGGGCTGCTAGGCCACTGAGTGCTGGCAGGTGAGGCCAACTGGCACATAATAATGTCCACGAACATGCCGGGGATCGGGACAGACTCAAGTGCCACCTCCTGCTTGGAAAAAAGAAAGTCTCTGGGCTCTGGGGCTGTAGAAGGTTGTTAGAATCAGATCCCAGGTGAGCAGTAACCCAAGCCTTGGCCAGGAGCTGCTTAAACAGGGCCAGATCAAACAAGCCCTTAAAGGATGGTTTGGCCGATGGCTCTGACTCCAGGTCCGAATAATCCTCCTCTCCCTGCAGCTCTTCTACAGAGAGTGAAACCTGGCTGGCATCTGAATGATCAGCTGTGTAGGTCTCTTGATAACCATAATACCCTTCTGCGTGTCCTAACTGAGCCTCATCGACCCCAGGCAGAGCAGATGCAGCAACGCAGGATGGTCTCTGCTGCAGCTCAGCCGCAATCTTCTCCTTGATGGCTGCAGCAAGCCAAGCCTTTACAGGAGGGATGTCCTGCTCTGGTGTGCCTTCCTGGCAGAGCCCTCTGCAGTAGGAGTAAAAGTAGCAGAAGGGGAAGCACAGAGGCTACTGCAAGAAGCTGACACATCCTGGCAAGGGACCATAGCCTGAACCTCCACCAGGCCAACGGTAGACAGTGTTCCCTGTGAAACCTAGCCTGCTGCCACAATTTGGCCAGATGGAGAGGGGGAAAGCTCCCAAGGAAGGACTGGGCAGGATTCAGCCAAGTCCAGCCGCCCAGAAGTCTCCTCAGGCACCCTTTGATGCCCCACAGCAGAGTCTCTCTGAAGCCTTCTCTGTTCCGGCGAATTGCTTCTCTAACACCTTTTGGCATTTGAGCACTGCCTTCAGCTCAGCCTTAAAGGCTTTCTGAAGGCCCGGGGCCGTCGTTTGAAGCCTCTCCTTAGCCACCAGACTGGTAGGCCTGGCCTGAGCCCTAGGTGTGGTAGCCCTATCAAAGGCAGGGGGGACCAAGACCCCCGATGATGGGAAGATGATGCAGCTTCTCTCTCCATCCTAAGTAGCAATAGGAAAAAGAGAAACAAATTAATAAGTCCCTGTTACCAGCGTGGCTGGTCCAGGGAACAAGGGCCTTTCAGGCCAGCGTTTTGGATCAGGTATCAAGGTCTGGTCAAATAAACATCCTTATAGGCAAACCTGCAGACACGCTGGTCCCATCACCAGCATAAGGCAGGCTTATGCAAAAAGCCACTGCGCTGCGCAAATGGAGGAAGGAGTATGGCCACAGCCAGGAATCCCTCCTCTGCCCTACATGGGAAGAACCCCCCTAGGGCCATAAAGATATTACTGCAAGAGCAACCAAAGCAACTGAAAGTTGTAAATAATCCGCACTGTGAGACGACCATGGGTGAGCCTCAAACCCAGTGCTCAGGCCCGGCAAACAAATAAAAAATGGCTGTAAGTGTGGGGGACACTGCCCAGTCGAAGACTAATTAGGCCAAGGGTCCCAAGAAAGTGAATAGAAGCACTTCTACAGCTGCTTGAAACTTCCGAATCAGCAGATTATTTGTTATCGCTGAGAGAAAAAACCGCAACAAAATGGCAGCTGCAACCCTTAGAAGGCAGCTGGAGAGCCGTTGCCTGCTCTAATCCCTTGAAGCAGGCAGCCGCGCTGAGGGAATTGGACAACAAAATGGCCACGACAGCTCCAGAAGGATAGCTTTCAGAGCCATTAGTCCCAAGATGGCGTTCGCAGCAAAAAAAAAGAGAATGCGGCCACTAGGCTAAACAGTAGAACGCGGCAAATGGCTTCGCACTCGATGCCGTAACAGGGATCGGTTGTAAGGCCGGTGACCAGGACAAATCCGATCCCGTGGTCTGGCCCAGCAAAAACAGGCAGACAGCAACCAGAATTTAAAGCCAGGTGGTGATCTTCAGCTGGAGGAAGCCTCCTCCTCGCCAGACAAGCAATGATATCAAGCAGGCCAAAGATCTTAAATTGCTTCGCTTGTCAGCGCACTCCCCTGCAGCCTTTAGCAATTAGTAAGGCAATAAAATTCCCCCCTCGGGTGCCTGAAGGCAGCGTGATGCAGGCACTTTCAGTTCACAATGACTTGCAGTCTATAAGCAATGTCATTCAGGGAAAAAATAAAGAAAAATCTAGGAAGGGTCCAGGAAGGATGTGGAGAAAAATTTAAAATTAAGACCGAACAACCCAAAGCTCACAGGAGCAAAGGAAAAAGCATCCAAGAGCTGAGGACTATATTGAACAACTTAGGAACGTCACCAGGGAGGCGGATCCTCAGAAAATTCAACCCAGTCCATAGAGCTATGGGGTTAGAACAGCCCATCCTGGACTCTTCCTTCGATGTGAGGGAAAATAAAGCCATTTAAAAAGCAATAAGGGGAAGGGATAAGTTTTCAAAAATCAGGATCATGTTAAAGTAAAATATAAATGCATTTATAATCACTGTTAAAAATATTGGAAGTATTATTCTTTTTTCACTTCTTTTTAATTTCTTTTTCATTTCTTGTTCACTTTTCATTACTTTTCCAATTTCTCTTATCTTTAATTTAAAATTTTGTACTGTTCTTATTCTGTGTAAAAAAAACGTGCTTTAATAAAAATTCTATATATCCATATATACCAGTATCGTTAAAATTGGAATTGTTTGAGAACCAGTCTTCTCCCCATGTGTATACTTTACAAGCCATCATTATCTTTTTTTTTACTTCTATTATCTGGTTATCACCACACCTTAGTGTGTTTTTACAACCTCCCTTGTGCTATCACATATGAATCAAAACAAGTTTGCTTTTGTTTTCACATCTTAAGCTTTTTCTAGTAGCATGGATCATTTGATAATAGTTGGTGGGTTGCAAAGTGATTCTATAAACTACCTAGAGTCTGTCTGGATTGAGGAGTTAGATAAATTGAATAAATAAATATCAACCTTTAAGGGTTAAATATTTTATATGTAATGACTATAATAATGCATTTTAATGTATCTATAATATATTTAAATATACTGTAATATTAATATCATAAATCTTTATCATGTGACTTAGGTGAATAAGGAAGGTAAGCCATGTGATGTGAACAATAAGAAAAAAATTGTGACACTTGGAGTGAGTTCAACCATTCCTACCCTACCTCTCCCGAATATCCTGCTTGTGGCAACCCCTGTTGTATCAGCTGAATCTACATCCATATTGCTGCAGGACGAAACAAGAAATTTAGAACTAAAAAGGTGAGTTACACTCATGTCCAGATTATAACGTTCCATATTGGAGTCATTCTAAGATGAATGAACTTCTGAACTGTCCATCCAGATCTTGTCATCTGGCCTGCTGAGGTCCTCCTTGCCCCTGATGTTCTTCCCCAAACTCTATCTTTCATGACTAGATTGCTCAGTTTATACAGTAAGGAGGACTTCTTTCTTTTTACACAAAAACAACAAGAAAAGTGATTTTGTTTTAGTCATGAGCCAGTACAAAATACCCACTTTTAATATACAATATGACTGGAAGGAATACATCCGTACTTGATCCGACTCAATAATCCCTTAGTCTATATTCAGCATTGGGTTGGATATCTACCATTGGATTGGTATAATATTGCTATACAGTTATAATGAGTTAACATAATACAAATTTGGAATTGATAAAATGATAATAGAGCAATTTCTCTTTATAGAAATTCAAAACCAATTTGCTTTATGAATTGTAAATCTTGTAAAAGGTTAAAGATACCATTTGTCCATGCCTTAGATTGCTTTAGTTGAAGAAAACTCAACTAGAGCAATCTAACTCTTTCTTTATTCTTCTGTAATTTACAGTATTTTTGCCTTTCTGACCAAATAATAGGAGAGTATAGAATTAATTCTGAATTCTAATCCAAACTCCTTTTAGCAACTGAAGACTTTTGGAACAAGCGAGATCCAAAGCAAAAAAATTATTAGGAACCCAAATGCTATTTTCATCAAACAGTTCCCTAAAATTTTGCACATACCTTTTTCAAAATACTGTATACTCTGTTAAAGCTATACATTGAATGGAGTAAGAAGACAACCTTGTTGTAAATAAATAGGATCTGCAGCTTAAGTAAAAGGGGCAAAATCATTTTTAACATCTACAGCAAGATAACATTTGGAAGCTAGTTATCCCTAATATTCTGAATTATAAGGAGGAGGAAGAGGTACAGAAACAATGAGAGTTGCAAGATTGATGTTAGCTTCTATAACAAATGTTTTTCCAAATCAACTAATTAACCAGTAGGCTGAGATTAAATGTAATAATCTTGAAAGTCTAATTGTTTTGTATCCATGGAGTACTTGTATTTGGTAAGCTTGATGGCTTTTTGCAGTCTTTTCATTGCCATACTAGATAATATCATCAGTGCTTAACTCTGAAATACTAAAATATTCTCTTATATCGGTGTTCTGTATCTCCTTGTCCTTTTTATGTTTCATGAATTAGGTAGGCACCTGCCTGAACTACTTCTGAATATTATCTTGTTGAGGATTTTTTTAAAAAATTCAGCAAATTTTGCCTAAGCAACAGATTCTCTATCTCTCCATCAGGGTCATCTAGTTTACTCCTAAAATATTGAAACTTAAAAGGAGTAGCACAAGATACTGATCCATATGAAAACCCATCCATTAAAATATAAAGAACCAGTTGACTGTAATTAATTGTTAAGATGAGAATTACTCTCATCAGAGGCGAAATGGATCTTTTCCTGAAACTCTGACATTATAGAAATAAAACCGCAGTTTAAATACTAATAAACAAAATATTTATTTCAGTAGAAAATAATAAAGAATTCTTATTAGGACTACATTGTATCGGCTAAGGTAATAAATCAGTTCTACCTTCGGTAGAGATGGCGATGAGAAAGGAAAGGAGGTAACCTTAGGAATGTAGACATGCGTAGTAGAATATATCATACGTCTGTTTGACCATAGATACAAGAACACAGTAGAAAAACATAGAGATGCAAAAACTGACAATATTCACATCGTCACATTAATAAGGAAACATGAAGTGCTTTCCTACATGTGAACCTTTCAGATACTATCTTGAGGTACATTGTATCTAAAATCCTTCAGTGTTTCAAAACCATTTTGTATCACATAGGTTATTCCCTTTGAGATTGGTGAAGATCTCAATACACAACATCAAATTGAAGCAGCTGAGACTGAAGCTTGTGACTGGCCAAACCTATTACCTACAGCTGTACCCTGCATCAGAGCAACAAGACCTTTTCCATTGCTGGATCAATCTTGTGAATATGCTACGGCCATCTTCAAAAATAGATTCCAACCAGCAGAAGGTAGAAAACAAAAAATTGAAAAAGATTGCTGCACCTCTAACTCCACCTCCGAAACCTAAAGTGAGAACCTCTTCCATTGTATTAATTCTGAAGTCCTGAGAATTATCAGGGAGCACAACAAATAGAAAATAATCTTTCATTTCCCTTACTGGAAATGAATGGACTCCATTTAAAAAAAATAGTTTTAATTAAAGTTTTATCTTTAAAAACAACATTAAAACCACCACAAATATACAGAAAAAAACATAACAAAACAAAACAATAGATACCATATAGAATTATTTTACAGTGTTCCGTATCAGTGTACATAATTTGCTTTTGTAATTCTCTATTAGCTTCCAGTCCATATACTTCTCAGTCGTCATATAGGATAATAACATTGTGGTAACATACATTTTAGAAATTCTAATAATACTGAATTGTTCATATCTACAGATTATATACATTTGTATTTACATCTCTAAGTTATTACTATTTAATTACTCCAATTTAAGTTTCATCAATTCTAATTTAAGCTTTTTCTATATCGATTTCTATTTTCGAGACAACTGTACATTTTATCCCATACTTCATTGTAGTCCGAATCATCTCTCTCTTTTAGCCTCCATAGTCATTCTATCCATTTCAGCGCATTCAAGTATTTTGCTAATTACTGCATTGTCTGAGGGTATGTTACTTTGTTTCCAAGCTTGTGCGAATGTAATTCTAACTGCGGTGAGTATATGTAATATGATGTATTGATATTTTTTATTCATTTTTGAGTCCAGTATTCCCAGTAAGAACAGTTCTGGTTTTAGGTCTATTGCTCTGTAATTTATTTCAGCCACCTCTGGATTTTGTACCATTATTTCTTTGTGGTGGGACACATCCACCACATATGATAGTATGCTCCTTATTTGTAATTTCATTTCCAGCATTTAAGGAATACATTTGGAAACATTTTGGCCAATCTTGCTGGAGATAAATGCCACATATAAAACATTTTGTAAAGGTTTTCTTTATATGCCACTGCTGTCAAAAATTTATAGTTCCTTTCCCATAATTTGTCCCATTGTTCTAATTCTATGTTGTGACCAAAGTTTCTTGCCCAGCTAATCATTGCTTTTTTTATGGTCTCTTCCTCCATTTTATATCTTAGTAAAAAGTTATATAATTTTGTAATCATTTTTCTCCCCGTTCCTAGTAAAATGTTATCTGGTTCCAATTGTTTCGTATGAATGCCGTATTGTTCCGATCTTTTTTGAACCTTGTTTTGATTTGTAAGTAAGGCCACCAATCTATATTTATTCCTTGCTTTCCCAATTCTTGAACTGATTTTAAATCTCCTTTTTCATCTAAAAGTTCTGAATAATTTAACATTTTACTGAGATCCATACTGTTTGGGTATATTGTTGCCTCCCTTGTTGATAGCCAGTTTTGAATTTTCATATAATGATTCTTTTTGATTTTTACTCAGACATTAAACAGAGCATCCCTTATTATATGTCTCTGGAAATATGAATATGACTTATTTTTCCCATCCCAGAGAAAAACCGTGCCAGCACAATTGAAGATCATGCCCTTCTAATGCTAATGTTCTTTTATTTTTGAGTTGGATCCAATCTCTAAGCCATGTCAAGGCGCCTGCCTGATAGTACAGTTCCCAGTCCGGGAGCCGGGAGCCACCTTTGTTTCTACTATTTTACAATAGTTTAAATTTGATCCGCGGTTTTCCCCCTGCCCATATAAATTTGAATGTTATTTTATTTATTTGGTTGAAAATTTTCTTCTCTAATTTTACCAGTATTGTCTGAAAGAGGTAAAGCAGCTTGGGTAATATGTTCATTTTAATCGTCGAGATTCTGCCAATTAAGGATATCTGTAATTTATTCCAACTTTCCAAATCTTTTTGTATTTGTATCAACAGTTTGTTATAATTATCTTCTTTTATCATGCTACATTTTGCCGATAACCAAATTCTCAAGTATTTAATTTTCTTAGTTCTTGAGATTCCCAATTTCTCCTCCAATTCTTTGTTTTGTCTTTTAGTTAAGTTTTTAGTTAACATTTTAGTTTTTTCTTCATTTATTTTAAGCTCTGCTACTTTACCAAACTGATTTATGTCTTGTAATAGTGCTAATTCGGTCTCTAGGGGCTCTTCTATGTTAAATGCTAAGTCATCCGTGAAGGCCTGTACTTTGTATTCTTGTGCTCTGGTTTTTAACCCTTTTATATCCCAATTCTGTCTAATTTGTTGCATCAGTACCTTTATTGAAAAGATAAATAGCAACGGGAATAGGGGGCATCCCTGTCTTACCCTTTTATAATGTTAACCTTCCGTTATTTCTCCAGTTAGTATTATTTTTGCCATCTGGTTTGAATATATTGCTCTAATTGTTCTAATAAATTTCTTGCCAAAATTCATTACTACTAATTGATTTGTTAAAAAATCCCAATTTAAATTATCGAAAGCTTTTTGTGCATCAAGAAATATCAGTGCTGCCTGCTTTCCTGAGTGTGTTTTGTAATATTTGTAATATTTCGTAATATTAATCTCTCGTTCGTCTATATACTTCATCCCTGACTGCTTTTTTCGCAAATTTTATGTATATTTCACGTGGTAGCCTGTGTCATCTTGCATAGTCCGTATGTACTCTGTAAATTTCATCTAATGTATTAATTCACTATTGTCCAGTTGCAATAGATCTGCTAATACATCTACCATAAGTTTGGATAAGTCCCCTTCTTTTGTCTCTATAACATCTTGAAATCACAGGTAGAAGGAGAATATCTCTAATTCTAGATGGGTTATTGCTTCTTCCAGTTCTCTATTTATAGCTGTCAGTCTCTCTTCAGTTTCTTCAAGTTTCTTTTTGGTTTGTTCTGTTCTTGTTTCTATCACTTTTATTTTCTGCTCATTTTTAGCAATTGATTCCTGAATGGTCTCCATTCTATTGTCCAGCTTTTTTATGTTTTCTTTTACTTCGCCTACTTCGCCCTTCATTTCTTCGTGGTTATTTGTAATTGATTCATGGGTTTTTATTATGAATTCCTGGATCATATTTAGTGAAGACTGTAAGCTTTGCAGGGTTGGTGCCAGTCCTGATTTTTCACTACATGACATGTCATTTATTAACTTCTGTCCTGCTGGACAGGCTGTTGTTGGCATTCTTTTTTAATCATTTTGGTCACTGTGGAAGTGCTAGACATCTTTAATTTTTTTTAAAAGTTATTCCACAATACCATAAGTTGTCACCCTTCCCACTCTAAATCTTCTTTCATCGCTACCCCTTTCTTTTATCTCTCTTTTACTTTATAGTAGTGATGCAATATAATTCACTAATTAAAGCCACCTTTAGCTTCAATCTTATAAGAACAATTGTATATATAAATATCAATCTTAAACCACTATATTGTTTTTATAATTAACTCTATTAAATATTAAAGGGAGCAATGCAGTAAATATAAAAATTCAATTTATACAATTCTTAAACAACAATTAATAGTTTAATGCTAATTGATTAATTTAAATGCACTTTAATCTATACTAAATTTAAATAGAATAAATATGTTTATATAGGCTATTAAATTTTAAAGTTGAAAGTTCACTATAATTCTGTATAGGTGTCACAGTAATAAATCTTTCTATAATATACAATAGGAGTTTAAAGCAATCTCTATACACAGCTATTTAAAGGTATTTAAAGATAAGTCCACTTCAAAGTCTTTTGTTTAAATTACCACAGTTCTTAATCTTCAGTCTCTCTACTCACTCCGCTACTTCCTTGTTCTCTGTATTCAAAATGCAGGCAACCTTCAATTTGCACTGTCACTGTCCTTTCTTTTTACTTTCTCTCACTTCTCTCGCCACTGTCCCCCCCACAAAAAGAACCTTTTCTTCCTTCTTTCTTAGCTCACTACTCATACCGCAGTCCTGGCTTAAGCTTTGTTTCAAAGATCAATTTTAAACGGCAGATACACCAGCCATTCAGATCCGCATCCACAATCATTTTCCCTCTCAGCCGATCCCATGCCGGTTTCGTCCTCCTTCCTACTCCGCTCCCACCACTAAGGCACCGCCACCTCCTCCTCGGAGATTCAATTGATAATCAGTACTTTTCTGTGGATTTCATCAATTAGAGAGATATTTCGGTGTTACACATTATTTGACACTGTCCACCGATACTTCTGCTGCTTTCTGCTTCCTCTGCTAAATACTCGGGCTGCCACGTCTCCGGACCATGCCTTCACAGCTGGTCTCTTCTGTGCCAAATTTCAGGGCTTCCACCTTTGTGACAGGAGCTTGCTCCTCTCCGCAACACCTTGGCATCACCCCGGAAGTCAAATGGACTCCTTACTTATAGATATATATTTAATTTCCAGAAAATGCATCTCTGTTTCGAAGCACATAACTTTCTTGTACTATTGGAATTAGTTAATTACTCCAGGAATGTATCTGATTTGAGCAAAGATCTCAAGGTCAATTGTTCCTTATCCTTTTCTCTCCTATCAAGAAGTGTAACAAAATTTCAGGCAAGGCACTCACCTTAATATGCAGTGTTACTTTCTATACTGCAAGATAATCTCTGCTTGCAAAAGAATTAAGTAGCAGAATAAACATACTCTAAAGACCAGTTGCAAAAGAACAATAGTGGAAGAAGCCTATCTCCTTTTTATTATGCTTATGAATTTTCTGAATGCATCATATCATTGTTTTCTATAAAATGCTGGACTCGGTAGATCTTTGACTTGTTCCAGCAGGATGCTTCCTGTGCTCTTAAGTGACAGTAGTGAAGACAAGAGATCTATGCTCTTATATATTGCTAGGAACAAAGGGATGGGCTGAGCTACAGTCTATGTCTAAGGCAGTGTTATTAAACTCACGTTGTCATGGTGGCATCACGTGATGTATCAGGACTTTTTTCCCCTTCACTAAACTGGGCATGGGCATGGCCAGTGTGTGACGCATCCGGCCTGAGGGCCGCAAGTTTGACAGCCCTGGTCTAAGGCAAAAAACAATACAGGTAGTCCCCGGTTAGTGATTGCCTCCTTTAGCAGTCATTCACAGTTACAAAAGTGATGAAAAAGTAACTTTATGACTAATCCTCATATTTATGCCCTTTCCAGGTCTTTAAAGGAAAGCAAAGTTGAAGACCATAAACATAGTTATGGTTTCACTCACTGACCACTTAATAACTGAGTTGTCAGTCCGGATTGTGGTCACTAAATGAAGGCTATCTGTAACCTTTTTGTGGCAATAAGCTGTCTTTGTTTGTTTCAGGAATCACATATTGAATAATATGTGATAGTATAGTGTCACCTGAGTCAAATTTTATGGTCTTAATTTAAAGGGATGCAGTATTATGGCATTTATTTTTCTCCCTAACCCCATTCAACTTAGAAATAAACAACTCAAAATGGGGAGTAAAATTTTTAGAAGATTAAATGGATGCCTTCAATTCCTGCAAGGCTCAATACATTAATTGCACACTTTAACCTTCCTCAACTCCCAAAAACTAGCAGAAAGGGTATTAACCCTCCCTGAAAAATACTGTGAGCCTTCTGGGAGCTGCAAAGACATAAAGTGACACAATACTATCTCATTCAACACCTGAGGTAGAGGCAAATGACATTTTAAATCTATTCTTTCTGTGCTTCTATATACAGGAGTTGGCAGCTGAAATACATAGTCTTAACAGAAACTGCAATTCTTCATGCAGAAGAGGGAATGAAACCCTTTGCCTTAATCTCAGGTTAAAGTCATAGGCCTATGATGGCGAACCTATGGCACACGTGCCAGAGGTGGCACGCAGTGCCCTCTCTGTGATCACGTGAGCCGTCACCCCAGTTCAGCTCCACCGCGCATGCCTGTACGCCTCTCATTGGCCAGCTGGCCTTGGATCTCTACCACACATGTATGGGGGTGGGGCACATGCGGGGGGCCATAGGTGCATGCACGGGGCGCATGCAGGGGAGCCACACGTGCATGCACGGGAGGCGGGGGCACATGCAGGGGACATGCATACGTGGGGGGCCTGCACATGCATGGGGGTGGGGCATATGCACGGGGGACATGCACACATTGTATTTGGGGTTCGGGTGTGCACTTGCTTATCCACGCGTGTGCTTATCCCCACACGCGGACGCACGCTTTGGGCACTCAGTCCGAAAAATGTTAGCCATCACTGTCATAGGCTGTGCTGAGATGATATTCGAATTTAGATAGAACATAGAACATAGAATAACAGAGCTGGAAAGGATCTTGGAGGTTTTTAATAGATTAACAGAGTTGGAAGGGACTTTGCAGGTCATCTAGTCCAACCCCCTGCCCAAGTAGGACCCCCTTACATCTGCTGCTACCTAGGATCGAACTCACAACCTCCTGATTGTGAGGCAAGAGCTCTACCTCTAGGCCACAGCAGCTAGGTCTTCTAATTCAACTATGTGCTCAAGCAGGAGATCCTATATCATTTCAGGCAAATGGTTGTCTGGTCTCTTTTTGAAAGCCTTCTGTGATGGGATGCCCACAACTTCTGAGGGCAAGCTATTCCATTGGTTAATTACTCTTACTGTTAGGAAATGTACTTATAGGTTGCTTCTTACCTTGCTTAGTTTTCAACCATTGTTTCTTGCCTTGCCTTTTGGTGCTATGAAAAATAGTGTGACCCCTTTGTCTTTATAGGAGTCCCTTAAATATTGGAATAGTGCTATCATGTCGTTCTCCAACCCCCCCCCATCCTTCTTTTCATTAAATTAGACACACCCAATGGCAGCAACCATTCTTTATATATTTTAGCCTCCAGCCCCCTAATCATTTTTGTTGCTCTTCACTGCAGACTTCTTTCCAGAGTCTCAACACTTTTTTGTATTGTGGTGACCAGAACTGGATGCAGTATTTCAAGTGAGATCTTACTAAGGCTTTGTAAAGCGATATTAGAACTCCATGTGATTTTGATTCTATCCCTCTATTAAGGCAGCGTAGGCTTGCACTGGCTTTTTTGGCTACTGCTACATACTGTTGGCTCATATTTAAGTGATTGTCCACTAGGACTCCAAGATCCCTCTCATAGTAGGATTAAGCCAAGATTCACCTAGTCTGTACCTATACAGTTGGTTTTTCTTACTTAAGTGTAGAAGCTTAATTTTATCTATGTTGAATTTTATTTTGTTAGATAGGGCCCAGTGCTCAAGTCTGTCAAGATCTTTTGAGTCTTCTAAGGTGTTGGCTATTCCTGCCAGTTTAGTGTCATTTGCAAATTTGATGAAATTTCCCTTCAATTCTCTCATCTAAATCGTTCATGAAGATATTGAAGGGTACTGGGCCTAAAATGGAACCTTGGGGCACCCCATTGCTTATTTCCCTCCATGTGGATGTAGTTCAGTTGAGGACTGAATGTTGAGTATGATACATTAATTGCCCACTTTAACGTTTAGTTTAGTTTAGTTTAGTTTAGTTTAGTTTAGTTTAGTTTAGTTTAGTTTAGTTTAGTTTAGTTTAGTTTATACATTAATTGCACACTTTAACCTTCCTCAACTCCCCAGCAGAAAGAGTGTTGACCTTACTTGAAAAATACTGTGAGACTTCTGGCCGCTGCAAGGTCATAAAGTGAAACAATACTATCTGATTCAACACCTGAGGCAGAAGCAAAGGACATTTTAAATCCATTCTGTCTATGTTTGTATATACTGTATGGGAGGTGGCAGCTGAAATACATAAAAAGCCTTAATTCTGCAGTTCTCCCTGCAAGAGAGTAAATTAAACCCTTTGCCTAAATCTCAAGTTAAAGTGATAGGCTATACTGGGGTGTTAAGACTCAAACTTACAAATTGTCAATTCCACTTTACAGAATTATAGCAAAGGGAAATTAAAATTCAATTTCCAAATATTCCTCTCCTCAGAGCCCACCCCCTCAATGTGCACCTGAAAAAAAGACAAAGACAAAGAATAAGAAGAGTATTTGTCCTGCCATTCAAAACCCCACTACTGAGGCAAAGGAAACAAAAAAAGAAAATGATCCAACTGCTGTACGTTCTAAGAAATCTCCCACTCCTAAAATCAAACCACCACCTCTCAAAATAGAGAATATTCATGAGGCGGCCTGTCAGACAACCCCAGAGGAGAAGAACATTGCAAAAAAGTTAGAGAGGGAGAAAATAAAGAATCCTGGTGCTGGTGGTGAAAAAGAAAAGTTGGATATTAACAGGTACAGGTATGTGAAAGTTAAACAGAGGTAATGGGTTATACTGTAGTATTATTATTATTATATTCAATCTCCCTCCATAGAGCATTTCAGCTCTGCCCCATTCTGTGGAGCTATGAGCCACAATAGAATTAGGATGTAACATTGCAGTCTCCTGTTCGAAATGTAGCTGTGGTGCTCCAAAGCAGATAGTGAGACATAGTGTGGAACAATGACCTTGAATGCATATCAGAGATCTCCCCATAATATTTACACACACTTATTCATATGATGTTCTGAGATTGCTCACCAAAACTCCATTTATTGGCTACTGGTAATAGGATGCTAAGTTCCATTTGTGCATGGTTTCTGACTCTAACAAATGTTCTTCTAAAGGGGTAGATAAGATTTTGCTATGGCTGCAATACTGACAGTTCCGCAGACTACTGAAGAAGAATGCAATGTCTTTTTTAAATTTTTATTAAAAACTTTTAAACAACTTTTAAAAACTTTTAAACAAGAAGATAAAAGCTAATAATAAATAGGGAAGGAAAAAGAAAAAGAAATCAAAGTAAAAAAAGGTGCAAGAAAAGGAAAAAAAGTTTAAAAAAATAGAAAAGAAACAAAAAAGTCAAAGAAATGAATTCCTGTATCCTTCACAGCTGTGATAAGTACAAATATATTTTAACATTTCTAAAGTTATATCATATTACTTTTTTCAATAATCAATCCTGTCTAACCATTCAAACAGTAAGTCACAGATTCATTTTTTTTTCATTTTTACACAAAAGGTTCATAAGAGACTTTTAATTAATGTCTTTTCTCTAATCAAAGAAGCTAATGTATTTATTTCAGAAAATCTGTCTATTTCACAACTATTCCTCCATAGTGGCAGATCTTTCCATCTCCTTGCATACAAGTAATCTTGCTACTGTGATCAGGTATTGAAATAATTGTCCATGGCTGTTTATCCATTAATCAATCCTAAAAAGAAAAAAAAAGTCTTCAATTGAATATTAATCTTTGAATCTTCTGTGTCAAAGTATGTATTTGGACCCAACCTTTTTTAGCTTTTTTATATGTCCATCAAACATGATAAATGTCCTGTCATATTTTCACATTTCCAACATACATCTGAAGTGCCTTCTAGATAATTTCTATAGCATAATGTATCAATCATACACTAGTCTCTTCCATAAATGGGGAAATCTCTCTTCTTCAAAATGTAGCTGTAGTGCTCCAAAGCAGACAGTGATTGTTAAATTGGTAAGTTGGTAACATGGTTGTTAAGTGAATCTGGCTTCCCCATTGACTTTGCTTGTCTAAAGGTCTCAAAAGGTGACAACATGACCCCGGGCCCCTGCAACCATTATTAACAGATTAACAGATTAACAGAGTTGGAAGGGACCTTACAGGTCATCTAGTCCAACCCCCTGCCCAAGCAGGAGACTGTACATCTGCCTCTACCTAGGATCGAACTCACAACCTCCTGATTGTGAGGCAAGAGCTCCACCTCTAGGCCACAGCAGCTTATAAATACATGCCAGCTGCCAAGCATCCAAATTTTGATCATGTGACCATGGGGAGGCTGCAATGGTCATAAGTCTGAAAAACTTTGACAAGTGACTTTTTTCAGTGCCATTGTAACTTTGAACGGCCACTAAATGAGCTGTCAATAACTACCTGTAATTGCAATACAGATGTTCATTTACCTTACTTCCCTTTATTTTGTACTTAACATTCACATAGGAAAGAACTAATAAGAGAAGCTTAATAAGGCCAGTGATTTTTATTTAGTGCACTATATTTTACATTTTATTGCAATGGTGCAGATGGTTGTCAATTTTATTTTTTATTTTCTCTTTATATAGTTTGTGATTTAATCTTACCATGAATCATAAAACCAGAAAGAGGGGGAGGGGCATTCTGTTTGTTTACTTATTAGTCAGAGAAAAGAGGAAAACCTCTTATGGTATTTAGCAATAAATTTCTAATATTGCACGATTATTCTTATTTTAGAAAACCAGTTAGGAAGAATCCCTCCAGTCAAAGAAGATCTGGACACAGAGGTAAGAGATGATTAATGTGTTATTTTTTGCACAAGAAAAATAAACCATTATTTACTCTTAATCATTTCTCATTCTACATACAGACATTGCCTGGGCAACAGTCATATACAAGTAACCAGAGCTAAATTATATTTCTTCTAACAAAACCTTGTGATAAATGCTGGTTTTATGACTATATTACATAGGTGCTTTATCACTTCATTGAGTCACTATTCAATTTTAATATATAAATACTTTAATCTATTTGCATGTTGTGATCATGTGATTACATGCATATCCCATTTGTTTCTGGAAATGTTTATTTTATTACATATCAATTCATGCTTTTATTCAGGAGTGGGCTTCAAATATTTTAGCAAGGGGTTCTCTGCTGTGTTTCTGGGTGGGTGTGGCCATGGTGGCCATAGTCAGCCTCCTGCACCATGGAGGGGGGGCGTTTTTGCCCTCCCTGGGGTCCAGAGGCTTTCTTTCAGCCTCCGGGAGGGCGAAAATGGCTGCCCAGGCTCTGGAGGCCCTCTGGAGGCTGGAAACAGGCCCGTTTCCAGCTTTCCCGAACTTCCGGTAGGCCCGTTTTTCACCCTCCCCAAGCCTCCCCACGTGCCCTGTACTTACCTGCATCCAAAACGGGAGGGGCAGGGTGGGTGGGGCCAGCCAGGAGTGGGATTTGGGGGTTCTCTGAACTGCACAGAAACTTAGCTAGAGGTTCTCCCGAACCCCTGCGAACCCCCAGCAGCCCACCCCTGCTTTTATTCATATCAGATTGAACACCCCCTAAAGATTTGAACTTTAAAATGTAGGCTAACATTTTCTCATAAGAACAATATTAAAAATTTAAATGTTTCCCCCCCCCAAAAAAATACTCCCAATCAAATTCAAAATTTGAAAACTCGCTTGAAAATTTCCTTGTTCTGACATTATATCCAGCTCTTGTGGAAGATGTAGCTCTGGCTGGTCAAATTATGTCAAAAAACTGTTCCAGTATAACTCTGATTTAAAGAGGACTGTGTTTGTTTAGGAAGAAAATGATGTATTGCATCCTCTGTTTCTACTTTTCACTGGATCCTTACAAACTTCAAACTGGACATTTCACTAAAACAAGAAACAACACAACAAGAAGCAATAAAAAAGTATTGCTGACCAGTTCTGGTCACTGCATTTTAGAAAGAGCATTGTATAACTAGAAAAGGTTGAAATAAGAAAAAGCAACTAAAATGATTAGTGTATTGAAACAGCTCACCTATGAGGAAAGGCTAGGTCTAAACTAATTGATCCTTTTTAACTTGAAATGAAGAAAAATAAGAGGGCACATGATATAAAATCATGCATGGCATAATCATCCAGATATAAAGAGATTTATTTCCTTGTTTCACAATGGTTAAACTCCAAGTCACCCATTGCAAATTAATATGGAAAGTATCAAGACAGATAGAAATACTTTTTTAAATTAAATATAATGGAATTTACTGTTTGAAATAACAGCAGCCACTTTGGATGGTTTTAAAAGGATATTTCATGAAAGACCAGATATTCAATGGCTATTAATAGCAGTTTATTACCCCCAAATCATAAACAGAATGCCATGTACTAGTTGCAGGCGGGGGGATAACAATGGAATATACTGTAACTATCATCCTCCTGTTTAGGCTTTTAGATTCTCAAATACATGCAGCAGCCCACTACATGACACAGAATGCTAAGCAGGATAGACCTGACCCAAACAGGCTTTTCTTATGTTTCCTTATTTCTTAAGAGATAATCATGGCTTCCAGTTGCTGCTCGATGTAACAGGGTACATTCGGTGCACACATGCATAGAAAGTGAAGGACTTGATATGCTCCCTTGAGAAGACCTTTAAATTTCTCCCCACAGTTACATACATGCCAGCAGAACAAAATAAAAATAAAATAACCAAGACTCAAATTGTTTTCAAAGCAAAATTGAAAGTCCAATTTGTCTTTAATTTCCACTAAATGATAGATTGCTATATTTCCTGGATGTCCAGTCCTGGATTCCATGGTATTATGGCCTTGTTGTCCTAGTTCCAAAGTAGTCAGGATGTCATATTCCACTCCTCCTGTGACAGAAATGGCATAAAAAACCCCAAAATAAAACGGTTCTTTTTTTTAAAAAAAAAGCTCATCTGAGAAAGAATATCTTCCTATTCCTTCCTGATAGTAGTAGGAAGATATCATATTTAACATTTTTTTTCTTAGTTTAGACAGTATTTGCCCATTATCTAGATGGACAGATTAGATTTGATTAACAGATCAGGTTTAAGGGTTGTTGTTTTTTTACTTCTTTCACGTCTGACCTCCATGCAGATAGGATTTCTTCCCATTCACTACACTCAAATGCAACTCCAGGCAATCTGTGTTGAGAGCAGCGGGCAGAAATGATACATTCAATGCACATAAGTATCTGAAATGCCGGACTAGAAATATCTTGGTCTCATCCTTGTGTTCTTAATGGAAGATCAGATCAAAATAAATATTATTGCAGTGCCAGTTTTGTTTTGTTTTCAAAGTCTTGTGAAGACTTTTTGTGAAACACTTGAAGAAGAAAAATCTCATACCATTGCTCCAGATTCCAGCAAAAGCTTATTTGTCCATCATATAAATGCTATGCTCTGTACCACAACACAATGCCCCATGTGTCTGAAATTAATAGTTGAAAGACTTTGAAAGCTTTACAGCTCTATGAAAACTGAATTCCCCCTCCCCCCTCTCATGAATTTTCCATTCTGGTTCTGTAAGTCTCGACTCATACATTCTTATCTTTATACATGACATTTTAGAGTCTGAGACCAAAAATTACAGTAGTACCACTTGTAATTGAAAATAATTTTATTTTATTTTCATTTCATTTTCATTTTCTTTATAATTTTCCTTGTTGTTGTTTTTTATCTTCCATTCATTCCCTTCATTTCTTTTCCTCTCTTTCTGTGCCAAGATCAGTGCCATTCTATCCCTCCTTTCCTTTGTGATCAGGCTCATCTGGAGTTCTGTCTATTACTTAGGCCACACAGACTGGGACAGACATTAGATGGCACCAGGGGGTTTGATATTTTTTTAATCTCTTTGCTACCATTAAATTATAATCTGCATTTTTAAAGTGAAGATATGGTAGTATCTTTGTTGCCAATACTAAACTACCTGAGTATTTTAAGATTTACCTTCTCCATGTAGATCTAAAAATGAGATATTTTCATTCTCAATTTTTCTGGGAAAAGATCTCTTAAAGAAACTGGAAAGAGGCTTTTCAACAGTAGATTTTACTTTCCACACACACACACCAAATGTGCCTTAGTTTCACAGCTTTAAAGATTTACGTAAAAACATTTATCAGCAGCTGGCTTTGAAATATAATTTCAATGGCTTCTAACAGGTTACTCCCCTGCAATTTTAATGTCTTGTCAGCTCAAATATTTTTAACTTTTTAAAATGTAAAATGTTAATTTTCTTACTTAAACTGTATGGATCTTAGAGTTTCTGGCAGAAAATTAATTCAAATATGGTTTAACATTATCCCTCATTTCCTCTACTTATTCTTCACCTTAACAAGGTAGAACAATAGTTTACAGGCTAATACACATGCTTTGCATATAAAGTCCCCAGGTTTAATTCCTAGGAGGACCTCCTAAAGTATTGAAGAATAACCTTTTTCCTTTAAGAATATATGGTTCTTCTGCTAAAATCTATTAGAATCCACAATCTATCATTGGGTATATCCAAAATCAACTACTGACATAGCTTATGCACAAACTGGATTACTACCTTTGTGAAACTAGACTGAAGTCTGTATCTAGACACAGTTTCTGCTTTCTTATTCTAACGTAGATAAACAAGTAATGACACAAAAAGAATTTCTGGAGAAAAACGGGGATAAACTAATTATGAGCTAAGCAGAGCAGTTATTTTATAGACTCAAATTCTACTCATATACAATGGAATAAAAACTAGCCAAATGCATTGTACAAATAGCCTCTATAGCAGGGGTGAAATTCAAAAATTTCCCCTACCGGTTCTGTGGGCGTGGCTTGGTGGGCGTGGCAGGGGAAGGATACTGCAAAATTTTCATTCCCACCCCACTCCAAGGGAAGGCTCCTGCAAAATCCCCATTTCCTCCCCACTCCTGGGGGAAGGATATTGCAAAATCTCCATTCCTACCCCACTCTGAGGTCAGCCCAGGGGTGAAATGCTCCCGGTTCGCTCGTGCCTGCTGGTTGTCGGAGAGCCGATCGCGAAGGCAGTGCGACACTCCGCCCACCCGCCAGGACATCGCCATTTGAGTTCTTTTACCCTCTACGCATTCACAGAATGCTTTGCGCATGCGCAGATGGTAAAAGAACTCAAATGGCGGTGTCCCGGTGGGTGGGTGGAGTATCGCACTGCCTTCGCGATTGGCTCTCCGACGACCAACAGGCACGAGCGAACCGGGAGCCTTTCACCCCTGGGTCAGCCAGAAGTGGTATTTGCCGGTTCTCCGAACTACTCAAAATTTCCACTACCAGTTCTCCAGAACCTGTCAGAGCCTGCTGAATTTCACCCCTGCATAGTACAGTCATGGGTCAGCATGTTGTGCAAGCACAAAAATTTAACAGCTATGTTTAAGATAATCATTATTATATGAAAATAGCCAGTAGGATTACTCCCAGCACTATTTTCCCTTCTTTTACATATAACCCCTCCACCCATATATCTCTGTATGTCCTACAAGATGAAGACCTAGCTCTTGAGATGTTTGCATCAAGCAGTACATAGTATTAGAAAATCTAAAGAACTGTCATCTTTATGCTAAGGCTCCTGCCACAGTCCTATTCAATTATCCATCATCGTCAACCTCAAAGGGCTGAACTTAACTTTGGTTTTAATTTTCTTTAGGTGCTGCCCGAAATCCAAGCAAGATTGCATCTCTCTTTATAGGCTGCTTCGGGAGCCAGAGAAAGAACAAATGAAGCAACAAAGCTCAGAACAAAGGGAAAAG
This sequence comes from Diadophis punctatus similis, assembly GCA_023053685.1. Taxonomy (NCBI): domain Eukaryota; kingdom Metazoa; phylum Chordata; class Lepidosauria; order Squamata; family Dipsadidae; genus Diadophis; species Diadophis punctatus. The sequence continues at coordinate 15,065,264 of JALIGW010000009.1, read as the reverse complement.
ATACCAGGAAGAATAAAACAAGGAGTCTGAGCACATTAAAAGAGTAGGAGCTTCCTTATTTAATTGATATAATTATACCAATTTTACCAATTATATAACAATTAAAATATACCAATTATAAACTTCATCTTCTGAATGCAAGAATCTTTGTCATATAGCAAGCAGAGAACTAAAATTGACACATTCAAGCTGAGCTTAGTGACCACCCACTGTTCAGAATATCCTTCGTCTTTCATAAAGGCAAGAAATATTCTGTTATTCCATTAAATTTCATAAATGCAGTTTTTCAATTTTAAAAAAATATTCTCATACTGGTGAAAACTACATGCAAGGGCCAGATAGCCTCACATTGTTATTTTAAAAAAACCATATGTTTATGTATAACAATAAATGTGCTTGACATGAAACAAGGGGGTGGATGGAAATAATGTATTTAATTTACCAGATATGAAGGTGGGTGGGGATTATCCTTTGTGCTAATCTCCAAGACCTAGGAATCTCTCTCTCTCTCTCTCTCTCTCTCTCTCTCTCTCTCTCTCTCTCTCTCTCTCTCTCTCTCTCTCTCTCTCTCTCTCTCTCTCTCTCTCTCCTTTGCTTATTTCAGTGTTTCAAGGTTGGCAGAAACACTAACTTTGAGGAGTTGGGGAATAGGAGAGGGTAGGGCGCTCCACTTAAGAATGAGAAATGTTTTTCAATTCAACTAATTTAGCAATAGACAAAATTATTTTTTTTACTTGGTTTATTTATTTATTTGATCTTTATTACGCCTTTGTTACTTTATGTGTTACTCAAGGCAGTGAATATCCATAATATTCCTTCCTCCACCTATTTTCTTGACAAGAACCCTGTGAGGTGGGCTGAACTGAGAGAGAATAACTGGCCTAAGGTCAATTAGCCAGCTTTCTTGCCTAAGGCAGAATTAGTCCTTATACTCTCCTGGTTTCTAGGTCAGCATATTAACCACCACACCAAACTGTTATAATTTTTTTCTCAGTCTTCTGACCAGGAGTGGGCAACACCCACCACTCCCCAATACCATTTTTGTAGTTCCCAGATCAGTTCCCAAAATATATGGCTCAGGAACAGTGATCATACAGTAGAAAATTGCAATGATACAACTTAACAAATTGTAAGAGGATGCAATTGTGTCTTTATGTCATATTCAAGAACATAAATTACATTGGTTGCCTAACAATACACATTTTATCTTCATCTCTTCTGAGGATGCCCATGTTAACAGGCAAAATAGCATTTTTGAGCTAGTTAAGTTTCTTTCGTTATTTACATATATTTTTCAATTTGGTCACAGAGCAAACATTCTTCTCAGGGTGGCAACATTGTTTCCAATTAATATAGCTCTCATTATTTAGGCATATTTCTGGATTTTGAATGTAAGGAAGATTGATTCCATACCAACAAACGTTAATTCAATCCACTTTGCTACCATTCATTATTATACAGTTAGAGCATACACATTATTTTCAACATATTTTGATTTCATAATGACGTTAATATGTTCCATAAGTAGTAATGGTAATAATAGAAAGCCTGTAAACATGTCTACTCTGTCCTTAAGAAAAAGAAGGCTTTTCAAATTACTCAAATTCTATTCATTTTAATAGTTTTTTGAGATTAAATTAGAATCACGCCTACTGAAAAAAGCCAGAAGATATGAAAAGTTATCATGAGAAATGAATTTTTGTCAACACTGGATTGGACATCCATTTATCTGGGATGATATAAGGACTTCTGCCTTGGGCAGAGGGTGGGACTAGAAGACCTCCAAGATCCCTTCCAGTCTTGTGATTTTATAGGCACACTCCATTTGTAATAGGGCAGTATTAATAAAGGAGGTGCTTTGCAAAAAACATTAACGCAGCATTAAAAACCTCTCTTTAAAGGATTGAATTGCACTGCATTACTGCTTCAAAAGCTTTCCCTGGTTGCCAATCTGTGGTACAAAATGTGCATACACAATATTTCATCTAGAACCAGCAGTGGGGGAAAAGCAGACACAATTGGGATCCGTTTTCAAAGCAGCTGCACAAGCCTTGCAAAGAATGAAAATGATTTCATGCTTCAATGAGGATCGCTCTGTTCTTTCTAACAGATTTGTGAACCACGTCTTTCAAATATTTTGCACAGCCCTAATCTCCAAACTCTTTCATTTCTGGCATATTTCTTCTATAAACTCTTCAAATATTTGCTGGTCTTTTTCTACCATCTAGTGGACAAATGCTGTAAGACAAATTAATCCCCTTTTAATAGGACAGATTTGAGTTAATGCCATTTACTTCCAGCAAATAGAACTTTGGAGTAAATTGGCCCATTTTAAGAAATGGCTAAAAATGGGTATTCTAAATGAATTCTGCACAAAACATAAGACCTGAGCATGAACAGCTGGATGTTTCTAAATAATCTTATGTTAAATAGAAAGTATTGGGGAAAGGCAATTACTGTTAAAAATATGGCTGATGAATTCACCTAAGATTTAAAAATTCTAGAGGGGATTTTCCTCCCAGCTTTTGTATAAACCAATTTACCACCAATTTACCACCAATCTTGAAACATTAGCTAGTCTGCTCAAAATAAGGATTGGCCAGCTAAAATAATAATGTAAAAAAAACCCTGTCCATGAATCAATAGACAAATCCCATTGAGTCCAATACACAGCACACAACATCTAAATATTTACCAGAGTTTGATGGTTTATTAAATAGTTGGTTCAGCTAGCATGTTAGCGCCTGTTGCGTTCTATTCCCACTTACAATTTTATGTTTTTACATTTGTTTCATCACTGTGTGTTATTTTATCTCACTGATATAGTCATATTTCTTCCACCTACCAAAAACATAACCATAAAAGACTGACTAGGAATACAAATTAAAATAGGCAAGAAAATAGTAAGAGAACACCTGTCCACTCTAGATGAATTCAAATCACCAGGACCTGATGGATTACAGGCCATGCACCTCCCTTAACTCAATTTATATCTTTACTCATCATTTTTTCTATTTTTTCTCATTTCTAAATGCCCTAAATTTCTGATCTTTTTTCCCACGTCATATCTCCCTTACAACTTTATTATTCAATTTTTTATTTTAACTCATTTTCAATATTTAAACAAATTCTAATCTCATCACTACATTTCCATCCGTTGGTTAATAACATTACTAACTTCCTAATATACAATAATAAAGAAAAAAAACCCTAATTATCTAAAGTCTCCACAACAAAAAATCCAATTTATAAAGTATATGATCTTGTATAAGGACCTTTAAAAGTAATAATTACACAGTTCTTATAATATTCCAACAGTTTCAGCAATTATCTAAATCCTTTTCAACATTAAATCAATTTTATACATTATACAAATCTTTTATAAAAAAATAAATCTTAAAGAGAAAAGTAGTAATTATTCAAATTTTATAACCTTCCAACAATTGATCTACTATTGTTTATTTCCATACTTTTCTTTATTCTTTTTCTCTTTCATCGTCAAAATTTAATTCAAGCCATCATGTACCAATCTAATATAAAATTATTAACTTATATTTAAAAAACCTTTTAACAAGATAATTATGCTGACTAATTATACACCCTTATACATAACTAATAATGTTGACACGATTAAATGTAAAATAATAATTCTTTAAAAAAAATTTCCTTTTCTATTAACCTTCCCCTTTTCATCCATTCTCTTTTGGTCTCTCGAAAAGGAGGCGAGGCCAATGTCCCAGCGCCACGGGTGTCACCCACACTCCACAGGAAACCCCGAATCCCAGCTGTTTGGAGACCTGGAACCAGATTGGAACAAGGTCAGATACGCCCTGGAGGGGCGTTGAAGAAGAGAGGCACCAGTCGGTGATCTGGGGGAGCCGGCACCAGCCTCTCGGCCAGCAGCTGTGGAAGACGACTCGTCGCCATTAGCTGGGGCGGTCACGATTGGAATGATTGAAATGGAGAGATCTGTTGTGGCCCATCTGTGTCCAGTGCAGCTGGTCATGGATCCCGAGGATAGAGAGGCGGTTGTGGCATGGTACCATAGGCCCGTGCACCTGGCACCCGAGTCTGATAGCGAGGAGGTCGGAGAGGATTTGGTGCCAGAGGATGAAAGCCAACCAGGGCCTTCTGCACCTCCCGAGGTGCACATGAGTGACTCAGAAGAAGAGGAGGAGCCTCTTCTTGATGCTAGGGCACGCAGGGCTGTTAGGAGACATGAGTGGTTAAACAAGAGGAGGTCTCTTCGTTAATAGATCTGTAGAACAATTGGCCATGCCCTTAGACTATTTAAGGCTTAGTCACATCATGATTCAGTGCGGAAGTCAACTTTAGTTTTGGTTCCAGTTCGACCTGTTTCTGTGGACATTGTTTAAAAGATTATTTTCAACCTGGCAAATGGGAGCTACTTGATGTCTGGGCTTCCTGCCAACTCATAGTAAGTCAGTGAAAAAGATATGAAAGATCAAAGTACAGAGCTGGTTGTTTTGATTGTGCTTGGACGCTGGCCAGTGTTAGGACGTTAATTACAAGCTCGCTCATGAACGGATTTCTTTTCTGATTTTTCCTGAACTTTTAAAAACCAAACTTCAATGCTAATCCAATATTAGAAGTAAAGCTTGTAAATGTTGTAAATCAGTGTGTGTGTGTGCATATTTTATGGGGCCTCGTCACTGGAACAGAACAAGATCGTGGATTGCCTGGGTGATAAGATCTAAGCGTTTGTGCTGGAGAGAGGTGAAGAAGTGCTGAAGCTGGGTGAGTGTCTGCCCGATTTAATGACAAAAGAAGAAATTTAAAATTCAAAATGAGACAAAAGAGACTTTAAAATGGAGTGAGCGGTTATCTAGCAATTGGAAATACCATAGAGAGAATTAAAGGAACAAGTTTAAGAGCCCAAATTTGAGGATGACTTTATGATTGGACTTGGTGAAAGTTAAAGAGACTGGGAAAAAAAGAATTTGAAGAAAAGATCTTTTCTTCAAAATCTTTTTTTTCCAGTCTCTTTAACTTTCACCAATATGGATTTAAGCTGCAAGTAAAAAAATCTATGAACTTTGTGAATTGTGAACTTGACAAGATGGAGGCATATATCTATGAAGAATTGATGGGGATGTTAAAATATACCCACGAAGACATAAAAACTTACCTTTTGGAAATCAGAGGTGAAAAGAAAACAGAAATGAAGCTGGATCATAAAGAACACTTAGAATTTACAAGGGTGGAAAAGGAGAATGAAGAAAATGAAGAACAAGGAGATTATGCAGATGAAAAAGGGACTGAGAATAAAAAACAGATTAATGATTGCACTGGGATTTACAGTGATAAGATAAGAGTAAGAGGGGAGCATTGGTATCAGAAGAAACAATTAAAAATAAGGGGGGTAATGGGGAGAAGAGATAAGGAGGAATTGAGAGCAGACTTACACAAATAATAGACTTAAAAGGAAGGAAAGGACTTTGGGGGGAAAGGAAGTTATTGGCATAAAAATAGAAGAAAGAAAAAGAAAAGGTTAAGAGAAGAGGTTGGAAGGCAAAAAACTACAAGAAGTGGAATCATCCACAGTTCTCAAGGAACTGGCAGAGGTTATCTCGGAACCATTGCAATATATCCTTCAAAGATCTTGGAGAACCAGAGACCAGAAGACTGAAAAAGAGCTGATGTGGTTCCCATCAGAATAATAGAATAACAGAGTTGGAATGGACCCTTGGAGGTCTTCTAGTCCAATTCCCTGTTCAGGCAGGAAACCCTATATTATTTAAGACAAATGGTTGTCCAATCTCCTCTTAACAATTTCCAGTGTTGGAGCACCCACAACTTCTGGAGGCAAGTTGTTCACTGATTAATTGTTCTAACTGTCAGGAAATTTCTCCTTAGCTCTAGGTCCGTTCTCTCCTTTAGTTTTCATCTATTGTTTCTTGTTCTGCCTTCAGGTGCTTTGGAGAATAGGTTGGCCAACTCTTCTTTGTGGCAGCTCCTTAGACATTGGAACACTGCTATCATGTCACCCCTAGTCCTTCTTTTCATTAAACTAGACATATCCAATTCCAGCAACTATTTTTTATATGTTTCAGCCTCCAGTCCCCTAATCATCCTTGTTCTTCTTCTCTGTATTCTTTCTAGAATCTCAACATCTTTTTTTACATTGTGGTAATCAAAACTGGATGCAGTATTCAAAGTGTGGTCTTAATAAAGCATTATTAAATGATACTAACGCTTCATGTGATCTTGATTCTATACCTCTGTTAATGTAGCCTAGGACTGTATTGGTTTTCTTGGCTGTTACAGTACACTGCTGGCTCATATTTAAGTGACTGTCCACTAGGTCTCCAAATTCCCCCTCACAGTACTACTATTGAGCCAGGTGTTCCCTATTCTGTACCTGTGCTTTCGGTTTTTCTTGCCTAAATGTGGTATCTTACTTTCTTCTCCACTGAATTTCATTTTCTTATATAGGGCCCAGTGTTCAAATCTATCAAAATCCATCTGGATTTTCAGCCTAACCCTAAGCAGGGGTGGGTTCCAACTTACCTCGCTGCCGGTTCGCTCCCTCCCGCATCGTGTGGGTGCGCCTCGTGGGCGCACGTGCACATGTGAAGTAACAAAAAATCCGTAAAAAGAAAGCAAAGCTGGAAAAAAGATGGCGACCACATGCACAGTGCTGGAACTCAGTATTTCTATGATCCACTAATTTTGTCACTTTGTCAAACAAGACAATAAGATTTGTCTGGCATGATCTGTTTTTGACAAACTTATGTTGGCTTTTGGTTATGACTTTGTTTGCCTATAGGTGCTCACAGATTCATTGCTTGATTATCTTTTCCAGAATCTTTCAGGTATTGGTGTCAGGCCATGGCCCATGTGCCAGGGTGAAAGGATGGGGGAGGGCCAGTCGTGGAGAAAAGCTTGTGAATAATAACACGGAGGTGAAACCCTGGAGAAGAAACAGGCACGGCCAAGGGTACGAGCCAAAAAATCCCATTCTGAATCCATCTGGTCATGGTGATTTGAACTTGTCTGTGGTGGACAGATGTTCTCATAGTATTTTCTTGCCTATTTTAACTTGTATTCCTAGATTGTTTTTTATAGCACTATTTTTGATAGGTTGGGCTTTTTTTCCTTTTGTGTAAAAACAGATTGAAAAAATGAGTTAAGCAGTTCTGATTTCTATCTGTTGCTCATCACTTTCTTGCCATCTTTTCCTATTAATGGACCAATTATTTCCTTGACTTTTTTTGTTTTTTACATGCTGAAATAACTTTTTTTTGTTATTTTTGACTTTTGTCAGAAGCCTTAGTTTATTTTGAGTCTTAGCTTTCCTGACTTCATCTTTCCAGGTTCAGGCTATTTGCTGATATTCTGCCTTAATTATGTGCTTCTCTTTCCACTTTTTATACTTGTCCTTTTTGTCTTTCAATTTATCAGAGAGTTTTTTGTGCAGCCACACTGGTTTCTTTTGAGATCTCTTATTTTTCTTCTTCATTGGAATTGCGCTAGAATGGGCTTTTATAATCTGCCTTTTCAAAATTTCCCAACTTCTTGGGTTGTTTTCCTCTTGAGGATTCTCATCCATGGAATCCTTCCCAAATTCTCTCTAACTTTATTCAAATCAGCTCTCTTAAAGTCCAAAACTCCAGTTTGACTATGTTCTATTGCTTGTACTTGCATAATGTTAAATTCCAACATTGCATGATCACCCCTCCTGTAAGGTTCCTGCAACTTCAACATCAACATTGTCATTTCATCTCTGTTAATGAGAATTAAATCCAATAGGGCTGACCGCCTAGTTTCCTTTTCAACTTTTTGGGAGACAAAGTTGTTTCCTAGGTTTGTCAGGAAACTGTTTGATAGTCCACTTGTGCAAAGTTTATTTCCCAGTTGATGTATCAAGTTAAGGTCCCCATTACTATTGTGATGTGCTTCCTACATCTTCAAAAAAGAAAAAAAAGATAGATCCAGGAAACTACAAACCAATCAACCTGACATCAATAACTGGGAAGATCCTGGAAAAGATAATCAAGCAACAGGTGCAAACACCTAGAAGCAAGTTATAATCAGAAGCCAAAATAGATTTGTCAAAAGCAGATCATGCCAAACAAATCTTATTTCATTTTTTAATAAAGTGATTAAATTAGTAGACCAGTGAAATGCAATGGGCATAGTATACAGGGATTTTAGTAAGGTAAACTACAAAAATGGGTTAACTCTGTCTCGTAGCTCATTAGACTGAGTCTGTTAAAGTTGTGTGGACACACCTCCACTGCCTGAGATCCCCAGCTTTTGAAGAAAGGCATAGAGACAGACTTGACATGTTTGTCTTCTAATGGTGCCCACTCCTGGACTCAGGACAAGACGGTCTCCATGGTGGGGCTGGATTCTGTCTCAGCACACCAAGAAGGAGCATATCAGGTAAGACCAATGCCCCTTCTCCAGTGTGCTTACAAGAGAATCCAGGAATGGGACATACCAAACCTGGCTTGTCCTACAGGTGGGCAATGGTCTGGTCTGGAGTCCCTGGTTCTGTGTGCACCCTCTGGAGGACTTGCCTGCCGAAAGCCACTTCGGCCAAAGCAAAGGCATCCCGTTTGTAGTGCCTTATGAACGGGGATGGAGAGGACCATGTTGCTGCTCGACAGACCTCCTCGATAGAGGCCTGTCGCCCATGCAGCTGTCTTCTGGTGGAATGGGCTGTTATCCGCCGAGGCAACGGAAAAGCTTGGAGTTTATAAGCCTTGGCAATGCACGCCCATATCCACCTGCTCATGGTCAATGGAGTGACCTTGTTGCCCAGTGTAGAGGGTTTGAAGGACACCAACAGGGACTCTGTCTTCCTGAGAGAGGAACTCCTCCTAATGTCCAAGGTGTGCCACTTCTTCTCCAGGGTGTGAGTCAGGCCCAGGCAGATGTGTGGAAAAATTATTTCCTGAGCCCTATGGAACCAGGAATTCACCTTGGGAACAAAGGAGGGGTCCAAATGTAGGACTACCCTATTGAGGTGAAATATACACAGGTTGTTCCTCACCAAGAGGGCTGCCAGTTCAGAGATTTGTCTGGCCAACGTGATGGCCACAAGGAAGGCTACCTTGTAGTAAAGGAAGTGCAGGCTGGCCGCTCTTAATGGCTCGAAGGGGGACTTGGTAAGATCCCAGATAGGGTACCTGTGGACCACTGGAGGCTTTAGGTTAGTTGTACCCCTAATAAAGCTGCACACAATGGGGTGTTGAGCGAGGGACTCTAGGTTCCCACAAGATAAAATCAAGGACAGGGCTGCCACTTGTCTATGGATGGTGTTGGGGGACAGTCCCTTGTCTGGCCCTTCCTGGAAGAACTCCAGAAACTGGGCTACTAACACAGATGTGGTGTTAATGTCTGCCTTGGAACACCAGCCACAAAAGGCCTTCCAATTTGCATCATAGAACCTGTTGGTAGAAGGGCTCATAGAGGCCTGTATGGTTCGAATGACTCTGGAGGAAATTTTATCCTGGCTCAGAACTGTCCGCTCAAATGCCAGATGGTCAGTTGGAGTCATTGTGGGTCCGGGTGGACCAAGGCCCCCTGTCTGAGGGACATTCTGTCTGTAGGGATTCTCCATGGCCTGGCCACTGACAGGTTGACTAGGTCGGCAAACCATGGTTTTCAAGGGCCATTGGGGGCCCCCAGAAGTAGGATCTCTGTTTTCTCTGCCAGTATCTTCCAGAGTACTCCTGAAATGAGGGGAAGAGGAAGAAAGGCATATAGTAGCCCTCGGGGCCATGGACTGCTGAGTGCATTGACCCCCTCCTCCCCCAGTACAGTAAACCTGGTAAAGAACCTGGGTAGCTGGCTGTTGAATGGAGAAGCGAATAGGTCCACGAACGGAAGGCCGAAGCATTCCGTCAGTTCCTCGAGTAAGGTTGGATGCAGGCACCACTCTGAGTGGTCGACTATGGCTCTGCTGAGCCAGTCCACCTGCATGTTCTTCACCCCTGGAAAAGTGTTCTGCCCTGAGGGACAGAAGATGTCTCTCTGCCCAGAGGCCCAATTGTTCAACCTCCTACATGAGGGAGCTGGAAAGGGTACCCACTTGGCAGTTGATATGGGCCATGGTGGCCACATCCATCAAAATGAGGACATGCCGGTCCAACACCATGTCCTGGAATCACCTGAGGGCCAGGTGGTCTGCCCTGAGCTCCAGCCAGTTGATATTGTGCCATCAGGGACTGGGAATGGCCCCCCAACAAAGAGGCTGGCATCCATAGTGATGGTCAGACAGTTGGGCTCCTTAAACAGGCAACCTCTGGTGATGGCCTTGGACATCCACCACTGGAAGGCCTGAAGCACTCCTGGTGGGTCTTGGACCTTGGCTGGTGAGTTGCTCCTGCCAGACCTTTGGTAGGGCAGGAGGAACCATTGCAGAGAACTGACTTGCAGGTGTTCCCATGGGATGATGGATATGTAGGACACCATCTTGCCCAGGAGTTGTGAGAGAAGGGCCAGGGGCACTGTTTGTTCCCTCCAGATGCGACTTGCCAAGGACTTTAAGCTTGTCTGTCGTTCCTGAGAGAGAGCTACCTCACACAATGTTGTGTCTATGACTGCTCCCAGGTGGAGCCAATGGTTGGTCAGAGACAAGTGGCTCTTGTCGACGTTGATCGAAAATCCGTAGTCCTGGAGGACCTGGATTGTGACCTGTAGATCCTCTTTCACCAGGAGGCCAGAGGAGGACTGAATCAGTATATCATCCAGATGGCACTGGACCTGCACAGGAAGCACCTGGAGGTGTGCTGCCAGCACTGCTAGCAGTCTGATAATGTCCTGGACACTGACAATAGGCAAATGGTAGGGCCCTGGGTTGATAATGCTGGCCCGCGTAGGAGGTAGCGCTGGTGGAATGGCAAGATAGGCACATGGCGATATGTCTCCATCAGGTCTATCGATCTGAGGAAGTCGCCCTCCTGGATGCTCTCCAGTATGGACTGGAGGGACTGTATTTTGAACCACCTGTAAACTAGGTGGTTGTTCAGCCTCTTCAGGTCCAGAATTGCCATCCCACCCCAAAGTCTTTGGGATTAAAAAGAGGATGGAATAGAATCCCTGCCCCTGTTGGTCCTCTGGAACCGGTTGAATCACCTGAATGTCCAACAAGTGTTGAGTTGCGGTTTCCATGAGGGCTCTCTTTGTGTTATCCCTTGATATGGGACAACAAATGAAAAACCTCAGGGGTGTGGAGAGAAATTCGAGGGAGAGGCTCATCCTCACCATCTCCAGGACCCATGCGTCTGTTATAATTTCCTGCCAGCGATCGGCAAAGAGGCCTAGGCAGCCACCAATGGGAGGGTTGAATTGGAACTGCTGCCTGTTCCTGCCCAATCGATCTGGCTGGTGCTCCTGTCTTGGAAAGTAGGCCCTCTGAGGGCACGGAAAACTCGGACTGGTGTCCGTTGTTCTAAACGAGGAGTGACGAAATTAGGATGAGTGGCGATAATCAGCTCACCTGGAGAGGGATGGTAGTACCTTCCTCTTATCCCTCAACTCCACCAGGATGGGGTCCAGATACTCCCCGAGCAGTTTCTCCCCCCTGAAGGGAGCAGAGGTTAGCTTCCATTTGTGTTTAGCATCTGCCTGCCAGTGGCGAAGCCATAGCAGGCGGCGTGCTGCCACTGATGATGCCATGGCTCTGGAAGAAAACTTGGCCGCATTTAATGTGGTATCGGCAGAGAACTCTGCTGCCGCCCCAAGCTTATTTATGCCCTGGTGAGTGTGGGTGTCCCCCCGCCAGAATTCTCTCTTGCCTCTGCTGGAGCCAGAGGAAGGAGGTCCTGTTAAACAAGAGGGGCGGCCGTCACAGGCCCATCTAAAAAGACCACCACAAGCCCATCTACGACTGGCAATTGGGGTGCTGCAGCAAGCTCCGGAGCCACATTGTAGAATTTTCTGTCGGTGTTACACAGGTTGGGGCCTGCTCCTGGTAAGGCCCATTGTCATTGGACCATGTCCAGAAACAACTTGGGTGAAGGAATCACCTCAGTTTCTGTGGCTGGCTCTGAGAAAATGGATTCGCTTGGATCAGCTAATTCGAGGGCTGGATCTGGGGCCGCTGAATCTATCCTCATATGGGCCATGTTCTTAGCCTTGAAGAGGAGGGATTTGAATAAGGAAGGGCAAAAGAGCCCTGTGAAGGCCGGGTGGTCAGGTGTCAGTCCTTCGTCCTCAGAAAGTTCCAGGTCTTTCTGTCCGTTCTCCTTGGAGAGCGATGACCGGCTCTGTACGGAGGGAGCAGGAGGGCCGAAAAATCCTTTGGGATCTGGATTGTCTGAAGCTGCCCTGGATGCATGGAGAACTCATATATCACAGAGGCTGCTCGCTGGCTTTCCTGTATGCCTGCAGCAATTCCTTGTTTAATAGCTTCTGAAATAAAAAACCTCAAACTGGAGGGGATTTCAGGCACTGGAGTGTCCTCTGGGTGGACCCCCACCACTGTGGGGGTAAAGTGGCCTCTGTGGCAGATCTCATCCTTCTCAAAGGCTGTTCCCAATTTCCTGCTGTTGGAAGCAGGTTTGTAAGGGAATTCAAATAAGATTCACTGCTGTCAGCCAATGTCAGACATTGCTGAGAAGCTTGCTGTCCAGCGCCCTGTCTGCTGAGAAGAATCCAGGAATATTATTTGCTTGAATAAAGTTTAAAGTTGGAATCGAATTCTGACACGTCTAGACGAGCGAAAGACTGAGTCAAAAGCTGGGGTTCGCAGGCAGCGGAGGTGTGTCCATACAATCTTGACAGACTCAGTCTAATGAGCTACGAGACATAGCTAACCCATTCCTGGATTCTCTCATCAGCACACTGGAGAACTAGATAATTTCTTCCCTATAATTACCGTATTTTTCGGAGTATAAGACGCACCGGAGTATAAGACGCACCTTAGTTTTTGGGGAGGAAAATAGGGGGAAAAAATCTGCCTACCAGGTATTCATCTGGCTAGCATCCTTAGTCTGGTCAGCTTCAGCACATTGTTTTATCCCCTGGTTAGGGCTGAAAAAACCTTCTTCTGAGAGAGTAACAATGAAAGAGCCTGCAAGCCAGTAAGAGCTGGGAAGATCGTTAGCACCTGGTTAGGGCTAGAAAAAAACTTATTCTGAGCAAGTAGAGAAATGAAAAAAACCCTGCAAAGACTTAGGGCTGGAAAAACATTCTTCTGAGAGAGTAATAATGAAAGAGCCTGCAAGCCAGTAAGAGCTGGGAAGATAGTTAGCACCTGGTTAGGGCTAGAAAAAAACTTATTCGGAGCAAGTAGAGCAATGAAAAAAAATTCTGCAAAGACTTAGGGCTGGAAAAACATTCTTTGGAGAGAGTAACAATGAAAAAGCCTGCAAGGTAAGAGCTGGGAAGATCTGTTAGCACCTAGTTAGGTCTGGAAAAAAAAGCTACATTCGAAGTATAAGACGCACCCAAATTTTCAGCCACTTTTAGGGAGGAAAAAGGTGCGTCTTATACTCTGAAAAATACAGTAAACAGTTAATTATGCCATCTCTGCCAATTCTATCATCTTTACCATCCATTCTTTCATTGTAACAATTAGTGTTCCTTTCTATCTTTATGTACCCTAACCCTAACCCTAACCAAAATCCTTTATTCAGCATACTCAATCCAATAGAATAATTTTCTTTTCTTTTCTTTTTTCTTTTCTTTTCTTTTTTCTTTTCTTTTTCTTTTCTTTTTTTATTTTCCTTTCTTTTTTTGGAGGTCAATTTATTATAAATCTGTACCCAACCTTCAGTACAGCATATCCAAAAATATAACTATCATAAATCTCTATATAACATATTTTAAATATGATGCTATTTCAGTTTTACATTTTTTGTTTTCAATTAATGTCTCCTATGGGGTCTGTGAGCTTGATATTTTTCTTGCAGACATTTCACTACAAACTAGATAACATTATCAGTGCCAGAAAAGAGTGGCATTTGCTATGATTTTATATACTAGTGCCTTTTCCTGTCAGTGTTAGTGGGAATGTTCTTGGTGGTTACATTTGTTTACTCTAAGCTTCACTGTTGAAGTTGGTAGCTCCTTGATTGGGATATCATTTACTTCTTGGTTGTTGTCTTAGTGTTTTGGTCTTTTCATTTCCTTTCTGATTGTTTACCAAAATCCTTTATTCAGCATACTCAATCCAATAGAATAATTTTCTTTTCTTTTCTTTTTTCTTTTTCTTTTCTTTTCTTTTTTCTTTTCTTTTTCTTTTCTTTTTTTCTTTTCCTTTCTTTTTTTGGAGGTCAATTTATTATAAATCTGTACCCAACCTTCAGTACAGCATATCCAAAAATATAATTATCATAAATCTCTATATAACATATTTTAAATATGATGCTATTTCAGTTTTACATTTTTTGTTTTCAATTAATGCCTCCTATGGGGTCTGTGAGCTTGATATTTTTCTTGCAGACATTTCACTACAAACTAGATAACATTATCAGTGCCAGAAAAGAGTGGCATTTGCTATGATTTTATATACTAGTGCCTTTTCCTGTCAGTGTTAGTGGGAATGTTCTTGGTGGTTACATTTGTTTACTGTAAGCTTCACTGTTGAAGTTGGTAGCTCCTTGATTGGGATATCGTTTACTTCTTGGTTGTTGGCTTAGTGTTTTGGTCTTTTCATTTCCTTTCTGATTGTTTATTGTTTATGTCTATGTGCTTGTTGACAGCTAGTTTGTCTGAGTACCAGGCTTCAAGGAATTCTATAGCTTTTTTGACTTGGCTTAGTCTAGTATGCTCACAATTTCCCAGTTGAAACTATGATTAAGTCTATCCATGTATTGTGAAATTAAAAGGTTTTCATTGTGTCTTCTAACTTTTAGTTGTTATTCATGAATGCACTCTGCTAATCTTCAGCCTGTTTGTCCTACATAGTGGCTATTACAGTTCTTACACTGTATGTGGTAGATGACTCCTGCTTTTTCATCTGGGGCTGCTGGGTCTTTTGGAGGATGTTAGTTGATTTGTATGCTATGGTGATGCCATGTGGTTCTACAGGTAATCCTCAGGATATGACAGGTCATTTAATGACCATTCAAAGTTACAACAGACGTCCACAAAAGCTATATGTGACCCTATTTCAAAGTTATGAATTCTACATAACCCATTGGTCGTTCATCTTTACAACCAACTGCAAAGACACTGCAGTATACTCAACTATTTATTTACCACCTCCCCACCAAAGGCACTGGGCCTTCTTTACCCCCCACAGTCTTTCTTCATCCCTGCTTTGCTATGTTACTTTGCAAAGCACAGACTTTTCCTCACCATACTGTGGCTTCATGTGCATTTTGAAACCTGAGTGGCTTCTGCCAACACAGAGAACAGACAATTAATAGTTAAGAGGTAAAGAGACAATGGGGAAAGGCTCTGTTGTCCAGAATTAGAACAGCTCTGATTTCAAACACACTGAAGATAGAAAAAGACATCACTGGAATTCACCCACATGGCCCAGCAACCAAGACCTGCACTCCTTCTCTTCTCCCACCTCCCAAGTTTTGGAGATCTTCACAAGATAATCAAGCACTGTGAGGGAGGTGGCTGTGGGAAATCTAAGGACCTACACATTTGTTTAACACATGCTAATGTTGGGATGGGGGCTTGTTCACTTAACTTGATTCATTTAACATCTGCCAGGAATAGAAGCTTCTAATCCAGATCTGTTTAATTTAGTGATTCAATACAATGCCCCTTTGGCTTTGACCTCTGAAGCAAAACCTGAACAGCATTCAACTGGATTCAAACCAACCACGTCAGGTGCCAATATTGGAAATATAAATGGTGGCTGGTGTGAAGCTAACTGTGACTGTGGGAACATCCTGTAAACTTTACATCATATTGCGATGGAATGGCTCCTCAGAAGCTTCCCTGGATCCCTAAATGAAATACATCATCTTGAGGGCACTGTTGCCCAATGGCTAAACGATGTAGATCCTGCCATAGGTTTAGCCACTGCAGTAACTTCTCATACATAATTTAATTTTATTCATAATTTTATCATTTCTGCTGTGTGTTTTTTAAATAGTACACAGCTCTGATGTTTTATATTTTGATATGCATTTTATATGGTGTTTTTGTTTTTATGCATTAATGCTGTATTCTGTTATGCCACACAAAATAATTAAATAAACTTAACATCCACCCAAATTCTAATAATAGGCAAGCTCCATTACTGTCACAATACAAGGATTACCTGTAATAGTCTGTTGGTGGTTTCTAAAATGCTTTCGATGTATGCAGTGTTATCCCATTCACAGCTTGTGTTGATTGTGCCATATTGTTGTTAAAAAAAGATTCTGCCTTTGAACTCTGGGACCATTTGCATGAAGAATAACAAAGTCATGGGGCGGGGGGGGGGGGAGACTAGCACCGCAGCAATTTGCAAACTGTACTCCATGTAGGTATTCAAGTCCATGAAAGAAACCTGCACCAAATATAAATTCACTGGATTCATGGAAGACTCAGAATGGATTCCTGCTAGCCATTCTGAGACTCAACTATGAAAATGAGGAACTCCTAGTAAAGGCAGAAGTCTCAATCCAAACTGAACACAGTAAAGAACAAATACCAGGAAAAATAAACCTCTAGAGCAGGGAGATATTAGCACAGGGCTAGCCTGATCATACGGAGCAGGGCGGCGGCGATGGACCATGCTCTGGCACCACCTCCTTCTCCAGTTCCCTCCGGCTTAGCTCCTCCTGCCCCCGGTGGTGGCGCCCTCAGCACCGAAGCTGTATGATCAGGCTAGCCCTGCGCTAATATTTCTTAGTCTCTCTCTTCCCTCCCTCCCTGTTTGCCTCTTTGTTCGCTGGGTCTCTGCGGGCGAGAGGGCAGACAGACGATTCCAACCCAGCTGTCCTCCTTCCCGCCGTCGTGCGCTGTGAAACTTAAGTGGTCGTTGGCTGGCCGTTCCCTCCCGTGACTCCCTTTCCCTTCGACACCAGTGGGAAGAAACTGCCGCTGTGAGCAGGAGACAGGGGTGGCCACAGATGTCTTAAGCACCGCCTTGTACTCTCCAGCGCGCAATCTTGTGATGCCCCGCCCCTTAGCTCGGCGGCCAGGCGTCGCAAACGCCTCTCACCGAATGGCACCTCTCCCGACCAATTGGAGGGCTCAGGCGAGTTGAGCCAATATGGCCAGGCTTGTGGCAGTGGGGGGGGGGAGCTGAGGATGCCAGGGTGACCCCTGGGAAATGGTCGTTCAACCCCCAAAGGGGTCCCGACCACTGTTCCCTCTAAGCTGCGCTGGTGCGTAGGCGCGCAGGCAACAACAAACTTCAGCGCAGCACTTTTCAAGTGCAGCGCACCACCCTGCGAGCACGCCCGTCACCCAGCCTGCTTATGATCACTCTATCTATTGAATGAATGTCAGCCTCTGAATGCTGTCTGGCTTTAAATCGAATGGGGTCTTAGTTCTGCGATGGGCGGTCTCCTAATGTGTATGTGTGTGTGGGGGGGGAGTATGAG
The DNA here is from genome assembly GCA_023053685.1 of Diadophis punctatus similis. Taxonomy (NCBI): domain Eukaryota; kingdom Metazoa; phylum Chordata; class Lepidosauria; order Squamata; family Dipsadidae; genus Diadophis; species Diadophis punctatus. The sequence goes on along the minus strand of JALIGW010000009.1, from coordinate 15,047,787 downwards.
AGAAAGAGGGAAGGAGGGAGGAGGAGGGTGTGTGTATGCACGCGTGCGTGCTCGGGTGGTGGGGGGAGATTTTAAAAACTTCCGGCGTGAAGCTTCTAATCCAGCACGGAGCCGTCCCCTGTGCCTCCTTTGCCCCCGGGCGCCCTGCGAACGGGCTGACTCCCTCCCCTCAGCTAGCCTTCGCACCCCCGCTCCCCGCCCAAATGTTGTGGCTACTCCTCGTAAATCTCCAACCTTCACACCTCCAAACAGTAGTTAAGTGTCTGGAGCGCCTGCATCTCCCTCTCTGGGACTCGTCAAAAATAGAAGGGGAGGGGGAGGAGGAGAAGAAGGCGAGGAAGAAGACGTTACCAACAGGCAACAGACTGCAAATTATGCAGACAGAAATTCTTGCCTATTGCCAGGTCATGACTCACGGTGCTTTCTTTTTCCTGGAGTCCGGGTGACCCCCCCCTCCTTCCCCTTCCCATTCAACCCGGTCTGGCCCCACCCCCGCTTTCCTTACTCCCCAGTGTCTCTCTCCTCACCCCCCCTCAAACACCCAGCCTTGCAACTGCAAATAACTCAGTGATAAACTCAGTGTTCATTTTTTAATTTCGCTATGGCAGTCTGTCACAAACAATATTAAAACTTGAAAGCCTGTTTAACATTTCATTCATTAACTTAGGCAAGGCAAATTTGTAAATTCCAGCAGGTGAAATTGGAGTTTGTGCTCTGAAAAAGGCCCTAAATCTGCCTTTTCCCACATTCCTTATACCCTTATACCACTGTTGGTCAGCTTTTGATCCAGTTCTACAAGGACCCTTTACCTTATGTTCATATGGACAAACGGAAAAACAATAAAGAGCCATCATGGCCCACAGAAAATAAGACCTCTTTGCACATTCCAGTTTTTAGCTTGGTGCTTTAAACCTCTACACCAAACTGATTTTATTGTTATAGGGGAAGGGAAGGGAAGGAAGAAAGGGAGGGAGGGAGGAAAGGGGAAGGGAAGAAGCAAGAAGGAAGGAGGGAGGGAGGAGGAAAGGGAAAGGGAAGGGAAGGAGGGAGGAGGGAGGGAGGGAGGAGGAAAGGGAAAGAAAAGGGAAGGCAGCAAGAAGGGAGGAGGAAAGGGAAAGGGAAGGGAAGGGAGGAGGGAGGGAGGAGGAAAGGGAAAGGAAAGGAAGGAAGGAGAAAGGAAGGAAGGAAGGGGAAGGGAAGGAAGAAAGGGAGGGAGGGAGGAAAGGGAAAGGAAAGGAAAGAAGCTTTTTCTCTAACATATTGAACATCACAACAGTGCGGGGTCCTTGGTGCTCTCTGAACTTGGTTGTTTTCTTACAGACTTTTCATTATCCAAACTAGGTAACATCATCAGTGCTAGTGGGAGTGATGATATCATATTATCTAGTTTGGGTAATGAAACATCTGCAAGAAAACAACCGAGCTCAGAGAGCACCAAGGACCCCTCATTTCAACTCTGAGCTACAAATATTCTCCTTTATTGTTACAGTAATATATTCTAAGAAAACCAGAAAGATGAAGATCTGGATGTCTGTTTTAGATCAGAGTGGAAGTTTGCATAACTGAATATTCCTTCACGTATAATATTCCCTTAAGACAGAAAACACTGATTTCGTTGTCATTTTGGGTGACATCTGTGAAAATAATTCATGCTCAGGCATGAAAAATGTGCCACTCAGACCATATACTTTCCCGCTCACACCCAAAAAAAATTAGAGGGAACATTGGTCCCGACCCCCAGGTTGGGAACCACTGCTCTAGAGGTAGACTGATAGCAGCATGATAGTCAGAGGACAAAAAAAAATCTGAGAAGACTGTCCCTGCTATCCTGGCCAGTCCTGCTCCACTAAGATGAGCAGATTATTCCATATTCCACCTCCCCTTGCAAATATCTGGAGAATGGACTTCATCAAGTGTTCCAGTGACAATAAGAAAATAGCTCAGGCTTTCCCAAAGGAAAAAAAGGCATGTTGATGATTGGGACTCACTTCTCAAAGGAACAGAATCAAGAATCTATGAAGGGAGATATGCAAATTCTGCAGTGAATGGGAGATCAAACAGGAGAGAGGGGGGAAGGGGAGGGTCGGGGGAGCACATCAAGGACCCCACAGTTCATCCCTGAGCTGAAATATTCTCTTCCATTGGTAAATGCCTCTACTTCCTCCAAATCATCTCTAATCTCCATCTTGCATTGCCTTCTGCCCTACTTCTGTTAAACCTTGATCAAAATTTAATACATTTCTGGCATGAAAGCCAATACCGTTTGAATGATATAATTCAAACCCCAAGCTCTGAAAATTAAAACGTCTTCCCATTTGATCTGATGAAATACAATCTTTGCCTGGTGAATCTCTGGTAAAACAAAATGTTCCTTTTTCTCAAACTACACGTAGAGATGTTTTTCAAAAGAGTTATACTTAACATTTTCAGTTTTTAATCTTAAATCAAAATAATTGCATGAAATTTATTTATGTACTTTTTTTCTTCCGATAAACAACGGTCGCACTTAAAACATAAGATGTATTTATAGATGTCCTTTTTCCTTATCGCTAACTTCTAGCTTATCTTTTATTTGTGCTCCACATGAATCATATCCAACTTAGTAATTTTTAAATTTTCTCAATCTTGGCTTCTAAATATTCTAATAATTTTTTAAATAAAAGTTCCACCTTCAAGAATATTCCATGCTTTATTAGGTTTAGGGGTGGGTGGGAAGGGTAAAGGGAGGGGAAGGCGGGGGAGAAAAGGGAGGAAACCAGAAATTGGGAAGAATTTAAATGACAAACACATTTAAAGAAAAGAATTAAAGTAAAAGATTATAAATGGAATAATTGTGAATAAAACAAGATTACGTACAATTCAGGGTTGCTGGAAAACCATCCCAGAAAGGAGAAAATATAGCAAAGAAGGAGGGAGAAAGTAAGTAGAAGAAGGAAAAGAGGGGTGAGAGTTGAAAGAGGGTTTAAATTAAAAAAAAAAGAATATTCCATGCTTCCTCTTTTTTCCCGACATAATGAATACCTCTCTCTAGTGGCCAAAGGGAATCATTGCAGCTTATGATTTCTCAGGAAAAAGGGGAAGGAGAAAAGCAGAGAGCTCCTCCAATTATATTTATTGACAAATCCAACCCAATCAGCATTGAGCTAAATAAAAACTAAACAAGGTTTCCCTGTAAAGTTAAAATGGGGGAGGGGAGGGAGAATGCAGCCTCAAATATAAAAGATGCAGAATCTTGGAAAAAGTAAATTTTAATCCTTTAATAACAGTTTAATCACAAAAATGTTTTAAAATCTAAAACTCTATTTTTTGATCTATGAGCTAAATCCAAATCCCAAAATGAACTCTTTTAGTCTAAAATAATTCCTGAAATATAGAAAAACACCAAAAGAGATACAACTCTATAACTGTGATCTGTGTTAAACTTCAAGATTAATAAGTTAAATAAAGTGCTTAAGGAAAGTGGAGGTCAGATCCAGTTTCATTTGCCTCAGTTAAATCAAACAGCTTGAACTCACCAAGGGATTTGTTTTGCAGACCCTGAAGGACACGTGTGTGGATCCTTCCTCGACTTTCGACCACAATTGAGTCCCAAAAAATCTGTTGTTGAGCCATATATTGTTGCCCCATTTTACGACCTTTCTTGCCACAATTGTTAAGTTAATCACTGAAGTTGTTAATTTAGTAATCCAGTAGTTAAGTGCATATGGCTTCCCCGTTGGCTTTGCTTGTCAGAAGATTGCAAAAAGTGATCACATGACCCCAAGACACCGCAACCATCATAAACATGAACCAAGTGCCAAGCTTCTGAATTTTGGTCACGTGACCATGGGGATGCTGCAAAACTGTGAAAAATGATCATAAGTTACTTTATTCAGTGCCATTGTAACTTTGAACGGTCACTAAATGAACTGTTGCCAGTAGAGGATTACCTGTAGTCAATGACCTGGTACAAAATCCAGGAAGATTTTAAAAAATCCAAACAAGGAAATTATGTGTAGAACGTATATAGTTAATACCAAAGTATTGCATTAGGACTGGGAAGACATGGGTTCCAGCCCATCATCAACCATGACAATTAATTAAGTAACTGCATCAGTCATTCTATTGTGTCAGCGGCAGGCCCGTGGGCAAATGCAGCTGCACATCCATGTTTGCCTGTCACTTGCACGTAACCATTCCCTATCCCTTCCCCACCCCCAGTCTGCCAAGTCAGAAAGGTTGGGGATTGTTGGTATATAAGGCAATGATGGTGAACCTTTTTTTGCTCGGGTGCCGAAAGCACGTGTGCACGTGCCCACACCCATAATTCAATGCCCCCCACATGCTCCGGCCCTGCGCATGCGCGCACGATCCCCCTGCTCTTCCATGTCCAGACTTCCGGTGGGCCCGGTAGGCCCGTTTTTCACCCTCCCCAGGCTCCAGAGGCTTTCTTGGAGCCTGGGGAGGGTGAAAACATCCTCCCCGCCTCACTGAAGGCCCTCCGGAGGCCGAAAACACCCTCCCAGAGCCTCTGCGCAAGCCAAAAATCCGCTCACCGCCACGCACATGAGCGCTGGAGCTGAGCTAGGGCAACAGCTCGCATGCCAGCAGATATGGCTCCGCATGCCATCTGTGGCACACGTGCCATAGTTCGCCATCACGGGTATAAGGTCTTTTGTTTGGGCAAAGGGTTGGACTAGAAGATCTCTGAGGTCCCTTTCAATGCTGTTATTTTGTTATTCTGCTCTTTGTCTTAGGTATTGAAATTAGATATTACATACTGGTAAACCTAGTCCTTATCAGATATGTAAATTTTCAAATGCCAACATTCCATGTTAGCTAGGACTGATGGGAGATATAATTCAAAACCTCTGGAGATGCTCTTATCATCTTTTTATTCTTGGAGAAAATGTTCAATATGAGGCATGAGAATAAACATTTTAAAGTAATTGTCACACAGGGCTCCTTTATTGATAACAGTCGTTTAACGTATAACTTTCTAAACTTTTATTTCCAAAAAGAACATATTTTGTTTTAGATACCAAAATAACGTAGGCATATTAAACAAAGAAAATTAAAAGAAATTTTCTTGAAAAATGTCCTCAGATGTTTATGTAAAGAACATATGATAGTTTTCTTTATATGCAGTATTAATATTAAGAGACATATTGTACATCTTCCATAAGGAGAATATCTATTTCTCTTACATGGTTCAGTCAAACAAATAAAATTTAGGAAGAATGGGAATAGGGATAGGGATAGGGATAGGGATAGGTGGAGTGGAGTGGAGTGGAGTGGAGTGGGATAGGATAGGATAGAATAGAATAGAATAGAATAGAATAGAATAGAATAGAATAGAATAGAATAGAATAGAATAGAATAGAATAGAATAGAATAGAATAACTTTATTTGGCCAAGTGTGATTAGACACACAAGAAATTTGTCTCCAGTGCAGAAGCTTTCAGTGTACATGCAAAACAACATATTATTATATTATAATGATAATGATAATGATACAAATAAGATGGAGTAGAGAAAATGAGAAGGATAGTAATAATACCACAGCCATGCAACATAGGTACTGTAAATATACTTAAACATAAGATAGTATTGTGGGAATTTGGTGTTTCAGCAGAATGAGGATATGAGAGAGAAAACTTCTATATCTACCGGTAGTTGTTTTGGCATGCAATGCCCTGTAGTGGCATCCCAAGGGTTGGAGTTGCATCAGTTTATGTCAAGGATGTGAGGGGTCTGCAGATGTTTTCTCAGACCTTCTTCTGATCCATGAAAAATATAGGTCTTTTAAGAAAGGAAGGCTGGAATATCCATTGGAATATCCTCTATGGAGGAAGGAAGGAAGGAAGGAAGGAAGGAAGGAAGGAAGGAAGGAAGGAAGGAAGGAGGGAGGGAGGGAGGGAGGGAGGGAGGGAGGGAGGGAGGGAGGGAGGGAGGGAGGAAGGAAGGAAGGAAGGAAGGAAGGAAGGAAGGAAGGAAGGAAGTGTAGGAAGTTAGCACCCACCCCTCTCCTAGGAAATTAGATATCCTAGGAGATATTAAAAGGCAGAATATATTCTGTGGAATATCCCTGGAAACATGCTTTTGAGCGGACAAAAGACTCCTCTTGGAAACCCCCACCCGTTGCCAATGGGCCATTAAGGACGGCCCAGCTCACACATTCCTCTCACCTAGCCTGGAAGTTGTCTGCATAACAGAACCACAATAGGATTTGCCCAAGGCCCTTTCATTCATCCAAGCCTGGGACTTAGGACAGCCCACAAGAGTTGCCCCAGCATGCCCCTGGGGGGTCTGAGAGCCAATGGGATACATTTCTATACAGGAACAGGAAACAGTTAGGGAGGGGCCCAAGAGAGAGTATAAAACCAAGGGACTCAGCATCTTTCTTCCTCTTTTTCTCTTTACCCACATCTGGAAACATGTGATCTACCTTTTCTGTACAGGGGCTCATGCCATGTGCTCCTGTCCACAATATTAAAACCTCCTTTCCAAGCAACTTCCATGAATCCAGTGTCTTTTTCCCCACTTGGAAATGAACCCAGAAGGATATTCCTTACAACAGAAGGAAGGAAGGAAGGAAGGAAGGAAGGAAGGAAGGAAGGAAGGAAGGAAGGAAGGAAGGAAGGAAGGAAGGAAGGAAGGAAGGAAGGAAGGAAGGTTTCAGTTTTTCCTGAAACATACACATACATACACTTTGTACATTTATACAATATGTTGATGGGGGAAGAAGTCTATCCTGCAGCCCTTCCTTAGGTAGTGTCACAGGACTTATCATATGTTCATGATGCTCAGCTTTGTATCTCCACCCCGATTTATTGGTGTTGTGTGAGTCTGGATGGGGTTGCACTGGACTTTGGCTCAACCCAAGCAAGACGAAATGGCTCTGGGCTTTACATTTCCTATTTCTGGCGTCCTTCCATCTTTGGTTCAGGGATAGCACTGCAGGGGTTCTCCTGATTCATGGCTCCTGCTTGAAGAGCAGGTGGCAATATTGATAGAAGGGCCATTGTGTATTTTGGGTAGACAGTTGAATCTGTTCCTGGTTCATGATGGGGAGCAGTCCTGGACCAGAGAGCACAGTCACTGTAATGTGAAGTAGGATAATCTTGAGAAACAAAAGGCAAAATAAATTTGAATCCCAGGCAAAAATATAATTTGAAAAAAAAATGTTTCAGGCTTGGCCCATTCAAGTTCTCTTGAAAATAAGGAAAATGGGAGGAAGGGGAGGAGACAACGATATTCAGACTTACAAGTCTGAAGTCAAGTAGTTGAGATAGACCAGACTAGGAATGGTAATAATTAAGAATGGTAATACTATCTTTATTATAAGGTTACAGTAACAAAATCTTGCAAGTGTGAATGTGACTGCCTTCCTCTCTCTATCCTTTTTTTTTTACCCCCGTTTATCTAAGAGGGTCAAACTTGAAATGCCTTCTTAAATTACATTTTTGCCTTGGACTCAGATATATTGTCTGACCATTGTCTTCATTGTGGCCTTTTCCTCCATTCCTCAAGATTATTCCTACTTCTTATTGCATTCACTCATGCCTGCATGATATCAGGACTGGACTATTGAAACAAGATCTACATGGAGCTGCCTTTGAAGAGCTGGTGCAGAATGCAACAGCACAAGTAGTTAATGAGGTCAGTTATTTGGCTTCATTACCTGTACTGTCTTCCATTGGGCTTCTAGATGCAATTCAAAGTGCTGGTAGTGTCAGCCCTGGAGGCCATTTTTTTCTTTGGATCTTCAGGGCTGCCACACTTGGAGGATGGGCATGCTGTGGGAACTGGCGACGGGGTGAGATGTATAGCCATAACAACAACAACATTCTTTCACTGGGAGTCAACGACGTTCAGCCTGCACCTGGAGAGGCATGACTGGGAAACTACTCCAGTTAGGATGGTGACCTGATTGGACCATGTGATGGGCATGTGGGTGCAGGGGAAGGGGCTTTGACTTTCCTTTGGGGAAAATCTGGGAGACTTCAGATTTGAGTTTTCTGAGATGTGCCAATATACGAGGGTGAGTCAAAAAGTAATGCCATTTTCTTTAGGACAGGTATAATTAGCAACACAGGAACATGTAGCATACATCAAAATGAAGCTGTTCCTTTGTGGATCACATCCCTACTTCTCAACATAGTCATTGTTTCTCTCAATAGCAATGTTCCACCTTCGAATGAGAGCACGTATCCCTGCCTCGTAAAATTCTGTTGACTGTGCTTTGAGCCACTTCTTCACTGCAGTTTTCACTTCCTCATCACTGGAGTAATGTTTGCCTCTCAAATCCTCTTTCATGGGGCCGAAGAGATGATAGTCTGAAGGCGCTAAATCTGGTGAGTATGGAGGATGCGATAAAGTTGTCCACCCGAATGAGGTGATTGTCTCCCTTGTCCTGATGCTTGTGTGTGCTCAAGGTGTCATTCTGGTTGATTTCTTGCCAAGAGGAGAAACAATAAACTCTGAGGCCTACATTGAGACCCTGATGAGGCTCAGAGCAAGAATCCGATGAGTGAGACCCAACTTGCCAATTGACAAAGTCCTCCTTCTGCATGACAATGCTCGACCACACACAAGCATCAGGACAAGGGAGACAATCATCTCATTTGGGTGGACAACTTTACCGCATCCTCCATACTCACCAGATTTAGCGCCTTCAGACTATCATCTCTTCGGCCCCATGAAAGAGGGTTTGAGAGGCAAACATTATTCCAGTGACGAGGAAGTGAAAACTGCAGTGAAGAAGTGGCTCAAAGAACAGTCATTTGAAGGTGGAACATTGCTATTGAGAGAAAAGGTGACTATGTTGAGAAGTAGGGATGTGATCCACAGAGGAACAGCTTCATTTTGATGTATGCTACATGTTCCTGTGTTGCTAATTATACCTGTCCTAAAGAAAATGGCATTACATTTTGACTCACCCTCGTAACATCTCTAATAAAATGGAACATTGAGGAAATGCCTGCCTTGGAGTCTTACTTGGTTGGGGGTGTTACTTGGAACCCTGACATTAACTTGAATCTCTTTTAAAATCTCAACTAAGCCAACTAAGCCTCCGCGGGGTGCTGTCCAGGATCCTGAGCACCAAGCACCGACTCAATTGCCATGCGGCGCTAAGACTCATGGAGGAGAAGATGACAACCACAGAAGGAGCTACCAGGCCTGGTTCAAAGATCATCCTCAAGACCATCTACTCCCCTTCTGAGAATGTGGTAGCAGCAGCTGAGACCGCAGAGACTGAGCACCAGCGGGACACCCGACCCAAAGAGCTGGCGCCCTGGTAGATCACTCTGCTGGATTCTTCCCTACGGGGCAAAATCATGGGAGCTGTGCCACCTCAGGAGTTGGCAATCGGGGTGACACCTCAGGAGTTGGCAATCTTGGATTGAAACAAAAAGAAGCGGAGCATGCCCAGATCTTCAAATGGAGAGCAATGAGGCCTCCTGAGCCCAGTGATTCCAGGGAACGGAGTCTCATGCTGCCGTTGCAGAGCCAGTCACTAGCGGGTCTTCTGGAGCAGTTTGGGCAGCATTGCACAGCCTCCCCCCCCCAACAGCCAGCCCGGCTGGGTCCTGGCTCAACCCACATTCACCTTCCCGGGCCCAGGAGCCATGACCATCCAGAGTGGAGCATCGACTTCGTTTCACTTGGCACAAAGCAGATTGCACCTTAGCCTTCCTCACCGGGCCCGGTCCACCAGGATGACAGCTCCTGCAGGAGTTGACGTTGCATAGCAGCAAGGGCTGCTAGGCCAGTCCAGCCCAGGATTGTGGGGAGAAACGCTGGGTCTGCCAAGACCCAACACCTCTTGCCAACTGGTCGTCAGGCTGCCTCCTGCCAACCAAATCCCCCCTGGCTGGGCCTTCTACCCTGGCCAGGGATGGGTGCCATACCAGTGGATGCCAGCCCCAGTCCCATAGCCGGCACCAGCCTCGCAACCTGCATCACCAGCCGCCCCTCCCCCACAGTTCACAGCAACTTTAGATGGAACCCCGGGGAAGCTGACCTATTTCCTGAACCAGATTTGGTCCCACATTCATCGTTATGGGGACCAATATCAGACTGATCGGGACATAGTGTCAGCAATTGCTGACAACATGAATGAGGGGCATGTCATGAACTGGATAGCCCAGCTATATGATGAAGGAGTCCCAGAGCTAGAGGACACTGAAGAATTTGTGCAGCTGCTCTGGGCCCGATTTGAAGATATAGCCCACAGGGAGGAAGCTGAAGCCCAAATCAAAGCCCTGAAGCAAGCGGGCCGACCCCCCAAAGAACTCATCTGGGAATTCCAAAGGCTGGCCAGAAAATTGAGAGACTGGCCTGAAGGTCTCTTCGTTTACCACTTCAAAGAGGCACTAGATCAGGACCTCAGGAAAGCTTGTGGTTACAGGGGAGTTCCAGACCGCATATAGGACTGGTACCGTAGCCATGGACCTAGAGATCCACTTGCACTGGAAGCCCACCCCTGAGAAGTCAGATAAGAGAGCTCTGGGTCATCGGGCCCCTGTGAAACTAACTGAAGCGCCGCAACCTGCACCACCGGGAATGATCAAGTACTTCCGAAGCGGCCAGCAAGGCCACTGAGCTTCCGAATGCCTGGCTCCAACCCCAGTCCATCAACTCCAAACTCCATCAGCATCTTGGGGAAGAAAAACCCCAAGGAAGTCGCTAGACAAGGTAAGGATCACCCAACAAGCTGTTGAGGTTCCTCCCCTTCCCGCTGAGAGGGAGGAAACTCCAGCTTCAGAGACCCCTCCAGGCTCCACCAGTGAGAGCAGTGGGGAAGAGGATCCAATGGTAAGTGAAGCCATCCTCCCCTTCTCCATCAAGTCCCAGATAGTAATGCCAGAAACTGGGGCCCAAGGGAATGTAGAAGCCATCATAGACACCACCTGCACCAGGTGTCTGGTCAGCCTCCCAATTATCCAACAGCTAGGGATAAGCACGAACCCCCTGGTACACCCCATATACTTTGAGCAGGTTGATGGGACACTGATAGGCAGAGCCCCAGCCACTTTAGTTATGGAGCTCATTAGACTGGAAATGGGATGCCACTGCGAACTTATACATTTTGTAGTAACCCCCAAAATGACTGAATCGATCATACTAGGTCTCGCATGGTTTGACAAATGAGGCCTGACCATCTTGTGGGAAAATGGCTACTGAAAGCTAAGAATAGGCATTGGGCCACTGCCACCAATCCTGCCAGATAAATGCCAACAGGCACCAAACCCTGGCAGCCCCAGCCGGATGGAAAATGCTGCAGCCACCACAGATGGGCTCCCCAGCTGTATCCCAGGAGGTACTAGTTTACCTGGATGGCATTCTTATATTTAGTGAAAGGCTGAAGCACATGTTAAATTAGTGTGGCAAGTACTGAAAAAAACTAGATTTCTCTAGACTACCTGGGCTACCAAGTGTAAAGTGAGGGGAACTAGATGGATCCAGAGAAAGTGAAAGTGGTACTGGACTAGCAACCACCACGCAACCACAAGCAGCTCCAGAGCTTCCTAGGGTTTTCAAACTTCTATAGACAATTCATTCTGGCATTTGCAGAAGTAGCCCTAAGCCTAACATGCTACTGGGGTTGGGCCCGACCCCTGGAGAGGCCTATTGCCTCTGTACTACATCAAGAAATAGCCTGGGTGAGGGTATCACTTCGGCCTCTGTGGCTGGTTCCAACAACAGTGATTCTGCCAGATCATCTGCTTCTGAGGCCGGTTCTGGGACTGCTGGGTTAGTTCCCAAGCAGGCCATATTTTTTGCTTTAAAAAGCAAGGACTTAGCACTTAGACTTATATAGCACTTAGACTTATATACCGCTTCATAGTGCTTTACAGCCCTCTCTAAGTGGTTTACAGAGTTCAGCATACTGCCCCCAACAATCTAGGTCCTCATTTTACCCACCTCAGAAGGATGGAAGGCTGAGTCAACCTTGAGCCGGTGAGATTTGAACAGCTGAACTCCTGAACTAGCAGTAGCCTGCAGTGCTGCATTTAACCACTGCGCCACCTCAGCTCATGATTGAACAAAGAAGGTCAAAAGAGCCCTGCAAAGGGTAGGTAATCAGGCAGCAAGCCTTCATCTTCATCTTCGGAGAGCTCCAGGTCTTTTTGGACCTCTTCCTCTGAGAGTGATGATTGACTGTGCCTGGAGGAAGATGGGGAGTGTGGTCCCTGGGGGGCTAAAAATTCCCCTGAAAAATGGGCCAATTGATGATGTCCTGAATGCATGGGCAATTCCGCTTGTACAGAGGCAATTCTCTGGCTTTGCTGCTGCAATGCCCTGCTTGATTGCCTCAGAAATTAAGACTCCCATAGATGAGGGTATTTGAGGCTGTTGAATGCCCCCAGGATGGATCCCTGCCACTGAGGGGAAACTCCGCCTCAGAGGCTGCTCCCAGTTATCTACAGTAGGGAGTGGATCTGACAGTATGCTGAAATAAGCCTCACTGTTGCCAGGCAGATTAGAGCCTTGGAGTGAAGACTGCTCACCAGTGCCATCTGGTGACCAGGCTTGAGAAGGCAGTCTGTCAATGGACTCAGCCCATATCTGTAACGGCTGTGAGGCAAAATGGCGGGAACTGACAGTTTTGTTCCCTTGGTGCAGTCCCCTGCCTAGCCACTCCACTTCTCTCTGACCTTTAGTGACTTGGCAGTTCAGGGCTTTCTGGCACCACCTGGCATCATGCTCCTTGGCCTTGGAGGTCTTCTTCGAGGTGCCCAGTCTATTCTTATGGTCTAAGGCCACCCTCTTCATCGCGGACTTTGGTACCAAAACTTCACCAGGGGTCGGCGTCTTGGGCTGAAAGTCTGGGCTCTCATTTTGAGTCATGGGATCCCTGCTAGTCGCGGCCACTGCCTGCTCCATTCTGAAAGCTCCAATAAGCAGACTCTCCCTGCTTGGGGAACCGCTGCTGTAAGCACAGAAAATGCCGGGCGCCAAGGAATATGCTCAGAAACTGAGCAGCGACTCAGTCAGCCTCCGTGAGAGGCTAAGGGGCTTCTCAGTTGCTTTGAAGTGGCTCGGAGCACAGGGAGACCATCCTGATAGTCGCGACTTGCTTTTGATCGCTGCATGCTCCCTCAGTTTATAGCAGGGTCGGGCTTAGCCCTTCACACCAAGCCAATTAATGAAGAGTGGCCAAAAAAACCTCCGGCCCTTTAATTAGCCCCTGGGGTAGCGGCATTGAGCAGAGCTCTTTCACGCTCACCCCTGTCAGAATTACCTCCTGGCAGTCTGATGCCGATCTGTGGCCTTCAGCAGGCTCGAGCTAAAAACTCTTCATGCTGGGATGGGACCAGTGGCTCTACTGGCCGAGACCGGGAGCCAGCCATAATGTATTTTGAAGAATCAGTCTCTATCAGTTGAAGAGAATCCAGGAATTCAAGGATAGGTAAGGATCAAATGGAAACATGTCTGTCCTAGCTGAGACTGAGTCAAATGTTGGGGACCACTGGTAAAGCAGGCATGTCCTCACAGCCCTGACAGACTCAGTCCAATCAGCTAGCAGACGATGTCAACCCGTTCCTGGATTCTCTCTCAGTCACAATGGAGAAGATTGCTCTTTGCCTTTTGTTTGGACCTAACTCTTATCTTGTGGACTGAGTTTAGCCTTTTCCTCACCGTGCCTTTGGAACTGCTTCTTGCCTGGGACCTGTTTCTTGTCCTGAGGACTGCCTTGTCTTGTGCCTGGACTCTGCCTTGTGGATTGGACTTGGAACCCTGGACCTTGCCCTGTGAGCATGCTCCTACTCTGTGGGCTTCCTTTGTATTTTGTAAAACTAGGGCTGTATTTGGGATACTGAGGGTGGCTGCCTTCAAGATAGCGTGGAGGTGGAGACTTACCAGTCATTGGAGAGCCATTGGCTGGAACATTTGTTGAGAGAAATAAATAACTCTCTAGAAGCCTGTCTTGCCTCGATGACTGGGTCATAAAACCAGGTTTGAGTTCCCAATCACGTATAGTTGGAATTCTGTTTTATTTCTAATGTTGAGAGAAATTTATTCTCATTTCTGTACATATGTATCACATTAAATTATCAAGTGTCTTGATTTTGTCTGAGATTAATCCTAATTTTTTAAAAAATATTTGGAATAGTCTCTTGGCTTTGTTAATAGTCATTTTTAAGATACCTGACTGCTATGTGTTTTATTTGTATGTTATGTATTTTATCTATTTTATTGTAAGTTGCCTAGTTACCATATGTGAGATGGATGGCTATATAAATAAATAAACAAATTAATAATAAAACAAATTTTGGCTATATGGATGCCTATTTTTTATAAAAACATACATATAAAAATATGGTATTTGAATGAAGAATCAGTCAGGAAGCACATAATCTCAGTTCCACTCAGTTCTATAAAATTCAGATGGTGTGCAGTATTTAGTCTATATATATTCTAAGTGCCAGGTTAATTAAGACATTAGATTTGGAGACTGTTTTTAATGCTACAGGGAGTGGAGCTGAGCCATGTCTGAAACTGAGTAGAACTATAAAATAATGTAGGTTTAGCTATAGTTATAAATTAAGCTAATCCTGTTTCAGTCAAATACCGTTGTTAACCTCCTCCAATTTTGTCTGCAGTCTGGTCAAAAATCTCTGGTCCATCACCATGGAAACACAGAATTCCTTTATCTAAGCTACCAACTCTCATTTCAAGCTTAAATTTAAAAGTGAAATGATGGCAGTGGAGGATACATATAAAGTCAATTCTTTTCTCCCCAATCTAACATTGAACTATAATATTCCTGCAAAATACCTAGCCCCCTAGCTCCTGCTACTAATTTGAGATTTTATTGGGAATTAAAACTCATCATCTTTCTAAATTCAACAGCTATGTGTTTCAGTCAAGACCAGAATTTTGGGTTGTTACTGCCAACATTAATGTCTGCTTGTGTATAATGAATGTTTTGGAAAATGTTTTTTGTCACTAATGTAAAAGCTTTCAATCAGTTTGCAAAACACCCATTACAAGCTTCAATGGACATTTCTAGTTTTGTAACTACCCATTAATATCAATGAAAATGTTTTTCTTAGGCACAACACCGCTTGTATTACTCACACTACCAAATAAGGATTTATCTGAAACACTGAAACTTGGTTATTTCAACCACAAAGTTGGAACACTAAAAATATTTCTTTTCATTTTTATCTCTTAGTTTTTGAGATCAATAAAGCAACTTCAATCTCAACTGCTTAAAACTAATCTGACAATGTTTATTTTATTTTATTTATTTTATTTATTTATTTGTCAAACATGTATAGGATAGTAGTTTGTATAAACATAAGTAAAAAGTAACGATAAAAGGGGACAATAGGACAGTAGGACAGGGACGGTAGGCACAGTGGTGCACTTATGCACGCCTCTTATAGACCGCTTAGAAACGGGGAGAGGTCGACTATAGACAGTCTAAGGCAGTGGTTCCCAAACTTTTTCAGGCCACCGCCCCCTTGGTGCTACAAACTCATCCTCACCGCCCCCCCACCCCACCCCCTCAGGTGCGCATGGCTTAGTGGTCAGGTGACCGGGTGGGCGTGGCCAACTTGTAAAGTGTGGTGAAACTCACTTAACAACGCTCTTGCTTAGCAACCAAAATGTTAGGCTCAATTGTGGTCATAAGTCTTTCTTTCGTTCTTTCTTTTTTTTCTACCTTCCCCCTTCTTTCTTTCTTTTTCTTTCTGTCTTTCTTCCTACCATCTTTCTTTTCTTTCTTTCTGTCTTCCTTCCTTCCTTCCTACCATCTTTTCTTTCTGTCTGTCTGTCTTCCTTCCTACCATCTTTCTTTCTTCCTCACTCCCTCCCTCTTTCCTTTTTCTTTCCTTCTTCCCTCCCTTCCCTTCCCTCCCTCCTTTTTCTGTCTGTCTTCCTTCCTACCTACCATCTTTCTTTCTTTCTGTCTGTCTTCCTCCCTCCATCTTTCTTCCTTTCTTTTTCTTTCTTTCCTTTTTCTTTCCTTCTTCCCTCCCTCCTTTCTTTTTTCTGTCTGTCTTCCTTCCTTCCTACCATCTTCCATCCTTCCTACCATATTTCTTTCTTTCTTTCTTTCTTTTTCTTTCTTTCCTTTTTCTTTCCTTCTTCCCTCCCTCCCTTCTTTTTCTGTCTATCTTCCTTCCTTCCTACCATCTTTCTTTCTTTCTGTCTTCCTCCCTCCCTCCCTCCCTCCCTCCCTTGCTCTTTCTTTCTTTCTTTCCTTTTTCTTTCCTTCTTCCCTCCCTTCCCTCCCTCCTTTCTTTGTCTGTCTGTCTTCCTTCCTACCTACCATCTTTCTTTCTTTCTTTCTTTCTTTCTTTTTCTTTCTTTCATTCTTCCCTCCCTCCTTTCTTTTTCTGTATATATCTTGCTTCCTTCCTTCCTACCATCGTTCTGTCTCCTTCTTTCTTTCTGTCTTCCTTCCTTCCTCTCTCTTTCTTTCTTTCCTTTTTCTTTCCTTCTTCCCTCCCTTCCCTTCCCTCCTGCCAGCCGTGGCCAGGCCGCCGCCGCTCACCCAGGCCGATGGCTTGGTAAGCGTTCTCTGGGTCGTGCACCAGGTCGCAAAGTGCCATCAATGCTGGCTGCCGCGTCAGCAGCTCGGGGTGCTGCAGCTCTTCATTGAGCTTGGGGAGGCCTCGGCGGCCGAAGGCCACAGGCACCTTGGTGGGGTCGATGTCGGGGGGCAGCTGGGCTGAGATCCCCGGGTGCACCATGCCAGAGGGGAGCCCACCGGGTTGCTAGGTGACGGGGATGCCGGGCGGGAAAGTCCGCGCATGTGCAGGTTCTGCAACGGGGCCTTCCCACGGGTCTACAAGTGCTCGCCCGAGCAGCTTCAGGAGCGGTCGGCTTCCCTCGTCGCTGTGCCGCACTCAGTACCTAGCACTTGTAACTCCGTCGCATTCCATGCTCTTGTGTGCAGGGCAGCCCATTCTGAAAGAAAACATCTCACGTTTTCTTTCAGAATGGGCTGCCCTGCACACAAGAGCGAGGAACGCGAGGGAGCTTCAAGTGCAAAAGCATGGCAAACCACCTACCACCTACCGCCCCCCTGGCCCCTCTCACCGCCCCCCTGTCACCACCCTTGCCTCTCACCGCCCCCCTAAGGGTTCCCACCGCCCCCTGGGGGGCAGTACCGCCCACTTTGGGAACCACTGGTCTAAGGTTACAGTTTTTGGGATTTGGGGAAGAAACCACAGAGTCAGGTAGTGCATTCCAGGCATTGATCACTCTGTTGCTGAAGTCGTATTTTCTGCAGTCGAGTTTGGAGCGCTTTACATTAAGTTTGAATCTATTACGTGCTCGTGTATTGCTGCGGTTGAAGCTGAAGTAGTCATTAACAGGAAGGACATTTTGGTATATGATTTTATGAACTACATTTAGATCAAATTGGAGGCGACATAGTTATAAATTGTCTAATCCCAGTATTTCAAGTCTGGTGGAATAAGGTATTTTGCTGTGAGCGGAGGAGTGAAGGACTCTTCTTGTGAAATATTTCTGGACTGTCTCGATTTTTATTTATGTCTGATATGCAGTGCGGGTTCCAGACAGGTGAGCTGTTTCCAGAATTGGTCTAAAAAATGTTTTGTATGCTCTGGTTAGCAGTGTAATGTTGCCAGAGAAGAAGCTACGCAAGATTAGATTAACAACTCTTAGTGCCTTTTTGGCAATAATAATGTTTGGCAATAATGTTCAGTAGTGGATCTGCCTTGTCTAAAACTAATTTACTGTTCATCTAAGATATGAACCTGAATAAACTAGTCTTCCAACTTTGTAACTAGATGCATGATAGCATGCATTTTTAAATATAGTAGTATTATTTGTAACTTCCTCCTTCAGTAACCAAGCCAAGGTATCACAACAAGTTCAGATGCAGAGAGAATTGGAATACTAGTTTGGACAGAAGGAAAATTTGATAAAAATTTAAATGATCAGAAGGAGAAATATAGTATAAGGAAATTAAAGGGTCAAAAATGGAATGTCTGTACAGTAGAGCAAAGATGAAATTCTGAATCTAATATTATGCTTTTACTCAGTTTTCATAAAACCATTAGAGAAAGGAGTTGTTCATTGGCCTGGGGGGTACTTAGGGGAAGATCAGATGTAAAATTCAACCCTGTTTTGCATACACAGGGTACAATAATGCCAACACAAATGTTATCTTTTTTTATCTGTTATGACACCCTTGCCAATGGATGGATAGATGGATGGATGGATGGATGGATGGATGGATGGATGGATGATAGATAGATAGATAGATAGATAGATAGATAGATAGATAGATAGATAGATAGATAGATGATGGATGGAGAGAGGGAGAGGGACAGGGAGAGGGAGAGAGAGAGAGAGAGAGAGAGACAGACAGACAGACAGACAGACAGACAGACAGACAGACAGACAGACACAGACACAGACAGACAAGCCATCCATCTCACTCAAGAAACTCTGAGAAGCTAGCAACATTTCCAGATTTGAAATGTTAAATAACTAGAAAAGAACACAACACACAATCAAATGAAAAATGGCAACTCAAAGTGGAAACTTATGAACCACATAGACTTCAGTAACTTTCCAACTTCTATGCCTTGGCAGGCAGGCAAGTCTAATTTCTTTCCCAGAAAGCAAGCAGGATTTGGGACATTCAGATGCAGAGGGCAGGTATCATAATAGAATTATCTCAGCCTTTATGGGTTTATATTCCAAGGTGGTGCCATTGGTGCTTACCAATGTCTTGTCCTTCCTAGTTCTTTACACTAAAAACATAATTTTAGAAATTGGAAGCCCTAGCACATTGCAAAACAAAGAGCCACCCATAAGCATCATATTTATTTACAAAAATGTCTCTGAATTCCAAAGAGGTCACATATATTTCCTATGGAGATAAAATTATAAACAGATGGTTAACAGATTGGCCATGAGCCCAGCTACCTAGAAAATGTTAACCAAATATAGTATAGAATGTTATGCGGAATGGGGATAAGAGATTATGGCAGGTAATACCCTGATAACGTGATGTTTGTAAATAGTTATGTCCCCTTTGACAGACATTTTGCTCAGCAGGCATTTTGCAAAAAAAAAATCACTATATATTATCAAACATCTTAATAAGCTGAAAGTCTGAAAGGACTAGGACCCCTAGGAGGAGTAACTGACAAATCTTATATCATCCATTTATAGTCGCAGGTCTCCATATTGTTCTTGCAATTCAACAGCTATAAGTAGCAGAGATGGTTTACCTGATCATTTAAAAATAACAGTAACTTAGAGCTTCCTGGTCTCCTTTTGCTCCATATAACTGGAATCTAAAGTCAAATTAATCTTTCCACTGCAGAGCACCAAGTACTTGGCTTGCGGCCTACAACGTCATCCAAAACGGCTTGCAGCAACTTGCCTATTTCAAAGCAGTGCTCCCTGCCATTAATCTGCTACAGCAATGACATTATAATGTGTGGTGCATCATTGCTTCTTCCAAGCTACCCTTCAAAAAGAGATACATTGGGTAATTGCTGCCCTCATCGATCAATGTGGAGTTCTTTAAATATGCAGCAACTAAAATCTATTCAGACTTCAATTTCTACATAGTAGAGTGATAATAATAACAGGAAAAATAGATTTTGGCATGCACCGAGATCTTCTGCAGCTTCAGAGAAGACATTGTCTAATAACTCTTAGACATTGTCTAAGAGACTATTAACTTGGACAATTTTAAAATACAGGATGATCTCAAAATAATATCCTGCATCAGGGATGAAACCAAGGTTATATGGAGCTAGTCATCTGGATCAGGCAGGGCCCTGCCTAGAGAAATACCAGCATCCTGTTTGCTTTGATAACAGGAATGATAATGGAAAGGGGAGGACTATATCAGCTTCTACACATACCAAACAGACTTGTGGCTTTCTATGGCAGGCATAAATAACAGCAAAATAATTATCTGCCGCTACTTGGTCCACTTGAGAGCATTTATTTATTATTTTCTGGCCTCTATAAGCTTAAATGGTGTTAGTCCACCACATTTCAAATGAAAACAATCCCTGACAAAAGGGGTGGGTTCTAACTTATGTTGCTGCCGGTTCGCTTCCTCACATGCCGCATTGCTGTGCTTCACGCCTGCGCGCATGCACAGTAGCAAAAACTCAGAAAACATTCAAAAAAATGCCAAAAACAAGATGGCGACCCATGCACAGTTCCAGAAACTCGGCTTCTGCACATGCGCAGAAGAAAAAAAAAACTCAAAAAATTCCCCCCAAATTTTTTTTAAAAAATTCGGATTTTTTTTTTAAAAGATGGCTGGTTTCATGGATTGGCACCGACCAATCCAGTTCCGTGACATCATTGTGACATCACAAGCGGGTTGCTACCGGTTCGGGCAAACCAGTTCGCACCAGGAGGACTCACCTCTGCCTGACACCCTTCTGCCTTTCCTCTTCAGCTCATTTTCTTAACTTTTTTCAAGTAATAAATATAACTATAGAAAAGGATAGTGGAGAAAAGCCAGGTATTTCTGAATGGAAGGGGAAATCTCAGGTATGGAAGAAAATAAAGGGTTTTGGCAATGGTAAGCAGCCCATCCTTTAAATTCAGAGGGAACATTGCAAAACTACTACAGCTTTTTCTCTGACATAACTTCCAGAGTTAATCAGTTCAACCTCCATTAAACTCTTGAAGCCCCATGGCAAGAGCAATGCAATCTTGGAAAAGACTCCAACTACCACAAATAGGCATCAAGCATTAAATAAAAGGTGTCTGGAATCACTTCAATGCTTATGCCTTTTTTTCCTCACACAATACATTCCCTACATCGATACATAACTGTGCAAAGGATATCTCAGATCAGATGAAGCACCGTAGTGATCCTTACTGACAGTTTTCCCAAACTGCAAATGGTTTGCTGAGATAATGGTTACTTGCTTAAAAAACATCTATTAATTTCAGGAGAAAGACAAACTTATATCTTTTTATACTTTATAGAATTAGGATAATTAATGGTAGGCAGGCCTTTCAGCAACTATTTCCCATAACAATAAAATAGTACCCCCCTATTCACAGCAGTACATTTTGTAGTACATTTCAGGCTCCGTCTGAAAATTTAACCATAACATCTGGTTGACTGCTTGGACTTTTCCAGGGGCGGGTTGCTCACTTACCTTGCTACCGGTGCGTTGCGCATGCAACACCATGTTTCATGCGTGCGTGTGCACATTTTGTGTGTGCATGCGTGCACTGTGCGTGCACATCCCCTCACATGATTTTGCTTTTGCGCATGCGCAGAAGCAAAATCGCGCTGAAATCTTGTGAGGGGAAGCATGCGCGCATGCAATTTCACTGATTTTTTGCTTCCACGCATGCGCAGAAGCAAAATCTTGCTGAAATCTCATGCGCGTGTGCGTCCCCTCACAAGATTTTGGCGCGATTTTGCTCCCACGCATGCACAGAAGCAAAAAATTGCCAAAAAATTCACAAAAAAGATGGCGGCTCCTAGGCATCGGCAACCGACCACACCGGGTTGGTAGCCTCTTGATGACATCACCAGCCCGCCGCTACCGGTGCGATAGAGTGGATCGCACCGGTAGGAACCCACCACTGGACTTTTCCTGAACTAGGATTCCAATTTCCAGCACAGTTTTTTAGCTATCCATGTTTACTTATCTTGTGCTTTAACTCCTCCTGCTACTGATTCAGCTTTTATGATAACTGAAAAGCTCCAGTGAGTTTGTTGCTTATACCTTTGAGTGCTGATAACTGGAGGCCCCAAAGTTCTGTTGTTCCTTGTCCCTGAATCAGTATCTACTCATTTGCCCATACTGAGCAAGCATTGTGAACAACAATGTTGATCAATTCTACTCCTTCTGTTCTACTCCTTCTGTGTGGATAGAAACCAAATGGAAAAAGACAAAAATGAAGAAGACAGTGGAACCTTCCTGTCAGCCATGTAACATTTGAAGTGGTGAGAATATCCTAACATGCAACCTATTCATTCATTCATTCGTTCCTTCGTTCGTTCATTCATTCATTCATTCATTCATTCAATTCTGAGGCCACATAACTCCACAATAACTGTAAACTGCCCAGAATCACTCAGATAGTGAGATGGGCATTGTCTAAATTGATAAATAAACCCTGGTAGTTTACAATTTTAAAAATTAAGAGAAAACAAGATACAGTAGTCCTCCACTTACATCTATTTGTTGAGCAGCCATTTACAGTTATGGCAGTGTAGTGGGTGGGGGGGAAGGATGTACCACTTATCCTTGACATTTTGGATATCACAGCACCTCAGTCAAGTGATCACAATCCAATTGCTCAGATACCCAGCTCACAATTACAGCACTGCAGGGAGCTACAGTCATATGATCACTGTTTCCAGTCTTCCCTGTTGGCTTCCCATAAAGATGATTAACTCTGCTGGGGAAGCCAGCAGAGTGGTCACAAATCACTCTGGTAACTTACTTCCATTTTTTCTCCTGCTCGCAGCAGCCACTTGCTTACATATGGTCTCCCCCACCCCCACCCCCAAGACTTCCTGCAATATCTGTGGTCTGTGCTGGCCCTCCCAGTCCCTTCCCCAGTTTCCTCTGACCCGAATAAGGCCCTCCCTGGCTCTCCCATGGCTCCTCCTTATAATTTAACCACTCAGGAGTCCTGGGTTTACGTTGGCAACAGAGACTGCTGGGATTGCTGTTGTGAAGCGGTACTATCATGTGACATTGTGCTTTATGACCATATCATTTAGCAACAGCTATCCCAATCCCAATTGCCTTCAAAACTCAAGGACTACCAATAACAAAAAACATATATCAAAGAAAGAGAATACAGTGGACTAGATGATAGAATAAAGAATAATCTGTTCTGTTTGTTTTGTTATGTTCTCTTTCTTTTCTACTCTTCTTCTCTATTCTATTGTTATTACCTGTGATAATAAAAGCGCACCACTGTGCCTACCGTCCCTGTCTTACTGTCCTATTGTCCTCATTTATCTGTACTTCTTTGCTTATGTTATGTTTATACAAACACCAACTATCTTGTACATGTTTGATAAATAAATAAATAAATAAATAAATAAATAATAAATAAATAAATAAATAAATAAATAAATAAATAAATAAATAAATAAATAATCTAGCCACTGTGTCTTCTGCCAGCCTTTGCTTTTTAATTGCTTTTTATTTTTTTTCCAAGCATCAAGGACTTCTTCAATGGCTCCTGCCTTTATATTATGTACCCCAAATATTTAAGATTTAGTTTCATTGCTAATACTTAAAGTATACAGATTGATTTTATTTTCTTTAGTTTTTAATTAGTCTTGCAGTCCAGGATATGCTCAACAAACAAGGCAATGGTTTTTTTTTGCTAGGTCTGCTTTTATAGTCATATCTTGTAATGGCAAACCATGATCATGGCTATGATCACTATCTGAATTCTTTTTTTAATTTTATTTTATATACACAAAAAACATTACATAACATACAAACATACAATGGTGGGAATTCTAGGTCCCATTTTGATTATAGTTCAAGATCAGTTCACAAAATTTTGTATACCTATAATATAAATATTTTCAGATACATTTGTAATTGTTTCAGATACATTTGTAACTTGTTGCTTGTATCCTTACGATTTATATTATTATTGATTGTTTCCTGATTGCTTACTTGAACCCTATGACAACCATTCTTGACAAATGTATCTTTTCCTTTATGTACACTGAGAGCATACGCACCAAAGACAAATTCCTTGTGTGTCCAATCACACTTGGCCAATAAAGAATTCTATTCTATTCTCTATTCTATTCTCTAATTTATATTTTATACTTGTTTCTTAAATGTATCTACTTTCTGGTCAATTTTTTGTATATGTCATATATCTCTTTTATGGATTTCTTTAATACATATTGCCTTTTCCATTTCTATATACGTTCATATATATGTACATCTAACAAATTAATATTTACACTTTTTGTAAATTACATTCTAATACAGGTTCAAAAAATGGTTTGGATAGTGTGTTTTCTTAGTTTTTTAATGAGTTTCATTGTCCTTTTTAATATCTGCTATTACATTAAAATCTCCAATTATGTGAAATTCTTCGTATTGTAATTCTATTATTATTTTTGTGTATTTTATTTTAAAATTCATATTAATTTGAATTTGGTGCATCTGTATATTCCTAATTTTTTATTTTCCAATAGTTTATTTAGCTCTTTTTTGGTGTGACTTCTTATAATAATATTACATCTCTATCAAGTTTTTTCACTTTTATGAAAATTTTACTTCTCTTTTTTGATTCATTGAATCTATTAATATTAATGGAGATCAATTTAATTTCTTCTCCCTTTTCTATTTATGTTATTTTCTTGTAGCTCTATTTTTCTCTTACTATCCTACTTGTTATTCCTTCTTGATCTATCATCTCTTTTTCCTGCATTCTTTTATCTCTTCTATCTTTCTCCCTTTCCTCTGTGTCTTCTTCTTCCCTACTTGTACCATCCAATTCTTCTTTACTTTCCTCCTTACTTTCTTCTTCCCCTTCCGTCATGAAGTATCTTTCGTAGAACTCCTGGGCCTTTTCAATTGAATCTAGTTTCACTTTTTTTTCTTGCCAGGTTACTAAAATACCTTCTGGCACCAGCCATCTAAATGGCTCTTTGTGTTTTATAAGATGGGATGTTAAGAACTGGTATTGTCTTCTCGCGTTTCAGATCCGTTTTGGGGTCTGCTTTAAAACTATTATTTCACTACCTTTATAGGTGAATGTTTCTTCCCTTGTTTTTTTATATAGATATTGTCCCTAGTTGTCTTTTTGTGAATTTTATATGCATTTCTTTTGGCAATCTGTGTCTCCTTGCATAGTTCGAGTAGACTCTGTAGGTCTCATCTATATCTCTCATCATGTCTTGTTTGCTAATTTGCATCATTTTGCTAAAATTTCTGCCATCTTTTCACCTACATTTTCTTCTTTCTCTTCTTGAATGTTTTGGAATCTTAGTTGGTAGGAAGCTCTCTCTACCTCTAAGAATATAATGGACTCTTCGAGCCCTTTATTAACTGTTGTTAATTTCTGCTCCATAATTTCTACTTTATTATCTGTCTGTTCTGTTTTTGTTTGCATTATTTTTATTTTACATTCATTTTCTGTTATATTATTTTGATTTTTTTCTATTTTATCATTTATATTTTTATGTCTCCTTTCATTTCTCCCATCTCAATTTTAATGCATGATGGACTTTTGTCTCTTTGTGGTTATTTGTTATAGTTTCCTTTGTTTAAGTTATGGATTCTTGCGTCCTTGCTATGTTTCTTGTATGTTTTGCAGCATTCACTGCATGCTCTGCATATTGATTATTGAACTTGTTTTATCAGTCCCTAACATTGTCTCAATCAATCTTTGTCCAGGGGGTGTAGATGAAATTACAGCTGGGTTTAATGTTGTTTTCTTCCCTGTTTTCTTCCCTGTTTTTGTTATTACATTTGTACTTGTCATTTTTAAATGTTGTACAATTTTATCCCAAGTATTACTCATATATCAAATTTCTATATATTATACTATATCATAACCCTTTTACATTAATACTACACACATTTATTTTTTAACAGTCACTCTACTTTATTTTAATTTCTAATTCTTAACTTGTCTTACTGATACTATATAACAACGTGTAGTATAATATTTTTCTGTGAATTTAACTAATTTCTTATAAGTAAATTGGTAAAATAGTTTTTCTGTAACAAACCACGTTAATTCTATAACAATTATAATCATATTTAGAGAAAGATATAATATATTTGAAGCAGTATGTAGAAAATGTGAAAAGAGAAAATCTAAGAAAACATAATACTTATCAATCTTTTTTGTCAGTTAATGTCAGTCAGAATCCTATTACTTGCAACAAAAATTTTGCTTAGTCACCCATCAGCATTACTGTCTCTTCCATTTTGTATAACAGTTAATTTAAATTGTCTTTCTTCTAGTCAAATATTCCTTCCTCTTTTGCAATAAAAGTTGTCTTTTAAATCTTTAAGTCCGAAGAAAAAGGTCTAATATCAAATTTAATCCCCAAGTCCAGTTCTGTAGATTTCTTTTTCTTTTTCTCTAAGCTGTTTAAAATCCACTTTCTTTAATGGCTTCTCTTCCAGAAGTGTGACACTTCCACTTCTTAATTTCTCCATCTTTAGTGCTTAGTTCCACTTCCCACAATATTTAAAGTTTAACACCACAGATCTTCTAATTTCCCAGTAGAAGAATGCATAACAAAGTTTATAGCAAAAAGAAATCCAAGTTAGTTCCTCTCACCACTTTTACTCTAATTTCTCCATTGTCATTTCTCTTCCTTCGCATTTGTGTGCTGCCAGTTCTTATTTCAATTTCAGCTTCAACATCAGCAAACGCCACTTACTCGTTTTTAGAGCCTCTATCCTAGCACACAATTTAATTCTTTGTTGTCATTCTCACCAAGTTCCAAAGGTTTTGACGATTTAATTTGTTCTGATCTTCACTATAAAAGTCCCTCTTCTGCTTCCTGCTGTGTGGCTGTCTTTGCTCTGAAGCTGTCAAATGAGGCAGGTTTTCTCCAGATGGCTTCGGGGGGGTTCTCCTGAGTGAATGGGTGTCTGCTTCATACCCGCTAACTTTCCAGAGTGTCCCCCACAAATTCTCCAAATGGGCACCCAACTGCAGAAATTCATGCTGTGGGTCCGGAGCCCGTTCCCACAGCATGTACCGCTAGGATGATCACCACCGGAAGCCCTCCACTATCTGAATTCTTGAGCCTATGAAAATGAAGTCTGCTATCATTTCAACTTGCCATATAATGGTTTGGCAATGCCTGCTGATATGATGTGTGTGTGTGTGTGTGTGTGTGTGTATGTGTGTGTGTGTGTGTGTGTGTGTGTGTGTTATATACAGTATATTTATGTGTGTACAGTATGTGTACACATACAGTATGTGTACACACATACATATGTATATATGTATATATTTGTGTGTGCGTATATATACGCATATTGTATATACATGTTTACATGTGTATGTATATATGTATATATTACAGAGAGAGTGAGGGAGAACAGCAAACCAGCTTTTCCATTCTTTCTTTCATTTTCAATAAAAAAAATTTCCAGCCATCAAAGTCATAACAGCTTATGCTATGGTCAGACTCTATGTTCTGACTCTGCTCATTCCAACTTTTTCCAGACACCACCAATATGGGCTTCTACAGAGCTTGAACTGCTGCTAGATCACAGCCAATGGTATTACAATAGATTGGGTACACAGGAAAAACAGCAGCAGCCACCCCTGCTAAGAGTTGGTAGATGAAATATCAAAAGAATAATACCCTTTCCTGGCACAAATACACATTTTTCTTCGTCTATTTATCCTACAAGGAAAGTTTGAAGCACTGATGGAGGGAACTAGAACTGAAGCTGATGAAAGCCTAGCATTCACCTTAATGTAATTGATTGCAATATTGTCCCCTCCCTGCTGAATCATTGTTTACTGTAATCCCAAGCATTTAATTAACTTCACTGTTCAGTCATACTGAAAATAGCCGGCTAGAAGCCTGGTTTAGTAAACAAACCACATTTTCTAACCTGAAAATTTGCAAGAATGTTTCTATGTTTAATTATGTATCCTTGCTTTGTGCACACATTTAGTACTCTTAGTATTTGAATATATATATATATATATATATATATATATATATATATATATATATATGTATGTATGTATGTATGTATGTATGTATGTATGTATGTATGTATGTATGTATGTATGTATGTATATTCACATTTGGCTCCAATCACTGAGTGCAAAGAAATCAAAGCATGAATATATATATATATATATATATATATATATATATATATATATATATATATATATATATATATATATATATATATATATATATATATATATATATATATATATATATATATATATATATATATATATCAGTATATATTCATGCTTTGATTTCTTTGCACTCAGTGATTGGAGCCAAATGTGAATAGGCTTTTAATGACCATATGCATGATTAATACCTTTAGCCAAATCACAAATTGAAGCTTGGATAAGTATAAATGCTATGCCATTTCCAATCTCAGATTAATGTCTACTAAAAAGAAGTGGATAGGGAGAACCCAATATAGCTTTTCTTTCTGTTTTGGAAGCTATGCAGCACACTGTGAATGAACACAGGTTGGTGGCAAGTCAGGACATTCCAAATGGGGGCGTGCATAAGTGCACCAGCGTGCCTACCGTCCCTGTCCTAATGTTCCCGCTTATCAGTACCCATCTTATGTATATAAACAATGTTTTATCTATGTATATTACCAACATGTACTTGACAAATAAAATAAATAAATAAATGTATTCAGGGACACTTGTGGGTTACTTATATTATAAAATATTTCTACTGTATACCTGGAAAAATTCTTGAGATAGTTAACAATATTTTGAAACAATAAATTAAAATACCACATTCAGAAACCATACCAAATATCAATAGAAAATATTCAACTATTAGATCAGTGAATACTAAAACTGAGAAATACAGCTAGCCCTCAATTTAAATAACTGAGCCTAAAATTTCTGTTGGTAAGCAAGACAGATATTAAATGACTTTTTTCTCATGTTATGACCTTTCTTGCCACAGATGTTAAATGAATCACTGCAGTTGTTACATCAGTAACATAGTTGTTAAGAGAATCTGGCTCCCTCATTGACTTTGCTTGTCAGGAGGTGCAAAAGGTGATCACATGACCCTCAGACACTGCAACCATCATAAATATGAGCCAGTTACCAAACATCCTAATTTTGATCACGTGACTATGTGAATGCTGCAACTGTCGTAAGTATGAAAAATGGTCATAAGTCACTTTTTTCAGTGCCACTGTAACTTCAAAAGGTCACTAAATAAATGGTTGTAAGCAGGGGTGGGTTCCTCCCAGTTCAGACCAGTTCTATAGAACCAGTAGCGACCCACTGGTAATGTCATGATGACATCACCGAACCGGATCAGTCGATGCCGGTCCATGGGCACCGCCATCTTTTTAAAAAAAATTGAATTTTTTTTCTTCTGAGCATGTGCAGAAGCCGAGTTTCCAGCACTGTGCATGCAGTCACCATCTTGTTTTTGGCTTTCTTTTTTTTTCTTTTTAATTTTTTTTAATTTTTTTAATTTAATTTAATTTTTTATTTTTCTTCTGAGCATGTGCAGAAGCCAAGTTTCTGGCACTGTGCATGCGGTCGCCATCTTGTTTTTGGCTTTCTTTTTTTTGAGTTTAATTTAATTTTTATTTTATTTTATTTTATTTTTTATTTTTCTTCTGAGCATGTGCAGAAGCCGAGTTTCCGGCACTGTGCATGTTGTCGCCATCTTATTTATTTATTTATTTATTTATTTATTTATTTATTTATTTATTTATTTATTTATTTATTTATTTATTTATTTATTTATTTATTTATTTATTTATTTGTCAAACATGTATAGTAGTAATTTGTATAAACATAAGTAAAAAGTAACGATAAAAGAGGACAATTGGACAGTAGGACAGGGACAGTAGGCACGCTGGTGCGCTTATGCACGCCTCTTACAGACCTCTTAGAAACGAGGAGAGGTCGACTGTAGTCAGTCTAAGGTTAAAGTTTTTGGGGTTTGGGGAAGAAACCACAGAGTCAGGTAGTGCATTCCAGGCATTGATCACTCTGTTGCTGAAGTCATATTTTCTGCAGTCGAGTTTGGAGCGCTTTACATTTAGTTTGAATCTATTACGTGCTCATGTATTGTTACGGTTGAAGCTGAAGTAGTCATTAACAGGAAGGACATTTTGGTATATGATTTTATGAACTACATTTAGATCAGATCGGAGGCGACATAGTTGTAAATTGTCTAATCCCAGTATTTCAAGTCTGGTGGAATAAGGTATTTTGTTGTGAGTGGAGGAGTGAAGGACTCTTCTTGTGAAATATTTCTGGACTCTCTCGATTGTATTTATGTCTGATATGCAGTGCGGGTTCCAGACAGGTGAGCTGTATTCCAGAATTGGTCTAACAAATGTTTTGTATGATCTGGTTAGTAATGTAATGTTGCCAGAGAAGAAGCTACGCAAGATTAGATTAACAACTCTTAGTGCCTTTTTGGCAATGTTGTTACAATGGGCTCTAGCACTTAGGTCATTGGATATGAGTACTCCAAGGTCTTTGACAGAGTGAGGGTCATCTACAAGTTCGTTTCCTCCAAGTTTGTATTTTGTATTCTGATTTTTTTTGCCAATGTGTAAGACAGAGCATTTGTTGGTTGAGATTTGAAGTTGCCAGTTGTTTGACCATTCTGCTACATGGTCAAGGTCTTTTTGAAGATAGCAACATTGTCGGTGGTGTTAAATAGTTTAACATCATCAGCAAAGAGAACGCAGTTGCTTATAATATGATCACAAAGATCGTTTATGTAGAGTATGAAGAGTGTTGGTCCTAGAACACTGCCTTGAGGGACACCGCTGTTGACAGGAGCAGGATTTGATATGGCACTTCCTATTTTGACCACTTGTTGTCTGTTAGACAGGAACGCAGTTATCCAATCATGTAGGGGTCCAGAAATGCCATAGGATTTTAGTTTCAGAAGTAGTTTGTCATGTACAACTGAATCAAAGGCTTTACAAAAGTCTATGTAAATTGCATCTATTGTTTTACCTTGATCAAGTTGAGTGGTCCATATGTTTTTGCAGTGCAAGAGTTGCAGATTACAGGATAATTTTTTTCTGAAACCAAATTGTTTGTTGGAGAGTAGGTTGTTAGTTTCTAGGTGAAGGATGATGGATTGATTTATGATTGATTCCATGACTTTGCAGGTGACGCAGCCCAAAGAGATTGGTCTGTAATTTTCAACGTTACTTGGATCTCCTTTTTTGAAGATAGGGATGACCGTGGCTAGTGACCATAGGTTGGGTAAGGAGCTAGTTCTGAAGGATTTTTTAAAAATTATGCTTAGAGGTTCAGCCAAGGTTGTGGAGACCTTTTTTAAGAAGTATGCACATAGTCCATCAGGTCCAATAGATAGAGATGGTTTTTGGTTGCGTAATGCCTTTCTAACGTTATCTTCTGTAAAATCGATTTGTGTTAGATCGTTGCAGTTAATTGTGGTACGACTAGGAAATATTGGGCATGAGCCATTGCTGTTTACAAAAACTGAGCCGAAGAATGTGTTAAAGAGGTTGGCTTTAACTGTTTCATCGTTATAGTATTTACCATTCGGTCCTTTAAGGGGTGGGATGGATCTTGAGTCTTTGAGTTTGTTGTTTACAAAGTTATAGAAGGCACGTGTGGACTTCGTACGTAGGTTTTCTTCTTGATTGATGTGATAATTGGTGCATTCAGTCTTTATTTGGTGACATAGATTTTTGTAGCGGCTTTTAAAGTTTGCAACGTGGCCTGTTTTATTTTTTCGCCAAAGAGATCTTTTTTTGGATTGAGCTTCCTTATTTTTATGGGTAATTTATTTTTCTTGGTTTTGGTGATTATTAGTGGTACATGTAATTTAATGACTCTTTGGATTTCGAGCAAAAATATATTGTAGTAGTCTTCGGCAGTATTACAGCCAGAGAATACTGTATGCCAATCAAGAGATGAGAGGTCGGCTTCTATGATCTTGAGGAAGCAAGCCAGCAGAGAGGTAAGTTAGAACCCACTCCTGCTTGGGTCCCCTCAACTTTTCAGGCCCAGAAATGGTGCATGGCTGCAAAATGCCTTTCTCCTATTTTGCAGCCAGGCACCATTTTCCTTGCCTCCTTCCCATTTTCCCTCCCACCCTGAAAGCAAAAGGAAGCAAGGGGGGGAGGTGGAAAGAAGGATAGCTCAGACTATTGCTATGATTTTTTGCTCCTATATTCTGTTTTTTAGGTATACATTTTGTTAATGTAGAAATTTTACTTAGACCCTATTAAACAACGAAGCTAGCTTCCTGCCTGCAATCAGGCAGTGTGTGTGACAGAGAAAGGGGGGGGGGGAGGGAGAAAGAGAAAGAGAAAGAGAAAGGAAGGAAGGAAGGTAAAATCAGGAGGGAGGATGGAAGGAAGGAATAAGGATGTGAAGGGGGTTCATGTGACTGGGTGGGAGTTTTCTGTGGAAAATGGGTTCAAACAGCTCTTTGAATGTTTAAGGTTGCTGATTCCTAAACTAACAAAAAAAACAAAGGATTTAATGTGCCTCCTGCATCATTTTTATTACCTCCATGATATTAACCATTCAATTGTTAAGGTATCCAAGACTTCTAAATCCTTTCCTGACATACTACTTATAGCAGAGGTAGCAGATCACATGAAGATACATATGGATAAAATCCACTTATATCAATCAGTAGGGCTCATATAGGGTAGAAAGAAAGAAAGAAAGAAAGAAAGAAAGAAAGAAAGAAAGAAAGAAAGAAAGAAAGAAAGGAAGGAAGGAAGAAAGAAAGAAAGAAAGGAAAGAGAGAGAGAGAGAGAGAGAAAGAAAAAGAAAAAGAAAAAGAAAAAGAAAAAGAAAAAGAAAAAGAAAAAGAAAAAGAAAAAGAAAAAGAAAAAGAAAAAGAGGAAGGGACGGAGGGAGAGAGAGAGAGACAAGAAAGAGAAAGAGATAAAGAAAGAGAAAGAGAAAGAAAGAGAAAGAAAGAAAGAAAGAGGAAGGAAGGAAGGAAGGGAGAGAAGAGAGAGAGAGAAAGAGAAAGGAAGAAGAGGAAGGAAGCACCTTGAAAAGAAGGACTACATGATAGCAGTGTTCCAATATCTCAGGGGCTGCCACAAAGAAGAGGGAGTCAAACTATTCTCCAAAGCACCTGAGGGTAGAACAAGAAGTAATGGGTGGAAACTAAACAAGGAGAGAAGCAACTTACAACTAAGGAGAAATTTCCTGACAGTTAGAACAATTAATCAGTGGAACAGCTTGCCTCCAGAAATTGTGAATGCTCCAACACTGGAAGTTTTTAAGAAGATATTGGATAACCATTTGTCTGAAGTGATGTAGGGTTTTCTGCCTAAGCAGGGGGTTGGACTAGAAGACCTCCAAGGTTCCTTCCAACTCTGTTGTTGTTGTTGTTGTTGTTGTTGTTGTTGTTGTTGTTGTTGTTGTTGTTGTTAGGAGCCAAGGTGGTGCAGTGGTTAAAAGCAGCACTGCAACCTACTTCAGTTGACTGCTAGTTCAGCAGTTCAGCTGTTCAAATCTCACCAGGCTCAAGGTTGACTCAGCCTTCCATCCTTCTGAGGTCGGTAAAATGAGGACCCAGATTGTTGGGGGCAATATGCTGAACTCTGTAAACCGCTTAGAGAGGGCTGTAAAGCACTATGAAGCGGTATATAAGTCTAAGTGCTATTGCTATTGCTGTTGCTGTTGCTGTTGCTGTTGCTGTTGCTGTTGCTGTTGCTGTTGTTGTTGTTATTATTATTATTATTATTATTATTATTATTATTATTATTATTATTATTATTATTATTATTATTATTATTATTATTATTATTATTATTATTATTATTATTATTATTATTATTATTATACAATTGTATCACAGCGGCCAGTTGTTTCGCCGGATTTGGCATTGATTACTAGTCGAGCCCCACCCAGGGGCCTAGGAAGTCGTAATGTATTTTCGAAGTATATGTGCGGAACCGAGCAGTGCGGCTTTCTGCATTTGACTGATGGTGATTTTGTCAATTTTGAGCTGTTTTAAATGTAATTCCAGTGCTTTTGGGATAGCACCCAGTGTTCCAATCACTACTGGAATTACCACTGCTGGTTTGTGCCATAATCGTTGGATTTCAATTTTTAAGTCCTGGTATTTTGCAATTTTTTCGATTATTATTATTATTATTATTATTATTATTATTATTATTATTATTATTATTATTATTATTATTATTATTATTATTATTATTATTATTATTATTATTATTATTATACAATTGTATCACAGCGGCCAGTTGTTTCGCCGGATTTGGCATTGATTACTAGTCGAGCCCCACCCAGGGGCCTAGGAAGTCGTAATGTATTTTCGAAGTATATGTGCGGAACCGAGCAGTGCGGCTTTCTGCATTTGACTGATGGTGATTTTGTCAATTTTGAGCTGTTTTAAATGTAATTCCAGTGCTTTTGGGATAGCACCCAGTGTTCCAATCACTACTGGAATTACCACTGCTGGTTTGTGCCATAATCGTTGGATTTCAATTTTTAAGTCCTGGTATTTTGCAATTTTTTCGATTATTATTATTATTATTATTATTATTATTATTATTATTATTATTATTATTATTATTATTATTATTATTATTATTATTATTATTATTATTATTATTATTATTATTATTATTATACAATTGTATCACAGCGGCCAGTTGTTTCGCCGGATTTGGCATTGATTACTAGTCGAGCCCCACCCAGGGGCCTAGGAAGTCGTAATGTATTTTCGAAGTATATGTGCGGAACCGAGCAGTGCGGCTTTCTGCATTTGACTGATGGTGATTTTGTCAATTTTGAGCTGTTTTAAATGTAATTCCAGTGCTTTTGGGATAGCACCCAGTGTTCCAATCACTACTGGAATTACCACTGCTGGTTTGTGCCATAATCGTTGGATTTCAATTTTTAAGTCCTGGTATTTTGCAATTTTTTCGATTATTATTATTATTATTATTATTATTATTATTATTATTATTATTATTATTATTATTATTATTATTATTATTATTATTATTATTATTATTAACCGGGTCACTAGACGTGGCTTCAGAAGACACTTTGAAACAGCACAGCAATTTAAGGCTGGAAGATATCTCGAAGGTCATCTAATCCAACCCCGTGCTGTAGCAGGAAAACTTAAATTGTCTGGATTATTTTGGTGCCTCTAACAGAGAGGAAAATTGCCAGAAAGGAGAAGGAGTTTACTAGGACAAGGCTGCCATGCAGAGGAAGGCAGAGATAGTCCTTGACTTATAACCACAATTGAGCCCAAAATTTTGGTTGCTAAGCAAGAGCGTTGTTAAGTGAGTTTCACCACATTTTACTCAATCCATGATATTTCCTGGCTCTAACAGTCATGTGCAAGCTAGGGAAGAACATCTGAAGGCATGTGTAATGTTCTAATGTACAGAAGTTATGGGTAAATGTGTGGCAGAAAGTGGACTCTGGGTGTGTTTTTCCAAATGAAGTAAGTGAGGTGAATGTGTAGTTTTAGAAGAGGTGTGTGTGTGTGTGTGTGTGTGTGTGTGTGTGTGTGTGTGTGCATACACATACAGTATATATAGTAGATAATGTATCTTTTTGTGTGCCTGTGTGCCATACACATATGGCATATATACATAGGATTAAATAGTATATTTTGGATGTTCAGTAGTAATAAATAGACAGGGAAATTGTATCTCGTTAAGGCCTTTGAGGCGAGGAGAGGTCAGGCACCCTAACCCTAACCCTTGATGTGAGTGACATCAAGTTGGCCACACCCACCCAGTCATATGATCACCCAGTCACATGACTACCCAGCAACCCCCAAGTCACAAGACCACAAAGCCACTCCCACTCAGTCACATGACTGCCAAACTACTCCCACCCAGTCACATGACTGCCAAACCACTCCCACCCAGTCACATGACCACAAAGCCCTGCCCACCATCACATGATCATCAAGCCACGCCCACAGAGTGGAAGTAAAAAAAAATTGGAACCCACCCCAACCCTACAGGTAGTCAAGGACTACCTGTAATAGAGGAACATACATAATCAACTATCTAAGTACAATTGTTAAAATGATGCAATTCATTTAGCCTTAACCCAATTTTATTTATATATTGATAAATTATTTGTTATTCAAGTATTGCTTATCATTTAGCACATCGAAATCGATTGGATGTTAAAACCGTGAAATGCTTGCTTCAAATTAAAATAAATCATTCTTCTTCATCATGTGGCGAAATGTATAAAAAGATTTTGGGTGACGAAAATTTGCTGAATAAGATATCATCTAATAGTAAATACGTGTGAATATGATGTTTTATTGGCTTTGTTGGAGTAATAAATGTTATCTTGAGAATTGCTATTTTTTTTAAACTGTCCTGATTTTGGATCAAAGGTATCTGGGCACCCTAAGTATATTGCTCTTAATAGCTGGTTTATAATAATGTGTTTTTCCATGATTTGTTCATGGCAATGTGTGCTTTTCATAACTGTATAAAAAGGATCCACTCCAAGCTAGGTTATCCATTTGGAATTTGCTTCAAGACTACCCTTCTATTTGCAAATAAAAGTTTTATTTTCTTTTGCATCTATCTGGTGTGGTTATTGGGCCTGTGTACCAGGTAAAAGAACCCAAGTTTTCTGGGACAACATAGTATTATATGATATCTTGAATCTCACGAGAGAGAGGAAACCCCAAATATAAAGAATTAAATGTGTGAATGCTTTTTTTCCTTCTGCTATTCAAGAGAATTGGGATTCTAGAGAATATTCCTTCCAAAATAACAACAAATTGCAGGGCAAATGCACCATAATCAAGGTCACACCAAAAACTAAAAGACTGTTTTTACCAGAGTAAAGTAATGATTACCCAGTTTGACATAGTCTAGAAGCAATCTTATGAGAATCATCCAGTTGTTCTGGTTACCTTGGGTATTAGCGTTAAAAACCAGCACTACATAGCCCATGTAGATCTTTAACTCCTGTAAAAATTTTCCCTTGTAACAATAAGTAATTACCAGCCAAGTTGTTGAATTTTAACCCAACTGATGTTTTTAAAGGCACCATATTTACAATATACATTATAATAATCTACCCTATGGTACAATTGGCAGATATTCTCAGCGGTCTTTCCGAAAATTGTGTGAGATAGGCCCAACTTATTGTCCCATCATACAGATAGAGGGAAAGGATTACCTGAGCCTTGTAAGGAAAAATCTAAACAATCCTAATTTAACCGTCACATTCTACATTGCTGTAGTTCTGTACTACAGAATTGGTAATGTTTTGCAATCCATACAAGCTGTTATAACTGTGCTTTATTTGCTGAATTATACTATATTCCTAAAAACAAGTATGAAACTGATGAAAACTGTAGTATAAACTATAAAATGGCTTAACATGGTTTTAAAAAGAAAAAAAGAAAAAGAATTCCACTAAAAGGTGATAAAAATGCAAGATCCCAATCCTGCCCATTTAAGGCAGTTCCCATCTATTTTTTATTACTGCTCCTGCCACTGTGGCCTTTGGCTCACAAAAAAATTAAGTATGATTCAAATCTGTCAAAGAATTGCCTACTTGCTTCCAGCATAAATTCACTGTCAGCCCAACGTAGCTATTCCTGTGGGGATAAAAGAGAGGGGAGGGGGAGAGAGAGAGACAGAGAGAAATATATACCTTTCCTTCAACAATGAAAGTTCAGATATAAATTAATTAATAAATAAATGGAACTAAGCTACAATTCTAGAAAATTAATTTTCTATATAATAGGAATTAAGAGTTAAACATCACTTATTGTAAATCATATGATTAATGAAATGTGTTTAATCTAAATATTTCCATTTCTAAATGTTTCTCATTTCAAACAAATGAATAAAAAATGTTAGATGCAAGCAAATATGTCAATTTATGATAGATATTTCTATGTAATAGACAAATCAGTGATATGGCAATTCAGAATCAAAGGGGCCTCAATAGAAAAAGTCAGGACCTGTCATCTTCAGGAATGTCTTATACCCCAAGTAAGCCTGAGGTATTATTTAAGGAAAAATACTTGGTTAGCATAAGGTGACCAGATGCCCTGCTTTTGGCGGGACAGACACACTTTTCAAGCATGTGTCCCGCGTCCCGCATTGTTTTCAAAAAGTCACGCTTTTTTGGAAAGAATGCCGAAACAGCGGGACATCTGGTCACCTTATGCTTGTTGCATCTGCCGTTCGGCACACCTGAAGGAAAAATATCCGGAGGGCAAACCCGGCAAAAAAGAGGCATCCCCCTTGCCCAGGTATCTTGGCAACAGGACTTTTAAAAGCCACCAGTGGGGTGCCTCGACCACCGGAAAAGGGCAATGCGGGAGCCGTTCCTAAGAGTCCGCCGAGGCTCCGAACGAGAGCGAGGGAAAGCTCCGCAGCCGCAGCCCCCACGGGGGAGCGGGCGTGGCGGCAACACCAAGAGCATGCACGCGCCAGCCGGCTGCCTGGCGCACCGAGAAAGGGCAAGGAGAAAGAAGCGCTCTGGAGGTAACGCCTGACGACCGC
Organism: Diadophis punctatus similis; assembly: GCA_023053685.1. NCBI lineage: Eukaryota > Metazoa > Chordata > Lepidosauria > Squamata > Dipsadidae > Diadophis > Diadophis punctatus. Next base: position 15,009,583 of record JALIGW010000009.1, on the reverse strand, counting down.
TCGAGCGCTCGTCCTCAGTCAGACGCGGGGCGGTTTTTCCTGAGGAAAAGCCTCAACTTAATGTCTCACAGGCTCCGTCTGCCAAGGAGATGGGGAAGAAGTGGCGGAGTCCCAGCCAGGCGGAGAAAGGCTGCTCTGACAAGGAAGAACTTGGCAGGCGGAGGAGTCGGAGCGCCAGTCGAGGTAGGTTCGCGGAGTCATGGAAGAGGTTAAGTTCCAGGCAGGGCTCCACCAAACGCTCTGGGTTGGCTTCGCAACAGCCTCCGGTAAGCCGCCGGCTGCCTTGGTCTGGTTCGCTTTGGTACCCTTTTTGTGTGGCGCACCTAAACTTCTCCTGCCTTAGGATGCCTTTCTCTCGGTGGACCTGCCCTTCCAGGTCTCTTGTGGACCGGCCTCGAGCGGTCATCTAGGTGAGTCACTTTCTCTCCTGAGAGAAATTGGCGCCCAATTCTGACGGGGCGTGGAAGGGAGTTGGGGCTGTTGCTCTTCGCCAGATCAAAGCGCGAGACATTTGCATTCTTTTGCCCTCTGCGTATGCGCAGCGTTCTGCGCATGCGCAGAGGGTAAAACTCAAATGGCGGCGTCCAGGCGGGCCCGCCCCCCGTCAATGGTGTCCCGCTTAAAAAAAAAAATCTGGTCACCTTAGGTTAGCATTCAGAACAAAAATAATTTGGTAATTTGTTCCTCCACCAAAATTGTAGGTTTGAAGCTTTTCAGATTTCTTGGTCCAGTGCTACCAAAGCCAATCATAATTTCTCATTCCATGTTAAGGTTTGAGAAATCACATTAATTTGTCAAGCTAAATAAAAAGTTATCTTTAAAACAAAAATTTTCATCCTAGTAAATTGCCTACACACACTGATTGGTGCAGGATCATTATTGATTTTGCATTAATTACTGAGCAGATGTTTCTCCCTCCAAACATCTTCTTACACATATATTTTAAATTATTTGGCCATCTTCTCTTTCCCAAAATATGTGTAAATAAGAGAATTGGAACATTTTCATTGAATGCATCAATCCAAACATGGAAGAACAAACTGCATGCAGATATAATTACCCAGAAGTCAAACAGAGAAAAGGGCTTTCTGTGGAAATTCAGCTATTCCTACTACTTAAATGTATACTGAAAAGGGAATTTTGCCACTAGCCAGTTACTCTAGTTTTGTAACATAATGTTTCTCATCCAGCTATTCTTCATCCATCTATACAATGCATATTTCTACATACTTCAAAAATGTTATGAGCCAGAGAAAATCTGCCCATAGAGTAAAACAGGATTCTGATAAGCAAATTACTTACAGTAAAAGTTTAGAATCAGTATTCAAACGAGTTGTAAGAGGGAGAAAAAAGTTCCTTATTACTTGGAGAACACCTCGTAAGAGAAATACTGCTATGCTATATATGGCATAGTAATATGGCATATTAAGGAATGAGATGATTAATAGTAATACTGATGATCTGTAAAATTTCTAGAAGAGATATTGAAGCACAACAGTATTGTGCTTCAACATCTCTGATCATACTTTTTGGAGCTGATAGGTATTAAAATTCAATCACAATAACCATAAATTTCATACTCTCCTTTAAAGCTAACTAAATATGTTTGCTCTGTAATTTGAATATCTAAAAATATTTCTCAAATGAAGATAAGTAGATGGTGGCTACTATTTAACACATTAGAAATTATTGGAAATAGATCTGGGAAAATTATAGGGACAAGCAAATCTTGAAATGGGATGAAAGAAGGTGCCATGCTATGCTCTTTGGAAGGAAATTGCTTCTACTTTACAAACTAGCTATAGACACTGTGTTAGACTGTGTGGGTGTTTGTCTATTCAACAAATAAATTTGTAAATAACAGATTGAAAGATCAGCCCCAGCCCCCTCTCTTTACAAAGAAACAGGCATTGCAACAGCTGTCCTTGGAATTACTCACCATGGATAAATAAAAGTTACATATGTTATTTTACTTTCTTCAAGCTTTAAGCTAGTCATAATAATATAGCAGCATACTTGTCTCAGGCAATTAAACTAAAAACATATTTTCCATCTTTACAATACAGTCTCATGGAAATAAAATTAAGCAACCACAGTGGAAATAACAAAACTGAAGTATCAAAATAACACAGCATTATTTCATGCTTAAAACGAACACAAATATCAACGTTCATATATCAAATATTAAAGTTTAATTACTGTTTCTCATTTAATAGCACTACATTTTTCTGAAGCTGCATCTTCTCCAACTTGGGTTTCCAAATGGTGCTGTGCTACTTTTACTTAGAATCTCAGGATTAACATCAGAATCTTCTGAGCTCAGCTTGGTCTCTACAACAACAACAATAAGATAAAGAAGGCCTCTACTGTTCTCTATACCAACAAGCTTCACTGATCAAATATATCTCAGACTTTATTTATTTGGTAAATTTATATTGTTACGTACGGAAGTATGTAGTAAATTTGCATATCCGCCGCTGATTGGCTAGAATAGCGGCGGCAGGTTTAATTTAATTTAATTTAATTTAATTTAATAGATTTGTATGCCGCCCAACTCCCGGGGGACTCTGGGCGGCTCACAACATATCCAAATCTATTACAATAAAAACATCACAGTTAAAAAGATATAGAAAAATTAAAAAGAAAATCTCCAACATTCATAACAAGGGGGGAGACCCAGAGATAATATGCTCAGTCTCACTTTCACCCCGCCTGCCGGAAGAGCCACGTTTTTATTGCTTTCCGGAAGGCCAGCAGGGTGGGGATGGCTCTGATCTCCGGAGGAAGTTGGTTCCATAGGGAGGGAGCTCCCACAGAGAAGGCTCTCCCCCTAGGCCCCGCCAACCGACATTGTTTGGTTGATGGGACCTGGAGAAGACCCACTCTGTGGGACCTAACTGGTCGTAGGGAGGTATGCGGCAGGATGCGGTCCCGAAGGTAACCTGGCCCTGAGCCATGTAGGGCTTTAAAGGTAACGACCAACACCTTAAATTGGATCCGGAGACTAATGGGCAACCAATGCAGCTGCCGGAGGACAGGTGTTACATGGGTGTACCTGGGCACACCCACCACGGCACGAGCAGCTGCATTTTGCACCAATTGTAGTCTCCGGATACTCTTCAAGGGTAGCCCCATGTAGAGCGCATTGCAGTAATCCAGCCGGGAGGTGATAAGGGCGTGGGTGACTGTGAGTAGCGCCTCCCTCTCCAAGAAGGGTCGCAATTGGTGCACTAGGCGAACCTGTGCAAAGGTCCCCCTAGCCACAGCTGAAAGATGTTGCTCCAATTTTAGCTGTGGGTCTAGGAGGACACCCAAATTGCGAACCCGTTCTGAGGGAGTTAATTTCTCTCCCCCAAGAACCAAGGAGGGGCAATTGACATAATCCTTGGGAGGCAATATCCACAGCCACTCGGTCTTGTCAGGGTTGAGCTTTAGCCGGTTCTTCCCCATCCAGACCCTAACATCGTCCAGGCAGCGGCACATTACGTCGACGGCTTCCCTGAATTGAGACGGGGTGGAGATGTACAACTGGGTATCATCAGCATATTGCTGATACCTCACCCCGTGTCGTCGGATGATCTCACCCAGTGGTTTCATGTAGATGTTAAACAGGATGGGCGAGAGGACCGAGCCCTGCGGCACCCCACAAAGTAGGGGCCTAGGGCTCGACATCTGCCCCCCTGTCAACACCGACTGCGTCCTGTCAGAGAGGTAGGAGGAGAACCACTGTAACACAGTGCCGCCCACTCCCACCTCGCCGAGACGACGCAGAAGGATACCATGGTCAATGGTATCGAAAGCCGCTGAGAGGTCAAGTAGCACCAGGATGGAGGAATGACCCCCATCCCGGGCTCGCCAGAGGTCATCCATCAGAGTGACCAAAGCCGTTTCCGTACTGTAGCCGCGCCTGAAACCCGATTGAAAGGGATCCAGAAAATCAGTGTCATCCAACAGCCGTAGGAGTTGGAGTGCCACCACTTTCTCTACAACCTTCCCCGCGAAGGGAAGGTTGGAGACCGGACGGAAGTTCTTTAAATCCGCTGGGTCCAGGGAAGACTTCTTGAGGAGGGGCCTCACCACAGCGACTTTTAAGGGCCGCGGGACGGACCCCTCTCTCAGAGAAGCGTTGACCAACGCCTGGAGCCAGCCGCGTGAAACCTCCCTGGTGGCCGAAACCAACCAGGATGGACACGGGTCCAATAAACAAGTGGCGGAACTCATCGCTCCTATGGCCTTGTCTACATCATCAGGAGTCACCGGTTCAAACTCCTCCCATATAACAGGACTAAGACCTGCCCCTGTCACCTCGGCCTGTACTGCCCAATCGGAGTCCAGGTCTGTCCGAATCTGAGTGACTTTATCCGCCAGAAACCGAGAAAATTCCTCAGCTCTGCCCTGCAAGGGATCTTCGCCACCCTCCTTGGCTAGGAGGGAGCGGGTCACCCTAAACAGGGCGGCTGGGCGGGAGTCAGCGGACGCAATAAGGGCAGAAAAATGCGAACATTTTGCCGCCCTTATCGCCACTAAGTAAGACTTAATGAAAGTTCTTAAAAGTGTCCGGTCAGACTCAGCTTTACTAGATCTCCATCGTCGCTCTAGGCGTCTCTTATGGCGCTTCATCTCCCGGAGTTCCTCAGTAAACCAAGGGGCCCTCCTGGATCCGCTACCACGGAGAGGCCGCAAAGGCGCAATCCGATCCAAGGCCCCCGCTGCCACCCGATTCCAGGTGGCTACAAGGTCCTCGGACGAGTTGTGTACCAGGGATTCAGGTATTTCCCCAAGCTCCCTCTGGAATCCCTCGGGCTCCATTAGGCGCCTGGGGCGGAACCACTTAGTCGGTCCCGCCTCCTTGCGGTGGAGGAGTGGTGCCATGAAATCCATCCTCAGAAGGAAATGATCTGACCACGACAAGGGTACTGTGACTAAACCCCTCAGCCTCAGATCATCTCTCCACTGCCCCGAGAGAAACACAAGGTCAAGCGTGTGACCTCCCTCATGAGTCGGACCCTGAACTACTTGGGTCAGGTCCATGGTTGTCATGGAAGCCATGAACTCCTGGACTGCCCCTGAGGCTTCGCCGGGCGATGGCAGATTAAAGTCCCCCAGCACCATCAACCTGGGGAACTCAATCGCCAGCCCCGCAACCGCCTCAAGCAGAACAGGCAGGGCCTTTGTAACGCAGCTAGGAGGCAGGTACGTTAACAAAAGGCCCACCTGAACCCCTAAGTCCAACTTCAGAAGGAGCGTCTCACACCCAACAATCTCCGGGGCAGGGCTCCTTCGAGGGCAAAGGTTCTGGCGAGCTATAATAGCCACTCCTCCACCCCTTCCCTGGGGTCGCGGCTGATGCTGGACTGAAAACCCGTCCGGGCACATTTCGGAGAGGGGGACCCCCCCTCCTGACCCAGCCAGGTTTCAGTAATACATGCCAGGTCAGCCCCCTCTTCCAGGATTAGATCCCGTACAAGGGGGGCCTTGTTCATAATCGACCTGGCATTCAACAGCAGCAGCTTGAGCCCGGGGCCCTGACATCCCTGGTTACCAGGTACTCGGGCTGAGCTAGATGGAACCATATCAGAGGGGCCAGAACAAGGAATCGCTTGTAAACAGCGAATCCTCGTTCCCCGAGAGCGGCCTTTTAAACTAAAGTGACCAGATTTTTTTTTCTTCAAGCGGGACACCATTGACGGGGGTGGGTTTCTCCATTTGAGTTTTACCCTCTGCGCATGCGCAGAGGGCAAAAGAAGGCAAATGTTGGCATCCAGATGGGGGGGGAGGCGGGAGGCCTTTCCTCGCCTCCCGCCTCCCCTTCGGCTGGTTGGCTAGATCCTTACAACCGTCAGGTGACGCTCTCGGTGCGCTGTTTTAGTTCTTCCCCCATGCTCGGGCCCAGTGTGCGCAGGCACAAAAGAGGAAAACAAGTGGCGGGGGGGGCGGAAAGGGGTTTTTAGCCGTTTCTAGGCGTCTCGGCCGGTGCCTGCATGTCTGCTCTGTGCGATCCGGCGGGGGTGGTGGGGCCTCCGGGGTCCGCCCCGAGCCCCAAACCGGCCGCCGCGCCTCCATCGCTCAGGTAGTTGGGGGTGGGGGGTGGGAAGGAGGGAGGCTTCGGAGATGATGCCCGGGCCGGCCCTTTAGAAGGGGTGCGTCGCCCCCAACCGTTTGTGGTTGCCATGGTGATCTCTGGCATTTGCAAATCCCATCATTCTGGCGATCTTTTGGAAGGGGCTGCTCTGCTCTGGGCGCTTAGCAAGGAATGCGACTGGAACTACTGGGAAAAGTCCCAGGTAGGACGCGCGCCCTGTCCCGCCCGCCAGTCCTGCCCTGCCCGCCCAACCCCCAGCAAGAGACGCGCGTCCTACCTGGACTTTCCCCAGTAGCTCCAGTCGCGTTCCTTGCTAAGCGCCCAGAGCAGAGCAGCCCCTTCCAAAAGATAACGTCTCACGATCTTTTGGAAGAGGCTGCTCTGCTCTGAGCGCTTAGCAAGGAACGCGACTGGAACTACTGGGAAAAGTCCCAGGTAGGACGCGCGCCCCGTCCCGCCCGCCAGTCCTGCCCTGCCCGCCCAACCCCCAGCAAGAGACGCGCGTCCTACCTGGACTTTCCCCAGTAGCTGCAGTCGCGTTCCTTGCTAAGCGCCCAGAGCAGAGCAGCCCCTTCCAAAAGATAACGTCTCGCGATCTTTTGGAAGGGGCTGCTCTGCTCTGGGCGCTTAGCAAGGAACGCGACTAGAACTACTGGGAAAAATCCCAGTAGGACGCGCGCCCTGTCCCGCCCGCCAGTCCTGCCCTGCCCGCCCAACCCCCAGCAAGAGACGCGCGTCCTACCTGGACTTTCCCCAGTAGCTCCAGTCGCGTTCCTTGCTAAGCGCCCAGAGCAGAGCAGCCCCTTCCAAAAGATAACGTCTCGCGATCTTTTGGAAGGGGCTGCTCTGCTCTGGGCGCTTAGCAAGGAACGCGACTGGAACTACTGGGAAAAGTCCCAGGTAGGACGCGTGCCCCGTCCCGCCCGCCAGTCCTGCCCTGCCCACCCAACCCCCAGCAAGAGACGCGCGTCCTACCTGGACTTTCCCCAGTAGCTCCAGTCGCGTTCCTTGCTAAGCGCCCAGAGCAGAGCAGCCCCTTCCAAAAGATAACGTCTCGCGATCTTTTGGAAGGGGCTGCTCTGCTCTGGGCGCTTAGCAAGGAACGCGACTGGAACTACTGGGAAAAGTCCCAGGTAGGACGCGCGCCCCGTCCTGCCCGCCAGTCCTGCCCTGCCCGCCCAACCCCCAGCAAGAGACGCGCGTCCTACCTGGACTTTCCCCAGTAGCTCCAGTCGCGTTCCTTGCTAAACGCCCAGAGCAGAGCAGCCCCTTCCAAAAGATAACGTCTCGCGATCTTTTGGAAGGGGCTGCTCTGCTCTGGGCGCTTAGCAAGGAAAGCGACTGGAACTACTGGGAAAAGTCCCAGGTAGGATGCGCGCCCCGTCCCGCCCGCCAGTCCTGCCCTGCCCGCCCAACCCCCAGCAAGAGACGCGCGTCCTACCTGGACTTTCCCCAGTAGCTCCAGTCGCGTTCCTTGCTAAGCGCCCAGAGCAGAGCAGCCCCTTCCAAAAGATAACGTCTCGCGATCTTTTGGAAGGGGCTGCTCTGCTCTGGGCGCTATTAGCAAGGAACGCGATTGGAGCTACCAGGAAAAGTCCCAGGTAGGATGCGCTCCCCGCCCTGCCCCGCCCCTTTTGCCGCGGCACACTTGGCATGGCCTCAAGGCACACCAGTGTGCCGCGGCACACCGGTTGGGGAGCACTGCTAAGGTGACCAGACGTCCCGCTGTTTCGTCGGGCATTCTTTCAAAAAATCGGGACTTTTTAGAGGACGGGCGGGACGCGGGACAAATGATGAAAAAGCGGGTCTGTCCCGCCAAAATCGGGATGTCTGGTCACCTTAGTTTAAACGCCTGTCACTGGCTGGCTGAGTTGCCAGGAAGCCCATAAAAGCGGCTTTCCTACAACTCACGGCCAGTTCGTGTTTCTGCCTTCTAACTGGAAATAAAGTGTGAACTGTTCTTCGGCTCGCCTCTCCTTTTCCCGTGCTCCAATCTAACACTGGTGACCAAAGTAGTGGAAGAAGACAAAAGAACAAATGCACCTCGTGGCATCCGTGGCTATTTTAAAGCAACACTGACCTGCTCCGGCCAAAAGAATCGCAAGGATGACTGAACAGCAATCACCAACACCAGCCTTTTTCGACCCAAAGAAGGAAAAATGGCAAACCTACATGTCGCGCTTCCGCATGTTCTTGGAAGCGAACAATTTCCAAGATTTACCAGACAACAGGAAGAGGGCTCTCTTCCTGACCTACTGTGGACCGACAATCTACGAGATGGCGCAGACATTAATAGCTCCAGTGGACATAGAGTCCATCTCCTGGACTACACTACAGTCGCCGCTGAAAGAGCACTACGCACCATCCGATCCCCCACTGGTTAGTAGATTCGAATTCCACAAGTGAGACCAAAAAGAGGGGGAAACAATCAACAATTTTGTAGCGAAGCTCCAATAACTGGCAGCCAAATGTGAGTTCTCAAACCGAGAGGAGATGATGAGGGACAGACTGATTCTGGGCATGAGGGACCTCACCCTGCAAAAGAAACTCCTTATCCACAGAGGAATCACATTCCAGGACATGGTAGATGAAGCCAGAGCTGAGGAATCCTCCGACAAATCTGCAGCCACCATCCGGAAATCATCCGCAGTCCACCTAACCCAACAACCAGATGAATGGAGGAACCAGGGACCAGACGATGAGGATGGAGGAGAAGAATAGGAGGACCACATGTATAGAGTCCAGCATGATAGACGGGTGAGTCCCAGAGAGCCAGAATCATGGCAATCCCGTTGCCAAAGCTGCCTTGGCAACCATGCAAGAGTGGCGTGTAAGTTTAGGGATGCTGTTTGCAGACACTGCCAGAAGAGGGGCCATATAGCAGAGGCATGCAGAGCTTCAAAGCCAGCCCAACTCCAAGGCCCCCCCCCCCGAACTATAGACCAAGCACAAGCTATAGCAGGCAGGGACAAAACCGGCCTGGGGAACAGAGAGGCAGAAGAAGGGACGATTACCCGCAACATGAAACAAGGGGGCTCTACCACACAGTAGCCCACTTAGATGAAGGGCAGGATGGAAAAAAATTTATAACTTTAAATTTATAATCCATTTCCTTTGTGCAGATAAATGGACTTCCTTGCACAAGGGAAATGGATACCGGATCTGCATTCACCATCATGGGATGGAACACCCTCATGAAATACATGCCCGAAATACAAAGAAAAGACTTAAAACTGCAAAGAACATGCCTAACCGACTTCAATGGACACCAAGTCCAAATTCTAGGAAGAGCAGAAATTCCAATCACATTTAAAGACGTCCAAAAGAAACTCCAGCTCACAATCATGGAGGGACACAATCCAACCCTGCTCGGGGTAGAATGTCTGAAGCCTTTAGGAATCACCTTCAACGGAGTAAACCACATCAAAGAGGACGACCTAAGCAAGCTGCTAGGAAGTTTCCAGATGGTCTTCAATGGGCAATTAGGTAAATATACTGGTAAACCAATATCATTTAGCCTAGACCCCAGTGTTACACCAGTCAGGCTTAAGCCCCACAGAGTTTCTTTTGCACTGAGGCCAAAAGTCAATGAACAGCTTGACAAATTAATAGCCCAAGGGATTTTAAAGCCAGTCGATCATGTCAGGTGGGAGACCCCCATAGTCACACCCATGAAGCCAGATGGGTCAATCAGGGTATGTGCCGACTATAAAGGAACCATTAATAAGGCACTACAACCCAATGCCTATCCAGTACCAGTGGTGCAACACTTATTACATTCCCTGGGAAATGGAAAAAAACTTGCAAAATTATACCTGGCACAGGCATTTCAACAGCTGCCTGTCGAAAAAACAGCAGAAGCCCAAACCATTGTTACATACAAAGAAGCTTTCAAGTGTAACCGTTTACAATTTGGAGTCTGTGTGGCTCCAGGACTGTTTCAAAGTTTAATGGAGGGGTTGCTACAAGGTATCCCTGGAGTAGTCCCTTACTTCCATGATGTGCTCATCTCAGGGGACTCAGAAGAACAATTGTTAGAGTGATTAAAAGAGGTTTTGCAGAGATTCCAAGACAAGGGGCTTAAAGTGAGAAAGGACAAGTGTAAAATTGGGCTTCCCAGTGTAGAATTTTTAGGATTTCACATAGATGGCTCTGGCATACACCCAACTGAAGAAAAAATCAGAGCAATAAAGGAAGCCCCAGCACCGAAAAACAAAACTGAATTACAAGCATTCCTGGGTCTGTTAAACTTCGATGCTGTTTTCTTACGACAGAAAGCAACTGTCGCAGAGTCATTCCATAGACTATTGGGAAAGTCGGCCACGTGGAGTTGGGGACAAAGGGAAGAGGAAGCATTCAAAGCAGTAAAAGGAATATTGTCTTCTAACAGCGTGTTAATGCAATATAATGAGACACTTCCCCTTTTACTAATTTGCGACGCCTCTCCCTTTGGAGTAGAGGCGGTACTGAGTCACCGACTACCTAATGGCACAGAAGCCCCAACTGCCTTCTACTCCAAAACAATGTCACCAGCTGAAAGAAATTATAGCCAGCTAGATAAAGAAGTGCTTGCAGCAGTGGCTGGCATCAAGCATTTTCATGAATACCTATACGGTAGGAAATTTGAACTAATTACGGACCATAAACCCCTTCTTGGACTGCTAGCAGGAAACAGATTCCCCAATACACATCGCCCCACCTCACCAGATGGTCCATCTTCCTCTCCGGCTATGCATACACGCTCATACACAGACCTGGACGGAGCATTGGACATGCAGACGCCTTAAGCCGCTGCCCAACACCAGACCTTTTGGAGGACCCCGCACCTGTGGCCGAAATACTGCTGATTGACATAGAGCGAACCAGTCCAGTCACTTCAAGAGAAATTGCCGAGAACCAACAAAGACAAGGTACTCAGCAAAGTTTTGAACTGGGTGTTGAGGGGGTGGCCACAGGTGGACGAAGGGGAGGAGTTCCAAACATTCAAAAACAAACAAATGGAACTATCAGTATTAAAAGGGTATTTGCTGTGGGGAGAGCGAGTTGTCATTCCATCAACATTAAGGAAGACAGAAATACAGATACTGCATAGGGGTCACCCAGGGATCGTCAGAATGAAAGCCCTGGCAAGAAGCTATCTGTGGTGGCCAAGGCTAGATCAGGACATTATGGACTAGGTAGCAATATGTCTACCGTGCCAAGAGACCAGACCAGTGCTGGCAAGAACCACCCCCCTAGAATGGGAATGACCTAAGAGCCCCTGGTCCAGAATACACATTGACTTTGCTGGCCCCATGGAAGGACAAACATTCCTCATTGTAGTGGATGCTTACTCTAAGTGGCTAGAGGTCATCCGTATGACATCAACCACATCAGAAGCCACCATCAGAGCATTATGGAAACTCTTTGCCATGCATGGACTACCAGACACATTAGTCTCTGACAACGGTCCCCAATTGACAGCAAAGCCCATGGAATCATTTCTGGCCGATTTGGGGATCCGCCACGCATTAGTCTCGCCCTGGTCCCCCTCGAGCAATGGTTAAGCGGAATGGATGGTGAGACTGACTAAAGAGACTCTGACACGAATGGGACCGGGGGATTGGCAAGAAAAAATAGACCAGTTCCTCTTGGTCCAATATATAACCTCATGTGCAGCAACGAATAAAAGTCCAGCAGAGCTATTAATGGGAAGGAAGTTAAGGTCAGCTCTGGACAAACTCAACCCAAACTCCAGTCCAGAGACACCCTTAGAGTAGCCAAGGGCGACCTAGTGTTCACACAGAACTTCGCAGGGGAGCCCAAATGGCTTCCCGGAGTTATAAGCGAAGTTACCAGATCCAAGTCATACCGAGTCCGGCTGGAGGACAGGAGAGACTGGCACAGACACATTGATCAACTGCTAAGCCAAATCACAGACTCATGGCTGCGCCAGTGCAACCCCAAGGCCGACCGAGAAGACGAAGCAGCAAGAACCAGGTCTCCGCCCCACAGAGACTGCAATTCCAACAACGCAGCGAGAGACGAAACAAACCAGGCCCTATCTACCAATACACCAGAATCAACTAACTCAAGCCCGGAGGAGGAGCGCAACCATCTACCGGTCACCATAGATGACCCATGGACAATCACAGGAGGCGACTCCACCGACAGGCGATCTTCAGCCTCCATGCCTGGAGGTCGGTTGCAGATCTTTCGACGAGATGGCAACAGAGCAATAGGAAGTAGGTCCGTTTCGGTCAAAGACTCCCTACCAACTGAGCTGTGCAGGCCCAGTAGGACTGTCAGGAGACCAGCGTACCTAAGGGACTATGGGACTCATGTCACCACCGGATAGGCTATTCCAGGAACTAAGAGGGGATGGGTGTTACATACGGAGGTACGTAGTAAATTTGCATAGCCGCCGCTGATTGGCTCGAATAGCGGCAGCAGGTTTAAACACCTGTCACTGGCTGGCTGAGTTGCCAGGAAGCCCATAAAAGCGGCTTCCCTACAGCTCATGGCCAGTTCGTGTTCCTGCCTTCGGCTCATCTCTCCTTTTCCCGCGCTCCAATCTAACATATATAGCTGTCCATTTCACATACATCAGGGGTGTCAAACACATGGCCCGCAGGCTGGATACGGCCCATGCAGGCCACGCCCACTCCAGCTCCACAAGGGCAAAACAATCCCGATATGTCACGATATGGCCCACAATGCAATTAGGTTTGACACCCCTGACATACATGACTGTGAGATGTACAGAATGCACAGGCCAAAAAAAATGACCTAAAACTAGCAAACAAAAATCATTGAAAAACAAACAAAACTAGCCATTAAAGACAAAATATGAAAACATGAGACATGATCTGCAGGAGAACTCCCTCCCTAATAATGCAGTCATTTCACATGTTCCATATCATGTTACAAGATCCCCAGGCAAAATGGCACGGGCATGATCCAGAAAGCCAGCAAGGTCAGAGCCAATCTGACCTCAAGGAAAATGATATTCCAAAAGACAGATGACACAGCAAAACAGGCTGTCCTTCTGAGTCTGCCAGATGTCATTCCTTTATGGACAGGACATGAACATGGCCCTTCCTGCTGGACTTGTAGATCTGACTGAGGAGAAGTGTTCCCTCAAATATCCCAACCCCATACCATATAAAGCTTTATAGGTCATTGTACCTTAAACTGAACCCAGAAGCAAACTGGTAACCAATGTAGCTCACGAAGCAGAGGTGTAATATGTGCTAACCTATATAACTGCTGCCATTGTTGCTTTCTGCATCAGGTAAAGATTCTGGATGCTCTTCAAAGGCAATCCACAGAGTGCATCACATTAATCCATGTGGAAGATGACAGGGCATGAGTGAATAAAAAGGAAAAGTTGGAGACTGGATGAAAATTTTCCAGTACTAGTGTCTAGTGACTTCTAGTGACTTCTTTAACCAAGACTTCTTTAACCAAGCTGTTTTTCAAAGAAAAATTTACCATTGCCAAAACCCAATCATATGTCACCTTCCTAGAAGTCTTCACCAGCCAGGAGAAGCATGGTTCTAATAAGCAAGAGGTCAAGTTCAGAATCATAAAGATTCTATCCACTTCATCAGTTCCAACAAATTCAAGTCCCCCCCCCCAGATAACATTGCTGATATACATCCCAGGCCCCTTCTCAGGACCTCTACCAAGACCAGTTTTTAACAAATCCAAAATAGACCTGCAATTTTGACTGACAGATGCACTACAAAAACTTTCCTGTAACCCTGTAGATGCACCCGAGTCCCCTTACACAAAAAGAGCACTGATCACCCTAAATAGGGCAACTGGGCAGCTATCTGCAGACACAACAAGAGAGGGGAAAGAAGTACTGGAACTTTACTGCCACAAGGTTGGTCTATAGAGGAGCTCTGCCCTTAATTCCAGGTCTTAAATAGGCAGCAAAAAAGATGCATTTTTATGAGACTAGACCTTTGCAATACTTACAACCTCATTAGAATCAAAAAGGGCCATGAATACTTAATTGCCTTTAACATCAGTTATGACAAGTTTGAATACACTGTAGTCCCATTTGGGCTCATAAAGCCAATGGGCTATATTTTCCAAATTTATGAACCAGGACTTTTCAGATTTCATTGACAAATTTGTAGTTCTCTACCTGAATGACAATTTAATCAATTCTGAAAATGAGGATCAGCACAAAGTCCATCTACATACTGTTCTTAGTAGACTGAGAGGCATCTATCTCTTTGCCAAGCCAGAAAAATGTGCCTTGGATCTGCAAGTTAGACTTTTTGGGGTACCATATTTCCACAAAGGGATCATGATGAACTCCCAGAAAGTCCAGACTCTGCTAGTTAGGCAACCCCTCTCTCCGCAAATAGCCCAAGATATCCAATGCTTCCAGGGCTTCTCTAAACTTCTACAAAAAGTGTAAACCCTCTTTTGTTCACAAAGTCAAACCCCTTACCCAACTAACAAAGAAAGGAGTTAAATTTGCTTGCACTACACACCAAACAGCATTCAAAGAGTTAAAGCAGATGGGGGGTTTTTTTTTTAGCTTGCTTTGGCAGCACATATACTAAATTGGAACGATACAAAGAGTTAAAGCAGTTTTTTGCCCACCAGCTCCCCCTTCCGCATCTAGACTCATAAAATAAATTTGTGGTTCAAACAGAGGCTTCAGGGGTTGCCATCGGAACTATTCTTGTACAAGCGAGGGAAGGAGAAAACAGTCCCTTGCCTTGCGCTTTCTTCTCCAGAGCCTTGACTGCCCCAGAACAGAACTATGACATTTTCAATAAAGAGCTCCTGGCTGTTAAATCTATATTCCAACATTGGAGATGCTTTCTGGAAGGGGTACGGTTCCCATAGAAATCAACACAGACCACCAGAATCTACACACTCTGCAACAGACTAAGCAGCTTTCACCCAGACAATAACTTTCCTAACTGCCATCGCAAATTTATTATCTATCTATCTATCTATCTATCTATCTATCTATCTATCTATCTATCTATCTATCTATCAATTATTTATTTACTTACTTACTTACTTACTTACTTACTTACTTACTTACTTACTTACTTACTTACTTACTTACTTACTTACTTATTTATTGTTTGGTTCTTCTATGCCGCCCTACTCCCGAGGGACTCAGGGCGGCGTACAACGTTGTGCAAGAACACTGAACAATAAACAATGATTAAAAACAATGTTAAAAGAATTAAAAAAGTTTTAAAAAATGTTTACCACCAAACATACCGGGGGAGAGCTCAGATGGAACTAGTCTCAACCCTCTGCCTGCAGGAAGAGCCATGTCTTGACGGCTTTTTGGAAGGCCAGCAGGATGGGGATGGTTCGGATCTCTGGGGGAAGTTGGTTCCAGAGCACGGGGCCCCCCACAGAGAAGGCCCTCCCCCTAGGGCCCGCCAGCCGGCATTGTTTGGCTGACGGGACCTGGAGGAGACCCACTCTGTGGGCCCTAACCGGTCGGAGGGAAGTGTGAGGCAGAATGCGGTCCCGAAGGTAACCTGGTCCTAAGCCATGAAGGGCTTTAAAGATGATGATCAACACCTTGAATTGTACCCGGGGACCGATGGGCAGCCAATGCAGCTGGCGGAGTATAGGTGTAACGTGGGTGTATCTTGGCACACCCACCACAGCACGCGCAGCCGCATTTTGCACCAACTGAAGTCTCCGAATACTCTTCAAGGGTAGCCCCATGTAGAGCACATTGCAGTAGTCCAATCGGGAGGTGACAAGGGCGTGAGTGACCATGAGTAGAGCCTCCTTCTCCAAGTATGGCCGCAATTGGTGCACCAGGCAAACCTGTGCAAAAGCCCCCCTAGCCACAGCTGTAAGATGTTGATCTAATTTTAGCTGTGGATCTAGGAGGACCCCCAAATTGCAGACCTGTTCCGAGGGAGTTAATTTTCCTCCCTCAAGAACCAAGGAGGGACAGTTGTCATGGTCCTTAGGAGGCAATATCCAGAGCCACTCAGTCTTGTCGGGGTTGAGTCTGAGTCTGTTCCTCCCCATCCAGGTCCTAACATCGTCCAGGCACCAGCACATTACATCAGCTGCCTCACTGAATTGAGACGGGGTGGTAATGTACAGCTGGAAATGAAAGCTTTACAAAAAAAGCTATCATCTTTGCATTTTAAAAGGAAATGGATTAAATCAAATCTTCAAAATAACATTTGAAATCAAATTATTTCCCCTGTAATTATCCTGATTTTTCTTGTTTTGCTTTTGTGCACACTCAAACCTTCATCTACATTCTATTCATTATTCCATATTTACGGAAATGAGGAATTCTGCAGATTGCTTAATTTGTTTACCAATTTCTTCTGTGATTATTCTTTCCACATTATGATTACTTGATCTTCAGTTCTCCATTCTGAATGAAGATTGATTGATTTTATTACATGATTCGTTTCTGGTCAGTTTGTTGTGCTTCATATTTCTGGAAGAGACACTTGGAATCAGGCAGCATATAATTTAACAAATTATGGTTAATCACACAATCAGCCAGATATTTAGACTGAATTTGGTATTTTTCTCCATCTATCATGAGATCATGAGTTAGGCAGGCAATACCTAAGATCTCAGGTGTCATGAATACCAGAGATAGGCCAATGTTGTTATTTAATAATATCATCCCAGAATGTAAACTGTATCAAGTAAAGCTTTTGCAATTGATTGGTGGTGATTTTATTAATGTCAATGATATTCAAGTGGTGCCCCAGATGATTTGGAATTATACCCAATTTGCCTATTACTTTTGCTACTATCTTTGCTTTTTCTTGTCACGATCACTCGACTTGTACTTGCAGGTTTTCATATTTTGTTATTTTCTCCCATTCTCTCTCTTCTATTTTGCTGTTTGCTGATAGTGCAATGTCTACAATCTAGATTTATCAACAATGTTGATAAGAAAAGCAAAATTATTACGTTTGGGTGCTGCATAGCAGAAGCTTGTCTGTTTGAATCCTAAAGTCCCAGAGCACTTTTTCTATTAATTTGTCTGTTTTGTGATTCCCCCGCCCCCAGTTTTTGCTTGTAGACAAATGATACTTTTGTGCAAATATTCCACTGCACCATCATTGCTACTTTGTCATGCCATTGTTTATAATCAGTCTGTGCAATCTTCTTGAAGCAGCTAACTAGCTCGTCCACTGTTTTTTCAACTTCTTTGCTGTCGGTTGTTACACACACACACACACACACACACACACACACACACACACACACACACACACACACTGCTTTCCATGTCTCTTTACTATTCTTCATTTGTTCTTTCTTATAGACCAATTTGGTCTCTGGTATTCAATAAATCTTCATGATACTAACTTTTTGTGTTGTTTTTGTGTTTTCTGAGAATCTAGATACTCAGTGAGTCTTTGTTTCAATTCTTTTTTTAGTTAGATGACTTCATTTTTGTTCTTTCTGAAAAAAAAGCAGAGCAGAGGACGGGAATGAAAATGATTCAATAACTACACTGGCTTCCTATACTGATAACTCCCCTTAATTTGCCTCCATAGTCTGAGCCATTTCTGCCAAGGCTTCAATTTCTTTGCCCTCGATGGACCTTTAAAGTTATTCCAATTCTGCTTCTGTACCAGTGGTGGGTTGCTACCGGTTCGGACTGGTTCGCGCGAGCCAGTGGTGGAAATTTGGCCCTGTTTTCCGAACCACTAGTGATGGCTGGCTTGCCACGCCCCCAAACTGGTTCCCCGGTCGCCACTGCTTGAAAGCGGCTGGCAACGAACCCTCTGTGCATGCGGAAAGGCTTCTGCGCATGCGCAAAGGATCAGAACCAAGATGTAATGCACATGCATGAGTGCGTGCATGCGTGCAGCACAAAGCGCATACTTCTGATGCAACACGCATACTTCCGAACTGGTAGGGAAGGTAAGAGAAACCCACCCCTGTTCTGTACATACTTTGTTTCATATTATAAATCAGTGTTGATCTGCTAGACTTTCTTGTTGTTGTTATTGGAAAGGAATAAATTAAGATGGCCTGCCCCACATATCTTATGGAATATGGATCCACTGGGCTTCCTGCAAGCAGTTGGAGTTTTCACCAGGAAAAAAAAAAAGCATCTCTCTCTTGAATCTCAGTGAATGGAATGCAGAAGTATTGAGACCATTGGATGAGAGTACAACCCAAGCAGCCTCTCTCTAGATGTCAGTTCTAGGCCATTATTTAGTTTAATGAAGAACTTGGGAAAATGTAGCAACAAAACAAATGTCTCTGCCTTTGAGATTCAGTACTATAATGTCCCACCTTCCTGGCCTTCTAAAAGGCTCTGTTGCACAAGTGTTGGGGTTGAATGAGGCTGGAGTTCATCAAGGTGAAAGTTGATATACAGAGAAGCATTGCCCTGGGCACCAGGAGTTTTTATTGAGATTGTTTGGATTTTTAAAAAATGTTTTATGAACCACTCAGGATTGTGGTCCATAATATGGGTAAGTGTATAAGTCTTTAAAAACAAATACAGGGGCATAGAACAAAAGGTGTGACCAGGAACAGGTTTAAGTCCAGATCTGGACCTACACTGAATATCATTTTGCAATAGTTCCACTTCTTCCTAATGATCTCCAGTTAGCGTTCATAGGAGAAAAATAGTAAAGTATGTGGCTCTTCCAAAATAGGATGCTTCAGGGCCTCCATATTATTTAATTAATATATAGAACTGCTAGGAGAGGTCATCCATCAGTTTGGGATCTGATATTATGAATACATAGATGACCCCATGCTGGAGATGTCCTCACCTGATATCTGAGGGCTGTAAGAGATATGAACAATTTCATACTAAATCCCAGAAAAGAAGTTGATGTAGTTTGTCCAGAAACCTTAGCTATATTTTTTGTTCTGGGGGAAAGGGTGTCATACTTCCCCTGAAAAAGCAGATCCACAATCTGGGAATTATCCTGGAAACATGACTTCTGCTTTTTCAATGGCAGAATCTGTGGCCAGCAAAGCCTTTGCCCAGCTCCATGTAATGAATTGCAACTGTTTTTGCAGCAGATGTTAATCCATTTATGAAGCTTTGCCTGTGATGTGGAAGCTGTTTTTTCTGTCCTGAGTCATATTTATACCACAGAAAGAACAGCATTTTACAAGTGCTCAAGCACACTCACATACTTATAGTATGGCACTCTGGCACTTCATAGTCTAACTTTAACTTACTTCAGAAACTTATCATGAAAAGCAAACACCCTTCTTTTGCTGCATCTGATATCTTGGTGCATTGCAAACAATATTTGGGGAATCTGCTAAATAAAAATAGACATTTGCATGCACTGCAATTAAGTCATAATAACTATGAGAGCATGAACACATGCAAATTATCTTCTTAGCCTTAATACTATTAGGTGAATGCTTGAGACCATAACTATAATCTAAAAATATTTTTAAAATGATATTTAATCAGATGCTTTCAAATTAATTCAGATATTATTTTCCTTAAGGCCATTAACACACACACACACACACACACACACACACACACACACACACACACACACACACACACACACCAGAAAATATGTTGTGAATAGAAATGTAAAAAGTATGTACAGTATACTAATAAAGAAGTTAATTATACAATCATTGCTTGTGCAACATTCTGCTAATTACATTATGACAAGATTTATCTTGGAAAGACGTATTCAATCTTCATCAGGCAAACAGATCTGGAAAATATTTCATTGCACTTCAGAGCTCATTGGAAAGTCAATTAATTCTTGCTCAGGGCACTGCTGATAGAGAGGTCTTTCTGAATGTCATGGCAAATCTTTATGAATACAGATTTCTAAAACTGGATGGTATACTGTTTTTTTCTATTAACCTTTCCATTGGTTTACAGCTACAGTTCTTCTGTTTTTCTAAAATCACCAATAAATATTAAAAGCCCCATACTCCTGCCAAGTTTAGGCCCTGAAAAATATGATAGGGAGGGCTTATTATATGGACATTTCATCATGATCCTAACATAATCAAGAATATGGGACAGAACAGAGCTGCTATACCTAAGCCGGTCTTCAAGATCACAGCAGATGTATTGCTAGAGTTGAACCATAGGGTGTAGTTTTGAGCCCATTATTTAGAAGGACCCCAAATAGTTTTCACAAATGGGCCATGGTAAATACAGCAACTCAAGAGGATCTACAGCATACAGGTTAAAATGTCACGATGGTGCATACAATGGTACAATTGCAGTTTTCCACTTTACCTTATTCTGTGAACAGCCTTGCAACTATTCAGCCACTACTCCCACATTTGTTCCTGAAAAGTATCATATTGTCAGTCTGTTCAGATTGCATATGTATAAAAGTGTAGTGCTTTCTTATCCTACCAGGGAGCAACCTCAATTGATGTTGCCTTAAGGGTGCACAGTCAATGTGGGCTCTAAATTTTCTCTAGCAAGATGTCACAGAAGACTGCTCTTACAAAAAAGTGTAGCAACTGCTAGCAGAGAGCTTTTGCTTTTAGTTGAGTCTGACGGGGCCTATATTTAAATATATGCCCCATTTTTTTAAGTTATTGTAAGGCCATGGATCGTTCCCTTCCAAATCATCTGCCATTTTCCATATGTAAACAGGGATATTGAGTACTTTGCTTATCACATTACGCTGGCGAATCTAATAAAATTTAAACACTATCCCTTCCCAAGAACCCCATAAATGATAACATGCTATAGAAACAGCAAAAAGTGGTTTATCCAGCAAGACATAGTCAAAAGAGAACAGCTCTAGATTTTTTTTAAAGAAAAACAACAACCATCATCTTTGAAGCCTGTCACTGCCCATGTTTCTTTTACAGGTCAGAAACAGCTTAATGGATAAGCATCCAAGGATTACCATAAACAGGTCATTTTCATGATGGAAAGGAAGGCTCTACACATGGAGTGAAAAAGACAACTCTCCCCCCTCCCTCCCCTATACACACATTAATGTTAAGGCAAGGTGTCTTGAAATTTGCAGGAATAATGAATGTAAAAGAAAAAAGGACTTCTCAAACAGAGGAAGGTAGCTGCGCAGTCCCAGAAAATGAGGAAGCTGCTACTGTATGTGAGCAATCCCTCATGCTGCAAGGTACCTTTCCAATTCAGTTCCAAAGTGAAGTTAAAATTCAGCAATGTGAACACCAAATGAATGACTACAAACTAGAATACATCACCATGTTTTGTGGCAACAAATCCCATAGGCTGATAAAAGTGTTTGTATATGAAATACTTAATATAGAATGTCTATTCAAATATTAACACATGAGGTATATATATTGATATAGAGCGAGATTATCCATCCCACTTTTCCACATCATGAATAAACATGTAACCCACTCTCATATTCCCTGGCAACTTCAGTAATCCTTTTAAGACAAAACGATAGCTTCCTAAATTTAAAAAAGAAAAGGAAGAATGCAAGAAAAACAGAAAGATAGGTAACAAAGGCTACATATGAGCCAGATAGTATTCACATACACAGATTTTTTTATTTTCATTGTTATATGATAGGCAATAAATAAAAGAAATAAATAAAACTATATGTTTAATTCACATGTAAGCCATAAAAATTAAGATGAGTCTGGCTAACCTGAAGGATTTTTAAACTGTTCTCAGCAAAACAAAATCTTCGTTCCTAGAGTGCCATTTAATATGCCAGGATTTATTTATTGTTTACGGTATGTGCTATCAAATCCTTTCAACTCCTGGCAATCACAAGGATATATTTTTCTCCATAACAAAGGGGTTCTACCCCTAACTAATCTTTCAGGTATTCTAATTGTGCACCCATTACCACTGTAACTGAGGCCATCTGTCTTGCTGCCTGTCATCCTCTTCTGTTTCCTTCCATCTTTTCCAATATTACAGCCTTTTTCAGAGAGTTAAGTCTTTGCATAATCTGTCCAAAATAGGATAACTTCATCCTGGTCATGCTTCAAGTGAGAATTTTGGGTTGATTTGGTTGATGATGCATTTGGTTTGTTTTCTTGCTCTCCATTATATTCTTAGGAGTCTTCTACAAAACCAAATTCAAAGGTGTCAATACTTTTCCTATCCTGTTTCTATAAAGTCCAACTTTCACTTCCATAGACTGTCATAAGGAACATCGTGGCTTGCTTGATTCTGATGTTTATAGATGGAGATCCATCATGGCATTTGAATATCTCTTCCAAGATCTTTATGACACTATATCAAATGCTAGCATATCTTAGCTGCTTTTTCCTTTATTGTTGATGGTTGATCTTAATTATCTTAAAAGGCAGAAATTATCGATCATTTTGATACCTTCATTGCCAAGTTTAAGGCTGGTTGTTTTTCTTGTGTTAGTTTACTTTTAGTCCCATTTTTTTCACTTGGCTCAACTTTATTTCTGGAGCTTGAGCATCCAGGAGCTTTGCATTTTTGGCTATCAGGGTAGAGTCTGATAATCAAAATAGCAAAGATTATTGATGTTTGTTCCTCCAATTTTACAACCATACAAAATTTCTAATTCAACTTTCCTTAATATATATTCAGCATATTAATTGAATAAAAAAGGGAAGAGTATACAGCCTTACTGTACTACTTTGCCAAACTGAACACAAATTGTTTCACAATAATCTGTCCATACTATATACACGTGACCTGTATGCAAGTTTCTCATGAGAATAATGAGATATTTTGGAATTTTCATTTTTCTGAGTATATTCCACAGCTCGATATGATCAACACAATTTAAGACCTTTCAATGAAATCCATAGTAACTTATTTTTTATATACTTTGCCTTTTCATCCAGTGTGCACCAGCAATAATATCTTGTGTTCCTCAGCCTTGCCTAAATCCAGCTTGAACACTTGGCATCTATTTTTCCATGTAGGGCACTAAGCTGTGTTGGATGGTTGAATTATTTTGCTAGTATATGAAATTAAGAATGTTATATGATAGTTTGTACACACTGTTAAGTCTCCTTTTTTGTATCAGAATGTAGTTTGACCTCTTCCAATCAGTTGGCTACCATGTCATGCTCCACATTTGCTAGGAGCGGTGGGTTGCTCCCTGTTTGGCCCGATTTGGTAGCGGCGGCAGCGGGAGGCTCTGCCCACCCATCCGGGACTCTTCTGCGTATGCATAGAAGTGTCGAGCGAGCACACGCGCGAACCGGTAGCGACGGGATTTAGAACCCACTACTGTTTGCTAGCATAGCGTGGTTCAGAATATTCTTGTAATGTTTGCCAAATTTTAGAGGGATTCCATCAGTTTATTTCTTTGTTTGTTTTATTTCTTTAGCTGCCCATATCGGTAAATTATTCTGGGCAGCTTACAATTCAGTTCCTATAGCCTTTCAACTTGAAAATGATGAAGGCACTAATTTAATTCATCTTCTTGCACTAGAAGTTCTTGTAAGTATGGCATATCTTCTAAAGTATCTTGGATGTTAACATCTCTGTTGTATAGTATTTCAATATACTTCTCCCATCTTTCTTTGATCTCCCTTGAATCATTTACTATCTGTCCATTGGTATCTTTTAACATAGCAATTGGAGGTTCAGATTTCTTTCTGAGTTTAGAGATCATTTCTTTTTCCATCTTCAATGTATTTACAAATGTTACAACACTGCTTCTTTCTATTCTATCCGCTCTCTAAAATTCTTTGTTAACTTCCTTCCTGAGGAAGTTGAAGTCCAGACTTCTTAAAATTGCCAAGGTTGAGAAACACTGCTTTATATCAATTCCAACCTAAATACAGATTTCAGCAGTTGCATGCCCAATACATTCCAGCTTAAAATGACTGTACATATCTACCCTTGTCAACTTGTTTATCGTAAAATTTATTCCAATTCAAAAAAAAAATGCTCTCAAATGGACATATAAATCATAAATAGCTCCCAATCGCAGTGATTTTCACATTGTGACTCACATATCAGTAGTGGTCAATCGAAATTCACCAGAGATTCCATCAGAACAATCCCAGATTCCTGTGAGTCATCATTTCAACCTCCTGCCCACCTTTACTTACTACCAGAAAACTAGTTCAAAAAAATGAATCAGTGCCTGCAAACTAGTTTGGTAAATGTAGAAGCAATATATCAAGTAGCAATGTGATTGTTAACATTCAGAAAACTGCCAATAATAAACAGGTGATCGCTGGGCAGTCAACTGAAGAAATGCATGACTTAGTCTTTAGCATCTTTACTTCTTCCTTATAATAGCAAAATTAGAGTTTTAAGCAAAATAAAGGAGGGAAAGTATGTACTAGGAGTGAAATCCAGCAGGTTGTGACAGGTTCTGGACAACTGGTAGCGGAAATTTTGAGTAGTTCAGAGAATCAGCAAATACCACCTCTGGCTGGCCCCAGAGTGGGGTGGGAATGGAGATTTTGCAATATCCTTCCCCCAGGAGTGGGGTGAGAATGGAGATCTTGCAGTATCCTTCCCCTGGAGTGGGGTGGGAATGGAGATTTTGCAGTATCCTTCCCCTGCCAAGCCACGCTCACCAAGCCACACCACACCCACAGAACCAGCAGAAAAAAAAATTGGATTTCACCACTGGACTATGTACCTTTGCTAAAATTGTTTATGCAGTTTCCAAACTCAGCTTTTCTTGAAACATAAAGCTTTCCCTCCCTAAACACAGAGAACACTCAGTCCTGTTTATATTACATTCAGCTGGTAATGTAATTTCAATATTTACAAACTGCAGTAAGATTGAGAAGGCTCTTTAATAAGTACCCCCTGCGGCCTCTTTCAGCCAGTTCAAAGCTCCGTTGTGCAATTGACTACCAAGGTAACATCCATTCCCCTACCATCCTCTTTGCCAAATGAAGTCAAAACAAGTTTTGAATCCAATAGTTTTGTAGCATGGTTAGAAAAGCATCAGAACTCATTGCATGTATGGCTGGCAACTGAATTCTCTGATGAGTATAAACACAGCTCTGAAATGACATTGTGACCATGGAAACCACCAAGCTTGTTCAAATTCTGCTAAGGTGATAACAATTCTTTCATGTGGACTTGCTTGCAAAAATATATATTTACTTCTCTTAGTCTGATCTCCTTCCTTTCAACTCCAGTGTTTATTTCATTGTAGTTTATTTCATAGATAGATTGGTTGGGTTTACATAACATGCTTAATTTAGCTACTAATTGACCCATTTTCTAGGCTTGCACAGTATGCCTGAATCCCAAACTAATGAAACATGCTGGGTTCACTGAACATATGAAACCAGCCAAATAATATGACATATTCACTCTATTTCTTTTGGGCATAAATGGCATTGTGCAAAGCATAAAAAGCATGTAAAAATAGTAATGATCAGAATATATTAAATGAATGCTGTTATACAAACTTAAATACATAAGATTGTGTATTCTTATACATAGCATAAGAAAAAGAAAAGAAAACACAGACAAATCAAATTTACATTAGTTCATACTAAGCCCATTTAGTATACCCTCTATATCAGGTCCATGGACTGGCACTGGGCTGTGGCATGCCAGAAATCAGGCCGTACGCCCATCCATGGGATGCAGGTAGCATGTGAAACCATGCCCCCTCCGGAAAAACCTCTCTCCATAGAACCAGTCCCTGGTGCCCAAAAGGTTGGAGGCCACTGCTCTATATCTTTCTATTCATGCAGTCCAGCCTTGCTTCCTGTACATCCATATGATCTTTCATACACTGCTTTTTCTTCTCACTTTTTTCTTTTTTGAAGATTTCTTTAGTTCCATCCAATCATTACTTTCTTAGTCTCAAGTGATTCTCTTTTCATCCATTACTTGATATTCACTCCTTGTTAATTTTTCTATATGACCAAACTACTTCAGTGGAAGAGTTTGTTTCTTTGGTATTGAACTCACACTTGTGAATTCAGTCTACATTCATTGATCATCCATATATTCTTAATTGTATCATGTGTTGTTTTACCAAATGCACTTCCAAGAAATCTATTCACACTACATCCAATTTATTATTTTATTTCTCCAGACAAACCCAGTTCTCAGTTTCACATACCAAATGGATAAAAGGATGCTGTTGTATTTTCAGTTCAGTTTGTTTAACAGAATTCATTCCTCTCAACACACTATATACTACTTACTACTTTCCATTATATGCGTAACATTTATCTATCTTAATACACATTCTCCATAGTGGTGGATATAGCATCCAGGAATGGGTTAACTCCATCTACCAAGCTGATTGGACTGAGTCTGTCAAAGATGTTTAGGTCCCGCCTCTGTTGCCCTCCTTGGCAGCTTTTTGACTCAGTCACTCAGCGTGGACAGGCATGCCATCCATTCTCCATTGTGACAGACTAAGTTATTCCTGATGCTATATTGCTACAATCTCCAAATCGTGAGTTTTTGTGCCTAGCTGACTCCCAGATCACTGGCTGAGTCGCTAGGCAGAGTTTCAGCAGCTGAGCCTTGGCTCAAGCTGCTTGCAGCAGAGCTCCGGCTCAAGCTGCTTGCAGCAGAGCTCCGGCTCAAGCTGCTTGCAGCAGAGCTCCGGCTCAAGCTGCTTGCAGCAGAGCTCCGGCTCAAGCTGCTTGCAGCAGAGCTCCGGCTCAAGCTGCTTGCAGCAGAGCTCCGGCTCAAATTACCTTTCAAGCCTGACAGGGAAATCCTTTTTAGATCCCAGCCTCACTCAGGCATACCGAACAGTTGCTCCAGAGGGCGCACCAAGCGGCGGCTTGGGCTATTTGAGCTTCGACAACAGCGTCCTTTTTTATCTGGCTATGCCAATTACAGGAGAGGATTCTGGTGGCAGACATCCAATTACGTCAGGACATGAATAAGCTCATCGCCACCGCACAACTTTCGGCAGATGTGACCCTCAATGCTGCACGCTTCACCTCCAGATTCATCGGTTCCACCGTAGCAGCAGGGTGAATGTTCTGGCTGAAGTACTGGCAGGCTGATGCATGCCACAAATGGTGTCTGGCATCTACCCCTTTTTCAGGGGGTAACTTTTGGGGGAGAGTTTGGAGCCCCTTCTGGTCGAATCCAAAGACTGACATAAAATCCTACTGAATATCATCCATCACTCTATTTCCACTGGCCATCCTCCCGCCCTGCGGATTCAGGTGCAGGGCCCCTAAGGCATAAAAAAACTAAAAAACAGGGTTAAAAACACAATATAAAAACATTAAAAACACTCATTCCATGGCCCCCGGGCCTCTTGAGTGCCTTCCCTCCACTTCCTCTTATCCCTCGTGTCATCTGGAAGGCCATCACAGAGAAAGCAGAGATTATTTTCATCACTCCCTACTGGCCCAGAAGGCCCTGGTTCGCAGACCTGATGAGCTTATCAGTGTCTCCACCCTGGAAGTTCCCTCAGAACAGAGTCTCCCTCAGTCAGGGGGCGTTGGTCCACCCGGAACTTCAATGGTTCCAACTGACCACCTGGCGCTTGAGCGGGGTGCTCTGAGGAAGGACAATCTATCCTCCGGGATCATCAAGACCATCCAGGCCTCCAGGAGATCCTCCACCATCCGTATCTACGATGCTAGGTGGAAGACATTCTGCGAGTGGTGTGAAAAGGTGAGCATCATTCCTATGTCAGCCATGATATCCCAGGTCCTGGATTTCCTCCAGAACAGCCTGGATAGAGGGCTGTCTCCTAACACCATCAGGAGACAAGTGGCGGCCTTGTCTTCTGTACTGTCATCTGGAACGTCAGAGTCTCTGGCTCTTCACCCCACAGTTCACCGGTTCCTTTGGGGGGCAACGAACTTATGTCTGCCTGTTGTACATGGATACCCAACCTGGAACTTGCCCAAGGTCCTCAATTCCCTCACAGGGACACCTTATGAACCGCTGCGCCTAACCAGCCTTCACCTTCTTTCATGTAAGTTGGCATTCCTCATGGCCATCACATTGTTCAGGAGGGTATCTGAACTGGCTGCACTGTCAGTGCGGTCAGACTTGTGTATTTTCCACAGGGACAGAGTGGTTCTGTGCTTGGACCCTGCATTTATTCTGAAGATTAATACTTGGTTTTATAGGGCTCAGGAGGTAGTCCACCCTAACTTTTGCCCTCAGCCTGTCCACCCATTAGAAAAGCGGTGGCACACCCTTGATGTGCATCGGGCGCTTCAGATTTATATTGATCGGACTGCTCCCTTTTGGAAATCTGAATCACCATTTATTTCATTTCAACCTGCTTCATTAGGTTGTAAAGTATCCTCAGCAACCGTGGGCAGGTAGATCCATTCTTCGACTGTCAAAGCCTACGAACTGCAGGCCACACAAGCCCCTAGTTGGATTACAGCTCATTTGACTCGGAGTGCTGCAACTACCACAGCGTGGGCTACTCAGGCCTCCCTTGAGGAGGTCTGCTGGGCGGCTACTTGGTCATCCCCTACTCCATTCGTAAGACACTATAAAGTGGATGTCTTTGCCTCTGCTGAGGTATCATTTGGTAGGAGGGTGCTGCAACAAGTGACCAAGGACTAGAGACACATACACCAGACTCAGCCCTCCCATAAGGACAAGCCAGCTTTGGTATGTCCCATTCCTGGATGCTATAGCCACTACTATGGAGAAGGGATGTTGGTCTTACCTGATATGCTCCTTCTCAGGGAGGTGGCTATAGCATCCAGCCCCACCCTGTTTCAGGTCTGGTGGATTTCTTGGAGGGTTTTTTGTGGATGAAAGCTTACATCAGTGACTAAGGCACGCGGAAGTCTGTTGCTTTGTTTTTTCGTCAAAAGCTGCCAAGGAGGGCAACAGAGGCAGGACCTAAACAGTTTTGACAGACTCAGTCCAATCAGTTTGGTAGACAGAGTTAACCCATTCCTGGATGCTATATCCACCTCCCTGAGAAGGAGTGTATCAGGTAAGACCAATACCCCTTCTCTTCTCACAGCATTTTTAACTTCCTTTCACTATCATTCATGTACAAATTTCTAATATACTTTTTATAGCACTCCTGCACTTCAGAGTGGTCCCAAATTATTTCATCACATTCACTTCTTGTTTACATTTACTCCTTATTTATTTAGCCCACTTCCAAAACATTTTTTTTAATTGCGATTAAAATCTATCTGCATTTTCTCAGCCTCTTTAATACTTCCTGACTCTCTCAATAACCTGAAATAAATTCTAAGATGGGCACCCACACTTTAAATAAAATATGTTTAATTTGTTCACAGACTTTCAGCAAGATGAGGGTTGTATGCATTTAAGCAATGCATTTGAAACTAACTTTTTAAAGCAAGTACTCAGTGAAAAGCACAACTGAATTATAAACCACCTTGACAATCCCAATACACTTTATGTGGGCTACTCTTAAAAAGTTCTAAAATTGTAGTTGATGTAAAATGTGATGGCTAGACTGCTGACTGATAAGTATAGGATTATCTAGTGCCTTTAATGAAAAATAGTATGTACTCCCTAATAATTGCTTTGTGGACGTAAGTCATGGTATTGGTATTGATCTTTAAAGCTCTTAATGATTTGACTTGGGTTTTGATTATTTGCAGAATTGAGTTCCTATTATGAACATGCCCACTACTTAGATTAGCAGGAATGCCTTTTAGAAGAATCTCTCAAGCCTTTTCCTGCATGTCTTCCATGCTGTAGTCACTCTAGATGTGTTTCGCCCCTACTCTCTCAATATTTAAGAAGGTGGTAAAAGCACCAAGCTTTACATCATTAGTTTATTTCAATTTGCATTTATATTTTAATTGTATTAATGTTTTTATTTGTATATTGCTTATTAATGTAAGCCATCTTGATTAGGAAACAAAAAGGTACAATAGAAATTCAATCAATAAATACATGAAATTAGGGGGGGAGTTTATATGTGCCACAAGCAGCCTCTAATACAGTTATAAAATCCAAATACTAATACTGATTGTAATAACATAGTGATAGTAGCTGTAAATCTGCTATCATTAGAGCATCTTTGTTTCTCATTTACAACAAATGCTTGAAGATCAACATTCCTATCCATTTTTTTTCTAAAGAGGCTCATATGAAATATTTTAGTGATAATATCCCAACAAACTTGTATTGATGAAAGAAAATGCAAAATCTTCAAACAAGAATCATTAAGAAAATTACTTTCTCTCACAAGATAAGCACAAATAAGAAGCCAAACTATTATTTCCAGTTTTCCAAACTACATCTTGTGTTGTTTACAAAATATAGTTCTGCAATCTCAGAGATTAACAGAACCATGCATACTGCCATTTTATTCCTTGTGGCATGTGACTCTTTAGTAGTGATCTGAAGCTTGCCTAAGGCTAATTGTGTTAGTATGAAATAGGTTTTGAAGCCAAAGTTAATTGGTAAATTCCAATACTACTTCATTTTATCTGTAAATGTTGTCCATTTCAGTTTTGAACAGTTTTGTTTTTTAAAAGCTTCAAACTTCAAACCTTTAAAGACAAAATAAGTCTAGTTTAAGATTGCAACATATGCAATCACAGCTACTTTATTTATTTTTCCTGTTTATGACCCTTTAATTCCTTTATTCAGAAGGGAGTCGGCAAATTAATGGAGCTAAGTATTTATTGGCCAGATGCTTTCCTGACACCTACAAAGAGTTTGCAGCATTTTAGTGGTGGGTTGCTGCCGGTTCGGACTGTTAGTTGAGAACTATCAGAATTATATTCCCATAAATGGTATATGGGGGGGGATTCACTAAGTGTGCAGAGCAGTCACACTTGCCAGAAAAGATGAAAAAAGCTGGTCAATATTGGTAATATAGTATCAATCACTGGATTTATAAAATCTTACTCATAGTTTTTATTTGAGAGCCTAATTACACTGCTAAATGTGATGAGTGAAGTTACAATGTTGCTTATTAATGTAAATAGATTTGGAGTCATGTTTGGATGGAAATGAATTTAACATTTTTTCTAATATTATTCCAATAAAAATAGTCCTTTCCCAAAGGCTAAAATCAGTCTTTTATGCCAATGATTCTGTTTTGTCTCCATTAACTTTTTCTATCAATATTTCACCATTTTCTCCTTCACAAATAGGTTGGTCTTCTAAATAAGCTTACAAAATGTACTAGCCTGTAAAGTTTTATTCACTTAATGAACATAGAAGTAAATTCACAAAGCTGAATTCTGTATTCTAAAGCTTCCCTCATTTCTATGATAAGTGCAAAAATGAGGGCTTCCCTCTACTAGAGGTGTATATATACCGTATTTTTCGGAGTATAAGATGCACCGGAGTATAAGTTTTTGGGGAGGAAAATAGGGGAAAACAATCTGCCTACCAGGTATTCATCTGGCTAGCGTCCTTAGTCTGGTCAGCTTCAGCACATTATTTTGTCCCCTGGTTAGGACTTAAAAAAACCTTCTTCTGAGAGAGTAACAATGAAAGAGCATGCAAGCCAGTAAAAGCTGGGAAGATCGTTAGCACCTGGTTAGGGCTAGAAAAAAACTTATTCGGAGCAGCTTCAGCACATTATTTTATCCCCTGGTTAGGACTTAAAAAAACCTTCTTCTGAGAGAGTAACAATGAAAGAGCCTGCAAGCCGGTAAGAGCTGGGAAGATAGTTAGCACCTGGTTAGGGCTAGAAAAAAACTTATTCGGAGCAAGTAGAGCAATGAAAAAGACTTAGGGCTGGAAAAACATTCTTTGGAGAGAGTAACAATGAAAAAGCCTGCAAGGTAAGAGCTGGGAAGATCTGTTAGCACCTAGTTAGGGCTGGAAAAAAAGCAACATTCAAAGTATAAGACGCACCCAAATTTTCAGCCACTTTTAGGGAGGAAAAAGGTGCGTCTTATACTCTGAAAAATACGGTATATTTATATGCTATGGAAAGTGGAGGAGAAAGGATTGAATCACTATTCCTCTTTCCATTTAAATTGCCAGATATATAACACTGTAAGGGGTTGTAAGCAAGGGTTATAAATCCTAAATTACAAGCAAGATAGCAAGGCAGTTATTCCAAGTAACTCTGACAGAATTATCCAAGGTTGGTAACCATTAATCAGTTCAGCACAATGAAGGGTATTAAACTAAGCTATCAGAACAGGATGAATGTATTGTTTTATTATTATACACATACACACACAAACTCACACCCTTTAGCATGATTTTCAAAAATAAGCTGTCATTTATTTGGTAGTAATACATTACAACTTTGATTTAAGTCTGGCTGATATGAAGGAAGCAGTCTGAATGAAGGCTTACTCACTAACAGAAAAATTGTGACAAAAAATAGTACAAACTAAAGAACAGAAGATAACATCATCCAAACTAGAGGAAAGGTTCTGATCTCAATCTCTGGGGTTACCTTGAAAAGTACATTGCTGTTGCATGTGCAACTAGTTGCCCATTTGCTTCTGGGTCCAATTCAAGGTTTACCTTTAAAGTCCTCTATGGCATGGGTCCAGGATACTTGAGGAGCCATCTTGCCCCAATGGGATTAGGCAATCCTACTCACTGCAGCAGAAGACGCTTACTACAGATCCCATCTATCAAAGAATTTCAGCTCACAGGTCCAGGAGAAGAGCCTTTTTTCCTGTGGCCCCTGCCCTTTGGAATATTCTCCTGCCAGAGATAAGATCTTTTCCCATCCTTTTGTGAGGAAAACATTTTTTTAGATGAGTGGGAGCATGTTACCAAAATAGAAAGATAGAAGGAATGTGTGCCAATTGGGAAATCTTAATTCTACAGACTCTTTTAGAATGTCTGGTGTTAAAAAACAGTAAGATATATTCCAGCAAGAAGAAGTCAAACACCAAGATTCAATCTGTCTCCGTAAAATAAATGCTTTTGCATGTTGTTTCTCAACTTTGGGGAGTTTTAAAATCCATCCTTAAGGTTCTTTCTTTGGATAAATATATGCCATGGGACGGGGGGGGAAACCCATCCCTAAATATTTTGCAATCTTCAGAAACAGAACATAAAATTAATCCACAATAAAAGACAAATTTGCTTCACTGGTATCATTCTGTGTTACTGTCCTTTGTCCAGATTTAATAAAGCTATGAAAGTTTTATCCCCATAACTGCTGATTCTCTGCTTGTCAGGTATTTAAAATTCTGTCCTTGTACAGCAATTTTATAAGCATGAGCCATAATGGAATCTCATCATTCTTAATTGTTTAGCTGCAAACCATCATGAACAGAAATTTAAGGAGAACTCCTACAGAAAGAGTGGTCAAACATTTACAAGAGTATCCCACATATATTCCCTAAATCATGGTGTTTCAAGAAATTTCCCTGGTTTGTTCCCAGTTGGGAAGCAGTCACGGATGCTGAGAAGAAATAGACATGGAAGCAGTTGCCAGAAAAGGGATCCTTTTTATTCAGGAAGGCAAGGGTAGTGACAAGCGTTGCAAGCAAAGTGGCCTGATAAGCGTATGGATTTTTATACCCATATTCCCTTTGAAAGTGTGATTTGATGAGATTTTGTATGTGCCTTTACTTAAGGTGATTGCCCTGGATCCTGTCTTCCTGCCTTAATGGGTTAATCCTGTTCCTGGGGCTTTGTCTTTCCTATCCTGGGGGTTAATTCTGCCAGGAAAGAGGAAAGGGGGAATTCCAGGTGAGTTATTTTTAGCCTGATTCCCCATTATCTTAATGGCTCTACTTAAGTACCATGTTCCCCCGAAAATAAGACCCTGTCTTATATTTTTTTGAACCCTGAAATTAGCGCTTGGCCTTATTGCCATGCACTCAAAAGCCCGATTGGGCTTATTATCAGGGGATCAGGGGTGAAATCCAGCAGGTTCTGATAGGTTCTGGAGAACCAGTAGCGGAAATATTGAGTAGTTTGGAGAACGGTAGCGGAAATTTTGAGTAGTTCATAGAACCAGCAAATACCACCTCTGGCTCGATCCAGAGTGGGGTGGGAATGGAGATTTTGCAGTATCCTTCCCCTGGAGTGGGGAGGGAATGGAGACTTTGCAATATCCTTCCCCCAGGAGTGGGGAGGGAATGGAGATTTTGCAGTATCCTTCCCCTGCCACGCCAACCAAGCCACACCATGCCCAAGTCACGCCCACAGAACCGGTAGTAAAAAAAATTGGATTTCACCACTGCAGGGGATGTCTTATTTGGGGGGAAACAGGGTATTTCTATTGTCAGCTCTGTTAGCAGGGCTGCTCTGAGTTTTCCTTTCAGCTGGTGGTCCTTGGTTTTCTTAAAGGGGGAAGGGCTGGCTTGAGTCTCTTGGCACTGTTTTCTGAGGTTTCTGGTGCTAGGAGGTCCCTGGCACTATCCCCCTGGGGTACACTTCCCACAATGGCAACAATTATATCCAACACCTTTTGTTCCTACAAGTCTTGAGAATAAGGAGAAGTTTCTAGCTAACCCATAGGCTATCCTTGAATTGTGATAATTCTGTTGCAAGCAATGAGCATTTCAAGAATTACAGCAGGGTTGCTGTTAATTACAAAATTTACTAGAATTGGCTAGGCATTTTAAATTACTGTGAAATTAAACTTCCTTTCTTTTATTCCTTGATTCATTTCTCCTCTCACTAAGAGCCTTAGGTGCTTTGACTCTGTTTCAACTCTGTCAGATAAATTATACTGAGAAACAGGGACAGCCCAAATCACGTAATAAGCTTCATAGCTATGGCTACTATATATAGTATATATGGGCTGCAAAAATCCAGACAACCATTAGATAAGAGCAAAGAGACATGAATAACTTTACTCCTTTGGTGCCAGTTAATGATTATCCACACTTTTATAGCCTAGGTATATTAATCTTATTAATAACTAAGTGGAAATTATAAGATAGGGTTTGTAAATCCTAACACCTTCAGCCACTTTCAGGGAGGAGGGAGGGTTAATGGAGGTATATTTGCCTTGATTTATTTCATAAATCAGAAGAAAAGGGAACAGGGGGAAAACACTTTTAAAAGGAATTGGAATTGCTGTAGGAAGACAGGAGTAACTGCATGAATAACGTGATGTTTCTACCTCCCTAGCTTTAGATTAAATATATATATATTAATAACTGAATCAGGGAAATAATCCTTGAAATGAGCTCTTTTATTATCTGAATGGGATAAGTAAATAATCAGTTCTGTTTGCTACTCAGGTCTACCAACAAAGAACAAGTTTCTTGAAGCTGTCACAAAAGAACTCCATTTTGTCTCTTGAACTAGATTCCCATAGCACTTTTCACTTTATTTCAAACATATGCCAAAATATATTCCTTGAATTTTGCGAAAAAATGATAGTCACAGGACATATGCAAATCTGCATATGAGAAAACTATTTAACACAAACCCTCCAATTTGAATGGCATCAGTAATGTGACCCACATTTTCCTGGGAAATGTCAAGTGACAATTTTTCTTTATGTGATCTACCAATTGTCTTTAATCAACTTTTTTCAGTTGCTGGTAGGGAGGTGGGATGCTGACTAACATGTAACTAAAAACAAACATTGGGCTATCCAAAATGTAGAAAATCTAGTAAAGTTTATTCTTCCCAGTTTTTTGAGTAATAACACAATTTGAAAATTAAAAAAAAGTATTTGGAACCTAAGCAGTTCAAACTAAAAACTCAAAATAATGTTCAGAATAAAATGCCTAAAGCTGTCAAACTGTTATGGCAGCAGCATTTAACTTGTTCTGCTGTTTCACAGTCTTTTAAAATAAATTTTTATTTTATTCAGAAAGTTAAAATACAAACTCCCAAAAATGAAAATGGATATTTTACAAAAACAAAACAAATGTTATCCCCTCAGTACTGCTAAATGTATTATATTATGAGCCGAGGTGGCACAGCAGTTAGAGTGCAGTACTGCAGGCTACTTTAGCTGACTGTGATCAGCAGTTCAGCTGTTCAAATCTCACAGGCTCAAGGTTGACTCAACCTTCCATCCTTCCGAGGTAGGTAAAATGAGGACCCAGATTGTTGGGGGCAATATAAATATACATTGCTTAATGGTGTAAACTGCTTAGAGAGTGCTTGCACTTTGAGGCGGTATATAAGTCTCACAAATAATAAATAAATAAATAAATAAATAAATAAATAAATAAATAAATAAATAAATAAATAAATAAATAAATAAATAAATAAATAAATAAATAAATATTACAACAATAATAAGTTCCTCCCCTTGCGAATCAGGCCCAAAATATAAACTGGTACGTCTATCTGTGACCAATTTGACCTGTTATAAATCTGTCTACTATAAAGAAATTATTAAAAATCCAGTAAGAGGCTATAAGCTAGATCCTCATTCAACTAGTCAATTAAAGTGTGAATCACAAAAGTAAGGAAAGCTTTAAAAAGTGCAAGTAAAACCTATGAATTTTTAAACAGAGAGCTGAAGGGAAAAGATGATAAAAGAACTGACCCTCCGATCGCTCCTACCAAGAATTGCGGTCATCAAGATCCCTCTTCTCTGGCAGTACTGAGTCATCTTAGGGTTGTCCTGGGTCATTCCTAGTGCTCCCATTCAAATCTAGGGAACACAAGCTGTCAGATAACCAGTTCTAGCAGCAAGTCAGCTGTTTTGTCAGCAGGAGAAAAGAGATCGCCGGCCCGCTCAGCATGCCATCTAGGGGAAATCCTACTGTTTCACAGTTTTGATAAGCCTTAGCTGTGAGAAGTGAGCAGCTCTTTACTTGTATAATCCCCTGCTCCCTTTCTTCTTTCTTGAGAAAGACTTACCAGCTTGAGGAACCAGTTGTCTTCTCTGCTAGTTATGTCAAGGCCAGGCAGCATAGAAGGATAAGGGAATTTGTTTATACCAGCCTGGTAAGGACATCTAAAAAGTTCCTTGGCTTTTGTTGACCTCGGGCACCTGCCATCTCCAACTGCCATTCCTTCTCCTTCATTAGTATAAACTTTATACTCAGCAGGCACTGGGTCTAGAAACAGACATTCCATGCTAATGTGGCTTACTTAAAAGGAAGATAGGTTTTTCCCTTCATCATATATATCTTTACATTTTTTGGCTTCGCATCACACAGTACACATGTCAATGAAATCATCGTTCTAAAGAACCTGCAGCTGTGATGAATTTCAATTGAGCGTCTGCAATAAAAAATTCAATCATAGTGCATTGCTTAAAATACACTGACATGTATTCAATACAGACTTACATTTCATGAAAATAGTAATAACCTTTTCTCACAGCAATTTTCCACCAAGTAAAGGAAGAGAGCGAATCATATATATATATATATATATATATATATATATATATATATATATATATATATATATATATATATATATATATATATATATATATATATATATATATATATATCTTTTCATAGACATATTGTATGCATGTATACATAAAATATGTATTTTACAGAGCTATTTCTAAACTATTTAGGTTTCATTCCCATATACTTCCAGCCTTCCTTTTTCTCTTTTCTTCATAGCCTCCCAGACTAAAATGGGAGTTTAAAAAGAAACAAAAATAATTGAAGGTATGACTTCATGTTTATTGAAGAGAACTTATCCGGGCAGCCATATAAATAAGAATCAATAAGAGGACAGCTTTTTAATAATTGCATTTAAAAGACCCCGAAAATGATACAACTGACTTTAAGGTAATATATAATGCTGAAATATAATAAAAACAATCCATTCCCATTTTTTTAATTAATCATTATATTCAACATCTTGATAACATATTGTTGAAATTATTACAAATCAGCTTCCATAGAAATTTGTCCATTCATAAAATCATTTGTATACTAGATACAGTTGAATAGATGAAACAAAGCACATTTTTTTTGCCAAGAACCTGTTTACAAGGCAAAGATCTGAGCCACATGTGCCAAATCATCACTGTCTATATGATCAAATAGGTGATGCTCAAAGGGGGGGAAATGCAAATCCATTTATTTAAACATACCCAGTACAACCGAAAAAAAATTTTTCCACTTCACTATGTTCTCCAGTCACTCCCATTTGGCAAAAACCCAGGTAAAATATTTATATCACACATGAGAGCACATGCACACACACGCAAACACACACACATATTAGATACAACCACATGACACAATACAACTTTAATGACTATTGGCAAACTTGATTGTGTACATCTAATTATTCCTGAATTGGATAACTAATTGTTTAGGGCTTAATGTCCTAAGAACTCCCCCCCCCCCAAATTTCTGCCTAAACAAATTTAGGAAATTATGCAGATTCTTTCAAATGTTAATCTTGCTGGATGTCCTTGATACACATACATACATGATTGTTTTCATGTTACATGATTTCAGGAAATATTGGGTTATGATAATGTTCACTAATAATAAATATATCTGATTTTGTTTTTTATATAAACAGCCACTTTTAAAAAACAAAAAAGCAAGAAAAATGTTTATACAAAACATAGATAAAATACATCCTCATCTGCTTTCTCTGTCACCCTTTTCAAATTTCCCCAGATACTCCATAAATCTATCCAGCATATCTCTTGTTCTTAATGGAAACTGAACATTTTCCAAAATGTAGCACTGGGCAATCTTCCACCATTTCCCCCCTCAGAATGCCGATTGGGCCCAGGGGTATCCTTAAAAGTAATGGTTGCTTAAGGCTTTGCAGTATACCACTTCTCATTAGTTTTAAAAATTAAAATAATCTATATAAAAGAATACCAGGTAAAATAGGAACCTTGTTAAATGACTTTAGATACAGTAATGCAAATAGGCACCATCTGAGTAAATCCAAGACCCATAGCTCCAGGAACTCTGGTGCATAAAAAGATATTTCCAATCTCTAGCAATTCTTGCTGTCAGCAATAATTCAATAATACAGACAATTATGCTGCATACATCTGCTGCTCTTTAGGGGGAGGAATGAACCCTCTTCAAACCCGCTACCTGAGTTGAATTCTGATCAACCCTAATCATAAAGCACATACTGTACTGTATATAAAGATAGGTTGGCTATCTATTTAGTACTTGCAATTTACTTTCTGGTGCTAACTTGATTTAAGTAACTTTTTTTGGAAAATAAACATTCTACATGTTTAAACATCATTACTGTATATTCTTCCAGCAGTCCCATCCCCAACATTAAAAGCAGGCTTCAGTCTCACAAATTTGGATTCAATAATAGCTTCAATAATAGCTAGTCCAGTTTTGCAAACCAGCAGGTCAAGATTTAAAGTCAAGTAACTTTTTCTGGTACAACCAATATAAAACATATTTTGTCACATAATGAATACCGGGGTCTCAAAAACCCATTATGATAGATCCTGCTAGTGTTTCACTTCATCCCTAAACTCTCCCATTTTTAACTACAGTATTTTGACCTTACCCCATCCTGACATCTGAATTCTGAATGGACTGAAACTGCATTTCAAGCATCAGTTTAGGATATTAAACCATAGTTCCAAATGAGACTTCAGAAATAGAATGGAGTGGAAACCAACATCATGACAAATACTTGCTAACCTAACCCATTAGGAAAGTTATTGTGGTAGAAGTAGTAGTTAGTCCAGCTATATCTGTATTATAACATCCAGATTCTCTGTGTTAGAAAATGCCTCTGCCTGTTGATTTAACTCGCCACCGTTCTATATTACCACCTTAACTATATCAGACTCCAAGTCTATAAGGCAGGCTGAGATATAGTACTTGGGAGTTTGTACAATACTAGAGATACGGCAAAATTGTAGCTCAAGCTACATTAGAGGCATAAAATAACTGAGTATTGCTCTTAGATACCTTATCATCTTCATTTCTATTTGTCACCCTCAGTACAATCAGTGGCATTCTCACTGTTTTGCTGAGGTTAGGCATAGGAATTGTGCAGAACAACAGTTCTAACCTTGCTAAATGGCTATGAATCCTACTAGTTCACTTGGTTTGAGAGAACCAGACTACTGCACTCCACAATATCTACCAGAAATGTTCTAAATTTCAGGATTGCCTTCAAATCACTGAGAATTAGCATGTGGTCTTTAGGCTTAATTTGAATACCGTGTTTCCCCAAAAATAAGATCCTGTCTTATATTTGTTTGAACTCCAAAATAAGCGCTTGGTTTTATTGTCATGCACTCAAAAGCCCAATTGGGCTTATTAACAGGGGGTGTCTTATTTTGGGGGAAACAGGGTAGGTATAACATATTATTGATGTTTGCTGAATAACTGAGAAAGCCAAAAGGATACCAAAAAGAAGTTAATAATTGGTTCATTAATTACAGAAAGACCTTCAAACATGTGGAATGTGCTTAGAAAAATGTGAAATTTCCATTACTTGATTTCTAGAGAAATAATCTTTCAGGCTTGGTGTGTGTGTGTGTGTGTGTGTGTGTGTGTGTGTGTGTGTGTGTGTGTGTGTGTGTGTGTGTGTGTGTTTGGAGCATGTCTTCCTTTTATTACTACAGGTTACCATGTGAGCATGATTCCAATTTAAGAGATATAAAAGGTATATAAAGATATATAAAACAATGAAGATAAATGTATATATATATTTGTGTTTGTGTGTGTAATATATGTGTGTGTGTGTGCAGGATCTCTTTCTTTTACTGCTACAGATACCATGAAAGCATGATGCATATACACAACAGCAACAT
Organism: Diadophis punctatus similis; assembly: GCA_023053685.1. Taxonomy (NCBI): domain Eukaryota; kingdom Metazoa; phylum Chordata; class Lepidosauria; order Squamata; family Dipsadidae; genus Diadophis; species Diadophis punctatus. Next base: position 14,969,035 of record JALIGW010000009.1, on the reverse strand, counting down.
ATTATTATGCTATTCCAGGGTGAAAACTTGGCATCAAAACCATATGAAATATATTAACTGACGCTGTAAATCAGTCTTGGTAGATTTATTGCAAGGGACTTAGGCATAAAACAAGTGTCTTAAGCAATTTGAAATGGCAACATTTCAAGGATGTTATACAATGAACCATGTCCCTTCTGAGAACATCAGAGACAATGGTTCACAGCAGCTGGTTCAGCTGGCACAAAGTAAATCAAATGATATTATATGTAAATACTTGTTAGCATAGGTATATTTATATATGTAAGCTCTCTTATCACTTTCACTATATTAGGGATCAAGCTGTATAATAATTTGGATAGAAATGTTTTGCAAAGTAAATAGATCTTTGTCCAGGTAGATTTAATTGTTTGATATCCAATAATTAAATTGTATAAAATATCTGTAGTGGCTATCCCAAACTGAAATTGTATAAAGCTTTGCACTTTATACAAATCTATACCATGTTTCCCCAAAAATAAGACAGGGGCTTATATTTTTTGAAACCCCCCAAAAAATGCCTCTGGCCTTATTATCGGGGGATGCCTTATTATTTGGGGGGTGCAGTAGGCGGGGAGCATGGGACTGGATGTCCCATGGCCGCCGCCTCCCCCTCCCTGTTCTTGGTGCCGGCCGAGCAGCTGGCCCACCATTGCTGCCTCGTGGAGCAGGACTCTGCAAGGCTTGTTGTGCCCTTGCATGCACGAACTGCAGAACTGCCGTGAGCTTCATCATACTGGCACAGCTGGGGTCCTCCTGCCGTTCGTGAATGCAATGGCACAACAAGCCTTGCAGAGTCCTACTCCATGAAGCAGCGGCGGTGGCGTGATGAGTCTCACAGAGACTCATTTCTGGCAAGTGGGACCATGTGTCGGGTCACAAGACATGCGTCCTACCTGACACTTGTAGCTCCATTGCGTTCCTTGGCATTGTGTCCAGAGAAGCCTATTATAAAAGAAAACGTCTCGCGAGTTCAATCAAACTTCTCAAACTCGCAAGACGTTTTCTTTTATAATGGGCTTTTCTGGACACAACGCCGAGGAACACGATGGAGCTACAAGTGTCAGGTAGGACGCGCATCTCTCAGTGCAACGCAATTTGGGGGTGGCAGGTCGGGCGGAGTGGGGTGGGGGCGGGGTGGGAGCAGGGTGCAAGACAGGTGTCTTACTGGAGTTTGGCAGGTCTTTGTGTCTCTCAGCTGGTCTCTTTACGGAAAAAAACCTTGCACGATACAGAAAGTCTTCTCGCTGCGAGAAGTTGTTAATTGCTTGCCCTCGCAAGAAGAGTTCCTGTATTTTGCAAGCTTTTTTCCCTAAAGAGACCAGCTGAGAGACACACAGAGCTATCAAACTCCAGTAAGATGCCTGTCTCACGGAGGGATGCAGTTTGGGGGTGGCAAGTTGGGTGGGGCGGAGCGGAGCAGGGCGAGGGCGGGCCAGGCCGCAAGACACGCATCCTACATAGGACTTGTAGCTCCGTCGCGTTCCTGGTGTTGTGTCCACTGACCCGCTTCTGCTCTCGATTGAAGCGGTAGGGGGAAGAAACTCTTGAGGGCTGCCTGAGGAAGAGCTGACAGCCAAACTTCCAGCCGAGCTCAGTGGCAGAAGCAGTCGGGCACGCACTTCCTTGTCCCCCCCTCTCTCGCGTCCTCCTCTCTTTTGGCAGTGAGGAGGGGGAAAGAGTGCACGTAAGACAAAGCACCAGAAGGAACCTATTGGCTAAACGCAAGAAATCTTTCCCCTTTCGCTCCAAGAGTCTCACGAACACTCATTTCTTGCGGAGTTTTGAAGAGAGAAAGATTTCTTGCTTTCAGCATGTTTGGAAAAGACAAGGAAGCGCAGCTCAGCCTGGCTAGAAGTTTGGCTGTCAGCTCGGCTTTCTTATGCAGCCCGTGAGAGTGTCTTCCCCCTCCCGCTTCGCTCAAGAGCCGGAGGCGGAGGAGGATCAGTGTACTTAGCACCGAGGAACAGGTGGCTGTTCCTGCAGGGCATTCGAACGCACCGCCCTTGCCTGCATCCCCCATCTGAAGGGAGGGAGGTGGAGGATGAAGAGGTCCAAGCCAGAGAGCGAGTGAGGGAGGCAGCAGCAGGAGGTGGAGTGGAAGGGGTGGTGACAGGGATGTCTGCTTCTCAAGCCCTGTGCTTGTGGGCTCGCAAACAGCAGCGTGTTTCAAACTGACATAGGCAGAACCCAGATGAGTGCAGAGCTTGAGAAGCAGACGTCCCTGTCGATGCCCCTTCATCTCCGTCTCTGCCACCGCCTCTGTCACTCGCTCATTGGCTCTGGCCTGTCACCCTCCCCTTCAAATGGGGGATGCAGGCGAGGGCGGTGCATGCGAATGCCCTGCAGGAACAGCCACCCAACAGGGACGTTTGCTTCTCAAGCCCTGCGCTCATCTGGGCTCTTCCTACGTCAGTTTGAAACGCGCTCCTGTTTGTGAGCCCACAAGTGCAGGGCTTGAGAAGCAGACATCCCTGTTGCTGCCCTTTCTGCTCCGCCTCCTGCCGCTGCCTCCCTCACTTGCTAGACTGGCTTGGCTGCTCTTGGCTGCCTTTGGCAGCGTTTTGAAACATGCTCCTGCCTGTGATGAAGGGATTGATGCTTGCCTCCTGTTCTTCGCAGGCAGGAGCGCGTTTCAAACTGACGTAGGCAGAGCCCAGATGAGCCGAGCTAGTCCCGCGGGATGTGTGCGCACCTGCCTCTCGCTTGCTCTCACTCTCCCGGCCAAAAGAGTGCCCGCCGGAGAAAGAGTGCCTCCCAGCATGTCCCCCCTTTCCCCGGAAAGTATTTGGGGGGGGGCTTATTTTTGGGGTGGGGCTTATTTCAACACATGTCCTGAAAAGCCCTGTGGGGCTTATTTTCAGGACATGTCTTATTTTCGGGGAAACACGGTATTAGGCAAGAGGCCTTGCTGAACCCCCTGCCATTTAATAATCATCATGCTGAAAGGAACTAAAAGATCTTCAAGTACAGTACAAAATACACTAAAGCATATTTATACTGTACTATCCCTCTCACCCATCTCAATAATAAAATTTGAACTTCAAAAGGCCACCAAAAATAGTTGCACTATATTCATAAAATGAACCAATATTGTTCATTTTATGGAAATCCAGAACATGCTAATTCAAGACAAGTAAGCAAAATCACCAGAAAAGGGAAAGCTGGAATAAGAAAGTCAAACCATATTCTCTTCCTCTTCCTCTTCCTCTGATATGATGATCACTTTCATAGGAATTGCTATAACGTATATGTCTCAGACCATTATATGTTTTCTCCAGACCATCAGCAAGCATTGAAAAAATTATCCCATTAAATTATTGAAAACAGGTTTCAGATTTAATGGTGGCGTCTAAAAAAGTATTCCCAGAAATTGACATTAGATTGATTGTGGGAATGCTGTACCCCATTCTAGTTCCCCCACCCTCCGCCTTGTAATCTATTTTTCTTTTTCCAATCTAGCATTCAGTAGGAATTAAATATTAATACAGGTAGTTCTCAACTTACATCCATTTACATCCATGGCAACCTTTTAAACTTACAACAGCATTGAAAAAAAGTGATTTATGATCAGTCTTTACACTCATAACTGTCCAAAAAATCGTAATAATTGCATGATCAAAATTCAGGTGATTGGCAACTGGCATGTATTTATAATGGTTGCAGTGTCCTGAAGTCACATGGTTGCCATTTGCAACTTTCCATGCAACCTGTCAGTGGGGAAATTGGATTCATTTAACAACCACATGATTCATGTAATAAGAATAATAATTCACTTAGCATCTCTCTCTCCCTCCCTCCCTCCCTCTCCCTCCCTCTCCCCCTCTCCCTCTCCTTCCCTGCAGAGATCATGTGACCATGGAGATGCTACAACAGTTTTAAGTGTGAAAAACAGTCATAAGTCACTTTTTTCGGTGCCCTTATAACTTGAATGGTCACTAAATGAGCTGTTGTAAGTCAGGGACTAACTAGCTAAAATTCTATTTTTCAGCCTACGGAAAACTAAATCTGAAAGAAAATCTGACTTGCTTCTGGTATTGTAAATAAGTAGGTCTGCCCAAAGGTATTACATTAGCATGTAATTTAATCAGAATTGTACAACTCGGCATTATAAAAATCTTTCATTTTAACAAAAGTTTAAAACGTGTTTAGTCTTAACTCTTCAAAAAATATTCTTGAACATTCAAGAGTAATGCTAATAAAATTTACAGAAACTTTTGAGTGCAAGTACATCAAGCTGGGAAGAGTTCATGACATTGGTAGAAACAATTCTCCAGAAAGATTACCTATACATCCTAAAGTAAAGTGACCAGATTTTTTTTTTTAAGTGGGACATTTTTTTAAAGGGGGGGCGGGGCCGCCTGGACGTCGCCATTTGAGTTTTGCACATGCGCAGAACGCTGCGCATGCGCAGAGGGAAAAAGTCAAGAGCTGAGTACGGGGCACGGGGCGGGGCAGGCAGGAAGGGGCGCCGGGCTGCAGGCCGGCAGCGGTGGAGGGTCGCTTGAACTTGCTTCCTGCCGCGGACCGCGTTCACGCGCGGCGGCGGCGACAGCAGCAAGCCGGGAGCGCTCGCCCGGAATTGGAATCAGCGAGCAGCTGGGCATCGGGGCTCTTCCCCCGTCTTCTCCATCCTCCAGGGTCGCCACTGCAGGGGTTCCGTCTCTCCGGTGGTGCCTGCGTTGGAAGGGAAGGGGGGGAAAGGCGGCCTGCGGGGCTTGGCACGGCTGGGAGTTGCGAGGCGGCGTAGCAACCGGACTGTTCCTCCGGGTGTGCTAAAGTGCTCGAGTTTTTTCTCTCTCACACACACATGCACAACCTTCCAACGACCGGGAAGTCGTGCTGGGAGATCCAGTCCGACCCGGTCGTTGGAAGGTTGTGCATGTGTGTGTGTGAGAGAGAAAAAACTCGAGCACTTTAGCACACCCGGAGGAACAGCCCGGTTGCTACGCCGCCTCGCAACTCCCAGCCGTGCCAAGCCCCGCAGGCTGCCTTTCCCCCCCTTCCCTTCCAACGCAGGCACCACCGGAGAGACGGAACCCCCGCAGTGGCGACCCTGGAGGATGGAGAAGGCGGGGGAAGAGCCCCGATGCCCAGCTGCTCGCTGACTCCAATTCTGGGCGAGCGCTCCCGGCTTGCTGCTGTCGCCGCCGCCGCTCACCCTTCAACAGCCAATCAGCGTGGGGCGCCGACAGCAGCGACGTCATCTCTCCGCGCCCGCCTTGCAGAGAGAAAGGTATGGGTGGGTGTTTTAAGGTGACCAGACATCCCGATTTTGAGAGGGCCTGCTGCTGCTGCTGCTGCTGCCCCTGCGGCTGGGCCCAACCTGGCCGTCCTCGAGTACCTGCAGGCCGATTTTTGGAAAGAATGCCCTAGTCATGCATTCTTATAAAAAATCGGCACTTTTTAGAGGACGGGCGGGACGTGGGACAAAGCATTAAAAAGCGGGTCTGTCCCGCCAAAATCGGGACGTCTGGTCACCTTATCCTAAAGACAATATTCTAGTTTAGATTTTCTTGCTGAAGGTCTGATAGAGCTGACAGAGCAATGAAATATTTTCTACTCAAATTATCAAGGAAAAAGAGGAAATACTATCTGAAAAGGAATTATGTTAAACAGAGCTTTAGAGAGACACTAGTACTTGTCTTCCAAGGAATCAATCCTAAGTAGCAGCAGGCATCTGGCTGATAACAAGTTCGAAGTGACACAAATCTATCTGGGGAATTCAAACCACTGCTGAGATGCCAGACACAATCTGAACCAGCCAACTGTCATCTAATTCTGGTTCATGGTCTATCCATCCAATGGAACAAAACTGGAAAAAATGCCATGTTTAAGCAATATATAGGTGAATAAAATATTCAATATCGAGCTTTTGAAATTTTGAACATTTTCAGATTCAGCTTTTGAAACATAGAGAACTCTGACAAAATCATTATTAAATAGATCTGTGTTCCGTAACTGCTAACATATATTAAGCAATATTATTTCAAATTCAATAATTTTATATCTTGCCAGTTTTAAATTTTATTTTATTTAAAATAATTTCAAAAGTAATACATCACAACATGTTACTAAAGTTCAAGACAAATCTTTTTTTGTCACTATTAATTTTGCTATGTTGTTTAACTTGCTTAAGACAGTTGAAAGATATAATTATAAACCTCAATATCCTTCCTCATAAAGTATGAAATGATTTATTTTGCCAAATTATCACTCTTTTGGTTTATGAATAATATACTGTTGCGCTCACTTTTATTAGTCTGTACTCAATAATTTCGTCTCTCTAAATGTGCTCCTTATTCTGATTATTTTAGCACTACTCAAACAAGAAACAAATGCTAACTTGTGTAAGCAATATTAAATGATTAACAACTTCGTCTGCTCTACCATTCCACTGTTTCTAAATTTTGAATTATTACTCAATTTGGTAATCTTCACTTAGGAAAGTTCTACAAATTCTAGAATTTTCATCCATAGAAAATTGTATTCAACCTGCATGTAGATTTATATGCAAAAGCTACATATGTAGCTTTACTTCAACATACCAAATGTCTAGTATGAATTCCATGCATTAGAATGGAATGTCCAGTATGGCCATGCATCAGAAACTCAGCTGATTGAAAAAAGTGTTTTAGTATCATGTATATTTCATAAACAAAAGTTAAATATTGCTGTAACAGACACACATTACAATATATGAATCAGAAATATGTGTTTCCAATACAAAATACCATACAGTCAACTTGCATCAGGAAGACTTGTTGGTAGGTTCTCGGTTCTCAGACTGCATACAGCCTTTATTTATTGTCTCTCAGTACTTCTTTATGCTTTACATTTATGCATCAACACTTTTTATGTTTCACATTTCACAGAAAGCTTGGTACAGCAGATATCAGTGTGAATAATGAAAGTCCTTATATAATGTCATTTGGTCCCGAGTGCTATAAATTGTTATGGACTGCAGTGATGTAGATCCAGCCCCAAATGCTGAAAAAAATGAAGCCAGAATAATTTGGAGCAATTCTACCAGATAAACTGCTGCAATGGCTCATAAGATAAGGAAAAGATACCTTGGAACTTGCCAAAAGGTATTTCTTAAAAGGTCTCCTGCCAGCCTGGCAGGTTACTGGCATTATCTGCAGCCCACTTTAAATATACTGCAGCAGATCTGCAATCCTGCAATATAGTAAACCAAAAAAGGAAATCCCTGGATATTTTTCTAAAAATCCAGCAATAGAGATCATTTCACAAGACTGGATCTGCAATTGCCACTGCTAAATTTGATGTCATGTTGAAGAGCAAATAAAAGATGTAAATAATGTTAATTGTATTAATAATTATGACCATCTGCAATTGGTAGCAATGCCATGCTTACGTTGCATCTTGTAGATTGGCTTTTTTACTTATGCCATCTTGTATACACTGTATAGTATAGACAATCTTTTATTTGCATGAATATGATTGGCTAGATAACATTTAACCCTCTTATATTGCAGTAAGAATAGACAATAGTAGCCCACGTGTTGATTTCAGTCTAATTTATACAATCCCTTTGCATAAGATAAGTAAGTTCAGACCTCTGAGAGAATAATATGTTGCTCCCCAAGCAGCCTATTTTGTACACTGTATGCACAATTATTAGGCAAGTGAGTATTTTGACCAAATCATCATTTTTATGCATATTTTCCACCTCCAAGCTGTATAAACTTGAATACTTAGTGGATATGAGCATATCAGGTGATATGTATTTGTGTGATGAAGGAGGATATGACCTAAGGAGATCAACACCCTATATCAAGGTGTGCATAATTATTAGGCAGCTTCTTTTTCTCAGGCAAAATGGGCCAAAAAAGAGATTTAAGTGACTCTGAAAAGTCAACAATTGTAAAAAGTCTTTCAGAGGGATGCAGCACTCTTGAAATTGCTAAGACATTGGGATGTGATCACAGAACTACCAAATATTTTGTTGCAAATAATCAACAGGGTTGCAAGAAATGTGAGAAAAAAAGATGCACATTAACTGCCAAAGATTTGAGAAGAATCAAACGTGAAGCTACCAGGAACCCATTATCCTCCAGTGCTGTCATATTCCAGAACTGCAACCTACCTGGAGTGCCCAGAAGTACAAGATGTTCAGTGCTCAGAGACATGAGCAAGGTAAGGAAGGCTGAAACCTGACCACTACTGAACAAGACACATAAGCTGAAACGGCAAGACTGGACCAAGAAATATCTGAAGACAGATTTTTCAAAGATTTTATGGACTAATGAGATGAGAGTGACTCAATGGACCAGATGGATGGGCCTGTGGCTGGATCAGGAACGGGCCCAGAGATCCACTTCGACTCAGACGCCAGCAAGGTGGAGGTGGGGTACTGGTATGGGCTGGTATTATTAAAGATGAGCTAGTTGGACCTTTTTGGGTTGCAGGTGGAATCAAAATCAATTCCCAAACTTACTGCAAGTTTTTAGAAGACACTTTCTTCAAGCAGTGGTACAGGAAAAAGTCTGCATCTTGAAGAAGACCATGATTTTTATGGACAATGCTCCATTGCATGTATCAAAGTATTCCACTGGGTTGCTAGCCAGTAAAGGACTTAAAAATGAAAGAATAATGACATGGGCCCCTTCCTCGCCTGACCTATACCCTATTGAGAACTTGTGGTCCCTTCTTAAATGGGAGATTTACGGTGAAGCAAAACAGTACACCTCTCTGAACAGTGTCTGGGAGACTGTGGCTGCTGCTGTACAAAAAGGTGATTGTCAACAGATCAACAAACTGACACACTGCATGGATGGAAGGGTTATTACTGTTACTAAAAAGAAGGGTAGCTATATTGGTCACTGATTATTATTGTTGTTGTTGTGAACTGTCAGAAATGTTTATTTGTACATTTTGAGTTGTTTGTTTATTATTCTCACTTTAACAGATGAAATTAAACGAGTGAGCAAATTTTCATTTTTCATTTAGTTGCATAATAATTCTGCACACTAATAATTGCCCAATAATTGTGCACACATAGATATTCTCCTAAGAAAGCCAAAACCTCACTTTTACTTTCTTAAATGTTCAGATTTGAGGTTTATTAACATTTTGGATTGACCGAGAGCACTGTAGTTGTTCAATAATGAAATTAATCCTCCAAAGTACAACTTGCCTAATAATTGTGCACAGAGTGTAGAGAGGAAGATGGAATGTTGGGGTGGGAGAGGTAGAAGAGTGAGGGTGGGTGCAGAGTGAGCACCCATATTAGTATCCCACATTAAATACAGCCCAGAAAATAATATTTGCTGGCTCAGTTGTATATTGTAGATTCTCAAATGCACTGGTCTTCAGTCTCGCAACATTAGCTAACTACATTAACTAGATCTATCGATAATTGTTCTCAGTTTCCCTTTGTGTTAAAGATTATGTATTTATCTAACAAAAATACTGATAATTCAGGCAACTTGATGGTACTATTTTAATTGACAATATTGTATCTAGTTCAGCAGTGGGTTGCTCCCGGTTCGGCCCAGTTCTTAGAACTGGTGGCACCGACAGCAGGAGGCTCCACCCACCCGCTCGGAACGCTTCTGTATATGCGCAGAAGCATCACGCGCATGCACGAGCACGCACGTGAACCGGTAGTAAAGGGCTTTAGAACCACTACTGATCTACTTGATATACATAGCAAAGATATAGATTCCTTAAAACAATGGATCTATATTTTGCTGTATATAAAATAAGTAGGATAACTGCTTTAACATTTTTAATTTTAAGTTAGTTACTATATGAGCCACAGTTTACTGGCAGTAGGTACTCATTAATTACCAAAATGCTATTAACTACAACACTCTGCAGACATGCTAATAATTACTAATTAGCTCTTGGTTATAAATTTCCAATTCTAAAATACATAAAGTAAAATCTAAATTTAGGTTTTCCTCAAAGATTCTGTTTAAATATTACAGTATACCTATAATTGAATCACTATTTGTGTTTAGCACTATATGAAATCAAGATAGAACTACCATATGAACAATATTTGTCTTTAGCTGATAGACTGTGAGGTCACATGGTCTTAGGTCGCTTTATTATTTAAAAACAGGAAGTTGAAAAAAGAAACATGGAATGGAGCTACTCTAGGAGAAAAATGAAAAACATAAGCAGTATTTCTTACAATGCAAATTCTAATACAGTAAATAGCACATTTTTCTTATTATTTGATATTACTTAATGTATGTTATAACTGACATTTTCAAATGTATTTTATGCTTACTGCCTAAAGTCCATGAATTAATGAAGGCAGTAGATGAACCACATAATTAACAATGACAACAAAACAATTTAGGATTAATGTAGTTTCCTTTTTGTCATGTTCCCTTCTACTGAACTCATGGACATATTCACATACATTCCTTGGCAAAATACAAAAGTGATTAACCTCTTGTCTTTTAACATGTTCTTTTAACCCCAGTCTAGCTATATCCTGGTAATCCTGGTGGTCTTCCATCCAAATATAATCAGGTCTGATCATATTTAACTTTTTGAGAACAGACAAGGCATCTATGTGCTTAACCAAGGCTGAAATTAATGCTTAAATCAGAGGTTCTCAACCTGTGGGTCATGACCCCTTTGGGGGTCGAACGATCCTTTCACAGGGGTCGCCTAAGACCATCATGAAACACATATTTCCGATGGCCTTAGGAACCGAGACACCGCTCCTCTATCTGTCTCCAGGCAGCTCCACCCACATAGACTACTGCAAAAAAAAATCTGTACCATGGGAACTTCTGAGCATGTGCAGAAGCCAAATTTCCGGCACTGCGCATGTGTTGCCATCTTGTTTTCGGCTTTTTTTTTGCATTAAAAAAATAGGCACTGCGCATGCTCAGAAGTTTTCATGGTACAGATTTTTTTTTTTTGCAGCGCAGGATGAAGCGAACCGGCAGCGAAGTAAGTTAGAACCCACCCCTGAGTTTCCTAATAATTTTATTATTTTATGGTTGGGGGTCACCACAACATGAGGAACTGTATTAAAGTGTCACGGCATTAGGAAGGTTGAGAACCACTGGCTTAAATGAACTTTCTTTATACTGCAGCCAAATTTATATGTGTAATACTTTCACTGAAATTTTACATTGAAGAGGTTCATGTGCATAATACTATTTAATGCTTTGAGAATCCCTGAAGGATAAGTGACCGCCATTATCTTTATTTTGCAGATGGAGAGGTCGTTAAGGGTGAGAGAATAAGAGCTTGCCTTTAGTCATCTAGTTGCAGAAATCTGAACCAGACCTCCACTATTTTATGACCCAGTTTTTTGACACTATACTATGCTATCTCTAAGTTCTTTTATTCTACATGAATTATTATTAATACTGGATGTGATCTTTAAGCATCAGTAATACGATGATTATGTTTCTCTCCCACAACACATTTCTCAGAAAACCACTAATCCAATCAATTTTCTTATTGATAGTTCTGGCACACACAGTCTTTTCCCTCATTGGATAAAAAGGCAATAATAGATGCAATAATAGGTACAATTTGCCCATTTCAGCCAAGTAATATTTGGGAGATGTAATGCTGCCAGTGAAAAAAGAGTCAATGGAATGAATTCAGCTATTTAATTAATCTATTTTTCATTTTTTGCGTAACCTATTGCATCTGTCAAGATCCAAATAATTGGCAAAACCAAGGATATAAGAACAAGACATATTTAACACTAACTTGGGGTAAACATAAAAAGTTGAAAATGTAATAGGAATTTCCCAACTTCAATAATGAATGATTTCTTATGGTAGAATATCTTTGAGAGGCTTTTCCCCAGATCTCTCAGCAAGTGGACTGACCTGCCTATTCTTAGATCATCTTTCAATTGGCTCTTCCTCAACTCCCACTGTATCACAGACAAACCAAACAGGCTGGGTTAACACAGTACAATCATTCATAATGAAATGGATTAACATAGTTCTTCAAATGATTCATTAAAAAGGTTATGTAAAAGTAGCTTGTACATTATAACTATAATTTCTCCTTATATTCCATTAGGAGATGGCAGTCCACACCTTGCAACTCACATGCAAATGGCACCTGTCCTTCAGATTGACACCTTCAAGGACAAACTACATTTGCTGCTACTGCTGCCAGGAATAGTGACTATAAAATATTCATAAGGACCAGCTCTACTCCTCAGTCAATTCTGCAGCAGGATTGACCCAGAAAACAGAGACAGTAACTTCATCCTTCTCTCAGCCTAATAACAACATATACTTCCTTTTCTAGTACAATACCAAGATATGATCTCCAGGAGGTCTTTAGGAAAAGCAGCACAACCATTACTTGCATCTACCAACATCATTATTTTGGTATATACTACCATAAGGAAAGTTTAGAATGCACCATATTGACTTCTTAATAAGTTCAGGTTCTGCTGGAAGATTGTTAATTTCACATTACCACAAACTGAATCCAATTTTTATTCAGGTTTGTGCTCTGCCTTTCTTTCAAGAAGCTTGGGACTGACCATTTTTATCCTCAGAGCAATCATACAAGGTAAATTAGGCTTGATAGGATACAATTATTGCTTCAAAGGCTTCTAATAAGTCACTGTACAGTTAAACATAACATCAGAGTCTAAAGTCTGCCTTTTAAAATTTGAATGGTAACTTCAATCACTATTTGACTATGTTACTAATAGATAAATACAGGTTTGGCTAAAGTTTTTTAACTAATGTACTTAAAATTTTAAATGCATTCTTCTTACACTGTACACTGACAGCATATGCACCAAAGACAAATTCCTTGTGTGTCCAATCACACTTGGCCAATAAATAATTCTATTCTATTCTATTCTATTCTAATCTATTCTATTCTATTCTATTCTATTCTATTCTATTCTTAGATACAAATTATAACAGTGGGGAAAAATTACAGTAAAAGAGGTATTCCCCTTTTCATTTCTCTTGATCTGTTCAAAACACATGACCTTTTGAAAGTTTATTTATTGTTTGGTTTGTCCTAGCCAAGCAGGGAGAAAGAGGGGGAAAAAGGGAAGAAGTAACAAAAATAGTAGATTGCCATTCTGGGCTGTGGCACTTCCTTGAAGATTCCAGTCAAATCAATCACCAATGTATTTCTCCCAAAGATTAATTCCAGTGGAACACCACTTTCCCTAACTCCTTGTGGCCTAAAAATTACCCTTTTGCTTCTGAACTAATGAAACTCAAATACTTTGGCCACCTAATGAGAAGGAAGGACTCACTGGGAAAGACTGAGGGCAAAAGAAGAAGGAGATGACAGAGAATGAGGTGGCTGGATGGAGTCACTGAAGCAGTCGGCATGAGCTTAAATGGACTCCAGAGGATGGTAGAGAACAGGAAGGCCTGGAGGAACGTTGTCCATGGGGTCGTGATGGGTCAGACACGACTTCGCAATTAACAACAACAAAATGAACATTGAAGTAGATATATTAATCAATGGAGAAAAACTTACAATTAATCTAATCCAATGTCCATCTTTAAGCTTAAAGGAAGTAATGGCTGAACCCTAGCAAGATTGAATGGCTTTGGGTACCTGGAACTTCCAGATCTGGATCACAGCACAGCTTCAGTTTGTACACCAGCTGTGGTCTTTCCTCGATCAGGACTCCCTACATTCGGACATTTAAACTCTGGTCATCTCTTGTCCGGATTATTGCAATGTGCGTTACATAGCGCTACCCTTGAAATGCATTCAGATCTTCAAATGGTACATGGGTCATTCTATGGGCCCCAAAGTCTGTTCATGCTTCTACACTTGTGCAGAAGCATGAGCAGTCTTTGGGGCCCATAGAATGACCCATGTTACACCTCTGTTTCATGAGCTGCAGTGGCTGCCAGTTTGCTGTTGAGTATAGTTCTAAGTGTTGGTTATGACTTTTAAAGCCCTCTGTGGCATAGATGCTTATTTGATGAACCATCTCATCCCGCTAAGATAAGCTTGCTGTACTCGTGCCGGTAGAAGAGGCCTTTTGAGTATCCCATCGTTCAAGGAACTCTGACTGCTGGGATCAGGAGAAGAGCCTTCTCTGCTCTGGTACCAGCCCTCTGGAACATTCCACCCTCCAGGATGAAGTTTGCTCCACTTTCTTATCCTTCCTCAAAGCCCTGAAAGCCTGGCTCTGCTGGTTGGCCTGGGGACTGGGTAGTGCATCACTGGAGGTGGCTACTAGATTACTTAGCTGACCCCATCTCCCCACTGCGCTTCCTACTACCTTTCTGCCCATCTGTTTAATTTCATATTATTGTACTTCCATAGCTTATTTTTAGTGTTTTATTTCTTGGTTATTGTTATGTTTACATTTTTTTATGATTTTGTTTTCCTATTTTATTGTTGTAAGCAGCCCAAAGTAGCCCCATGGTGAGATGGGCGGCAAATAAATTTAAATAAATTTTAATTAATTAATTAATTAATTAATTAATTGTGAAATGCAAACTTTCTAATTTTCTTTATTGGCAAAAAAATGCAAAAAGTATCTTGTCCAATTAAGAGATCTGGAGATCTTAAAAGCAAATATTAATATTTGGATTAGCTTAGTAAACATATTATACAAAAGGAATTTTGGGACTATACATGCTATTTCTTGTTGAATCATAAACAAAGCAATAATCTTCAATATTCCCATCCTAGGAAATGGTAAAATTGCTGTCTATGCAGTTGTCTTGGAATTGTAGAATATGTGGCCCAATGTATCACAATGAAGACTTTTTTGGCTTTATACAGTTATTTAACTTCTTACATATAATGCTCAACTTACTCCAGGCAAACCTTGCCGTCCTGTGCAGAGGATCTATTTATGTTCATCAGGATGCAAGTCTTGCAAAGGCAGTAAAGTAAGATTCCTGACAGTGTGATATGTGAATAAGCATCCCATTCAGAAGATTCCTCAATAGGAAGATGAAGAAATTGAGGAACAGTCACTCAGTCATTGATTGAGATGGGCAGCTATATTAATTAATTAAATGCCAGAATGTATGTGTAAGCCAAGCCATTGCACATTCAGTATTTGTCATTTGCTTGATCTCATCATATTTCTAACTGACACGCTACTAGGTGATCCCATTCACTATTGAAACTGACTGAGCCATTTCCCTTGAACCCAACCTATAGGTAAACACATCAATGAGCATATAACTTGTCTTGTTCCTCATAAGAAAAAAGTCCTTCTGACTCCCATTGCCAACTGGAATCCTTTGTCTCTTCTACCCCTTCTGTCTTCTAAAACTCTCTGACTCACAAGTAATATTTTAACTTTTAAACTTTTGCTTCCTTTCTCCCTTACCCTTGAGTAATTTATCTTGCTTTCATTTTTATATCCTTTTTATATTCTCAAGTTACTTTACTATACTAAGCAGTTTTCTTTTTCTTAGTTTTTGGCTCTCTGAGTCAAGTCTGTTTGCATCAAGCAGAATCCCTAGGTCTGCATGGTTTTGCCCCCACAACTCCAAACTTTTCCCCCCCAAAGCATTTATTTCTTCTTCCCTAGAATAACTTCAGAAAATAATTTCAGAAAATCCCAATTCCTATTTCTTTGCACATTCTTTACACACTCCCTCTCAAAATAATCTATTTTATCTCATCCTGTGATCGTCTCCCGGATTTCCATCACAGCTAAAGCCTATTTCTTATATCCCAGTTGCAAACTTTGAACTTCTTGTTTTCTAGCAGCCAACTTATTTCTTTGCTTTGCCCTCCTCTCCATCAATTTTCACCACCTTCACACTATTACTGTTCTTCACACTATTACTGTCCCTTGATTTTGAAGCATTTTATTATGATGATGATTACAACACAAAGCATAATCATAAGGTCTGAAATTTAGAGGGCAGTTTCAAGATGAGGATTATCTGGTAAATGTATTAATTTCTGTGAGAGATGGCAGATCTCATACTAAACAAGATTTTTAGAACATGAAATAAAGGACCAAGATGGCTTGGTCCCTTATTTCTGAAAATATAACTATTTGCTGACTTCTGCAAACAAGATACTTTTTGCCATATGACTGGTTCATATTAAGTTGCCAGTCACCAAGCTATTCAAGACATATCATTAATCACAAGTTTAGTGCCTAAGAGTTTGCTATGGGAAACCCAATCCAAATCAGATCTATGACATGAAAGTCTCATTCTTGCTATCCCTCCAGCTCTTGTTTCCAGCTAGAGGGATGTTTCCAAGTAGAAGGGATATAATCTAGATTTGGTGACTCCAACATTCATATTTAGTGGGGGGGAAATATATACGATCAGATTACATTATTAATATCACACCTACTTTGACTCTTAATTCTGTGATTGATTGAATTGGTATATCCTGCTTGATGTATGCAACCTTTGCTTGTCTAACCATAAAACACACTCAAAATATACTTGAGTTGCAGATTTGTTAAGTAGACAGTTTTTATAAGCATGGGAGAGTTTCTTTAAAAAAATATTTCAGCTCCATTGCATACTTATGACAGAAGGCAGTAAAAAGTTGTGTAATACAAGCCCTACTTCTGGAATTTGGTTCTGAATATTGTTAAGATAATTTGCAATTTTGATTTGTGCAGAACTTCCTAGACATGGTGTTTTTGCTTCTTTGTACTGCTCTATGTAAAGTTGCAAGAAAACAGTATGTAATATGCTCAGGAGACTGGCAACATCTAACCACACTCATGTTTATTCATGTGTAATTCATCTTTGTTATTTTATGGGCATGGATTCATTTGTTATTCACGGGAACTGCATGAGCACTCTATCAGAATTCACTGATAGTTAATAGCCACTTAGGCTATGTCTGCATTTGAACTCTCCTAGCAGACACCACAAATGGCTTCTTGGCAAAATAAACCTAAGGTATCTCTATCCTTTATATTAAATAAATAACTTATTATAACCTTGCCCCGAATCTGAAATTTGGTTTGACAATGTTTTTTTAAATCAACTAGTTGTGTGTCTTTTAAAGAAACATATTAGGAAAAAGAATCTAATTCTGTAAACTTGCTACATCTGTTTTATATTCAATATTCTTTTTGTTTTGCAATTAACATCATTCAAAGATCTGAGATTTTTAGTAATATATAAGAAGTAGATAACTAAGTGATTTTCCCCGTTCAAAGAGAGTATATCATCCATTATTAGATTTCAGGTACAGAGTTTTACACAGTGACTTCTGGCTACTATAAGAAGTGGAATGTTTGAATCAGTGGAAGTTTGGCACTGCAAAGCAATTATTGTGAAACTGAAAAATTAGTTTATTGACATAGTTTATCAAAGTGGCTTTCTGTTTTTGCTTTTATAGCACATTAATGCTAATTTGCATACAAAGCTAAGAGACAGGGAATATTCATACAGATGATCAGAATGGTAAAATTCATAAACATTTCTTTTAAATGAAGTTTTGATCCTAGAAAAACATCCTCAGTTGAATCTTTACTGAAAAGAAATATAAGATTATACGAGAAAACTTTTCACAATCTACAGTATAACTGAGCTGAGTGCAGAGCACATTCATTCAATAAGACAAAGATTAAATAAGTTTTAATTGTTTATGTTCGTAGTAGTTTAATTCTTTATTAGGGTCGCTGACTAATGTGCCAGATAAAATGTAACACATTGCAAGTAAGTGACAAAAAATGTGCACACGGAAAGAGAGAAAACAAAATGAGAGGGGAACCATAAAAACAGTACTTTCACAGTAAAAATCCAAGAAGCTTTCCAACAAACTAAATATATTCAAGCACTGAAAAGCAGGCCACCCACTATATCTGTCTCTTCAGTGCCTTACTCCTACTCCTTGATACAATTGCTCAGGGCTTATCTAGCCTGTCACTTCAAGCAGTATTTCCGCACATAAATAGATATACATAAACAGGGCATGTCAGCTCTAGTGGGATAGTCTTACAAGTGTTGATTCCAATACAATAGCCATATTATCCATATGTTAAAGCAGCCAATTTGCATGTGCTGGAAACCTGGAGACCTGGTGTAAATTAAACTGGTTTTTATTTTTGGTAATTTAAATACTATAATGATTTCAAATAGCTTTGCATAAATAAATCAAATTTGGCCTGTTGCACTGATTTGGAAGAATCAAGGTTGTATTTTTAAAAGGAAGGGTTGATAATTGCATTAATTATAGCAATTAAAATAATTTTGTATAGCACCGTATTTGAGGATGAACGAAATTAGATTTTTGAGAGCTGTTCATACAAATATCTCACAAAAGTTATTTTTCACATAAAGTTCTTCAACTGAAGCAAATTTTATATTCTAGCATCTGTAAGGTCATATTTGAAATCATTCTTGGCTTTTTTGGATACATAATAATGGAGATTCAAGCCTGAAGTAATGTTCATAAATAGACAATGTGTAAATATAATTCAAAATGACTACTAATTTATTTGCTGTTTGTGTCCCCATCAACAACTATTTCAAGAAATTAATTACAGCATCCTTGTTAGCTTCTCTTCTACCAATAATGATCACCAAGATTCAGAAGGGTAGATAAGCTGTTTCCTATTAAGGTGCAATCAGGTATGGTTAGTATGTTTGGATTAAGAGCAGAACTGGATCAAATAGCCAATGAACAAACTAAAAGTCAGTGTGATGTTTGAGAACAGATACAGTTTGAAGAAATATTCTGACTCAAGATCAGAAAATAAAGATTTGCTAAATACCTCTAAATAGAGGTTTTGAAACTGCTTTTCTTTCTTTCTTTCTTTTTCTTTCTTTCTTTTATAGGCACTGGCTAGGGAACTATTTTATTCATATATAACTGAAATGAAGCTTCAAATGAAGCATCTGTAAAAAAAAAGACAAATGTATATTTATCGTCTATCATTTTGCCTCTTCTAAATTCAACAATATCTAAAATTATTCAAGAGCTTTTGGGGACAGGACTATTCTTTTTCTCTTTCTTATTCAGTTATCATCATCATAGCACAATAGAGTAAGAATGAACTTGCTCCTTCTCCAAAACATATATCACACAGCCTTACAAATATCAGGAACAAAAAGCTTTCAAATGTTTTAGTAATCATTAAAGGTGTGCAAACTTCAAAAGATTATTTCAAACTAATCAAAGTTTCATTTAAAGCATATTTCCAAAGCAGAGCATCAAACTGAAGTGGCATTCCCCTTTGAAGCATCTGACTGGAGCAATTGCTCTGCTTCAGTCCACATGCTAAAGTGAGATTCTGAAACCTACACAGTAGTTCCTTTCCACTGGATTGAAAAAACTGGTAAAATCAGATTGGTTCACTTCAACATTTCAGTTCAAGGCAAAATGATTCAATCTTCCATGTAGAAATCAGATTTTGTTTGTTTGTTTGTCTGTCGTCTATCTTGCCATAGGTGACTTTGGGCAATTTACAATATTAAAAGTAATAAAACCATGAAAGATATATATTTCTAATAACAATAAAAATACAAATCATAATTAAAGATGGGGAAGGAGGGAGCAAGATGCACAAAGGAGGGAGATGGGATCTTCTATTGGTTCATCAACCACCTCAGGAGTGATAATCCCCTGTTGGGGCCCCAAGTCAACTGGAAGAGTCAGGTCTTCAGGCTCTTGCAGAAGGCCAGAGGGATGGAAGCAGATCTCAGCCTGGGACAGGGGCAAGATATTCCAAAAACAGGAGTCACAGCAGAGACACTGGACCCTGCCATCCTTGATTGATGGGATCCACAGCATGCCTCCTCAGCCTGCACAGGTGGGGTATGCCAGTTCCATTATGGTGAGATTGTTATGATGGCCTTGAAGCAGAACAAAGTTATCTGGTACAACCCTATGAATAAACATCTGACCCAAATGAACGGCAATTTGTAGGAAGGAAGAAATATTGATAAAGCTAATTTATAGTGGGTTATCATTTTATCTAACCAACCTGGTAATGTCTGTTATTTTGGCTGATACTTGCTATCTAAAATCTTACATTTTCAATCTATTATCTGATGATGTATATGATGACACTTTGAAATGAACTACTGAACAACAGCTCTTTCGTTGAAGTTTCTCTTCCTGGTGGTAACTTTTACTCACTGAAAGCAACTAAAAACTTTTTATCCAACTAGGCCCTATATATTTGCTATCGTATTTTTGCTGGGAAAACATCAAAACATGAATTTCTCCCCAATTCTTTCTCACTTTGCAGTTTCCAAACAAATGCACCAGGGGTGAAATGCTCCCGGTTCGCTTGTGCCTGTCAGTCATTGGAGAGCCGATCGCGAAGGCAGTGCGCGACTCCGCCTACCCACCCGGACGCGACCATTTGAGTTCTTTTACCCTCTGCGCATGCGCAAAGCGTTCTGTGCATGCGCAGAGGGTAAAAGAACCCAAATGGTGGTGTCCAGGTGGGTAGGGGGAGCCGCGCACTGCCTTCAAGATTGGCTCTCTGACAACCAACAGGCACGAGCGAACCGGGAGCATTTCACCCCTGAAATGCACCCAATTCCTCCACATTATTTTAGATTTGTATTTTTTTTAAGGTAGAGATGATTAAGAATATTAGAAAATTCACTTCTGATAAATATATAGCCATAACAATAAACTTTCTATTTCTAGACCACAATTTAGAATTTATTATTTTATATCAATTTGGAATATTATTCTTCAGTAAAGGTCCATTAAATAGTGTCTTGTCAATTAATATGACTGTGATCCAAAGTTTTCATCCTGAAAGTTTGCTCTTAACATATAGCTACAATCCTGTCCACATCACAACAGTGAGTTTCCAAACATCAAAAAGTATAATATCCTCTTTCCATAGCAAAGCACCCATTGCCAGTAATGCCTATGTTTATTTTTTTAAATCACATAATTGATTCCAAAGCTAGGTTCTATGGTGGAAAGTCTAAATTACATTAAAAAGTCTACAATCTGAATCTATCTGAACTATGCAGCTTAAACACATAGCTGGATTGCTTCATAGAAGACAGAAGCAATGTGCTTCATACTGTATCAAGAAGGGCAAGAGTGGACCAATAGAGGAAATCTATATGAGAGAACAAAGCTTTTTTAAAGTGTTGGTCCTACTAGTTTTATCCTATTGAAGCAAATTTCTGTTTTCTGTCTCAACCTTCTAATAATGGGCTCCTGTTTTACATGATCTATTATAACAAGTTGATATATATGAAGTGCCTTTGCCCTATATATATATTCTAAATTCTGTACTGTTATTAATTAAGGCCAAACTGTTAACATCCCCTTAATGTATAATGTAACTAAGACAAAGTTTCCTTTGGGAAAAAACACTTCCTTTCTGTCCAATGTCTTAATCTGACCCCTGCCATAGAAACAAGGGATTCGTAAATTAAAAAAAATTACTACGTTTTTTCAAACCCAACTCTTGGTGACTTTTACACAAGTCTGAGCAAAGAAGAAATTAAACTTTATTCCAACATTCACTGCCGTTCACCTTCACTTATTTAACTTCTCCATTTCAGACTGCTGCAAAAAGCACACAAAAAAGCCCGTAGGACAAAATAATTAGTTTAGAAAACATTTTTCTAATCTAGTGCCCTCTATATGTGTTATGACTTCAAGTACTAAATTTTAAACCAGTTTGGAAATTTGGATGACATGAAGTTGGTAAAGAGTACTCTTCTCACTTTTTTTGTCCCCTATAAAATAGTCACCTTGTTTTTGATTCTGATTCTCATCTTTAATGGCAACTGGCCATAGCTATGAAACATGTCACTTCCTTTTTAGTTCCAGGCCTAGATCTACTTAATTTCTATGTTTATCCATTATTTAGTTGCACCATTGCTTGGAGATTTGCTAGGGATGATGTATGAAGCAAGTCAACTGAAAAATATTGTATTTACTATGTTGTAGTAAGTCAAGATATTAATATTTTATATTTATTCTCATACTTCATTCACACACTTAAAAGTCAACAATTGATGCTGCAATTATGAAATGATGAATGCATATGGTCTATGAGAACTGAAACAATACTAATCTTACAGTCTACATCTTCCTCTTGTTGCCCACTACATTTAGAAGAAATGAAATAGAACAGATCACTATATTTAGCATGGAATAGGCTCCACATTTCACTCCCTAATGCTAATAAAACTCTACACTTCTTCTAGACAACAAATCAGAGGTAGGTCACCAACACTAAATTACTATGAAGAAACATTGTCCCCAAGCTATCCAGTTTCAGAATCTTGTGTAGGGGTCTGGAAAAAACTTAATATGAAATTGTTACCAAAAGCAAAAGGAATAAAACAATCTAAGTTGTAAGTCCTTATCAACTAGTGAGGTATATATGAACCATATCAGCCAGAAAGTACTGTATTATTTCAATACTGCTTTGCTGCCAATCATCATTCAACAGCAAAATAAGCTAGTTTCCTTGAGGAAAGCACAGTGCAATTGAATATTGTCATTCCTTACTTCAAGGGTCTGAACAGGCCAATAACTAGAGCTAGTTGAAATCCCCAGGAAACAGTTCTTAATTCCTTAATTTGGGTTGACTTCCCATTTTGAATCTCCCAAATTTTCCACAAGGATACCAAGCATACTTCAGTTCAAGTCTGCTATCTCACCAAGAGAAGCCAGGATAAATATAATTACCAATTCTAGGTACACCCCATTGTTACCGTAACCATTATTAAGGTAATAAGAAAGTCAATTGTTCCTTATACTCACAGTTGTAAAATTCTTGTGGCTGCACTCCTGTCCCCGGAACTTGCAGTACAACAGCATCTCCTTCATGTCATGGCCCACACGCCCTAGGAATTCACTCATGCTGAAGACCTTGGCTCGGTGCTGCTGAAAGTTGGTTTTCTCTTGCAATATGGCCAGGACTGTTGGGTCAGCAAGATGGGGATGAAGGATTTGTAAATTCACATCCAGCAAAGCTAGAAGGTCACCAGCATGGTACAGATCATTGGTGGTGAGACGGGAGAAGCGGAACCCATTAAAGTTGCAGATGGTGACAGCTGGGAAGACCAAGCTGTTAGCAACGAGCCCATCCACCTTGGTGATATGCTGATAAGAAAAGTAGTAAATCACTCGCTCAGAGCTCTCTACCAAGAGGAGGCCCAGGGAAGCTACAAATGCTAGAGCCCATAGAGCCCGCCGCACAGTCATAGGTCCATAAACAAAGATATGGCGGATTCCATGTAGGGTTGAGGTGTTAGCAAAAATCTGGAGGCTGGAAGGCTGAAGGCTCCCTAGGCTTCCCTCACTGGTGCTGTCCTTCAAATCCATGAAGAAAGAATTGGTCATAAAGGTACCAATTCTATCCTCTGCCTGCAACTAGCTTCTTGTGTACTCCAGCCATCACTCATGGGGTGAAAGCAGTAGAGTCAGAAAGCAGGCAAGATAGCTATGTATATGCGTTTCAGTAGCAGTTGGTGAGGTGCCTCCTGCGTGCTTCTCAGCAGCCTGGCAATGATGGGGGGGGAGTGTTTATTTAAAATCCATTGCAACTCTATTGCTTGATTTCCTTGCTGCGATAAGGAGGGCTGGTTTTATTTAGGGAGACACCAAGGTGATGTGCAATAGATGTGGGTGGGAAGGCAAGAATCAGCCAATAGAAACAAAGCCCTCCCTCCCTCCCTCCCTCCCTCCCTCCCTCCCTCCCTCTCTCTCTCTCTCTCTCTCTCTCTCTCTTTCTTTCTCTCTCTCTCCCTTTCTCTCTCTCTCACACACACACACACAGAATCTAGTGATGAAAGGTGTGTGTATGTGTGTGTGTAAAGATGGGGTGAAATCTATGCAGCATGCAGTCCATCAGTTAACCAAATCGGAGCTTGAAATCCATCGTTAATATTTTACATTTAAAGAGCCTGCTGCCTTTAACACAGCAACATACCGCAGAACAGAGCTGAGGCTCTTAAAGGATCAACAGTAACCCCATCCCCCATGATTTTCCAGGCTGTTGGATTCCAGCATCTTTCCCTGCTCTCTCATCTCAGCCTGCATTCCCTTAACAGAAACCAGCTGGCAAATCTTAATCTGAGAATTCCGCACAATTGAAGCCAAATGAAAACAAAAGAACAAAACTCACAGGACAAAAGAGTTGAACATGACCAGGCTTAATACCACTGCAAAGCATCTGGGAAAGATTTGACATTTTCACCCTGAGCAGTTGTTCTTTCAAGAAGAGAGAGCAGCCAGGATTCAGTGCCAAGGATATTTGGCAGGAAAGATTTGCCAGAAAAGGCACCCGTGGCATTGCACTTTTCAGCAGCAAATAAGTTTCCTTTTTCTGCCCTTTAATGGTTGCCATCAGTCTTGACAGAGTCAGGTATTTTTCCACATGAACATGCATGCTTTTTTGCTTTCTCTCCATCTGAAGTCCAGGACTGGTACATCTGAGAAACAGCAGAAGAGAAAAGTTAAAAGCATCAAGGTATGTTACGATCACAGGCTATTTCAATTTCTTCTAATAGTTATATATTGTAGATAAATAGATGTCTTGAATTTGGTGAATTGCAGCATTTTTCATACAAAATAATTAGCAGTAATCCTAAACAAAATTCATGTCTGAAATTCAAGAGACAGAAGAACAATGGATGTTTAATATCTTAAACTGAGACCCAGCACTGTGTGTGTGTGTTGTGTGTGTGTGTGTGTGTGTGTGTGTGTGTGTGTATACCATCCCAATTATGAGCACTCATAGCAAGAATGACATGGATATGTCCGTGTATATAATTACAAAATCAACAATCCATCCAAATTTAAGCAGTTTAAGACTATATTTCTACATACATTTATCTGAGACTTTTCTGAGTAGATGTATGTAAGATTATATTATCAGGTTGCTAAGATGCAAGTCCGATTGAACACACAGAGATTTTTTTTCTCAGAAAATATAGATGTATGTGGAGATATTTATTTTAATGGAGGCCTAGATACTCATTTAAATCTCACTTATTAAATAGAAAATCATGATACTTCAGTTGGATCATGTTTATATTGCTAAGATGAAGCATCCATGCCCCAAAGTTAATAATGATAAATCCTTTCATTTGTCATTGTTTATGCTATTTTTGCTATCTTTCAATATTTATTGCCAGATTTGTTCCAAACTTTTATTTAAATAATACTCATGGATTATTTTTCAAAATAATCCTGTGAAGTAGGATCGGCATGTTGAGATAATAATTGGCCCAAGGTCAGCACATCAACTTTAGAACTGAGTTGGAATTTTAAGCTAAATCACACTTCACAGTCCAATATTCATTATATTGCAAACACTAGCTATTTAGTAAGTTGTGAATGTGATTATTTGAACAAACAGACTGCTTTTTTTTCCTACTTCCATTATTTTTCCATGGTGCCAGAAGTAAAAGAAAACAGAATTTCAGCAGGGATAGATCATAGTATTAAACATGAAGGAGCCCTACCACCTTTTATATTTTAGGTTTTCCTTCTTTTGCTCTATACTGGGGAAGGGGTTAAACCATTTCACATTCTTCTCGGCATCATCCTCATCAAGTATATCAAATATTTTTGGAGATCTATGTTCAACTCTATCCCCTTAAAGTCTACTTTTTTAAATCTATTTTGCAATTTCTTATCAATGTGTAATTTGGGACTTTACCCCCACCCTGAAATTTTACATTGAGCAGTATATAATGGCTACAGATGTCACTGCACAGATTTCACAAGGTTTTATACATATTTAAAAGGTAAAATCTCTCTTAAGCTCACCTCCTAAAGCTACTTGGATTGGGCTAAATTTAATTTAAGAACAATTTGAAAGTGATTTGTCCTTGGTTTCTTCTAGTGTGCCCATTCATCTGAAAATAAATTGTAGTTCCATAAGATAAATAATTTTAAACAAAAATCTAATGTGGTATCTCAAAAATCTGTTTGAGACTCCAAGTTCTTCACCAGTGTAGCTTTTATCCATGCCACTTGACAATTCTGCAGGTAATTCTGGTAGCTGGAGTCTGAACACATCTGGAAGATCCCACATTGGAAAAGTTTGAATTAATCCATAATATAATTGGCTTGTTTGTGGCAGCCATTATAGATTATGAGTAATAGTTAATGACTTAGTGCACTCAAAAATGTCAGACAATCCTAATTTATTCACTGAACTATAGTTAATGATGCAAAGCCACTTTTAGCTGTGCTTTTTAAACAAAAACCTAATCTGGTAATTCAGGAGGAAGTAGCTTTAAATGCAGTTAAGTTCCACAAAGTATGCCATGCAAGTTCAAGGAGACGTTTATTTTGATATTGCTTTTTTTAAAATGTGTTTTATCTAAGCCATTAAATGAGTACTTAACAGACACATTTAAACCGAAAGAAATGACAGACCATAAATTATTCCTGTTATAAAGTATTACTAAATTTGGTCTCTGGTCATTCAAATAATATTCCTTTTGTTTCTCCTTATCCATTTCTCTGCTTATCCAAGATTTCTGCAAGCAAAATGAGAGACAGAATAATGTAAAATGTACAAGGGCAGAATATGGCGAGCCGAGGTGGCGCAGCGGTTAGAGTAGGGTACGGCAGGCCACTTTAGCTGATTGTGATCCGCAGGTCAGCGGTTCAAATCTCACCGGCTCAAGGTTGACTCAGCCTTCCATCCTTCCGAGGTAGATAAAATGAAGACTCAGATTGTTGGGTCAATATAAATATACATTGCTTACTGGTGTAAACCGCTTAGAAAGTGCTTGACACTATAATGTCACTAATAAATAAATAAATAAATATGGAATTCCATGGCAGTATTTGCATTTCAAGTTGCAAGCTCAGTATTGGGTTATGTTGGAAGAATTGTCAGTTTAGAGCAGGTAATAAAATATAACTGTACTTGGATAAGAATAAAATGCCAAATTAACTGCATTGAAATGAACTATTTTTGAGAATCCATTAATTATCAACAGTTAGTGATGATATCCCTCAAGTCCAGTTCAGAAAACATGGATTTCCTTAGTGACAAATATGAAGTGGATTGTCAGTGCCTTCTTTCAGTAAGTGTTTATTTCTCTGCATAGCAGACTTGTATTCCTATTATTTCTGTGTTGTGATATCCTAAGCTAATATTCCATGGTGAATAAAAAATGAGTGAGACTGGGGATGACAATATCCAAATGGCTATGACTCTTACTGTGTGGTTTTTGGCCAATTGCCTGCTCTTCCAGCCCAAAGTGCTCACAGTGTTCTTGTGGGGATTCTCACATTTTATTTATTTAGTTATTAAACTTTAATGCCGCTTATCTCATCTTAAGATGATTCCCCCTGAATGTTGCTCTTACAATGTCTTTTTAAATTATATTTATAATGTAAATTATGACTATTGTTTTTAAAATTGTACGCTTCTTATTTATGTTGTACGCCGCCCTGAGTCCCACGGGATTGGGCGGCCTATAAGAGCGTTTAATAATAATAATAATAATGATTCTGGGCAGTTTACAATCAATAAAACATCCAAATAAAACATTAAAACAATAAACAGTAACATTAAATTTGACTTAAAAATTGCCAAAGATGGGAAGGAAGGGAGCAAGATACACACGGGGAAGTGGTGGGTTCTTATCTTAGTCCATTAACCACTTCCAGAATGACATGCACTCATTAATAATAATAACAACAGAATTGGAAGGGACCTTGGAGGTCTTCTATTCTAACTCCGTGCTTAGGCAGGAAACTCTACACCACTTCAGACAAATGCTTATCCAACATCTTCTTTAAAACTTCCAGGGTTGGAGCATTCACAACTTCTGGAGGCAGGCTGTTCCACGGATTAATTGTTCTAACTGTCAGGAAATTTCTCCTTAGTTCTAGGTTGCTTCTCTCCTTGTTTACTTTCCACCCATTGCTTCTTGTTCTACCTTCAGGTGCTTTGGAGAATAGTTTGACTCCCTCTTCTTTGTGGCAACCCCTGAGATATTGGAACACTGCTATCATGTCTCCCTGATCCTTCTTTTCATTAAACTAGACATACCCAGTTCCTGCAACTGTTCTTCATATGTTTTAGCCTCCAGTTCCCTAATCATCTTTGTTGCTCTTCTCTGTACTCTTTCTAGAGTCTCAACATCCTTTTTACATTGTGGCGACCAAAACTGAATGCAGTATTCCAAGTGTGGCCTTACCAAGGCATTATAAAGTGGTATTAACACTTCGCGTGATCTTGATTCATTAGGGTCTTCTTGATTCATTAGGAAACAGTCTTCTGTTTCAGGCCTTTTCAGAAGGCCAAAAGGGTGGGTGCAGATCTCACCACTGGGTGGTGGGTCATGATGTTCCAGAGGGCAGGAGCAATGACAGAAAAGGCTCTTCTGGATCCCATATGAACATTCAAAGGAAAAGAGCAATATATATTAAAAAACTAAATCAAATTATGAGAGTAAAGCCTTCTTCATTACAGTATGATTATCACTACTGTAATTACTTATCGAGGAAGGTTCTGTTTTTAATGTAGTTTCTGCTTCTTGTGCCTAACAATTTCCTTTTCTAAACGTTTTAAAACAGCTTTGATAAATTGAGTTCTTTTTTTAATGTAGTTTCTGCTTCTAGTACCCAATAATAATCTTATTTACTCTTTCCCAGGGCTTCCTGAGGCCAGTCACCAGAGAGCAAACAAGATGGTGAGCAAGGGGGATTCAGAAAGTCCCACCCTCTCTCTTTCATTGGTCAATTCAAAGAGGGGAAAACACCTGCCGTTTTTACATCTGTCTGTCACAGCAAACTTTTTGCTCTAATTGGGCAAAGCCGTTGAGAAGAAAGCTTCAAATGCAGAAAGACAGGGATTTTTTACAGCAACTCAAATTCACCCCATATTAAAACAGCTCTTATAGCCTTTTAAAAGCTGGGGGGGGGGGTGTATTCAGACTGGAATCCTTCTGTCATTTTCCCTCCATTTTAGAATTCGTTAAGAACAGGAGATGGCAGTGTTTAGTTCAGATCTCCCAGCATTTTTTATCAAAATGCTAGCTCATCAGTTTTCATAATTACAATACTTTATAGAGGGAAGTAAAATAAAGGCCAGACATACTCACACCAAGATTCATTGAAGGATTGTGAAGAAAACAATTTGCTTCCTTTTGAGACCTAAAAAATTAATATGAGGAGGAAATGTATTCTTTTAATTAGCATTTTTAAATCACTAAAAAGGGCAAGTCATGATCACTTTAAACACTCAGAACTCAGGCCCTATTCAAAATGGAAGAGCCTAGCTTTCCTTTTGCATCTAACTGTGCCTAATGTTGAGGAAAATAATATTTTAGGCCCAGCCTGAAGCCAAGCAAAGGAGCAGGTGATTCATAGCTCACACTTACCTCATGCTGTCCCAGACAGTGTATGATAGCACTTATACATATTTTATGAAAGATAACTGCCATACTCTATAAACATACAATAAAACTAAATGTATGTAAATATATACAATGACTGGCCATAAATCATATACTCTAAAAATGTTAAATGCAAGTAGAAATGTTTTGGGTATGTCTTTTAGCGCAATTCAGAGCTGCCACTGCTAACAGGCAAAGAGAAGCAACCACCACAGGCAAGGAATAAGGAAAAAAATGATGGCGCAACTGGGGAATTTTAAATTCTGGACTGAAGAATCTCAGTTGTTAGTCACCCATTTCGACCAGTGTTTCCCAACTTTGGCAACTGTAAGATGTGTGAACTTCAATTCCCAGAATTCTCCAGCAAGCATGCAGGCTAGGAAATTCAAGAACTTGAAGTCCACATATCTTCCAGCTGCGAAGGATAAGAAACACTGATGTACATTAAGTCCCATATCGAGTTAACAGAACCCAAACAGTTCTGTGCTTTATTATTGTTACACTCTAGTTTGCCAGCTATGATTTCTGCACACTGTTTCCTGTTTGAAATTTATTTAAAATATGTACCTCACTCCAAAAGGAATAAAACCAGAATTTACTTTTGCTTTCAAATATTTTTTCTCAGAAATAAAAACTTTTGTTGCAGGAAGAGAAATTATTACTTTAAAGGACATTGTTAAACTTAGCAGCTGTAGTATAGTCCTTGGACAGAATGATGTAACAGCCTTGTAGTCTGTGCAGGTTGGAGTTGGTTCAGGGGCAAAAGCTGGAGACTTGTTTCTCCTAGGACCCAGATCTGTTCTTCTGGGGAAAGTTGAGGGATTTTACTGGACTTTGCTATAGCTATGCCACTGGACAGACATGCCCCATTGTTAACATTCCAGCCTCAAAACTCCTGAATCTGTGCAAATAAAATACAACCTTCCATTCCATCCTCACCCTGTCCCTTAGCATCTCAGTATCAGTGGAAGACACTATTGCCTTAAGAACAATATCACTCTGATCAGTATCTATATATAGCAAGTCCAACAGCAAAGGATTTTGGTTCACTCTGATAACCCTAGACTCCAGGGCTCTTTTCCATGCATATGTGCTACAAAACACTAGGCATAGAAGAGGGAAAATAAATATAGCAACAGAAAAAGTGGTGCCCAAAAGAACTTATCCTTAGGAAATGAGCAAAATAATACACAAGTCTCTAAAGGTATGTTTGCTGGCAAGCATGCAGGAACAGGTGGACATAACGCAAGAGACAAACCCAGCCTTAAAGATTTACATTTTGAATTCCTATTCCAGATCCATGTCTACCTATTTTTGGAAGCAGAACGTGTGGACACAAAGAGCAGGATTTTCCCCCCTTTTGCAGCACCAAGACCACTCTGTGGAATAGGGCTGCTATTTAACATGTTTAAGGCTCATTTTTAACTTTGACTATTTTAGACCAAAGTTTTCTGTAATACCATATGTATTGCCTTCAGTATTTTTATAGAAAACCTGGAAAACCTATTCTAAATTGTAGTGATAATACTAGAATTCTGAGCCAGGATGAGGAAGCATAGTATGTTTGTTGAATGCTTTGGGTTGGGGTACCCTACATGCAGTCAATAGCCTACAGGTTTAGTTAACACATACCTCAAAAATTGTGCTTGGTGCAGTGCAATGACAGAATCTGCAGAGAAAAGGTGCAGTTGCAATACATGAGCAACAGATGGCAGCAAAATCAGAGAACTAGCAGTTTCACAAGGCAGTGAAACTGCAGAGCAGGATATCTGAATCCTTTTCAACCCTTTTACCAGCAGAGGCCAGAGAAGGCATCTGTATTTTTCTTTGGGAGATGTTGGGGTGTGTACATTTTCTCCTCATGAAACAACCTGGATGTGACATACAGCCTGTCTCTGTGTATACCATGGTATGTGTATACCATAGACCCGTGGTGGCGAACCTATGGCACGCGTGCCACAGGTGGCACGCGGAGCCATAGCGGCCGGCACGCAAGGGTTGCCCACCGGCAAACCGGAAGTGCGGAAAAATGCACTTCCGGTTTGCCAGTGAGCTGTTTTTTGCACTCCAGAGGGTTCAGGGAAGCTCCCTGAAGCTCTGGAATGCAAAAAACTACAAAACGGACAAAACGGAAGTGCACTTTTCCACACTTCCGGTTTGTCCGTTTTGTAGTTTTTTGCATTCTGGAGATTCAGGGAGCTTCCCTGAACCCTCTGGAGTGCAAAAAACAGCACACCGGCAAACCGGAAGTGCGTTTTTCCGCACTTCCGGTTTGCCGGTTTCGTCGTCCCAGGCTCCGGTAAGCCTTTGCGCGGGGGTGTGTGTGTGCGCGCATGCGCAGGGGGCAGCATGGGGGGGTGTTGTGCGCATGCGTGGGGGGGAGGGAATGGGTGTGGGCATGCGAGCGCGAGCGAGCGCCCCCCCCCCGCTTTTTGGCACGCGAGCCTAAAAAGGTTCGCCACCACTGCCATAGACCTTACAGACGACCCTCACTCTGTCAAAGACCTTGGAATACTCATATCAAATGACCTAAGTGCCAAAGCCCACTGCAACAACATCGCCAAAAAGGCTTCAAGAGTTGTTAACCTAATCTTACGTAGCTTTTTCTCTGGTAATATCACACTACTAACCAGAGCATACAAAACATTCTCCAGACCAATCCTCGAATACAGCTCATCTGTCTGGAACCCACACCGCATATCGGACATAAATACATTAGAAAGTGTCCAGAGATACTTTACAAGAAGAGTCCTCCACTCATCTACTCGCAACAGAATACCTTACACAACCAGACTTGAAATCCTAGCCTTAGAAAGCTTAGAACTATGTCGCCTACGGCACGACCTAAACATAGCTCATAAAATTATCTGCTACAATGTCCTTTCTGTCAATGACTACTTCAGCTTCAACCACAAAAATAAACGAGCACATAACAGATACAAACTCAAAGTGAACCGCTCCAAACTTGACTGTAGAAAATATGACTTTAGCAACAGAGTGGTAAATGCCCGGAACTCACTACCTGACTCTGTGGTTTCGTCACCAAACCCCCAAAACTTTACCCTAAGACTGTCCACTGTTGACCTCACCCAATTCCTAAGAGGTCAGTAAGGGGCGTGCATAAGTGCACCAGCGGGCCTACAGTCCCTGTCCTAATGTTCCCTCTTATCACTACCAATCTTATGTACATAAACAATGTTACATCTATGTATATTACTAACACGTACTTGACAAAATAAATAAATAAATAAATAAAATAAATAAATAAATAAATAAAATAAATAAATAAATAAATTAAATAAATAAATGTAGACACCATTACAGTGTATACCATGAGGTTGCTTCCAAGTGTATGAATTATAGGGTGTATAATCAGGGTGTGTAAATATGAATTTTGTCTGTATTCTTCTGTTTTCACTAGTGCTGTATCTATGTGCGCAAGTATGTGTAAAGGACAAACTGCATTTGCTTGACTCTGTGTCCTCTAGGTGGGAAAGGGGCTTAGAAACTAACAAGCTGCTCTCTAACTGCTTCTCCCATAGAGAAGTATTGAACTTTTTTTTTTCAATTTTCTCTTCAACCTCCAGTCAGATCTGCTCTGTCTTTGATTTTGATTGTCCTTTTGCCAGCTTTCCTTAAATTTGGTGCTGTTCTCATTTCACAGTTACTACTGAGATGAAGAGAACTTAAACTTCTCCAACATCATTTCTTTCCAACTTCCCATTGGGTTGGAAATAATTTTAAAGGGACAAAGGAAACAAAATGACACTCTCAAATCAGGCTCAACATCTACTGATTATATACATACATCGGTTTACATCCTGCTGGGCAGTGTGCCCTTCGAGTGTCCCAATGTATTCTAGTTGCAGCCCTGGATTTCCCCACCTCATCCCAATGCTAAGATAGTCCCTGCTTACTTTCTTACTCACCAGCTAAGGTCAACTAAGTGCAATCAAGCTGAGGCTGAACAAATTAGGCCTGTAATTAATAGCTTGATCATACACCATGATTGTTGATGAGTGGCACAATTGTCTAAAATAGATGATGACATTTGCTCTGAAAGTGTTCAGGTTTTTTATTTCTTTTCCTTAAGGCTCTTTTTCTGGAGAGATTTAACTCATTAAACGTGTTAGAATTCTTTTTGGAAGCTTCTCTCCTAGCAAGGAACACAGCCCTTTTATTGCATGTACACATGTGAACTTAGAAAAGCACAAAAAGTTGTCCATAGAAAGATTGCATGTATGTTAAACATGCTTGTCTATCACTCTTAGATCAGAAAATATGAATGTAAATTGGCTAATATTGATAACATGCTTGTCCTCTCACATTTATAATACCCCTCAAACCTGTCACTACTCAGTAGAAAGTTTATATTTGTTTTTAAATATTAGCCTCATGAACAATAACTTTTGTTGAGGAATATAATACTGAAGGGTTTATTGGTTTTCAGAAACTTCATTGTGGCCTAATAGTCAACATTTAGTAATTTATGAGCATACAAACAAATGGTGTTCATTGGTTTTGCTGGTAGATTTTACATTAGATTATGGCCTGACAAGCTATAGGGCAGGATGGCAGATATGACTAAGTTCAAATTATTAGTAATACCTAGTACATCCAAGTATTATGTTTATGGATAGGAAAGTTCTATTTGTATTATTTTTACATTATTATTTAATAAATAATTTCTATCCATTTGATTGATTTTCTCATAATAAATTAAGTTTACACCATGAAAATACAGTTCAAATTCAAAAACAGTTGTATAGCCTTCCTAAAAGACGGTAAGGAAGATGTAGGTAGAGTTTCTTAAAAAAGGCATTCTAGACACACAATGTCATAGAAAAAGCCATGTCTTGTCATGGGAATATAATTTAGTGATATAATCCCTGCCTTATTTGATTCAATGTATCCACAACAATGGCTCTGATGTTATCTGGCTAATGTTATTATTTTCATGCTTTCTTACATCTGTCACAAGTATATAAATCAGAGGTGGGTTCCAACTTACCACGCTGCCAGTTCGCTGCCTCCGTGTGGGCGTACTTCACGCACGGGCGCATGCACAATAACAAAATATCCAGGGGAGGGGGGAAGCTGAAAAAAAAGATGCCGACCGCATGCACAGTACTGGAACTCGGCTTCTGCGCATGCTCAGAAGGAAAAAAAATTACATTTTTTAAAAATAAAAATAAAAAAAATTCAAAAATGTTATTTTGAACAATATGATCTCTCAGATTTTTATCCTTAAAAAAGGTTTATATTTGTTTCATCAACTATTAAAAAATTAAAATATTGTGCACCACCTAAACTCTCACAATTGAGGTAATCAACTATATTGTAAATAAATAAATAAAAGCTGTGCTGGTTAAATTACAAACTCGGTGTTCCAGAGTGCTGATTCCATAATAGCCAACAGAAGCAGAACATGCATGTAATAGCAATAGCACTTAGACTTATATGCCACTTCACAGTACTTTACAGTCCTCTCTAAGCGGTTTACAGAATCAGCATATTGCCCCCAATAATCTGGTTCCTGATTTTACCAACTTCAGAAGGGGAGAAGGGTGAGTCAATCTTGAGTCGGTAAGAAACGAACTGCCGAACTGCTGGCAATCGGCAGTCAGCAGAATTAGCCTCCAATACTGCATTCTAACCACTGCACCACCACAGCTCATCCTTAGCAACAGATACTTTAGTGCATATTTTAGTGATGGAGAAAACATCCTACTCAGTTTCTTCACATAATCTATAATGTTATGCATCTCTGCTTCAGGTTAAAGGCAGAATTAGAACTCACAGTTTCCTGGTTTCTAGCCTGATGCCTTAACTACTACTTCAAATTTGTTCTCAGAGCATCTTATAGTTTTACTTCCCCCACCCACACACACACACACTGCTTTCCAAGGCATGTTTCATTTTCAAACACAACTCTTCTTTTGATCTTCCAACATATCAACTTTCTCCCATTCTGTTCTATTTTCAGCACACTGTCTTGCTGAAAGTTAGAAGACAGACAAGCAAATGGAGAAAATCCTGAGGCCCCCCCCCCTTTTTTTCAGCTGAAAATCATAAAAAAGAGTATCAAGCTGGCTAATTGGAATTTTAAAGCAGATACTGTAGCAAATTCTATTTTTAATAACAATAGTTTAAAAGTGGTCCACCCTCTTTTATAATATTCAAAGTATATCAGTGTTAATATCCCCTTATATGCAGTATTTTGATGCCAAGTTCTTTAAAAGTTTTAGTTTACAAAATGCTTGTGATTGAATGGCATGGATGGTTCATATTCACATTTACTATAGGAGTAATGTACCAAACCTGACCTGTTTTATTTTGTAGACGGTATCCACAATATTATGATTAATCAAATACATCAAATACATTCCCTTAATCCTCCCTCAATTATCAAAACATGTTGAAACATAGCAGGGCTTTTGGCTACACCCATTAGATTTGATTTTAGGGAGAAAAGCATTGGCTTTCCCATTGTGAATGCATAATAACACAATCCGAAATGACAGGGGCAGATCTTAGTCCTATTATTTGGGAAGAATTTGAGCCTGCAACTCCTGAGGAAGTGGACAAGGCCATTGGAGCATGAGCTCCTCCACTTGTTTGTTGGACCCGTGTCCCTCCTGGCTGGTTTCATCCAGCAGGGAGGTAACACGAGGCTGGCTCCAGGTGCTGATCAATGCCTCCTTGAGAGAGGGGTCTGTTCCACAATCACTGAAGGTGGTGGTGGTGAGGCCCCTCCTCAAAAAGCCCTCCCTGGATCCAGCAGAATTGAAAAACTTTTGTCCCGTCTCTAACCTTCCCTTTGTGGGGAAGGTTGTAGAGAAAGTTGTGGCACTCCAACTCCAACGGTTATTAGATGAAACGGATTGTCTTAATCCGTTTTGGTAACTCTGATGGTCTTTCCTCTATCTTGGTGCTACTTGACCTCTCAGCTGCTTTCGATACCATTGACCATGGTATCCTCTCCACCGATTGAGGGAGCTGGGAGTGGGAGGCACCGTATTGTGGTGGTTCTCCTCTTATCTCTCTGATCAGTCACAGTCGGTGTTGGCCGGAGGGCCGAGGTCGACCCCTAGACCCCTCATTTGCGGGGGGCCTCAGGGCTTGGCCCTCTCCCCCCTCCTATTTAACATGTACATGAAACCACTGGGTGAGATCATTCGACGACACAGGGTGAGGTTTCAGCAGTATGCTGATGATACTCAGTTGTACATCTCCACCCCGCATCACTTCAGTGAAGCGGTAGACGTGATGTGCCAGTGCCTGGATGATGTGAGGGTCTAGATGGGAATCAACAGGCTCAAACGTAACCCTGACAAGATCGAGTGGCAATGGATATTGCCTCCGAAGGACTATACCAACTGTCCTTCCTTGGTTCTGGGGGGAGAGAAATTAATCCCCTCAGAACGGGTCCGCAATTTGGGTGTCCTCCTAAACTCACAGCTGAGATTAGACCATCATTTTACAGCTGTAGCTAGGGGGACCTTTGCACAGGTTCGCCTGGTGCACCAATTGCGACCCTACTTGGATCAGGAGGCTTTGCTCACTGTCACTCATGCCCTTATCACCTCACGGCTTGATTATTGCAATGCACTCTACTTGGGGCTACCCCTGAAGACTGTTCGGAGACTTCAGCTGATCCAGAATGCAGCCGCACAAGCGGTTGTGAGTGCTCCTAGATACACCACACTACACCAATCCTCCGCAAGCTGCACTGGCTTCCCATTGGTCTCCGGACACAATTCAAGGTGTTGGTAATGACCTTTAAAGCCCTACATGGCTCAGGGCCAGGATATCTGCGAGACCGCCTGCTACCACATACCTCCCAACGACCGGTAAGAGCCCATAGAGTCGGTCTCCTCCAGGTCCCATCAGCTAAACAGTGTAGGCTGGTGGGCCCATGGGGGCGGGCCTTCGCTGTAGCAGCCCTGGCTCTCTGGAACCAGCTACCTCCCGAGATCTGTACTACCCCCACCTTACTGGCATTCCGGAAAGCTATCAAGACCTGGCTCTTCCGGCAGGCTTGTGGCCATTGACCTCTGATGACAATTGACAAGGTCAGCCCATGAATGTTGTATGATTGTAATCTTTTTAAATGTGTTTTTAATTTGCCTTTTTAAATTTTACCAATTTTTTATATTGATACCTTATTTATGTTTCTTCATGTTGTGAGCCGCCCAGAGTCCTTCAGGAAATGTAAATAAATAAATAAATAAATAAATAAATGAATGAATGAATGAATGAATGAATGAATGAATAAATAAATAAATAAATAAATAAATAAATAAATAAATAAATAAATAAATAAATAAATAAATAAATAAATAAATAAATAAATAAATAAATAAATAAATAAATAAATAAATAAATAACATTCCCAAACCTGGTTGAGTGTGGGCAAGCAGGAATTTTAACAAAATACGGAGACAACAATGTAAGTATGAGGAATCCAATCCTGTGGTAGTCTGGAGATGAACAGAGTTGCCCAAAGCCTTTTTGTCTGCTCAGGGCAACCCACATTTATGGGGCATCTGCTGCATCTGCTGCAACCCCCTTCAACTGGCCCTGGAAAATACCATTTTAAGATCCTTTTATCCCTTATTTGGTGACTTGATTTTTAATCTTTCATTCTCTAAGGAATAATAAAAATAATGCTGCCACAACAGAGGGATTTCATAGTGTCAAATAATATGTTAAATGTCAAGATGCACTTTATTAATAGTAAAAGTGCTGTGTAAACAAATAATATTCATTTATAAAATGAATAATATTCATTTATAAAATGAATAATATTCATTTATAAAATGAATAATATTCATTTATAAAATGAATAATATTCATTTATAAAATGAATAATATTCATTTATAAAATGAATAATATTATTTATAAAATGAAATACGGTAGAAAACAAAATACGGTAGAAAACAAAAATCACACATTGAATAGTA
Source organism: Diadophis punctatus similis (assembly GCA_023053685.1). NCBI lineage: Eukaryota > Metazoa > Chordata > Lepidosauria > Squamata > Dipsadidae > Diadophis > Diadophis punctatus. The sequence continues at coordinate 14,930,771 of JALIGW010000009.1, read as the reverse complement.
AGATAGAGTAAGGACAAATACAGTTATAAATGTTACAAATATTTTACTAAAAATACTGAAAAAGGAGCATAGAGCTTTTCCAAATAAAAATCTAACAGAGGCATCAGAGGTGATATATATATATATATATATATATATATATATATATATATATATATATATATATATATATATATATATATATATATATATATATATACATACATACATACATACATACATACATACATACATACATACATACATACATACATACATATATATATATATATATATATATATATATATATGTGTGTGTGTGTGTGTGTGTGTGTGTAACATTTTTTGCTGATAAATGAAAATAAAGGGAGACTATATATATATGCCTTATTGTTTTGGCTTCCATGCTCTAAAGCGGCGTCCCAAAAGGAGGAGTTGAAATATGCTTTCTCAGTTCTCTTTCTGGCTGGTGCAATATACTGGTCCTCAGTGGAAGGCAGGCTGGATTGCAGTGGTTTTTTCTGCAGTCCTAACTATCTGTTGAAATCTGCACCTCTCCTGTTTGGTTGCTGTACCAAACCAGAACTACAAATGACAGACTCAATAATTCCTCTGCAGAACTGCAGATCCTTTGGCAATCTGAGCTTTCTGAATTGGTGCAGAAAGAACATTTTATTTTATTTATTTTATTTATTTATAAGAGTTCTTATAGGCCGCCCAATCCCGTAGGACTCAGGGCGGCTTACAACAGAGATTAGAACTACACATTAAAATAACATCTAAAAACATCGTATTACAATTTAAAAACCATTCATACATGGGGGAGTCGTCTCTTCACCCCGCCTGCCGGAAGAGCCATGTTTTTACTGCCTTGCAGAAGGCCAGTAGGGTGGGGATAGTCCGGATCTCTGGTGGGAGTTGGTTCCAGAGAGATGGGGCTCCCATAGAGAAAGCCCTCCCCCGTGGGCCCACCAGCCGGCATTGTTTGGCAGACGGGACCCGGAGGAGGCCCTCTCTGTGGGACCTAACTGGTCGTAGGGAGGAATGTGGCAGGATGCGGTCCCGAAGGTAACCTGGCCCTGAGCCATGTAGGGCTTTAAAGGTCAAAACCAACACCTTGAATTGCGACCGGAGACTAATGGGCAGCCAATGCAGCTGGCGGAGAATGGGTGTTACGTGGGTGTATCTCGGTACACCCACCACAGCTCGCACAGCTGCATTCTGTACCAATTGTAGTCTCTGGATGCTCTTCGAGGGTAGCCCCATGTCGAGCTCGTTACAGTAGTCAAGCCGTGAGGTGATAAGGGCATGAGTGACTGTGAGTAAAGCCTCCCTCTCCAAGTAGGGTCGCAATTGGTGCACAAGGCGGATCTGTGCAAAGATGTTGCTCCAATTTAAGCTGTGGATCTAGGAGAACACCCAAATTGCGAACCTGTTCTGAGGGAGTCAATTTTTCTCCCCCGAGAACCAAGGAGGGACAGTCGACATAGTCCTTGGGGGGCAATATCCAGAGCCACTCAGTCTTGTCTGGATTGAGCCTGAGTCTATTCACTCCCATCCAGACCCTCACATCGTCCAGGCAGCGGCACATTATATTAACTGCTTCACTGAACTGACACGGAGTGGAGATGTACAACTGGGTATTGTCAGCATATTGTTGATACCTCACCCCATGTCGTCGGATGATCTCACCCAGCGGTTTCATGTAAATGTTAAACAGGATGGGCGAGAGGACCGAGCCCTGTGGCACCCCGCAAACCAGGGGCCTAGGGGCTGACCTCTGCCCTCCTGTCAACACCGACTGCGTCCTGTCAGAGAGAAAGGAGGAGAACCACCGAAGAACAGTGCCACCCACTCCCATCTCCCCAAGACGACGCAGAAGGATACCATGGTCGATGGTATCGAAAGCCGCTGAGAGGTCAAGTAACACCAAGATGGAGGAATGACCTCCATCTCGGGCTCGCCAGAGATCATCCATCAGAGCGACCAAAGCAGTCTCTGTACTGTAGCTGCGCCTAAAGTCCAATTGAAAGGGATCCAGAAAATCAGTATCCTCCAATAACCGCAGGAGTTGGAGCGACACCACTTTCTCAACAACTTTACCCACGAAGGGTAAGTTGGAGACTGGACGGAAGTTCTTTAAATCCGCTGGGTCCAGGGAAGGCTTCTTGAGGAGGGGCCTCACCACCGCAGCTTTTAAGGGTTGCGGGATGGACCCCTCTCTCAAAGATGCGATCACTACAGCCTGGAGCCAGCCGTGTGTCACCTCCCTGCTAGCCGAAACCAGCCAGGAGGGACACGGGTCCAATAAACAAGTGGAGGCGCTCATCGCTCCTATGGCCTTGTCCACATCCTCAGGAGTGATAGGCTCAAACTCATATAACAGGACTAAGACTCGCCCCTGTCATCTCGGCCTGCCCTGTCCAAATGGAGTCCAGGTCTGTCCGAATCTGAGTGACTTTGTCCACTAGAAACTGAGAAAATTCCTCAGCTCTGCCCTGCAAGGGCTCTTCGCCCCCCTCCTTTGCAAGAAGGGAGCGCGTTACCCTAAACAGGGCGGCTGGGCGGGAGTCGGCGGACGCAATAAGGGCAGAAAAATGTGAGCATTTTGCCGCCCGTATCGCCACTAAGTAAGACTTAATGCAAGTTCTTAAAAGTGTCCGGTCAGATTCAGCTTTACTAGCCCTCCATCGAACATTCTTTGCTATGCCTTTTTAATAATGGTTCTAATGTTAGGTGCCCATTTTAAGCCCTGGGAGATTATAGAACCCGGAAACTTGGAAGTCTCTACTGTTGATACTGTGTTGCATAATATTGTAAGAGGTGGTAGAATCATCTCTACAGTTTTAAGTATGTTCAGTTCTGGATTGTTTCGGCTGCACCACAGGGCCAGTTGTTCAACCTCTTCTCTGTACATTATTACTATATTGTATTATAGTATATTATTATATTATATTTTACTTATGTACTACATTTACATCCTGTAATTTAGGAAATGTTGGCTCAAACATACCCTGTGAATTCCATGATATATATTCACAAAATAACTGCCACTATCAGCAAAACCAATCACATATTTTTATTTTCTAATAGTTATGGGACTTGTCTTGGATCCAGGAACATTCTTAGAAATAAAGAAGATGCTGAATATTATGCTTTGTTTTCCATTAATTTTTAATTAAAAATAATATTTTGGTGGCATGGAGCCTGTAAATTGCAAAACAATGTCCCTATGGGAGCAGTGCATTTCCCCATGTTACCTACCTTAGCTTAGAAAAATATATCAAGTCTCACCACAGAACCCCAGTTTGACTTGGGATTCAGCCAAATAAAATATATACACTCTTCCTAGAGGCATAATGCAAAATTTAATCTCGTTCCCCCACAGGGCTAAAATTTTAAGTAACCAGCTACTTTCCTTTTCATCATGTAGCTCTTTTCTTTCCCCACTATTCCAAGACTTTTTTGAGAATGTTCTTTAAAAATATGTGGAGCGGGATTATCACTTGGACTTGCCAGAAAAGGAGGGTGAAGTAAGCTAAAGTGATGGGATCAGAGCATTGTGTGCCAGAAACTCACACAAAATAGATAGATAAATAGATGACAGATAGATATAGAGAGATACATGAGGGAGGGAGGGAGGGAGGGAGGGAGGGAGGGAGAGGGGGGAAGAGAGAGAGTCTGGGCATCAGAGATGGAAGTGAATAGCAACTGTGAAATCCTTCACTGAAATCAACAGACAGAAGCAGACAGTAGTAGCCAGTTCAGTTTCCCAATAATTTCAGGCACCTTCTCAGTTGTTCCTGCGCTTCCACTTCCTTCAGAATGTGTCAACAATCACCCACAGGTTTACACTCACTCACCCAAGTGGCAATTTTTTTAAGGTATTGGAAGTCTAGCCTTTCTGAAAGCTGCTGTTTTTGCTTCTCTTTAGAAATGATAATGACTCACTTGATAATTCTGAAGTGTTCTTGATTTATGTTAAAACATCCATTAACTGCAAACTTGTCTTATAATTACCAAATTGTTTCTTTTGTTAGAAGGGCCTTGCAAGTTTCAGATAGGATATATATGTCCTTCCATACACCAGGATGACTCGACAGAATAAACATATATTACCCTTTCCTGGTGAAGAGCTGATAGGGAATAGAAACTTGTGGCCTAGAGGTTAAAACTTCTGCCTTACAAGCAGACTGCCCAGGTTCAATTCCCACTAAGGGTATGGCTATCTGACAAGAGCGAAATAGATCTATAATAGTTTTCCTATATTTTCATTTATCAGCAAAAAATGCTACACATATAGAAAATAGTGTGTCGGCTATACAAACTGCCTGGATGGTCCCAGAGAGGGGCCAAAAGGCAAAATGAAAGCTGTTATGCTTTCTCCCATATTTGGGTACACCAGGATAATACAACAGAAAAACATATTTAACCCTTTCCTGGTTAAGAGCTGATAGGGAATAGAGCCTGTGGCCTAGTGGCTAAGCTGCTGCCTTACAAGGCAGGCAGCCCAGGTTCAAATCCCAGTAAGGGTATGGCTATCTGATGAGAGCTAAATAGCTCAAAATAGATCTATAATAGTCTCCCTTTATTTTCATTTATCAGCAAAAAATGCTACACATATAGAAAATAGTGTGGTATGTGGTGTATATATATATATGGGGTGTGTGTGTGTATGTGTGTGTGTGTGTGTGTGTATGTGTATATATATATATATATATGTGTGTGTGTGTGTATGTGTATATGTATATGTATATGTATATGTATATGTTTATGTATATGTATATATATGTATGTGTGTATACGTATATGTATGTATGTATATACATATACATATACATATACATATACACATACATACATACATACATACATACATACATACATACATACATACATACATACATACATACATACATACATACATATATATATATATATATATATATATATATATATATATATATACACACCGTATTTTTCGGAGTATAAGACGCACCTTTTTATCCCCAAAAAGAGGGTGAAATTTTGGGTGCGTCTTATACACCGAATGTAGCCCTACCCACCCACCAGCCCCCACCCTTCGGAGGTTTTCGGCCTCCGTGTGTCACATTTTCGGCCGATTCCAGCCATTGCTGTCCCCGCCCCCACCGCCGCCACCGCTCCCATTGTCCCCGCCGCTGTCCCAGCCGCCACTGTCCCTGCCCCGTCCCCGCTGTCCCAGCCGCCGCTGTTCCCGCCACCGCCGCCGCCCCCATCCCCGCTATCCCAGCCACCGCTGTCCCAGCTGCCGCCTCCGCCCGCCCCGTCCCCACTGTTGTCCCAGCAGCCGCTGTTCCCACCACCGCCACTGCCCCCCCGTCCCCACTGTCCCAGCCACTACTGTCCCATTCACTGCCCCCGTCCCCACTGTTGTCCCAGCTGTCCCCGCTGCCGCCCTCATCCCCGCTGTTGTCCCAGCTGCTGCTGTTCCCGCCGCCGCTGTCCCAGCCACCGCCGCCCCATCCCCGCTGTTGTCCCAGCCGCCGCTGTTCCCGCCACCGCTGTCCCTGCCGCTGCTGCCACTAACCGAAGTGAGCCGCCACAGCTGCTACTGTCCAAACCCCCCCCACCGTCTGAAGCCTGTTCCCGAGGCACCTGAGGAGCCGCCGCTGCCGTTGCTGTCCGAAGAGAGCCGACAGGTTAGAACTTTTTTTTAATTGTTTTTTTTTATGGTTTTTTTTAAGGTTGCCAAGTGGAGGAGGAATTCTGGGTGTTGAAGTCCACAAGTTTGAAGACCCGACCACCCCCTTGGCAAGTGTAAGACTTGTGGACTTCAACTCCCATTCCTGAGCTAGTATGACTGGAGGAGGAATTCTGGGAATTGAAGTCCACAAGGCTTAAACTTGCCAAGGGGGTGCAAGGGTCTTCAAACTTGTGGACTTCAACTCCCAGAATTTCTCCTCCAGTCATCCTAGCTCAGGGATGGGAGTTGAAGTCCACAAGTCTTAAAGCTGTCAAGTTTGAGGACTCCTGGGTTAGGGGTTAGGGGTGCAAGGGTCTTCAAACTTGGCAAGTTTAAGACTTGTGGACTTCAACTCCCATTCCTGAGCTAGCATGACTGGAGGAGGAATTCTGGGAGTTGATGTCCACAAGTCTTAAAGCTGTCAAGTTTGAAGTTTGTAAAAAGTGTGCATGGTTGTAAAAAGTGTACATGGTTGTAAAAAATGTACATGGTTGTAAAAAGTATTCTGCTATACTGGTATTTTATTAAATAATATATTACTACACCATTTGGTTCAGAATACTTTTTTCCTTGTTTTTCTCCTCTAAAATCTAGGTGCGTCCTATATTCCGGTGCGTCCTATACTCCGAAAAATATGGTGTGTGTGTATATATATATATATATATATATATATATATATATATATATATATATATATATATATATATATATATATATATATATATATATATATATATATATATATATATATATATATATATATATATATATATATATATATATATATATATATATATATATATATATGGTATATATAGTATGTATATATATGGTATATATATATGGTATGTATATATGGTTACACACACACACACACACACACACACACACACACACACACACACACACACACACACACATTCAGAGCAGCCAAGCTATATTAATAGAAAAGGGAGAAGGGCTCTGCCTGCCTTACAACTCTATCCTTCTCAGTTGATCTACTGGTCCCCATATAGACTGCCCGTTTGCAAATAACTGGTTTAGTGTGTTATTAATATAGGTCACTTCAATTCTCAGCCTGCTAACTGGGTAATTCTGGGAGTCGAAGTCCACACATCTCAAAGTTGCCAAGTTTGAAAAATGTTGACACAGATGGTTTTAAAGCATTTTATTAAAATGAACAAATTCCTGCTAACAGGACTTCATAAGATACCTGGACAACGTCCTCCACATCCTTCCCTAACCAGCTGGTATCAGACATATAATCTACCACTTCTGTAGGATGTTCAATTTGCTTTGGATAAGCTGGCTTTTTGACTCCGTTTTATTCTTTAACAGCAGTATTTGTTGTTAGTTCATTTTTTGGTTTGACATTAAAGCACAGCTACTTTCTGGAAATTGTGCGCATAACTTTGAGTTGAGAATGGTCAGATTGATCCTCCTACAGCTAAGCAAAAGTAGAAGGGAATACGTTAAAGGACCTGAGGTAAAGTTGCAGTCACTGCTATTGTACAAGCCTTCCCTAAATCTCTCCAACGTGTGGTACTCTCCAATATGTGGACATCAACTCCTACAATTCCCCAGAAAGCATGGCCATTGTTGAGAATTTTGGAAATTAAGATCCATAAATCCGTTTAGGGAAGATTGGCACTTTCAGTGGATATTTTGACTCCCAGCAAAAATTTTGTAATGTTGGAATTTATCCCAGAAGATTAAAGAGACAGAGCCCATAGGCTAGCATGGGCCACAAAAGACAGCAGAAGTCAAATGTGTGGATCTATTTGAGCCTGTTTGAGCCTGTTTCTCCTGATGACGTGGACAAGGCCGTGGGTGCGATGAGCTCTTCCACCTGTTTATTGGACCCATGCCCCTCCTGGTTGGTTTCGGCCAGCAGAGAGGTGGCACACGGCTGGATCCAGGCAGTGGTCAACGCTTCTTTGAGGGAGGGATCCGTACCACAGCCGTTAAAAGTTGCGGTGGTGAGACCCCTCCTCAAGAAGCCTTCCCTGGATCCAGTGGATTTGAAGAACTTTTGTCCGGTCTCCAACTTACCTTTCATAGGTAAAGTTGTGGAGAAGGTGGTGGCCTCTCAGCTCCTTTGGCTATTGGAGGAAACTGATCATCTAGATTCCTATCAGTCGGGTTTCAGGCGCGGCTAAAGTACAGAAATGGCCTTGATCTCTGGCGAGCCCGGGATGGGGGTAATTCCTCCATCCTGGTGCTACTTGACCTCTCAGCGGCTTTTGATACCATTGACCATGGTATCCTTCTGCATCGTCTTGGCGAGTTGGGAGTGGGAGGCACCATTTTACGGTGGTTCTCCTCTTATCTTGCCGACAGGATGCAGTCGGTGTTGGCAGGAGGGCAGAGATCGTCTCCTAGGCCCCTGACCTCTGGGGTGCCGCAGGGTTCTGTCCTCTTGCCCATCCTGTTTAACATTTACATGAAACCGCTGGGGGAGATCATCCACAGACACGGGGTGAGTTTTCAACAGTACGCTGATGACACCCAGCTGTATATCACCACCCCGTCTCAATTCAGGGAGGCAGTTGATGTAATGTGCTGGTGCCTGGATGACGTTAGGACCTGGATGGGGAGAAACAGACTCAAACTCAACCCCGATAAGACTGAGTGGCTCTGGATATTGCCTCCGAAGGACTATACCGACTGTCCCTCCTTGGTTCTTGAGGGAGAAAAATTAACTCCCTCAGAACGGGTTCGCAATTTGGGAGTCCTCCTAGATCCACAGCTAAAATTAGATCAGCACTTTGCAGCTGTGGCTAGGGGGGCTTTTGCACAGGTTCGCCTGGTGCACCAATTGCGACCATACTTGGAGAAGGAGGCTCTACTCACGGTCACTCACGCCCTTGTCACCTCCCGATTGGACTACTGCAATGCACTCTACATGGGGCTATCCTTGAAGGATATTCGGAGACTTCAACTGGTGCAAAATGTGGCTGCGCGTGCTGTGGTGGGTGTTTCAAGATACACCCACGTAACACCTATACTCCACCAGCTGCACTGGCTGCCCATTGGTCTCCAGGTACAATTCAAGGTGTTGATCATCTTTAAAGCCCTACGTGGCTTAGGACCAGGCTATCTCCGGGACCGCATCCTACCTCATACTTCCCTTCAACCGGTCAGGTCCCACAGAGTGGGTCTCCTCCAGGTCCTGTCAGCCAAACAGTGCCAACTGGCGGGGCCTAGGGGTAGGGCCTTCTCTGTAGGGGCCCCTGATCTCTGGAACCAACTTCCCCCAGAGATCCGAATCATCCCCACCCTGTTGGCCTTCCAAAAAGCCATTAAGACATGGCTCTTCCTGCAGGCGGGGTGATTTTGAGACGACCTTGCATCTGACGTCTCCCCCATGTATGTATGATGTCATATATTTTTTAAATTTTTTTAATTGTTTTTAATGATTTGTTTGATGTTCCCTAAAATGTTGTACGCCGCCCTGAGTCCTGAGGGAGTAGGGCGGCATAGAAGAACCTCAAATAAATAAATAAATAAATAAAATCTAATAATTCCATGAAAATGAAGAATCTGGTATTGATCAAAGAGATGGGAACACCAAGCAGCTTCAAACTGGAGTATTTCAGAATTCTAAAATATAGAGCTGACATAATGTAATGGCTTTGATGCTGAAATGGCACTGAAGAGGCTTAGGTTTAAACTCCATTCTCAGCCACGAGAGCTCAATGGATGACTACTAATTCTTTTAGCCCTCCCTACCATGCAGGTTTGTTCTGCAGAGGAAAATAAAAGGAAGAAGCACTATGTGTGCTGCCCTGAGCTCCTGAAAAAAAGGCAAGAGATACGTATATCAAAGAAATAAATAAATATTCCAAGAGCCAGTTTGTTTAAAGAAAACTTTTCCACTTTTGTGGGTGGAAAGCCTTTGAAGTTTTATAAGCCAAAGGGATAGCAGAATAAAACTGCTACTCTGATTTTGGTGGATGGGATTGGACTTCAGAATAATTGAAGAGGAATCATTATAGTGAAAAAAAATTATTATCAAACAGCAAAAATGATTAAATCCCAAAGATTACAACAACAACAACAACAACAAAAGAACTTTATCTAGTAACTGATTGCAGAATTTGGCTTTTGGAATGATCTGTTTTATAGTATTTGTTTTTCTGTGTTCCTACATCTGTGTTCACCCTCTTCCCTTTTAATCTCCCTCATCCATCCCATTCCCCCAAATACATTAAAAAAACACAAGACATTACAGGTGACTTCAACTGCTTTAATAGATAACAGCAATTAGCTGATGAGGAAAATAGGGAAAAACTTTACTCCGTATTATAGTTGTCAAAACAGGGTTTGTTTGTTTTTTGCATTTAACACAACAGCAACAGCTATAATTTCACAGTTTCCAATAAAAAGTGTTGTTTTTGCACCCTCCTGTAAGGTTAATACATCAAATCAAGGCTCATTCTTTAAGTGCCAATGAAGTGCCCTGAAATCTTCACGTGAAACACTTTCAGAAAACTGCACATTTATCTAGCAGGGGTGGCCAAACTATGGTTCTTTGAGGACCTGTGGACTTCAACTCCCAGAATTCCTGAACTACCCATACATGCATGCATGGCTAGATTAGGAATTCTGGGAGTTGAAGTCCACAGGTCCTCAAAGAACCATAGTTTGGCCACCCCTGAAACACAACACGACACTCACAGCATAAATTTACATCTTACAGAGGCATACAATGCTAGATTCATTCCTGCATCTAAACATGCACAAACCAAAGGCAGGTGCTCAAGCTATTCCTATTTTCAAGGAGAATCTGTCCTAAAAACATATATACTGCTGCTATTGCTGCTGTCAAGTTACCATACTCTCTTGAACTGTTCAGCTGTAGACGTATCAAGAGTAGCCAAGTTTTCCCCTACAGCAGTAATAGGTGTCAACGTCATGTGAGAACAGAGGTGAAAGATTCTGAGTTTTCTTTGAGCAAAACAAGCAGTTCAGAGCTTTAACCAGTGTTATTAAATGTTTCCTTATTAATTAATCATGTGGAGCCAAACAGAGGCCAGCTATAACAGGGTAAACAAGTAATTTGCTCCCCCGCCTGCTCTTTTCATCTGGGAAAAGAGATTTCTGACAATAGCAAGATGCAAAGTTTTGGGGATTTGGGGAGGGGGCATCACTTTTCCAGAAAGCAATTTGTTTTCCACTTACATTTTCTACTTTACACTTCAAATATTACCAAAAAGAAAAGGTTTCCAGGGATTAAAATTACATTTAAAACATGGAAAAAATCTTGTACAGGGGCAAACGCTTAAAATGTCTGTCAAATGATGGTGAAGCATCTTTCTGGTGCATTGTCAACCCTTTGGTTTGTGATTTAACTGAGGGGAAAAAATGGAGGAGCACTAGCATTTAAGCAGGCTATTGCAAACAAGTTTTTTGGATTGCAACCTTTATACTAATTTGTAGGAAATATAAATGTTCTTTTGAAAGTCTAAAAGGAAAGTGTACATGTTGGATAGATGAATAATTGAGCCCCCTTTAATCATCAAGTTGTCAGAACAAATGTATGCAATACAGGTGTTTCCCCAAATGTGAAGCAATTCAAAGGATTAGAAACATGAATTTTTCTCTTTTAGTTACCATGGTTTTGGGGAACAAGACAACTGCAGACCACCAGGACACTGTCCTCCATCACAAACATTCCTCTGTCAGCACTTGTAGTATAAAACCAAAGGCTCATCCAAGACTTGCCAAAAGAACAGTTTAATTTTGCTAGCAATCCCCCCACCCCTGAAATTCTCTGAGTATCCTCTTAGGATTTTCTTCCTTCAATAAAAACTTTAAATGAAATATCAAATTATTATCACTAGAATATTATGGACACAACGGAAAACTACACATCAGAATAGCATTCAGGAAGACATATATATATATATATATATATATATATATATATATATATATATATATATATATATATATATATATATATATATATATATATATATATATATATATATATGTGTGTGTGTGTGTGTGTGTGTGTGTGTGTGTGTGTGTGTGTGTGTGTGTGTGTGTGTGTGTGTGTGTGTGTGTGTGTGTGTGTCTTCCTGAATGCTATTCTGATGTATAGTTTTGCATGTGTGCATATATATATATATATATATATATATATATATATATATATATATATATATATATGTGTGTGTGTGTGTGTGTGTGTGTGTGTGTGTGTGTGTGTGTGTGTGTCTTCCTGAATGCTATTCTGATGTATAGTTTTGCATGTGTGCATATATATATATATATATATATATATATATATATATATATATATATATATATATATATATATATATATATATATATATATATATATATATATATATATATATATATATATATATATATATATATATATGCACACATGCAGGGTAAAGGTCTCTTTTTAGTGCCACACTTGCAGGCATTATGTCTCCAAGATGATTATTCATCAAATTTCCCATCACGGATGCTGTCAAATGAGAAAGGAAGAAACTTGAACCCAATACCCATGTAGAATTTATTCTGGAATTCCACCCCGGTAAGAAAAAGACAGATGAAAAGCAGTCATCAGTTGCACACTATCATATATATTAGAAATTTCTCTAAAAATCCAAAGTATTATTCACATTTTATTTCCTAAACCAAAAGTCATCATTTAGAAACTGCATTGGATAGCAACCATTCAAAATATGACAGTAATAAATGGTAGTATATTGCAAGCAATGTTCATACTTACACCCTGTACCTTACAACAATGCATGCTGGAGTTAGAATAATGCTGGTGTTACTGCAAGAGAGAACTTTATCTGAATGAGATCATAGCAACCAGTAATCTTCACTCTGTGTCTCTGTTTCTTTCAGTCACCTGGTTCGTTTAGCGACCGCTTCACTGGAACCTATTGTGATTGCTAAATGAGGCCTATCTGGAAGCTCTTCCTATGACTCTTACATTTTGTTGCATTAGATACTGTTCCAAATATCCTGAGTTACCATCAGTTCATTTGCATAAGATTAAAGTTGCATGAAATGCCAATAGAGAACTACAAGCAAGGACATATGTAATGGCACTAAGGACAGTGACAACTTATTCAGTAATGCAGTTTATCCCAATGAGACAACCACCAAATATGCTGATATTGCAATTTCCAGAATATCTAGTAGCATGACCTTGCAGCCTAGGAATTCAAGAACAAGTAAATTTTCAAGCAAGTTTTCAAACTTTGAATTTGATTGGGAGTATTTTGGGGGGGGGGAACATTTGAGTTTTTAATATTGTTTTTATGAAAAAATTTAAGCCTACATTTTAAAGTTCAAATCTTTAGAGGGTGTTCAATCTGATACAGTAGTGGGTTCCTACCGGTGCAGTCCTGTGCGCCATTCCAGTAGGGACCCGCCAATTATGCAATTTGTGTGCGACGGCTCCGGTGCTGTCTGCCGGTCCATCGTATGGCGGCATCTTTTTTCCTGAAATTTTGGGGGTTTTTTGCTTCCTGCGCATGTGCAAAAGCAAAATCGCGTGAGGGGACATGTGTGCATAGCGAGCGTGCACGCAGGCGAAATGAGATGATGCACGTGCAGCGCACTGGTAGGGAGGTAAGAGGAACCCGCCCCTGCTCTGATATGAATAAAAGCAGCAGTGGGCTGCTGGGGGTTCGCAGGGGTTCGGGAGAACTTCTAGCTAAGTTTCTGTGCAGTTCAGAGAACCCCCAAATCCCACTCCTGGCTGGCCCCACCCACCCTGCCCCTCCACTCCCATTTTGGATGCAGGTAAGTGCATGGCACGTGGGGAGGTTTGGGGAGGGTGAAAAAGGGACCTACCGGAAGTTCAAGTTGTGTGCCAAGTAGCGTTTGAAAAGCTGAAATGACTGTTCACAGCAGAACCCATGTTGATGCACCACGACCCAGACACCCCATTTGTAATTCAAGCTGATGCAACTGATGTAGGCATCGGGGCAGTGATATTGCAGAGGAATGCCTGGAATTTGCTACAGCTATACACATACACTTCTCACCAAAGCTCACCGAGACTGAACAGAGGTGGGCAATAAGGGAGAAGGAGGTGTATGCAGTGTGGTTGGCCCTACTCACTTGGCGGCATTTCCTGGAAAGGGCAAGGATGCCATTTAATATATGGACTGACCATAAAAATCTGGAAGCCTTGAAAACTCTGCTCAGGCTATCCCCTAAACAAATCCATTGGGCTCAACACTTTAATTGTTTCAACTTCACCCTGCATTATGTCCCGGGGGGGGGGAGAATTTTATGGCGGATGCTTTGTCTAGATTGCCCCAATACAACGGATTTAAAGCCAAAGTGGTAAGACCTGTTATCCCCTTCAAGCAGCTAGCAGCCCCAGTAACCACTAGAGCTCATGGGAAGGGGGAGTCCAGAAAAACAGTCTAAAAGTCAAAGCCAGTAAATTCGAAAAAGGAGAGACAGCAATCAGGAAGGGAGATCTGCCATGTCTGTCCTAATGGAGGACCGAGTCAAATCTGGGTGATGAGAGGGGAGGATCCAGGCAGCGAAATGGTCTTGTTGCTGTTGTGATGCAGGGTACAGCTGAAGGTAGTAGGTGCGGACAGTCACTAGTTTAAGTCGCAACTGCTTCTTTTCCAAGTTGTGAATTGAGATCTCGACCAAGCACAAAGGGAATAACCTAAGTGATACAAAATGGTTTTGAAACACTGAAGGATTTTAGATGCAATGTACCTCAAGATAGTATCTGAAAGGTCCACATGAAGGAAAACACTTCATGTTTCCTTGTTAATTATAGTCAACTGGTTCTATATATTTTAATGGATGGGTTTTCATATAGATCAGTATCTTGTGCTGCTCCTTTTAAGTTTCAATATTTTAGGAGTAAACTAGATGATCTTGATGGAGAGATAGAGAATCTGTTGCTTAGATAAAATTTTCTGAAATTTTTTTTTAAATCCTCAACAAGATAATATTCAGAAGTAGTTCAGGCAGGTGCCTATCTAATTCACTGAAACATAAAAAGGTCAAGGAGATACAGAACACCGATATAAGAGAATATTTTAGTATTTCAGAGTTAAGCACTGATGATATTACCTAGTATGGTAATGAAAAGACTGCAAAAAAGCCATCAAGCTCACAAAATACTAGTACTCCATGGATACAAAACAATTAGACTTTCAAGATTATTATATTTTGTCTCAATAAATGTGTTTTAGCCTACTGGTTAATTAGCTGATTTGGAAAAACATTTGTTATAGAAGCTAACATCAAACTTGCAACTCTCATTGTTTCTGTACCTCTTCCTCCTCCTTATAATTCAGAATATTAGGGATAACTAGCTTCCAAATGTTATCTTGCTGTAGATGTTAAAAATGATTCTGCCCCTTTTACTTAAGCTGCAGATCCTATTTATTTACAACAAGGTTGTCTTCTTGCTCCATTCAATGTATAGCTTTAACAGAGTATACAGTATTTTGAAAAAGGTATGTGCAAACTTTTAGGGAACTGTTTGATGAAAATAGCATTTGCGTTCCTAATTATTTTTTTGCTTTGGATCTTGCTTGTTCCAAAAGTCTTCAGTTGCTAAAAGGAGTTCGGATTAGAGTTCAGAATTAATTCTACACTCTCCTATTATTTGGTCAGAAAGGCAAAAATACTGTAAATTACAGAAGAATAAAGAAAGAGTTAGATTGCTCTAGTTGAATTTTCTTCAACTAGAGCAATCTAAGGCATGGACAAATGGTATCTTTAACCTTCTACAAGATTTACAATTCATAAAGCAAATTGGTTTTTAATTTCTATAAAGAGAAATTGCTCTCTTATCATTCCATCAAATCCAAATTTGTATTGTGTTAACACATTATAACTGTATAACAATATTATACCAATCCAATGGTAGATATCCAACCCAATGCTGAATATAGATTAAGGGATTATTGATTCGGATCAAGTACAGATGTATTCCTTCCAGTCATATTGTATATTAAAAGTGGGTATTTTGTACTGGCTCATGACTAAAACAAAATCACTTTTCTTGTTGTTTTTGTGTAAAAAGAAAGAAGTCCTCCTTACTGTATGAACTGAGCAATCTAGTCATGAAAGATAGAGTTTGGGGAAGAACATCAGGGGCAAGGAGGACCTCAGCAGGCCAGATGATAAGATCTGGATGGACAGTTCAGAAGTTCATTCATCTTAGAATGACTCCAATATGGAACTTTATAATCTGGACATGAGTGTAACTCACCTTTTAGTTCTAAATTCCCTCTGAGGTCCTGAGGCAATATGGATGTACATTTTGAAATGTAATCTTCAGATGAGGCAATAGGGCTTGCCAGAAGCAGGAAATTAGTGATTGGTAGCGTGGGAATGGTGGAAGTCACTCCAAGGGTAATGATTTTCTTCTTATTGCTGACATCATATGGGTTATCTTCCTCATTTATCTAAGTCACATGATAAAGATTTATGATATTAATATTACAGTATATTTAAATATATTATAGATATATTAAAATACATTATTATGGTCATTACATATAAAATATTTAACTCTTAAAGGTTTATATTTATTTTTGCAATTTATTTAACTCCTCAATCCAGACAGACTCTAGGTCAGTGATGGCGAACCTATGGCACGGGTGCCACAAGTGGCACGCGGAGCCATATCGGTGGGCACGCGAGCTCAGGTCCGGCGTGCATGTGTGCGCTGGCCGGCTTATTTTCGGGCCTTCTGGGCCCACTCGGAGTCGGGAAAAAGGCTGTTTCCAGCCTCCGGAGGGGGTGGGGAAGGCTGTTTTCGCCCTCCCCAGGCTCCTAGAAAGGCTCTGGAGCTTGGGGAGAGAAAAAAAAGGGGCCTTCCGGTTCAACCGAAAGTTGGCAAATGGGCCATTTTCTGCCTCCAGAGGGGTGGGGAAGGCAGTTTTTGCCCTCCCCAGGCTCCTAGAAAGGCTCTGGACCCTGGGGAGAGTGAAAAACGGTCGTGCCATTGCGTGCCGGGAATGGGGGGGTCACGCGTGGGTGGACGCATGGAATTATGGGTGTGGGCACGCACACGCGTGACCCCCCCGCACGCCCCCCCCTTTTTGGGCACGCGAACCAAAAAAGGTTTGCCATCACGGCTCTAGGTCGTTTATAGAAACACTTTGCAACCCACCAACTATTATCAAATGATCCATGCTACTAGAAAAAGCTTAAGAAGTGAAAATGAAAGCAAACTTGTTTTGATACATGCGTGATAGCACAAGGGAAATTGTAAAAACACACTAAGGTGGGATGATAACCAGATAATAGAAGTTAAAAAAAAAAGATGATGATGTCTTGTAAAGTATACACAGTGGGGAGAACACTGGTTCTCAAACAATGCCTATTTTAACAATACTGTTATATATAGATATATAGAATTTTTATTAAAGCAGTTTTTTTTACACAGAATAAGAACAGTACAAAATTTTAAGTTAAAGATAGGAAAAATGGGAAAAGTAACGAAAAGTAAACAAGAAATGAAAAAGAAATAAAAGTGGAAAAAAGAATAATACTTCCAATATTTTTAACAGTGCTTATAAGTACATTTATATTTTACTTTAACATGATCCTGATTTTTGAAAACTTGTTGTCCCTTCCCTTTGTTGCTTTTTAAATAGCTTTATTTTCCCTCACATCGAAGGAAGAGTCCAGGATGGGTTGTTCTAGCCCCATAGCTCTATAGACTAGGTTGAATTTTCTGAGGAGGCTTTCTCCAGCTCAAGATCGCCACAGGGCTTTAAATTCTGGTCGCCGCCTGCCTGTTTTTGCTGTGCCAGACAGCGGGATCGGATTCGTCCTGGTCACCGGCCTTGCATCTGATCCCAGTTATGGTGTCGAGTGCGGAGCCATTTGCCGCACTCTACTGTTTAGCCTAGCAGCTGCATTCTGTGTTTTTGGCACGAACGCCATCTTGGGACTAACGGCTCTGCAAGCTAGCCTTCTGGAGCCGAGGCGGCCATTTTGTTGTCCAATTCTCTCAGCGTGGCTGCCTGCTTCAAGGGATTAGAGCAGCCAACGGCTCTCCAGCTGCCTTCTAAGGGCTGCGGCCACCATTTTGTTGTGGTTCCTTCTCTCAGTGATAACAGATCATCTGCTGATTCGGAAGTTTCAAGCAGCTGTAGTGGTGCCTCTATTCACTTTCTTAGGACCCTTTGCCTAATTAGTCTTCAGCTGGGCAGTGTCCCACCCCCACTTAAAGCCATTTTTTATTTGTTTGCCCAGCCTGGGCATTGGGTTCAAGGCTCACCAACGGTCGCCTCATATTGCGGATTATTTATGACTTTCAGCCACTTTGGTTGCTCTTGCAGTAATACTGTTATGGCCCTGGGGGGGTTCTCCCCATGTAGGGCAGAGGAGGGGTTGCTGGATGTGGCCATACTCCTTCCTCCACTTGCGCAGCACAGCGGCTTTTTGCATAAGCCTGCTCTGATGCTGGTAATGGGACCAGTATGTCTACAGGTTTGCTTATTTGGATGTTTGTTTGACCAGACCTTGATACCTGATCCAAAACGCTGGCCTAAAGGGCCCTTGTTCCCTGGACCAGCCATGCTGGTAACAGGGATTTATTAATTTGTTCCTCTTTTTCCTATTGCTACTTAGGATGGAGAGAGAAGCTACATCATCTTCTCATTGTCAGGGGTCTTGGTTCTCCCCCCGCCTCTGATAAGGTGACCAGACCTATAGCTCAGGCCAGGCCCGCCAGTCTGGTGGCTAAGGAGAAGCTTCAAACGATGGCCCCGGGCCTTCAGAAAGCCTCTAAGGCTGAGTTCCAATGGCTGCTACTACCTCATCAGTGGACCGGTTTCAGCTTGAAACTTGCATTACTTCAAATCAGCCCACCTAGGTAAACCAGACAGAAAACAGAGCCAGATGAGCTAATTCAACTTCTTGTAATACTACATTAACAGAATCTTGCAAGTCTAAAAGTACAAATCTCCCACAGTTACTTTTAACCATCTGACAATTAGGGCACATTCTTCCTAGGTTTCTTTTTCTGACCATTAAAACACTCCTTCCCCACTTGCCCAACCATTCCTTTGGTAAGGAATTCATCCCTCAAGATCATTCCCACATACCATTATACTTAGTTAGAACCAGTGGTAGGATTCAATTTTTTTACTACCGGTTCTGTGGGTATGGCTTGGTGGGCGTGGCATGGAGTGGCCTGGTGGGAGTGGCAGGGGAAGGATACTGTAAAATCTCCATTTCCTCCCCACTCCAGGGGAAGGTTACTGCAAAATCCCCATTTCCTCCCGATCAGCTGGGACTTGGGAGGTAGAGAATAGATGGGGGTGGGGCCAGTCAGAGGTGATATTTACCGGTTCTCCGAACTGCTCAAAATTTCCACTACCAGTTCTCCAGAACTGGTCAGAACCTGCTGAATCCCATCTCTGGTTAGAAGTCTAGTGACTCTTCTTCTGTTGCTTACCATATTAATAGGAATATTCCATCACTTTGTGTAGCTGTCCAACTTCATAAATGACCAGAGTACTGATCTAAATTCATCTTCTCATACCTGTGTTTCCCTGATAATAAGACCCCGTCTTATATATTTTTGAACCCCGAAATAAGCGCTTGTTTCTTATTTCACCCCTACCGGTATGAGGTGGGGAGGGGCAAGCGGCCCCTCATGCCAGCTTCCCAAAGGGTCACAGCAGGCTATCCCACCATTCACGATACAGGTGCCACTCAGGCCCCCACCTCCAGCAAGCATGGCCACTTTTGCAGCAAATTACTGCTGCAAAAGAAGCCAGAGGCCAAGCAACACACCCCACTTGCCTCGTGCCCTCTTTACCTAATGGTGACAGTCAAAGCAGGCAATTCCATTCATGGAACACCTGCCTCGTGGGTGCCACTCCAGCCGGCGCCTCCAGCAAGCGTGGCCGCTTTTGCCATCGATTGTGGCCACAAAAGCAGCAGGAGGCCAAGCGATGTTCCCCACACGCCTGCCTTCTGAAGGTTACTGTAGCAGCAGCTATCCACAATTTTTTATTGTTATTTCTATCTCTTCTCCCTCCCTTGCCAGATTTTGTATGTAGGCATGAAGTTTCGGAAAGCTCCTTAATCCGCAGCTGCTGGCTCTCTCCCTTTGTGGTTTTTATACACATACCCACATACCCACCCTGCCTGGGGATGCCGTTTCCCCCTCCCAAGACTCCATTTCCAAGGAAAGAAGAGCGCTGGGGTGGCACTGGATTCCCCCCCCCCCCACCCTGGCTCCTCTCAGCCTGAACTTTGCTCCTGAAAGCCTGCGGGCCACTTCTCTGCTTGAGCTCTGCCAGAGCTTGGTTCTTGGAGAGACCCTTGGAGAGCCGAAGGGGGGACAAGGGCAAAGGATGAGGTGAAACTGATTGCTTCCCCTTTGCATTCTCTCCCGAAAGCGCTCCTCGGGCGCAGCCATTTCTGGAGCAGGAAATTCAAACCTCTCGCCGGCCTTCCAAAGGGTACTATAGCAGCAGCTATCCACACTTTTTTTTACCCTTATTTCATCCTGACTCACGTGGGCCATGTGGGTCAGGACGAAATAACAGTAAAAAAAATTGTGGATAGCTGCTGCTACAGTACCCTTCAGAAGGCAGGCATGTGGGGCACATCACTTGGTGTCCTGCTGTTTTTGTGACCGCAATCGATGGCAAAAGCAGCTGCGCTTGCTGGAGGCACCGGCTGGAGCAGCATCCACGAGGAAGCTGTTCCATGGATGGAATTGCCTGCTGTGACTGTTGCCGTTAGGTAAGGAGGGCGCTAGGCATGTGGGGTGCGTCGCTTGGCCTCTGGCTTTTTTGCAGCCGCAATTGGCTGCAAAAGCGGCCTCACTTGCTGGAGGCGGTGGCCTGAGAGGCACCCGTGAATCAGCTGTTTCATGAATGGTGGCTGGAGTGGCTCAGCTGATCCGATTAAGGGGCCGAGAAGCCCTGAGGTGACCGGGGAAGGGAAGGGCTGCCTCCTGTGCTGGCCATGCCCACCCCTTCACTAGGGTTTATTTTCAGGGGAGGGCATATATTTATGCCCACCCCAAAAATCAGGCTTGGCCTTATTTTCTGGACATGTTGTATTTTCAGGGAAACACAGTACAAGTAGGGAATATTTTGCATGTTCACATCTCTAATGGACAATATTTTAGTATACTCTTTTCATCTTTCCATTTTTCTTTTATCACTTTTAAGTCAGTTACTACAGTATTTGTCCATAGGTATCCTTTCACATATCAGGTTGAAGTTGGAACCGCCTTCTGAATTCATAGTTCAGAGATCTTTTGAAATACTTTCCTTCTTTTCCCATCTCTGTTACTATCCTCAATATGCTTGCTTAAGTTTTCTTTTTTAATGCTACTTGTCTAACAGTTCTTTAAAATTCTTTAAGTACTTCTCTGAAATTTTTGTCTGTCGTAGTTTTGGTATCTCTTCTCTTCTTGGCAATTTCCAATTTTCTTCTGACATTCATTTTGCTTTGTTCTATTTCTTCATCTTTGGCAGTCTCTTTTCACATTCATCCTTAATGACATATTTATGTTCATTCCACAATGGCTGGGCTTCAAATGATTCCTTAGATTCTCCTTGAAAATGATAGGTATAACTTCAAGATCTGAAATAGGCTGTGAGAATAACCTTGAAAAAGAAGAGAAAGAGCTGCAGCCAAAGAAGTAGATATAGAAATTTGAGTCCAATATAGGAACAGAATTTGAGAAAACATCTCAGACTTGACCCTCCCTAGTTCTCTTTAGTATAATGGAAAGGAGGGAAAGGCACATTCAAAGTTGCAAGATTCTGTTAGTGTAACCTTACAATAAAATAGTTACATACTGTAACTTTACTATTCAAATCTGATCTACCTCAAAGGATTTTCTTCTTCTTTGGCTTAACTCAGAATCCGCACATGAGCAGTTTGTAATCTGTTCTCCAATTAGCATCTGGCCATATCTCTGATAATATAATTGAGCTGTTGCACCTCCTTTTAAAACCAATGTAACCACTGTTATTTCTATGCATTCTGCCTGATGATGTCCATGTATACAAGGATCATTTTGGTTGTTTGAAGAGTGTTAGCTATAAACAAATCATTGCATTGGCCGAAATGATAAATCAGTTTCTTGCTTCGTTTTAGTCCCTAAAGTCATACTGACCAGCCACATTTTCCTCTTCGATGTTTCCAAATTTAGCATTACAGTGTCTAATCATAAGTAGCACATGTTACTTGCATATGCTTTCAATTTCAAATTTAACTTTATCATAAAACTACTCCTCTTTTGCATCAGTAGTTGGAGTATAAACAATGATAAAAGTCATGTTAAAGCAAAGTGACCAGATTTGTTAAAAAAAAATCGGGACACCATTGACAGGGGGGTGGGTTTCTAGGGGAGCCGCCATGAGTATTGCCCTCTGCGCATGCGCAGAGGGCAAAGAACGCCAATCCTTCAAACAGCTGTCAGCAACCTCTCCCGAGGATATCCCCCCCCCGGCTGCCTTTACACGCCCTCCCTTCTTCCTAGGAGCTTTCGCAGTCCTCGCTGGCCAAAGAGAGGCATCTAGGAAACCCGGCGCAGTCCCGCCGGCTCGGCTTCCTGAAGTGCTCGAATTCCTTCTCCGTGCCCTCTGGCTGGCTGAGCGCGCGGAGGGGGTGGGGAGCGAGGGCGGCAGTGGCGTGGGGGGGGAATGGGACGGACGGAGGAGCCTCTGAAGTGGGTGGGGGTGGGTTCGCGCGCGCGCGAAAGTGGGGGGGGGAGGTTGGAGCCCGGGCGGAGGGAGGGCGCGCGCTGAGGAGAAAAAAAGTAACTTGTGTAAGCGTGTGAGCCAGGGAGAAAAGGGGGAGGAGGAGGAAAGTTCCCCGGGTGTCTCCTGCCCGCGCTGCGCCCCGCTTCCGAAGAGCTCTGGGGACAGGACCCGCCCCTCTCTCTCCTTCCTCACCCGTCTTTGCCGGGCTGTTCCTCCGGGTGTGCTAAAGTGCTCGAGTTTTTTCTCTCACACACACACATGCACAACCTTCCAACGACCGGGTCGGACTGGATCTCCCAGCACGACTTCCCGGTCGTTGGAAGGTTGTGCATGTGTGTGTGTGAGAGAAAAAACTCGAGCACTTTAGCACACCCGGAGGAACAGCCCGGTTGCTACGCCGCCTCGCAACTCCCAGCCGTGCCAAGCCCCGCAGGCTGCCTTTCTTTCCCCCCCTTCCCTTCCAACGCAGGCACCACCGGAGAGACGGAACCCCCGCAGTGGTGACCCTGGAGGATGGAGAAGGCGGGGGAAGAGCCCCGATGCCCAGCTGCTCGCTGACTCCAATTCTGGGCAAGCGCTCCCGGCTTGCTGCTGCCGCCACCGCCGCTCACCCTTCAACAGCCAATCAGCGTGGGGCGCCGACAGCAGCGACGTCATCTCTCCGCGCCCGCCTTGCAGAGAGAAAGGCATGGGTGGGTGTTTTAAGGTGACCAGATGTCCCGATTTTGAGAGGGCTTGCTGCTGCTGCTGCTGCCCCTGCGGCTGGGCCCAACCTGGCCGTCCTCGAGTGCCTGCAGGCCGATTTTTTGAAAGAATGCCCTAGTCGGGCATTGTTTTAAAAAATCGGGACTTTTTAAGAGGGCGGGCGGGACGCGGGACAAATGATTAAAAAGCGGGTCTGTCCCGCCAAAATCGGGACGTCTGGTCACCTTACCCTAGTCGGGCATTGTTTTAAAAAATCGGGACTTTTTAAGAGGGCGGGCGGGACGCGGGACAAATGATTAAAAAGCGGGTCTGTCCCGCCAAAATCGGGACGTCTGGTCACCTTATGTTAAAGGGTTGTTCACGAAGTCTGATTAATATTATTTGATTATTGATTTCACTGTAACCAACTATTACTCTTCGTATACTCCTTCCAACTATACAAGCAATATTTTTCTTTGTTTTTGGTGTCTTGAGTAACAATGTAATCCTATGACTGATAGTGGTCAGTCCAAATCCATCTCAATTTGTAGTTGTTTACTTCATCTTTCACTATATTGAGCTTTCTTCTGTTCATGATTCATACATTTCATATCCCCACTACAGTTCTGTCTTTACAGCTTCAGAATTTCTTTTCCTGTATGGCAATGTCAGCAACTGGATGTCCCAAAGGCATTATATAGCCACAGCAGAAACACCATTAGTATTCCAAAAGGTCTTCAGCTCTTCCTCAATTGATATTGAGTGCCATCTGACTTGAGAGGCCCTTCATCCAGCATTATATCATCAATCATTTTATATTTCTATTTAGAAGACTAAGATAATGACCTTATAGGACAGGAGGAAAAGCCACTACTAAGATAAGAGGTCAAGAATATAACACGAGTAAATGTTGAGACAGCCTCCTTTGAGACAAGATAAAGAGAGGGAAGGGGAAACAAATTCAGTTTGGCAATATTCTGTTAATATAGCTTTACAAAAAGTAATAATAATACACTATCAAACATCCACATCTGCCTATCTCAGGTTCTTGGGAAACATTCAATAAGTGGATAAAAATGCCAAATACAGTCTGAACATCTGGCTGATTGTGCAAGAAGCCATAATTTATTAAACCTATATGCTCTTGACTCTCAACAACTCTGGCATTGTTTCCCTTATCTAATCTAAGGGCTGATATTCCACCAGTGCAGGTTTTTTGGTAAAAATACAAGAATGGTTTACCATTGCCTATTTCTGCACTGAATAAGTTGAAACCTTTGCCACTGGCACTGATCATCCAGCATCTTGCTATATCATTGCTGCCCAACGTAAGATATGATTAGTTAGAAAGTTGGGATGACCTTCATACCTTGAGTGACTCTATTGGGATATATAGTATATCCATGGCATACACTTTATCACTCATGGGGAAACAGAAAATGGAACAGCTCAAGCAGTTTCTTTATTGTTGTTTGCCTATAGATTGGAATTTTGCCAGATTAAAGCATACTCTGAACAACTATCAGATAAAAGCTGGAAGAATTAGGGAGGCTCCTTTCTGTTTCTCTTCCTGCATACCAAAAACTCAAGACTGATTTGTCTCTTTTCTCCTCCCTTTTGTGACTCAGCGCCCGATTCCACCACACATTCCCAGCATTCATCCCTCCTGGGAACAGCACCACCACAACCACCATAAGGCAGCACAGTATGACTTGAGAAGCTATATACATGCCTATGTCTACATTAATTTGCTATTAATATGTCTCCCTGACTCAGTCCTCCAAGATCCATTACAGGTTTGGAAATAGAAGCATCTCTGAGCATCTCTGGGATTTGGAATACTGTGTGCACTTCAAGGTGCATTAAGCAGCTCTAAATTAAAATCTGATTACCAAGTTTGTATAAGAATAAACATTGTTTTTCTAAATTAGTGATTGCTATGCTCATTTATAATTTCCGTAATATGTATCAGAACAAGAAAGATACAATAGGGTCCATATTACAAAAAACATCTTCTCTGGAGTGATCAAGCAAACTACGGTACTCTCCTTTTATTACTGGCTGTAGTTTGAAACCAAGCTGCTTTTTGCTGACTACTCAGAGACTTTCTTCTATGCATGACCCATTATGCTGTATCTTTGCAGATACTGATCTGGGTAATCAACGGATACTTCCAACCACTACATATCAATAGTCAAGTAGGAAACTTAACAGCAAGCAAATTATGACAGCACATTTGAAGTGAAGAACAATTGTATATTGATAGTGTTAATGAACTGAAAATGCAAAATTACAGACTTAGAATCAAACAAGGATATAGGATTATTGCTATTAAGAGCATTCTCCGAGGCTTTGGCAGTTTGCTCAACATTTCAGTTATTCAGTGACATGCTCTTTTTTAGAACAAAGGCATATCTAGCGCAAAGAATAGGATGAATATTGGAGCACTCTCTGATGAAGATGGGGTCTGCCTTCTTCAAAGTGACATAGTGCTATTCAATGGAATCTCAGGCTCCTGGCTAGCCACCAAGTGCTGGCAAAATTGGATCCAGATTTCCTTGAGATTCTGGACTAGTTCGTCCCCAAAGGCTTGGACAACTGTGATGACCATCATCATGACTGCCAGTCCCAAAAGTACCGTGGGCAGGCATTTAGATCTTTTGTGTATTAAATACTGTACATGATATTCTAAGTGACTAAGCCTTACCTTCAACTCACCCTTCTCATGTTTTTCAAACTGTTTGTGCAGATCTTGTGGCACATATTAGCTGGGTGGCATGAAGGCAAATGACGACATGTGTCAAAACATCAGCATATAAATTATGCAATTTACAGTATGCATATACATCAAGCATGAGGCAAACATATTAACATTCTGGTCTACTTATATTCCATAGGCTGCTGTGAAAGCCCCACTAAAATGAACCAGGGCTATGAAACAATTATTAAAAATACAGGGATGATGGGTTGTTGTTATTGTTGTTGTTTTTTGTCTCAGAGATTTATCTGTCTCACAAATAATTGCTTGCGCAAATACCAAATAAAAGATACTGACTGCCTGGCTGCTAAATTCATGTGTCCGCTAAATGAGCTAAACCTGCCATTTAAATGGCCCCTTAGAATATTCAGGCAGCTCATCAATATGGCTAGGATGAAACAAAATAGATAATAGCAATAACAATAGCACCTAGACTTATATACCACTTCATAGATTTGCACCCCTCTCTAAGCGGTTTACAGAGTCAGCATATTGCCCCCAACAATCTGGGTCCTCATTTTACCAACCTTGGAAGGATGAAGTCAACCTTGAGCCAGTGAGGACTGAACCCTTGCAAGACAGCAGAATTAGCCTGCAATACTGTATTCTAACCATCGCGCCACCACATATAATTCCATAATTTCATCTGGAAGCAACAAAACATAATGGTTTAGCAATATTAAGAAAACTGCTGTGTTTCTAAAAGTCTTTAGAAATATAAAGGAAAATGAGGAAAACCATAAAAAGTGCAACAAATTTAGGAAAAGAAAGAAATCTTCTGCCAAAAAAGGCTAAAATACTTAGAGCTGGAAGATTGAGGCATGGAGGAGAGATTGGCAAGAGACAGTAAGACAGATTCATGCAGATACTTTATAAAATCACAAAGTTCATAAAAAGAATGGATGGGAAAAATAATTTTCTCCCTCTAATAATATCAGAATTTAGATTTATAACAAAGATAGTGGGTTATGGACTAAGGGAAGAAAAACTCAACTGTAAATGAAGAAGTTTCATTGTGTAGCAGTTATACTTCATATAAGAGAAAGTAGACTTAGCTTCAATTATTGCTGTGTTGGAGACATCAGGATTACTGATCACATCAGCATTTGAAGATCATTTAACTGGTTCAAAATAGAAATGTGAAAATAGGAGGATATTAACTGATTATTTATATTGCATTAATTGCACCAGCTAAATGTATTACTATTTGGCTTTTTTCCTACAGCCTGCAGCAATAATAACCAGCAAAAACAGTGTTATCATGTGTACTGTTTGGAGTATACTAGAAAATAATTTGGAAAGGTTGGTATTGCTTATTCCATCAAAAGAAACTAGTACCTTTTAAAATTCCATGTTTTATATACTGTAGATGATATATAGATCATCTATTAAAGGTATATCAGGACTAAAATCTATATTGTCTCCCTAGATAAAGGAGTCCAGAAGGCACCATCCTTATTATAAAGTACGCTCAAGCTCATAGTCCCTAAAGTCCCACATCTGAGTGATTTCTAAGAATGAAATCTATACATAATAATAATAATTTAATATGGGATGTAAAATTTTCATCACTTATTAAATTATTATAATATTGCTGAATTTTGAACTTTGTCATATTTCTCTGGACAAAAAACTGCAATAAAGTAAGTTAAATTCTCTATTTGTCCATAATTTCTCTATGTGCTAATTCCTTACTTGCAAGCCAGGAGAAAATGCCTAATTAAAATGATAATAAAGACGTTAGTGATGTCATTAAAACAGCTTCTGTGTGACAAAGTAGGGGGCAATGAACCAGGGCCTCTGAATGTCAGCAGCTGATAAGGCAACACAACAGAAATTGAGAGAGCACAGGTAAGTGTAGGTTCTCAACAAGAACAAGAGAATAAGAGTTTCTAAACAGAAAACATGCAGTGACTAAAAGCTGCTTAAAATACTATATCTATTTGGAAGCTGAACCTTCTAACCCCACCTTGGGATAATTCATACTTGATTTTTTTAAATTTAATCTTAATCATTGATTAATAATCATTGATGATTTAAACTCAAGTCTGGACAATAAAAAGAGATTTAAACATTTAATCTGATGATCCTTGGCCCAAAACAGAGATGCTCAGACAATAGCAGGCAGAGGCTACTGAAATGAAAATGTCCTTTAAAATTGCAGGTTGTTAAAATCACATACATCAAGTTAATACTACAAAAGACCTTTTAATTTATGACCTCAGCATATATATAAATATATCACAACTATTAAAAGGCTTGCCTTTCTCTCCTGGAATACCTATATACAATTTTTTGCTCAATCATAAAATTTATCAATTAAACTAATACATTATGTCTAATTAAAAAGACATACTATAGACAACATCCATCTATAGGGAATTGTAGTTATTTGGAGAAAGAGGCAGTGATTCTTAAACATGAAGTTAAGAATGGTTTCACAAAAAACTCAGTAGAAACCACAGACAGTGTCAGCTAGCTTGATGCTTGCTGCCATAAAATGGGGGGGGGGAGAAAACTGGAGAATTTACATTGCAGTTTTGAAACTACTGTTAGCTTCAAGGCCACACTGTCAGTTGGTTCTGGTATGTCAGTTGGTCTGGTTGCCTAGCTACAAGGGGGTTGGGCTGTATACTGCATCTTTATCTATGCTGTTTCCCACTCTGGTGCCTCAGAGCTTGCTTGAAACCATTTGCATTCAGTTTGTTCCTAGTAAAAGTACTTTTCTCTAAACCTATGGAGCTAAGGATTTTTCGTTCCTAGGAATTGAACTAAAGCAGCTCTAATATTAAGCAAGCTCTGCTTTAAGGGTCAACCAGGAGACAACAGTCTACCGTGGGGACCAAGCATCCAATGTCTGACCACAAGTGTGAGCTGGAGGAAATTGGAGCTACAGCCAGCTCCCCCACTAAACCACATCCAGGTGACTCCAGGTGAGGCAGATGAGGAGCTAGACTTCAGCGAGAAGCGGAGGAGGAGCTGGACTTCAGCGAGAAGCCTGTCAGGCTCAGATGGGCGAGGGGCAAAGGGAAGATCTCCCCCTGGAGAGAAGCCCAGAGGAAGCCCAGAGGAAGCCATGCTGAACGAGGCCCTGTTTCTGATACAACAGGTTAGGAGGAGTCGAAGAGCCCAAGGGCCTCTGACACAAGCAGCTTCTCAAGGTCCCCGGGTCGCCCCAGACCAAATTGCGCAAGCCACTCCACCTGCAGGGGCCATTCCTCGAAGATACCGAGCCCCAAAGATCCCATCCTTGGGTGTAAAGTATGGGGAGACCCTGAGCAATTGTGGTTCTTCCTAGTGCAAGTCTGGAACTACATGCAGGAGTATGGGGCCGAACTGGAGATGGCAGAAGCCCGGATAAGACAAGTAACCATGGCCCTGGAGGGGGTGGCAGTGGAGTGGATGGTCTCCCTCCACAATGGAAATGCCACCCAACTGCAGAACTATGACCACTTTATGGCAGCCTTTTGCCAACAGTTTGAGGGCCCACTGGCTGAATGCAAGGCCAGGATCCAGATAAAGACCATCACCCAAAAGCGATGATCGGTGCCTATGTACACCCAAGAGTTTCAAGACTTGGCATGCCAGTTGGCCGCATGGTCCGAAAACATCCTCATCGACTGCTTCAAAGATGACCTCAATGATGACATTTACCACTCCTGCATCTCGCCGGGGCCCCATGAATCCTACAACACTGATATGTGTTGGTGGCAGAAGTGGAGATCGACCTTGCCGGGGACCAATGCTGGAGGGCCAGGTGAAGTCCTTCCAACATGAAGGACATGTGTGCACATCTAACAAAAGGGAAAATCTTCACTAAGTTAGACTTGCAGGAAGCTTACTACCGGGTGTGAAACAAGGAGGGCAATGAATGGAAAATGGCATTTAATTGCCCCATGGGATGTTTCCAGTTCCGGGTGCTCCCTTATGGCTTACAGGGGCCCCCCGCAATGTTCATGCAACTGATCAATGAGGTGCTGCATTACTTTTTGTACAAGGAAGTGTTGGTGTATTGTGAAATTGGTGCGGGCAATCCTAAAAAGGCTCCGAGCTGCTGAACTGTATGCAAAACTTTCAAAGTGTGAATTTCACCAAGATAACATTGATTACCTGGGTTATCGTATCAAAAATGAAGGAGTGGAAATGGACCCAGAAAAGGTAAAGGCGATGTTAGGCGGTGTTGCCTCCCTGCACTAGGAGGCAATTACAAACTTTCCTGGGTTTTGCCAATTTTTACTGACAGTTCATCCCCTCCTTTGCAAAGATTGCGCTGCCAATCACCAACCTTTTAAAAACTAAGGGTGACGGAAAGCCGAAACCGGGTCAGCAACTTAAGTGGACCATGGACTGCCAAGCAGCATTTGAAAAGCTGAAACGACTGTTCACAGCAGAACCCATGTTGAAACACCCCGGCCCAGACACCCCATTTGTAATTCAAGCTGATGCAAGTGATGTAGGCATAGGGGCAGTGATATTACAGAGGAATGCCTGGAATTTGCTACAGCCATACACATACACTTCTAAGAAGCTCACTGAGACTGAACAGAGGTGGGCAATATGGGAGAAGGAGGTGTATGCAGTGTGGTTGGCCCTACTCACTTGGCGGCATTTCCTGGAAGGGGCAAGGATGCCGTTTAATGTATGGACTGACCATAAAAATCTGGAAGCCTTGAAAACTCTGCTCAGGCTATCCCCTAAACAAATCCATTGGGCTCAACACTTTAATTGTTTCAACTTCACCCTGCATTATGTCCCGGGGGAAAGAATTTTATGGCGGATGCTTTGTCTAGATTGCCCAAATACAATGGATTTAAAGCCAAAGTGGTCAGACCTGTTATCCCCTTCAAGCAGCTAGCAACCCCAGTAACCACTAGAGCTCATGGGAAGGGGGAGTCCAGAAAAACAGTCTAAAAGTCAAAGCCAGTAAATTCGAAAAAGGAGAGACAGCAATCAGGAAGGGAGATCTGCCATGTCTGTCCTAATGGAGGACCGAGTCAAATCTGGATGATATGAGGGGAGGATCCAGGCAGCGAAACGGTCTTGTTGCTGTTGTGATGCAGGGTACAGCTGTAGGTAGTAGATGCAGACAGTCACTAGTTTAAGTCGCAGCTGCTTCTTTTCCAAGTTGTGAATTGCGATCTCGACCAAGCACAAAGGGAATAACCTAAGTGATACAAAATGGTTTTGAAACACTGAAGGATTTTAGATGCAATGTACCTCAAGATAGTATCTGAAAGGTCCACATGAAGGAAAACACTTCATGTTTCCTTGTTAATTATAGTCAACTGGTCTTTTTTATTTTTTAATGAAGCACAGTATCTTGTGCTGCTCCTTTTCAGTTTCAATATTTTAGGAGTAAACTAGATGATCTTGATGGAGAGATAGAGAATCTGTTGCTTAGACAAAATTTGCAGAAATTTTTTTTTTAATCCTCAACAAGATAATATTCAGAAGTAGTTCAGGCAGGTCCCTACCTAATTCACTGAAACATAAAAAGGACAAGGAGATACAGAACACCGATATAAGAGAATATTTTAGTATTTCAGAGTTAAGCACTGATGATATTATCTAGTATGGTAATGAAAAGACTGCAAAAAAGCCATCAAGCTTACCAAATACAAGTACTCCATGGATACAAAAACAATTAGACTTTCAAGATTATTATATTTAATCTCAATAAATGTGTTTTAGCCTACTGGTTAATTAGCTGATTTGGAAAAACATTTGTTATAGAAGCTAACATCATCTAGCAGCACTCATTGTTTCTGTACCTCTTCCTCCTCCTTATATTTCAGAATATTAGGGATAACTAGCTTCCAAATGTTATCTTGCTGTAGATGTTAAAAATGATTCTGCCCCTTTTGCTTAAGCTGCAGATCCTATTTATTTACAACAAGATTGTCATCAGGGGCAAGGAGGACCACAGCAGGCCAGATGGTAAGATCTGGATGGACAGTTCAGAAGTTCATTCATCTTCGAATGACTCCAATATGGAACATTATAATCTGGACATGAGTGTAACTCACCTTTTTAGTTCTAAATTCCCTCTGAGATCCTGAGGCAATATGGATGTACATTCTGAAATGTAATCTTCAGATGATATCATAGGGGTTGCCACAAGCAGGAGATTAGGGATTGGTAGCGTGCGAATGGTAGAAGTCACTCCAAGGTTAATGATTGTCTTCTTACTGCTGACATCATATGGGTTATCTTCCTCATTTATCTAAGTCACATGATAAAGATTTATATTAATATTACAGTATATTTAAATAGCTAGCCTTCTGGAGCTGGGGTGGCCATTTTGTTGTCCAATTCCCTCAGCGCGGCTGCCTGCTTCAAGAGATTAGAGCAGCCAATTGCTCTCCAGCTGCCTTCTAAGGGCTGTGGCCACCATTTTGTTGTGTTTTTTTCTCTCAGTGATAACAGATCATCTGCTGATTCGGAAGTTTCAAGCAGCTGTAGTGGTGCCTCTATTCACTTTCTTGGGACACTTTGCCTAATTAATCTTCGGCTGGGCAGTGTCCCCCCCCCACTTACAACCATTTTTTATTTGTTTGCTGGGCCTGGGCACTGGGTTCAAGGCTCACCCACGGTCACCTCACATTGGATTATTTACGGCTTTCAGCCGCTTTGGTTGCTCTTGCCGTAATACCGTTACGGTCCTGGGGGGGTTCTCCCCATGTAGAATGACTCCAAAATGGAACGTTATAATCTGGACATGAGTGTAACTCACCTTTTTAGTTCAAGATTCCCTCTGAGGTCCTGAGGCAATATGGATGTACATTCTGAAATGTAATCTTCAGATGAGCCAATAGGGCTTGCCAGAAGCATGAGATTAGGGATTGGTAGCGTGGGAATGGTGGAAGTCACTCCAAGTGTAATGATTGTCTTCTTATGGAGGCTGGCGCTCGGTATGTCCCAGAGGTTCGGCCGGCCTCTGGTAGACCTCAACCCCTCCAATGGCTGCTACTACCTCATCAGCGGACCGGTTGCAGCTTGAAACTTGCATAACTTCAAATCAGCCCACCTAGGTAAACCAGACAGTAAACAGAGCCAGATGAGCTAATTCAACTTATTGTAATACTACATTAAGTTCAGGCAGATTCCTACCTAATTCACTGAAACATAAAAAGGACAAGGAGATACAGAACACCAATATAAGAGAATATTTTAGCATTTCAGAGTTAAGCACTGATGATATTACCTAGTATGGTGATGAAAAGACTGCAAAAAAGCCATCAAGCTCACAAAATACATGTACTTCATGGATACAAAACAATTAGACTTTCAAGATTATTATATTTAGTCTCAATAAATGTGTTTTAGCCTATTGGTTAATTAGCTGATTTGGAAAAACTTTTGTTATAGAAGCTAACATCAGTCCAGCAACACTCATTGTTTCTGTACCTCTTCCTCCTCCTTATAATTCAGAATATTAGGGATAACTAGCTTCCAAATGTTATCTTGCTGTAGATGTTAAAAATGATTCTGCCCCTTTTGCTTAAGCTGCAGATCCTATTTATTTACAACAAGGTTGTCTTCTTACTCCATTCAATGTATAGTTTTAACAGGGTATGCAGTATTTTGAAAAAGGTATGTGCAAACTTTTAGGGAACTGTTTGATGAAAATAGCATTTGGGTTCCTAATAATTTTTTTGCTTTGGATCTTGCTTGTTCCAAAAGTCTTCAGTTGCTAAAAGGAGTTTTGATTAGAGTTCAGAATTAATTCTACACTCTCCTATTATTTGGTCAGAAAGGCAAAAATACTGCAAATTACAGAAGAATAAAGAAAGAGTTAGATTGCTCTAGTTGAGTTTTCTTCAACTAGAGCAATCTAAGGCATGGACAAATGGTATCTTTAACTTTTTACAAGTTATACAATTCATAAAATAAATTGGTCTTGGATTTCTATAAAGAGAAATTGCTCTATTATCATTCCATCAAATCCAAATTTGTATTGTGTTAACACATGATAACCGTATAACAATATTATACCAATCCAATGGCAGATATCCAACCCAATGCTGAATATAGACTAAGGGATTATTGAGTCGGATCAAGTACGGATATATTCCTTCCAGTCATATTGTATATTAAAAGTGGGTATTTTGTACTGGCTCATGACTAAAACAAAATCACTTTTCTTGTTGTTTTTGTGTAAAAAGAAAGAAGTCTTCCTTACTGTATGAACTGAGCAATCTAGTCATGAAAGATAGAGTTTGGGGAAGAACATCAGGGGCAAGGAGGACCTCAGCAGGCCAGATGATAAGATCTGGATGGACAGTTCAGAAGTTCATTCATCTTAGAATGACTCCAATATGGAACATTATAATCTGGACATGAGTGTAACTCACCTTTTTAGTTCAAAATTCCTTGTTTGGTCCTGCAGCAATATGGATGTAGATTCTGAAATGTAATTTTCAGATGAGGCAATAGGGATTGGTGGAAGTCACTCCAAGGGTAATGATTTTCTTCTTATTGCTGGCATCATATGGGTTATCTTTCTCATTTATCTAAGTCACATGATAAAGATTTATGATATTAATATTACAGTATATTTAAATATATTATAGATATATTAAAATACATTATTATAGTCATTACATATAAAATATTTAACTCTTAAAGGTTTATATTTATTTTTGCAATTTATCTAACTCCTCAATCCAGATAGACTCTATGTAGTTTATAGAATCTCTTTGCAACCCACCAACTATTATCAAATGATCCATGCTACTAGAAAAAGCTTAAGATGTGAAAATGAAAGCAAACTTGTTTTGATACATGTCTGATAGCACAAGGGAAATTGTAAAAACACACTAAGGCAGTGGTTCCCAACCTTTCTAATGCCGCGACCCCTTAATATAGTTCCTCATGTTGTGGTGACCCCCAAACATAAAATTATTTTCGTTGCTACTTCATAACTGTAATTTTGCTACTGTTATGAATCGTAATGTAAATATCTAATATGCAGGATGTATTTTCATTGTTACAAATTGAACATAATTAAAGCATAGCGATTAATCACAAAAACAATATGTAATTATGCCAGATCAGAAATTCTCGGGCCAGTCTTTGCAAGAGCACAAGGAATATCATCTTCCACAAGTCTACTTCTGTATTTAGACTTGATAACCAACAAGTGTACAGCAATATTTCTCAATCTCAGCAACTTTTAAGGTGCCTGGACTTCAACTCCCAGAATTCAAAGCAAAGCTGGCCCCTTAGCTGATGCTGTCAAAGCTCGGCCGCCAGGCGTCACAAACGCCACTCACCGAATGGCACCTCTCCCGACCAATCGGAGGGCTCGAGCGAGTTGAGTCGATATGGCCAGGCTTGTGGCAGTGGGGGGGGAGCTGAGGATGCCAGGGCGACCCCTGGGAAATGGTCATTCGACCCCCAAAGGGGTCCCGACCCCCAGGTTGGGAACCACTGCACTAAGGTGTGGTGATAACCAGATAATAGAAGTAAAAAAAAAAGACGATGATGGCTTGTAAAGTATACACATGGGGAGAAGACTGGTTCTCAAACAATGCCAATTTTAACAATACTGTTATATATGGAGATATAGAATTTTTATTAAAGCAGGTTTTTTACACAGAATAAGAACAGTACAAAATTTTAAGTTAAAGATAGGAAAAATGGGAAAAGTAATGAACAAGTGAACAAGAAATGAAAAAGAAATAGAAGTGAAAAAAGAATAATACTTCCAATATTTTTAACAGTGATTATAAGTACATTTATATTTTACTTTAACATTTTACATTCTGAAATGTAGTCTTCAGATGATATAATAGGGGTTGCCAGAAGCAGGAGATTAGGGATTGGTAGTGTGGGAATGGTAGAAGTCACTCCAAGAGTAATGATTGTCTTCTTATGGATCTCGCTTGTTCCAAAAGTCTTCAGTTGCTAAAAAGAGTTTGGATTAGAGTTCAGAATTAATTCTACACTCTCCTATTATTTGGTCAGAAAGGTAAAAATACTGTAAATTACAGAAGAATAAAGAAAGAGTTAATTTTCTTCAGCTAGAGCAGTGCAACCTTTCTAATGCGGCGACCCCTTAATGCAGTTCCTCATTGTCACGGTGTGATTTTTGATTGTCAGCTGTGCTCATGTACTGTACTCTATGACCCAGAGATTGCTAGCAAGAGCAAAGCAGTCACGTGGTGAGTGATCTGCGTATATGCACATTCCATTCTATTACTCCTCCCTTCTGCTGCTGGTCCTCTCAGAGAGGGGACGTGTGTTTTTAGATTGTCAAGATGTAGTTATTAAGATTTATTGCTTTTGTATCTTTTTTTATATACTGAAATAAATATCTTGTTATTTAGATTATATAATCGTGTTTTATTGGTTAAGGATTAGATTCAAAAGGAAAAGATCTAGTCACCTCTAATCGTAAATCCTCATTCTAACACTCATGTTGTGGTGACCCCCAACCATAAAATTATTTTCGTTGCTACTTCATAACTGTAATTTTGTTACTGTTATGAATCGTAATGTAAATATCTAATATACTGGATGTATTTTCATTGTAACAAATTGAACATAATTAAAGCATAGTGATTAATCACAAAAACAATATGTAATTATATATTGTAAAATATTTATTTCTAATTACAAATAAATGAAATTTTGTCTGTATCTCTCTGTCTCTTTCTCCCCCTCTCCCTCTCTTTCCCTCTCTCTGTCTCTCCTCCCTCTCTCCCCCTTTCTCTGTATCTTTAGCTCTCTCTCCCTCTCTTTCTGGATCTCTGTCTCTCTCTCCCCCTCTGTGTCTCTCTCCCGCCCCCTCTCCCTCTCCCTCTCTCTCTCACCCCTCTTCCAGCACACTTTATATAAACCAGCCCCTCCTTTACAATATGACTTATAATTAAGGTGACCAGATTTTAATATTTGTAAAGCGGGACACCATTGACGGGGGGGGTTCTAGGTGAGCAAGTCAGCAGGGGTCTGCCTCTCTTATCCTGCAGCTTTGTGCACCCCCCAACCCCCCCTTCATCGCAGCCAGGGGTGGGTTCCTACCGGCGCAGGCTTACCTGTTCGTCGCCGCAGAGCCGAAGAAGCTGGTGGCGTTCACGGCATGGGGCTTCCCCCACCCGCTTTCCCCCGGCCACCAGGATGCCGCCATTTGCGTTCTTTTGCCCTCTGCGCATGCGCAAAGCATTCTGCTTGCACAGAGGGCAAAAGAACGCAAATGGCAGCATCCCGGCGGCCGGGGAAAGCACCACCAGCGTCCCCGCGCCGCAAACACCACCAGCTTCTTTGGCTCTGCGGCGACAAACAGGCAAGACCGCCGCTGTCAACTCACTGCCCTCCCTCCCCGCCTGGCAGGAGGAGGCAGGCGAGGCAGGAGGCAGAGGGGTGTGCAGGGCAAATTCAAATTTAAAAAGCAGGACTTTTTTGAAACGCCGCAGGACGCGGGACAAATTATTAAAAAGCGGGACTGTCCCGCCAAAAGCGGGACGTCTGGTCACCTTACTTATAACAGTTCATTTAGTGACCGTTCAAAGTTACAACAGCACTGAAAACGTGATTTATGACTGTTTTTCACACTTAAGTCTGTTGCAGCATCCCCACATGATCAAAATTCAGATGCTTAGCAACTAACTCATATTTATGACAGTTGCAGTGTATAGGGGTCATATGATCCCCTTTTGTAACCTTCTGACAAACAAAATAAAAGGGAACACAAGATTCATTTAACAACATAACTTAACTGCAGTGATTCACTTAACAACTGTGGCAAGAAAAATCATAAAATGGGGGAAATTCACTTAACTGTCTCACTTAGTAACATAAATTTTGGGCTCAATTGCGGTCATAAGTCAAGGACTACCTGTATTGGTCCCATGCCAGAGCCTCCAAATTTTCTGAAGGTATATTTATCAAATGCGAAGCTATTCTAGGAATATATACCTTGTTTCACTTCCCTGGATAAGCAACTTTCAAGGCCTATGAACAGTAAAAAGAAGGCTAACAGATCTTAAAGAAAGCAAAATGAAACATCGTTCCGAGCATTAATAACAGTCCTCAAATAAATTATACCGGTATTATAAAATAAAATACAAATATATTCTAACAGCCTCACTAGATCAGATGACTAGCAGGTATGACATGGGAATATGTTATAACTTTGTGAAGAAAAAACTAGTCACATATG
Organism: Diadophis punctatus similis; assembly: GCA_023053685.1. Classification (NCBI taxonomy): domain Eukaryota; kingdom Metazoa; phylum Chordata; class Lepidosauria; order Squamata; family Dipsadidae; genus Diadophis; species Diadophis punctatus. The sequence continues at coordinate 14,892,738 of JALIGW010000009.1, read as the reverse complement.
CACATGAATGAAAATAATAAAAGCTCAGGTTTTTAGATTTCTAAAAGTACAGAAACTATGAAATGTAATACACTCGATACATTAAGACAGCTTGGACTTCCGGTTCCGGATCGCTGCATCGCGGACGCTCCTCGTTGAGCGCCTTTCCTTTTCCCCGTTAAAGCCGCCAGAACAGCTGTCTGGCGGCTTGAAAGTCTCTGCCCCGGGCAAAGGGGAGAGATGAGAGCCGGACAGGTGGGGTAGAGCCCCCCCTAGTGCCCCAAGTGTCAGCTAGGGGCGCGAAAGGTGAGGGCTCCCCAGCCAGCCTGTCTCTTGCTCCGGGGACTTGGAAACCTCCGCTTTTGCGGAGCAAGATGCTGTGACCACCCGCTGCTTCGTGAATGGGATTACAACTACTTAATTGTTTAAACAAGCAGACAGAGAGAGACAGGATTTTAAAGGGCAAGTACAGATTTTTTTTTTCTTTCAACTCCACTGCTGATTTTCACTTCGGAAGAAACTAAGTAACAGTTATTAGGCTACAACATGGCAATCGGAGAAAGTGGGAGGAGAAGTGAAAGTAACTTTCGTTTCCCTAGCAGCTTTTTTTCTTATGGAAATTTTTGATTTTGAAAGTTGGCTTTACTCTCTCTGTCTCCCGATTCTGGATTAAATAATAACTGACAATTTTTTAAAAATAAAATTCTATCTGGCTTTGGAATTTGAAAGAATTTTAAAAGAAATTTAAAAGAACTTTAACTAGAGGCTTGGCTTTTTCTTTGTTCACCACTGGAAATACTAAAATGGCTTCAAAATCTGGAAAGATTGTTTTGAATAAAAGAATGGATTATTCATCTGGTTATATTTCTAAAATGCAACTTACCACTGAGTTAACACCCCCAAAGTCTTTAACACCTGAAAATTTAATAAGTACCTTAAAGATTATGAAAGATGAACTTATTGTTGAATTTAACCAAAAAATTAGTGAAATAGATAATAAAATGCAGGCTGCTTTAAAGAATATTGACCAACAAATTAGAAATGATGTGTTGGAGGTATGTAAAGGTCTAGCAACAAATATTGAAGTTTTGGCAAACCGCATTGAAGAAAACAAACAAGTTTTGACAACTTCAGTAGAATATATAGATAAAATACAAAATGACATTGCAAATTTTGAAACAGAGGTGTTAATGACGCAATTCAGATCCATGGAATTTGCCATAAGAGTCAGGGGGTTGAAAGAAGGATTATATGAAGATTTGAAAGGAAGGATGGTGGAAGCTTTGGAGCAGGTGTCTGGACTGTCTAAAGAAGAACTAGCCAGGCAAATTGATAAAATATATAGAATCAACTCCTGGTATGCAAAACAAAAACACCTACCAAGGGATATTGTAATATACTTTACTACAAGAGCCTTACGGAATAGGATTATACAGGCGACGTTTAAAAATAACCTGCAGGTGAATGGCCAGGAACTGATGATATGGAAAGAAATTCCCTCTAAAATGCTCAAAGCCAGAAAAGATTATACCTTTCTGATTGATGAATTTAAAAGGTTAAATTTACATTACAAATGGGAAGCACCAACAGGAGTTGCAGTGAAATTTCTGGGAAAAAGATATCGGCTTAATACAACAAAGAAAGCTACTGAATTTTATGTCAACGTCTTAAAGGCTGATATATCCAAGATTCCAGAGGAAAGATGTATGAAAACAAAAGAGGAGGAGGAGGGAAAGCCATTCCTTCCTCTTCAAATCGAAACAGATTTACAAAATTTAAATGATTGGCAGAGCCAGACAGATGTCTACAGTCTGGAAAAGGAGATGGAAGATCGGGGTCAGATGGGAGGCGAGCTGACAACTACAAAATTATCAAGTTACAAAAAGATGCAACCATCATCAAGATACAACAAGATGCAGTGTTGAAGTTTATTGGACAGATGGTTGCCATTATGACTGTACTTTTCTTTTTCCCTTCTTTCCTTAATTTTTTTTTCTTTTCTTTACTTCTTGCATTCTTTTTTTTTTCTTTTGTTTTTTTTGGGGGGCTTATTCAAAGTATTATTAATTCTTTTTAAAGATTTAGAACTTTTTTGAACCTAATAATTTAATACATAGTAACATTTTGTTACTAATAGAGTGGTAGAATTTATGATGAAGTTTAAGGTTTTTGTATTATTATTTAGTTATTTTTTGTGTAATATCAATTTAAGTTTTATTGAATTGTGAGAAAGATTTGGAATTGTTATCTATCCAGTTATAAAATATTACAATTAGATTCAACATTTTTTTTTTGGGGAGGAAGGTTATTTAAAGTTTGGAATTAGTGCTTATAATCTGATATATAGTAATAGTAAGTTATTTATATACTGATTGATTTTATGATGAAGTTTAAGGTTTTTGTATTTAATACTTAGTCATCATTTATGTAATAATCATTTAATTCTTAGTTAACAGTGAAGAAATGTTCTGAAGGGTAGATGATTGAAAGGAGGAGGAAGGAATTTTTATTAGTGTACAATTTGGAGTTGAAGTTTTAAAAAAATAAGGTGGAAGTCAAAAATTTTTAATTTAATTTAAATTTATTTTATTGATATTATGCCCTGTACTCTCTCTGGGAAGTCCGGGGGGGAGGGGGGGAGGGAAAGGGGTGGGTTAGGGGGGAGAAAAATTAAAAAAAATGTTTGTACTTTCTATTTAATGTTTAGCTATTATCTATGTAATTTTGTACTAATAAAACTTTTTGGAAAAAAAAAAAAAAAAAAAAAAAAGACAGCTTGATTTTGTCAGGCACAAAATTGAATAAAAATCTTCCTTGTTCTCAACTTCACGAAGAAGTAATTATTACATTAATCAAGTGATTACTTTAATCAAGTGACTTTAATCTGCAATAATTTAGGTATGCAACAAAAAAATCATAATGCAAATGCATAATGTGAACTGTATTCCATGAAATAGCTAGTTGTACAAATACCAGAAAGCTGAAAACAATATACACATTTCACTGGGCCAACCCGCCGCCCATTCAATTCAAAGGAACTTGAATTGGTATCTACCTGGGATTGCACATGGGCATAGTTCCATTGAATTAAACAGTATTTACAAAGCAGTTTTAACAATCACTGAGCAAGGAGGCAATTCAAGGGAACAGCCCAGTTATTTTAAGACCTGCTCTTAATGGGACGGGATGTTTATCTATTACCTCCGTTCCCTTCCGACTGTGCCCTTCCCCCGCGACTTTAAGAAATCGAACTCAACCTCCCTTTGGGTGCGGGATTTCCGTGCACCCAGAGACATACACTCAAACGCATGTTCAGACCCCCCCTCCTCTGTCTCCCCTCCTCATGGGAGCTACTCATGAGGAGGGGGAGAGCTGATTTTGGCAGATCAGCTCACAGCCCTCCACTGAGAACGAGGCCACCTGGGCACTGCGCAGCTCCACCATCTTACACTAGTTGCTCTGTGGCATGTTTTCCACCGGCAAAGGCGTTGAGTACACCGGTTTGCCCGAAGGTGCCAGGGGGGCGCCGCCTGCCGAGCCCGGACATGGAACAGGAGCAGGACCCGGACCTGAACTGCTTTCCGCACCTCCTGAAGCTGATGCCACCACCGCCACTGCACCAGCAGCCACGCCGGGCTCTGGGTGGAAGAGGCCGAGGACGGTAGTGGGGGCAGCAACAGCGGCGGCTAAAGCAGTCGGGGTGGGCGGCGGGGAGGGGGCAGCTGCTGGGGGCATGGGGGGCGCATGGGGCGGGGGCGGAGGGAAGCTGCACAGTGGGGATGAATGGCACCGTCATTGCCATGGTCACATCAGAGGAGCTGGGTTAAGGCGAGGTCCACACCAACTTGAGCCCAGCACCAGTTGCTTCTGCTGCTGCGTGGTGGGACCCACTCCTGTTCTTTCCCCCAACAGCCTTTTGTTTCACTGCAGGCTCACAAGCAGGTGGAAACTCTCGGGGACTCTACAGCAATTAACTCTTTCCTACCGTTTTCAACTTCTCCCCTCCAAAGCTTCGCTTCCCGCTTGCTCGAAAGTCTCTGCTGATTGGCTGTTGCGGCGAAACTGGAACGACAGGGCGCATGTGCAACCTCTTCTTCCCCCCATTTCTTACCTAATCTATAGTATACGTTACAGAGCAGCTCTATAAATTCCTTCTTCTTTTGCTTGTGTTCGCCTGACTTAGGCAACCCCTGTGAAATGGTTGTTTGACCCCCCAAAGGGGTCATGACCCCCAGGTTGAGAACCGTTGCCCTAACTATTCCAATCAAAAAGAAGTAAAACATCCCGTAAAACAAGGATATTCAAAACAAATGACCCAGTGTTCACAAGGAATTTCGCCGAGGGTCCCCTATGGTTACCTGGGGAAATCCTAGAAGTAACAGGGCCAAAATCTTACTGGGTAGTTCTAGAGGATGGGAGAAAATGGCGGTGCCATATAGATCAATTACGCAGTCACCGGCCACTGAATGCCGATTGGAATTTGGGCCCTAACAATGATCTCCCTACAGCTATTACTGGTCCGATGGAGCCGGGTCACTTATCTGACGAGCCGGAGGCACCACCCAGCGATAGCGATGAGTCCATCCCAGCCGAAGCCGAGGCCACACCCGAACCGTTCCAGAAAAATTCACAGAGGGAGCCAGAGACAGGAAACACATCCTCTCCATCCCAGGTCGATGCCCAAACTGAGCTGCACAGGTCAACTAGGGAAACAAAGCGTCCTGCATATCTACCTGATTTCGTATGCAAATGTGTTGGGCTGAGCCAAGGGGGGAGGGATGTTGTGTCCTGACATTTGTATGTTAGCTGAGCTGTTTACAATCAGTTCTATTGATTAAAGATACTCATTGCTGATTGGTCCTTCCCAGACGGGGCTCTCTATTTAAACTGGAGCCATCGGCTGGGAGTTCGTTGGAGTTTCTCACCCTACCTAATAAAGAGCTGTTGTCACTCAACCTGTCTCCTGTCTCTTCGCTATTGGAATCCAACATTAGTAATTAGTAATTAGTAATTCCCTCAATTACTAATCTAGGGCTTGAACAGCTAGTAACAAACAATGTTTAGACTCAGCAATTGTCTTGATCTCATCTTCTGCAACAGTTTACACTAAATTTATGGATTACAAATAATAGAGCCCTCTTCCAGCAGTGACCATAGCATGATTGACTTTTGTCTCAATATACATCTTTACAAAAACGACCACAATAAAAGTATAACCAATTACAACTTTAAAAAAGCCAACTATGGTATCATAGATGCTGAACTCTCATCTCTTGATTGGCAAACATTATTCTCTGACTGTAATACTGCTGAAGACAACTACAATATCTTTTTGCTCGAAATGCAAAGAGTCATTAAATTATATGTACCACTAATTATCACCAAAACCAAGAAAAACAAATTACCCATAAAAATAAGGAAGCTCCAATCCAAAAAAAGATCCCTTTGGTGGAAGAATAAAACTGGCTACGTTGCTAACTTTAAAAGCCGCTACAAAAATCTTTGCCGCCAATTAAATTGGCCGAATGTACCAATTATCACATCAATAAAGAAGAAAACCTTCTGCGTACAAAATCCACACGCGCCTTCTACAACTTTGTAAACAACAAACTCAAAGAGTCGAGATCCATCCCACCCCTCAAAGGACCAAATGGTAAAGAATATAATGATGAAGCTGTTAAAGCCAACCTCGTTAACACATTCTTCGGCTCCATCTTTGTAAACAGCAATGGCTCATGCCCAATATTTCATAGTCGCACATCAAACAATAGCAATGATCTAACACAAATCGATTTTAGAGAAGATAATGTTAGAAAAGCATTACGCAACCTAAAACCATCTCTATCCATTGGACCTGACGGTCTATGTGCATATTTCTTTAAAAAGCTCTCCTCAACCATTGCTGAACCTCTAAGCATAATTTTTGAAAAATCCTTCAGGACTAGCCTCTTACCTAACTTATGGTCACTAACCACAGTCATCTCTATCTTCAAAAAAGGAGATCCAAGTAACATTGAAAATTACAGACCAATCTCTTTATGTTGCATCACCTGCAAAGTCATGGAAACAATCATAAATCAATCCATCACCCTTCACCTAGAAACTAACAACCTACTCTCTAACAAACAATTTGGTTTCAGAAAAAAATTATCCTGTAACCTGCAACTCCTACACTGCAAAAACATATGGACTTCACAACTCGACCAAGGTAAATCAATACATGCAATTTACATAGACTTTTGTAAAGCCTTTGATTCAGTAGTACATGACAAACTACTTCGGAAACTAAAATCTTATGGCATCTCTGGTCCCCTTCATGATTGGATAACTGCGTTCTTGTCAAACAGGCAACAAATGGTTAAAATAGGGAGTGCCCTATCAAATCCTGCACCTGTCAACAGTGGTGTCCCTCAAGGCAGCATTCTAGAACAACACTATTCATTCTTTACATTTCCGCTAACCTTTTCCAACCTTTCCATTCCAACCTTTCCGCTAACACATAGTCTTGGCTTTCCTATTTTCCCACCAGTCATATAGCTTTATTTATTTATTTATTTATTTATTTATTTATTTATTTATTTATTTATTTATTTATTTATTTATTTATTTATTTATTTATTTATTTATTAGTTGCATTTGTATGCCGCCCACTCCACAGAGACTCTGGACGGTTCACAACAATAAAAATTCACATGCAACAACAAATATTTAAAAAACATTAAAAACAGTAGATATTAAAATGTTTAAAAACATTAAAAACCACAATTTAAAAACCCATACAATAAATCATTCATGGGGCCAAGAGTAATCGATGTTGTATTAAAATCATTGGCCCAGGCCTGTCGACAAAGCCATTTTTTTACTGCTTTTCTGAAGGCTGGCAGGGTGGGAATAATGTGGATCTCGGGGGGCTTGTCCCAGATTTCATAATACTCTGTATCAGATTTATCCTTCAACTCTAGCATTAGTTTATCCATCTCTGCACACATTAGTATTTTATCTAAAATTTCTTCCTCTGTAGGGATGTCTTTATTTTTCCATTTTTGGGCAAATACTGTCTCGCAGCGGTCAAGATATGTAACATAAGATTTTTTTTCATATTTATCAATAGTTATTCCCAACAGGAAGAGTTCTGGTTTTAAATCTAGTTTTATTTCCAATACTTCTTCCAACCATTGCCTTATTTTTCCCCAGTATTCATGTGTTTTTTGGCAGTCCCACCACATATGGTAGTATGTTCCAGGTAGCCTTTTGCATTTCCAACATAATACTGAAAATTTTTTATTCATTTTGGCTATCCTTGTAGGTGGGAGGTGCCATCTGTAGAACATTTTATAAAGGTTCTCTTTGTATAAAGTGGCTAACGTAAGCTTTCGATTTCTGTGCCATAGGTCTTGCCAGGCATTGAGGTCAATATTAAACCCAAAATCTCTACACCATCATATCATCGTACATAAATGATCTTTGTGATCATATTATAAGCAACTGCATTCTCTTTGCTGACGATGTTAAACTATTCAACACCACTGACAATACTTCTACCCTTCAAAAAGACCTAGACCATGTATCACAATGGTCTGATAACTGGCAACTTCAAATCTCAACCAACAAATGCTCTGTCTTACACACTGGCAAAAAGAACACAAAATATAAACTTGGAGGACACAACCTTGTAGACGACCCTCACTCTGTTAATGACCTTGGAATACTCATATCTAATGACCTAAGTCCCAGAGCCCATTGTAACAACATTGCCAAAAAGGCACTAAGAGTTGTTAACCTAATCTTGCGTAGCTTCTTCTCTGGCAATATTACACTGCTAACCAGAGCATACAAAACATTTGCCTGACCAATCCTCAAATACAGCTCACCTGTCTGGAACCCACACTGCATATCGGACATTAATACAATTGAGAGAGTCCAGAAATATTTCACAAGAAGAGTCCTCCACTCTTCTGCTCGCAACAGAATACCTTATTCCACCAGACTTGAAATTTTGGTCTTAGATAACTTAGAGCTACGTGGCCTTCAATCTGATCTAAATGTAGTTCATAAAATCATCTGCCACAATGTCCTACCTGTCAATGAATACTTCAGCTTCAACTGCAACAACACACGTGCACACAATAGATTCAAACTCAATGTAAACCGCTCGAAACTCGACTGCGGAAAATATGACTTCAGCAACAGAGTAATCAATGCCTGGAATGCATTACCTGACTCTGTGGTTTCTTCCCCAAACCCCAAAAACTTTAACCTTAGACTGTCTACAGTCGACCTCACCACATTCCTAAGAGGTCTGTAAGGGGCGTGCATAAGCGCACCATCGTGCCTACCGTCCCTGTCCTACTGTCCTATTGTCCAAATTTATCTGTACCTACTTTGCTTTTGTTTATGTTTATACCATACCTGTTATCTTGTACACGTTTTGACAAATAAAATAAAATAAAATAAATAAATAAATAAATAAATACATAAATAAATAAATAAATAAATAAATAAATAAATAAATAAATAAATAAATAATACAAACTTGGAGGAAACGAACTTGTAGATGACCCTCACTCTGTCAAAGACCTTGGAGTACTCATATCCAATGACCTAAGTGCTAGAGCCCACTGTAACAACATTGCCAAAAGGCACTAAGAGTTGTTAATCTAATCTTGCGTAGCTTCTTCTCTGGCAACATTACATTGCTAACCAGAGCATACAAAACATTTGTTAGGCTAATTCTGGAATACAGCTCACCTGTCTGGAACTCGCACTGCATATCAGACATAAATACAATCGAGAGAGTCCAGAAATATTTCACAAGAAGAGTCCTTCACTCCTCTGCTCACAACAAAATACCTTATTCCACCAGACTTGAAATGCTGGGATTAGACAATTTACAACTACGTCGCCTCCAATCTGATCTAAATGTAGTTCATAAAATCATATACCAAAATGTCCTTCCTGTTAATGACTACTTCAGCTTCAACTGCAGCAATACACTAGCACGTAATAGATTCAAACTAAATGTAAACAGCTCCAAACTCGACTGCAGAAAATACGACTTCAGCAACAGAGTGATCAATGCCTCGAATACACTACCTGACTCTGTGGTTTCTTCCCCAAATCCCAAAAACGTTAACCTTAGACTGTCTACAGTCGACCTCCCCCCCGTTTCTAAGAGGTCTATAAGGGGTGTGCATAAGCGCACCACTGTGCCTACCGTCCCTGTCCTACTGTCCTATTGTCCTCTTTTATCGTTACTTTTTACTTATGTTTATACAAACTACTACTATCCTATACATGTTTGACAAATAAATAAATAAATAAAATAAAATAAAACTCAACTGTACATAAAGAAGTTTCATTGTTATACTTTTAGTTATACTTCATACAGAGAAAGTAGACTTAGCTTCAATTATTGCTGTGTTGGAGACATCAGGATTAATGATCACATCAGCCTTTGAAGATCATTTAACTGGTTCAAAATAGAAATGTGAAAATAGGAGGATATTGACTGATTATTTATATTGCATTAATTGCACCAGCTAAATTTATTACTATTTGGCTTTTTTCCTACAGCCTGCAGCAATATTAACCTTGCTGCAGCAAAAACAGTGTTATCATGTGTACTGTTTGGAGTATACTAGAAAATAATTTGGAAAGGTTGGTATTGCTTATTCCATCAAAAGAAACTACGAGGGTGAGTCAAAATGTAATGCCATTTTCTTTAGTTCAGGTATAATTACGAACACAGGAACATGTAGCATACATCAAAACGAAGCTGGTCCTCTGTGGATCACATCCCTACTTCTCAACATAGTCACCGTTTCTCTCAATAGCAATGTTCCACCTTCGAATGAGAGCATGTATCCCTGTCTTGTAAAATTTTGTTGACTGTTCTTTGAGCCACTTCTTCACTGCAGTTTTCACTTCCTCGTCAATAATAATCCTCCATACTCACCAGATTTAGCACCTTCAGACTATCATCTCTTCAGCCCCATGAAAGAGGGTTTGAGAGGCAAACATTATCCCAGTGACGAGGAAGTGAAAACTGCAGTGAAGAAGTGGCTCAAAGAACAGTCAACAAAATTTTATGAGGCAGGGATACATGCTCTCATTCGAAGGTGGAACATTGCTATTGAGAGAAACGGTGACTATGTTGAGAAGTAGGGATGTGACCCACAGAGGACCAGCTTCATTTTGATGTATGCTACATGTTCCTGTGTTCGTAATTATACCTGTCCTAAAGAAAATGGCATTACTTTTTGACTCACCCTCGTATTATAATATTATTGCTGAATTTTGAACTTTCTCTGGACAAAAAAACTGCAATAAAGTAAGTTAAATTTGTCCATAATGTCTCTATGTGCTAATTTTTTATTTGCAAGCCAGGAGAAAATGCCTAACTAAAATGTTAGTGATGTCAGTTAGTGATGTCATAAAACAGCTTCTGTGTGACAAAGTAGGGGGCAATGAACCAGGGCCTCTGAATGTCAGCAGCTGATAAGGCAACACAACATAAATTGAGAGAGCACAGATAAGTGTAGGTTCTCGACACTAAGAACAAGAGAAGTGATTTTCATTTGCACTTCCAAGAGTTTCACATAGAACTTAAAATTTTATTGCCTTAAATTAATATCAGGTTTTGTAAGTAAATATTCACATCTGGATTCCAGATTAGCCACATTTCTGAATAGCATTTTTTTCCTTTACAGCTCTAAGAGCTTTGAGGTGTTGGGACTGAAGCAACCTGCGCAAAGAGCTTTTTCTACAGAAAAATGGAGTCACTCCAATGCTTATTATGGCAGGGGGAATATAGCATGTTTCAGTATTCCCGCATATTTGAGAGTGATTTCTTTCAAGTAAGTACTTTCTCCCTCTCAGAGAGCTTAGGGGTAAAGGAGGTGAAATGAGTCAAAGGTAAGAGCTTATATAGTTAGGGAAATAATTTAATTTCTAACAAAGAAAGGCTCTTAAAGCATAATCCTGCTTGAAATTTATACTTTATCTTTTATCCCAGATAAAGAGAAATTAATTGCTTGTGATTATTACAAACAATTTGGAAACCATCAAACAAAATGTGATCTACTGATCATTTAGTTCCATATAGGTCCTTCCAGTCACTTGTAAATATTTCCATTTTTCAGTTCCAAGGAGCTCATCTTGGGAGTTAAAATTAAACAGATGAATGCATTATTTGTCAGCTTAGAACAAAGTTATTGCAATCAATGAAATGTATTAATAATCTAAGCATAATTAAGTCTGGTTTCAGTTCAGAGTCAAATGAGGTTTTCATATATACCGTATTTTTCGGAGTATAAGACGCACCTTAGTTTTGGGGGAGGAAAACAAGGAAAAAAGGCCTCTGCCTCCAAGCAATTTGCCAAACAGCAAACAGCAAACAGCACATATGATATACACTGTTTGCTGTGTATTTCTGTGCGCATGTGCCTGACCCATAGAAATAGCAAAGAATTGGAGAAATGTACATTATGCCATAAAGTTTTCTTAAATGTAGTCACACTAACTCCTCCCAATTATTTAAATAGATCTACTCCAAGGTAAGTCAGGATTTAACTCTAATACTAAACAGGACACTGTTACATTTCAGACTATACTTGTACAGAGCTGTTAAAATTAATTAAAATTTCTGGAAGTATACATTATTCTTTATTATTTAAAAGAAGATACAATAGCACTGGGCCTCTTCAGAGCAAGCATTTATTTTAAAAAGCTTCTTTATTTTGTTAAGTTGTCTAGATTTACAGGGGTCTCGTACCTTGGCAACTTTAAGACTTGTGGACTTCAACTCCGAGAATTCCACAGCCAGCAAAGCTAACAAAGCTCTAGAACAATAATAAAGCAGTCTTTAAAAAATAAGTCTAATAATTTGAACATTCTACAGACATTTATAGTTATTCATTATCCCCTTGCATCCAGTTCAGCAGAAAATAAAAATCTGTGTGTCTCTCCCAGCTATTTGCCTCTTTGCAGCTAGTTTCAGTTTCATTTTAGCACATGGCAAATCACCTGGGGGTCGGGAAGCTGCTAATGACTTGCTTGTCTTAACAGGCTCTTCCCTGTTTGCTGCAAACAGGTAAATTGCTGGAAAACAGAGGCCAAAGGGTGGGGGTGGCTGGGTGGGTGGGGCTACATTCAGTGTATAAGATGCACACAAGTTTTCACCCTCTTTTTGGGGGTAAAAAGGTGCGTCTTATACTCCGAAAAATACGGTAACATATTTTCCACCACCATTATCATCTTTTCATGGGATTGGATCCGACAAAATAAAGTTTTGATTCTATTGAAGCTGTGTTTGAAAAATGAATAGTGGTACGAATTATGAAATGTATGTTTATCTTTAAACAAGGATAGGCAGCTTTCTGAGGCATGGACAAAAGGAGTTGGAGGTTATTAAGTAGAAAGAGAGCCTCTTCCTACTTAGTTCTGTTTATGGTTGTGGTTGTTGTTAATCATCAATTCAATTCACAGTTTGGAACTGGTAAAAACTTAACCGCTCCTAACAAGTCCTAACCAAGAACCTAAGAGCTGCTTAGTTAATATCTGAGTATATAGGCAGTTCCAAGTAGGGTGGTTATTATTATTGTTATTGATAATCGCAGCCAGATGATCAGACTAGGTTTGGCATTTTTGTCTACCTATCAAATCCTTACTAAAGATATTTGGATATTTGATGGTGTTACAGATATTGTCACAGGATGGAAGTTGTTACCAGTAAAGCCGCCTTTTGCAATTGACTGATGGCAAATTTGCCAATGCCAATAATGTTCAAGTGGTGTTCCAGTTGTTTTGAAATTGCACCCAAGATGCCTTTTACTATTGGTCCTACCCTTGCTTACCTTTGCCATAGTCGTTCTATTTCTATTTGTAGGTCTTTGTATTTTGTTATCTTCTACAGTTCTTTATCTTCTACAGTAATCTGCTGTCTCCAGGCACTACCACATCCACTATCCGGACTTTTTTGTCTTTCTTATCAATAATTGTTAAATCTGGGGTGTTATGTGGCAGGTCCCTGTCTGTTTGAATTCTAAAGTCCCAGAGCAATTTAACTTCCACATTTTCTATGACTTTTTCTTTTTTATGGTCCCAGCAATTTCTGCTTGCAGGCAGATGATATTTCTTGCAGCTCTTCCAATGCACCATGGTTGCTACTTTGTCATGCCACTGCTTGTAGTCAGTCTGTACAATCTTCTTGGAGCAGCTTAGAGGTGGTCCAGTGTTTCTTCAGCTTCTTTGCATAGATGGCATTTACTGTCTGTTGCTGTCTTCTCAGTTCTGGCTTTGTATGAACTTGTCCTTGGCTTGGTCTTGAGCAACCAAAATTAGTCCCTTGGTCTCTTTCTTCAACTTTCCTTCTCTTATCCGTTGCCATGTCTTGTCTGTTACTGTATCTGCTTTTCCTGCTGTTTTTTTTTTAATGTACTGGCCATGTAGTACTTTGTCTTCCCATTTCTCCGTTCTCTTCTTCATTTGGTCTTTCTTGTAGGTCAGTTTGGTCTCTCCAGTAGTCAATAAGCCTTGCTGTGTCAGCTTTGGAAGCCATATTAGCATCAGAAGCTTCCACGCTGCTACAGTCTTGTGCTTGGGAAATTAGGAGAGGGGATTTAGTAGAAGGAATGTAGTTAGACATAATAGCATTCTTCTTTTCGGTCAAGGTCATGGTATTCCTCCACCTGGAGAAGGAGTGGTTGAAAGGATGGCTCCAGTTGGGATGGATGGTGATTGCACCATGTGATAGACTGATGGGTGCAGGGGATGGACTTGGGGTTTTGATTTACTGAGGGAAAATCCAGAACTATCAGATTGGGGTTTTCACAGATGTGCCAGTATACCTACTCTAATAAATGGGAACTTTGAGAAAATGTTTGTCTCGGAGGTTTTAATTGGAGTTGGGGTTTTCTGGAACGCTGACATCCTGGCTTATTGACTTCAGTGCATCTTCTTCAGATATTCAGAGAGTCCTTCAGATATTCTTTCAAAGCCACTTTTTCTTCTTTAATCATCTGATGTACTTGCAACACTCCACACCCACCTATCTGCCTTGGTAGGTGGAGTCTGTCAATGTCACTGTGAGGATGAAGGGCATGATTCATAGTCATTACTTTTCTGGTCTTTCTCTCCATTGCTTTTAGTTCTGCTTGAGTCCAGTCCATTATTCCAACTGTGTATCTAATGACTGGAATTGCCCAGGTGTTGATTGCCCTGATGGTATTTCCTCTATTGAGTTTGGAGTTTAAGATCTTTTTCACTCTTTTGATGTATTCACCTCTAATCTTTTTCTTGAACTTCAGTGTGCTTGATGTTGTTAGCTTGAAGGATACCCAGGTATTTGTAGTAATCATCTTCATCCGGACTCTACTGTTATTTTTGTGGGGCATCTTGATTCCTTCAGTTTTCACTATTTTTCCTTGTTTGATAGTAAATGTGGCACATTTGTTCAATCCAAAATCCATTGCAATGTCCTGTTATATTTCTTGGGTTATCCCATATCTGCACCCAGAACTGGACTATTTCTTCCTTGTCAGGTACTAATGGATTCACTGCAGTTTCTCCATTCTCCACTGCAGTTTCTCCAATCCATTGGAATCCACTGGAATCCATTCCAATCCACTGGAATCCAATGGAAACGTTTCTGAATGGATTAAAATTGGAGGTTCTGCCAATAATTTGCAATTTGAGCTTTGTATCTGCTGATCTTTTTGGCTACAGCTATTATTTGCTGCTTTATTATTTCCAGTGCTTTCTTGATCTTCCGTGTTTCTAAGAGGTATTTCTTGATTGGGTATTCTTTGGTCTTCTTGTTCTTCAGCTTCTTTTCATCTGTTGTTGCATCTGATCTCAACTTGCTGATCTTATTTTCCAGTCTACTCTTCCAGTTTTGTGGTGCAATGTTTGATTTTTTTTCTTCTTTATTGATTTGCATCCTAGGTATTCAGTTATAACTGCAGCTGTGTTGTACATTACTTGGTTTGTTTCTTGCAGTGAATTGGTGCTTATGCTTGATATTGCAGTATTTGCATCTTTTAATGCTTGTGCTAGCTGTTTCTTTGGAACAATGCAGGCAGCCTTATTCTGATGTTTTTGTGCTGTTCTAGATGCTCAGTTATTCTATGGCAGGCCTGTCAAACTGGCAGCATCCGGCCCATGCAGACCACACCCACCCCGGCTCCGCAAAGGCAATAAACATTGCAATACATCACGATACGGCCCACGATGCAAGCGGGTTTGACAACCCTGTTCTATAGTTTCAATTCTTTTACTTCTTTAGTTAAAGGGCTTTGTTCTTACTGTGGCAGAGGAGAGGGTACCTGGTTTCCAAATGAAAAGAATTGTAAATCTCTATTGATTCCTCTGCTGCCAACTTCCCCTGATTTGCCTTTCATTCTGAGTTACTTCTGGCAAGGCTTTGATTTCTTTGCCCTGGGTAAACCTTTGCAGTTTTTTCAATTCTGCTTCTATGAATACTTTCTTTCATATTATAAATCGACATTGATCTGCTGGACTCTGTTCTGTTATTTCTGATTCGGGATGTTGTTCTTCTCAAAACTGTTGCATTCATTTCAAATATATTTGTCAGACTTGATCTGCAATAACAGATCATTATTTCTTTTCAATCACTGTACATTTGTGATGAATACACACCTTTTCTTCCAGTAGTTCTGCAGCTGATAGCCCTGGTTGCTCAGCCAATTGAAGATTAAATCTTAAATAATAATAATATCAAACAGATATGTTTTTAATGATGATGATGATGATGATGATGATGATGATGATGATGATGATGATGATGACGATGACAATGACATAACAACAACAACAACAATGACAACAATGATGGTGCACTGGAAGAGCTGCAAGAAATATCATCTGCCTGCAAACAGAAACTGGTGGGACCATAAAAAAGAAAAAGTCATAATGAGGAGGTTAAATAAAGGTCTGGGACTTTAGAATTCAAACAGAGAGGGACCTGCCACATAACACCCCAGATTTAACGATTGTCGATAAGAAATACAAAAAAGTCTGGACAGTGGATGTGGCAATGCCTGGAGACAGCAGACTACTATAGAAGATAAAGAACTGGAGAAGATAACAAAATACAAAGACCTACAAATAGAAATAGAACAATTGTGGCAAAGGCAAGCAAGGATAGTGCCAATAGTAATAGGCGCCTTGGGTGCAATTCCAAAATAACTGGAATACCACTTGAACACTATTGGTATTGACAAATTTGCCATCAGTCAATTGCAAAAGGTGGCTTTACCGAGAACAGCTTCCATCCTGCGATGATATCTGTAATACCATCAAACATCCAGATCAGCCTACCCCAGCTCCTTGGTAAGAATTTGATAGGTCGACAAAAATGCCAAACCTAGTCTGAACACCTTGCTAACTGTGCAATGATTAATAACAATAACAATAACAACAACAATAATGTAAATGCAGCAAAAATTATTTATGATCTTGTGGGGCTACATGTTCAGGGTCGCATGTGGCCTGTGGGCTGCAGATTGAACACACCTGCTTTAAAATGTTTCAGCAACAGTCTGGAAATGAAATGAAAGTATGAAGATCTGTCATTTAAAATTAGTGATTAGAAGAAATTAGCAATTGGTAATTTAAATGGACATGAAATCAAAATGAACTTCTAGGATAGATATACTTACTCAATTGTGAAATTCAAAATTGGAGTTCTACCCTAATTTTCCAACAAAAAAGTAGTCTGATGAAGTTACATTAAAAAAACAGCTCTTAGGTCCTTGATTAGCACTTGCACTATTAAGTTATTACCAGTCCTAGATTGTGAATCGAAATGAAGATTAAAACTTAATAATAATAGTATCAAACTGTTCCCCCAAGATAAGATATGTTTCTCTATTTATTGGTGGAGAGATTGAGTAATATCTGGACAGGAAGGGGCATTGGTTCTTACCTGATACACCCTTTTTCCGAGAATCAAAGGAAGAGTCCAGGATGGGTTGTTCTAGCCCCATAGCTCTATGGACTGGGTTGAATTTTCTGAGGATCCATCTCCCTGGTGACGTTCCTCAGTCGTTACAAGAAGTCCGAAGTGAATGGCACAAACTCCCAGGAGAATCCACGAACCATGGCCAGACAAATCCCGAGAAACCTGCAGAAATACGAAAACCACAGCCCCCCGGTGGCTGGCCAATACCAGACCCAAGGGTGGGACTGGACTCTTCCTTCAATTCTCAGAAAAAGGGTGTATCAGGTAAGAACCAACACCCCTTTTCCCTCACATCGAAGGAAGAGTCCAGGATGGGATATACTAAAGGTAAGGAGTCTAGTAGGGCGGGCAAATACTATTCATGGATCCTCGGCTCCTCATGCACCCACTGTAGCACCCTTTGGCCAAATGCCACGTCAGTAGAGGCAATTGAGTCGACCCGGTAGTGATGGATGAACGGAGACACTAATGTCCATGTCGCCGCCTGGCAGATCTCCTCGACCATAGCCTGCGTAATCCAGGCAGCCATGGTAGCCGCACTCCTGGTCGAGTGTGCCATCACACCTTGAGGCATGGGAAGTGACTGTGACTCGTATGCCTTAACAATGCAGGCCCGAAGCCACCTACCAACCATGGAAGGTGAAATCTTGTGACCAAGCGACGAAGGATGAAACGACACAAACAAGGCCTCTGTCTTCCTGAGGGGGGTGGTTCTGCAGATGTAGATGGGAAGAACCCTCCGCACATCCAGTGTATGCCATCGGATCTTCAATTCGTGGTGCAGTTCCGGACAGAAGTTGGGTAAAATCAACACCTGGGCACGATGGAAGATGGAGTTGACCTGTCCACATGGAAGACGCAAAGATCCTTGCATGTCAACAATGCTGCCAGCTCCTAGATTCATCTCGCAGATGTGATGGCCACCAAGAATGCCACCTTCCATGATAAAAGTTGGAGGCCAATCTCCTGCAAGGGTTCAAACAGAGGCTTGGTCAGGACCTGCAATACTATGGTGAAATCTCAGTTGGGATAGTGGTGAATGGGTGGGGGCAATAGTTTAGAGACCCCCCCGCAGAAAAAGGCAGACCCAAGAAGGGATGGGCCAGGGAATTAGGTCTGCAGCTTCCCACACTGAAGCCAAGGCAGTGACTTGCCATCGTAACATGGTGGGAGAAAGGCCCTTTTCGACACCATCCTGAAGGAAGTCTAGGACATGCTCAACTGCCACACTCTGAGGTTCCAACTGGCGCTCACCACACCAGACAAAAGAGGTCCTCCAGATCGCCTCATAAATTTGTGTGGAGGAAGGCCACTTGGCCGCCTGCATCATCCAGATGACCGGACTGGAAAATCGCTCCCGGACTAGAAGGCTCCGCTCCACATCCAAACGGCTAGCTGGAGCCACTGTGGGTCCAGATGCTGAATGGACCCCTGGCTGAGGGAGACCCAATCTGGAGAAATATTCCAGGGTGGGGCAATCGACAGGCCGACCAGGTCGGCAAACCATGGATGCCAGGGCCAGTGGGGAGCCACCAGCAACAACTCCGCCTGCTCCTGTAGTACATTCCAGATCACTGCCAGGAGGAGAGGCAAGGGCAGGAAGGTGTAAAGGAGGACCTTGGGCCAGGGACATCTGAGGGCACCCATCCCCTCCACCCTCAGTGATGGGAACCTGCAAAAGTACCGGATGGCAAAGAGATCTACCAGAGGCTGGCTGAACCTGTGGGGCAGGTCCTCAAACAGACCGGGCACCAGCCTCCACTCCATTTGGTCCACTTGGGCCTGACTCAGCCAGTCTGCCATGACATTGCCTAACCCTGCTATATGTTCCGCTCTCAGCGACAACAGGTGATCCTCCGCCAACCGGCACAAGGTGTCCAACTCCTTCATGAGCGGCCTTGAGTGAGTCCCTCCCTGACAATTCATGTGGGCTTTTGTGGCCATGATGTCTGTCAGTAGGAGGACATGATGACCCTACAATCCCCTTTGAAAGAACTTGAGGGCCATCCGGGCCACCCTGAACTCCAGCCAGTTGATGTTGTGCTGAAGCTCTGACAGGGACCACCTGCCCTGAGCGACCCTGGAGTTGAAGTGGGCACCCTAACCGACAAGGCTGGAATCGGAAGTCACCAACAGTCTCACCAGATCATGGAAATAGCAGCCCTTCTTGATGGTTCCCAACACCCACCAAATGAAGGACCGTAGCACCTCTGATGGGATACAAATCCTGGTGGGCAACTAGCTGCGACTGGCCCGCTGATGAGGTAGTAGAAGCCATTGGAGGGGTCTGGCATGGAAACGGGCCCAGGGGACGATATCCAGGCAGGAGACCATCTTCCCTAATAGTTGTGACAGGAGTACAATCAAAGCCTCTCTGGCCTCGCGCAACTGGCCCACCAAGGACCGGATGCTGTCCTGTCATTCCTGGGAAAGAAAAACCTGACCTGAGACAGTGTCAATCAGAGCCCCTAAATGGACCAGTCTAGTGGTAGGGACCAGGTGACACCGTGGTCCCTCAAGGCATGGATCATAGTGGCCAGATCTCTGTCCGCTAACTGCTGGAAGGAAGCCTGGATGAGCAGGTTGTCCAAGTAGCACTGAATCCTGATAGGGATTGACCTAAGAGAGTCTACCAACGCTGCCATGAACTTAGTAAAGGTCCTCGGGGCCGGGGCCAGCCCAAAGGGAAGCACCACATACTGGTAATGATGCTCAGTGTAGCAAAACCTCAAATAATGTTGGTGACTTGGATGAATAGGGACATGGAGGTAGGCCTCTGTGAGGTCTAAAGATGTCAAGAAGTCCCCCTCCCGGATCCCATCTAAGATGGAACGAAAGGAGTGCATCTTAAACCTCCTGTAAACCAGATATTGATTTAGTCCCTTAAGGTTGAAATTTGCCCTCCACCCCACCCCCACCCCCCAAGGATATGGGCACTAGAAACAAAATTGAATAGAAATCCTGACACCGCTGCTCCGGTGGTACCGGCTGGATGACCCGAATGTTCAGCAAATGCTGGATTGCCAATTCCATGAGTCCCCGGCGAATCAGATCTCCAGAAATGGGACAGCGGAGAAAGAACCTCGGGGGAGGGGAAAGAAATTCCAAGGAGAGCCCCAATCTAATGGTCTCCCTGACCAAGGCATCGGAAGTCATTGCCTCCCAGTGGGCTGTGAAAAGCCCTAGCCTCCCCCCAATGGGGGAATCAGGTCCCAAATTATTTCTGCTTGCAGAAAGGCTTGGCATCACTACCTCGCCTCTGGCGCCTGAACTGTTGTTGCAGCCTGCCTCTGCCACCAAAGGCCTGTTGGTCAGACTGAAAATTGGACCTGTGCTGATAGGCCTATACTGATGGGAGAAGCTCGCCCCAGCTCTCCCCTGTCTGGAGAAGGGCCATCTAAAATAGGGCGAGGGCCGGAAGATGGGACGTCTGCCTTGGGAGGGGAGGATCTTCCTCCTATCCCTGGTCTCTATGAGGAATGGTTCCAAAGCCCGGCCAAAAAGATTCTCCCCTTCAAAAGGGCCAGAGGCCAGCTTCCAGCAGTTCTTGTCATCCATGGCCAATGGCACAGCCAGAGTAACCACTGCACAGTGACAGACAATGTGATGGACTGGGCCGAAAATTTGGCTGCCACCAAGGAGGCATCCGCCGTAAACTCCGTGCGGCAATAATTTTGGACAGGTCTTGATGACTCCAGAGGTCCTCCAAAGGAACCCTGTCCTGCAGCTGACAGAGCCACCTCAACGACACTCTAGTAAAAAATGAAGCCATGGTAGCGGCCCGAATGGCCCAGGAATCGGCTTGATGAGCCCTGTGCAGGACCATCACTCATCAGCTTTCAATGCGTTATCTTTTTTTTATTCAAAAAGTTTTATAAGTACAAAGTACAAACATTTTTCTCTTTTCTGCCCCCCTTCCCCCCTGACCCCAACCCACCCCCTTACCCTTCCCCTCTCTCCCCCGCCCCACCCCCCGGACTTCTCAGAGAAAGTACAGGGCATAATATTCAATAAAATAAATTTAAATTAAGTTAAAAGAAATTCTTAATTTCCACATTTTTAAGTCTTTAACTCCGAATTATTCAAAACTGTTTAGAACATAGTCAAAATAAATAAATAAATAAATAAATAATAATAATAATAATAATAATAATAATAATAATAATAATAATAATAATAATAATAATAATAATAATAATAATAATAATAATAATAATAATAATAATAATAATAATAATAATAATAATAATAATAATAATAATAATATAAAATAAAATAAAAACATATTGTTAACCAACATCATACAGCATACCATCTCAGACTGGTAATTTACATCACTAAACATCTATCTTTTATATAATCTATATATAATTAATAAAAATAAACTAGCTATTCAAAATGCCTAAATATTTAAAATATTCTATCAAATTGTTAATTCCAGTGTTTTAAAAACTAACCCCTTATACCTCAAAAACCTTAACCTGAATCATAAAATCAAACACAGTATTAATAACATAGTATTACAATATATCAAATTATTAACTTCACAAAAATTCTGAATCTTTAAAAAATATTAATAATATACAAAAAAAGTAGAGAAAAAATACATTCATATTAATCTCTCCATCCATCCTATAGATTCCAACACTGACACCAAACCTTAAACAATCCTACTTCTCAGTCAAATTTTGAATCTAATTATTGTATCCTTTTGTAACTTGATAATTTTAAATAAAATTCTAAATCACTAACAAATGTTAATAATAAAAAGAGAAATAAAGAAAAAAAATACAATCATGTTAACCTCTCCATCCATCCTGTAAATTTCATCACTAACCCCAAACTTTAAACAGTCCTTCCACTCAGTCAAATTTTGAATCTAATTATTACATCCTTTTATAACTTGATAATTTAAAATTTGTCCTCTCGCCTCCCATCTGATTTTGATCCTTTATCTTTTCCACGTTGTAAGCATCTGTCTGGCTCTGTCAATCACTCTAAGTCTTTGAAACTGTTTCGGTTTGAGCAAGTTCTTTCCTCTGGAATTTTCATGGTTCTTTCCTCTGGAATTTTAGATGTATCAGCCTTTAAGACATTGACATAAAATTCAGTAGCTTTCTCTATCGTGTTAAGCCGGTATCTCCTTCCCAAAAATTTCACCACTACTCCTGTTGGAGCATCCCATTTATATTGTAGGTTTCGACTTTTAAACTCATCAACCAAAAAGGTGTAATCTTTTCTGGCTTTAAGCATTTTAGGAGGAATTTCTTTCCATATCATTATTTCCTGGCCATTTACCTGAAGATTATTCTTGAAAGTCGCCTGTGTAATTCTATTCCGTAAAGCCCTTGTGGTGAAATATATTACAATGTCCCTTGGCAGATGTTTTTGCTTTGCAAACCAAGAGTTAACTCTGTATATCTTATCGATTTGCATAAACAGTTCCTCTTTAGACATTCCAGACACCTGCTCCAGGGCCTCCACCATCCTTCCTTTCAAATCTTCATATTTTCCCTCTTTCAGACCCCTCACCCTTATAGCAAATTCCATGCTTCTGAATTGGGTCATTAACACCTCTGTTTCAAAATTTTCCATATCCTTTTTGATTTTGTCTATGTATTCCCTCGAGGTTATCAAGACTTGTTTATTTTTTTCCAAATCATTTGCCAAAACTTCCGTATTTGCTGCTAATACTTCAAAAACCTTGAGCACGTCCTCCCTCAGTTGTTGATCCATCTTCTTTAAAGCAGCCTGCATTTTTTTATCTATTTCATTGATTTTTAAATTAAATTCCATAATCAGTTCATTTTTCATAACTTTTAAAGTATTCAATAAATTTTCAGGTGTTAAAGACTGTGAAGGTGTTAAATCAGAAGTAAGTTGCATTTTTGAAATATGACCAGAAGAATACTCAGTTCTTTTATTCAAGATAGTCTTTCCAGGTTTAGAAGCCATTTCAATATTTCCAGAAGAGTACAAAGCGAAAGCCAAGTCTCTAATTAATGAAATTCTTTCCAAGTCCAAAACCAGTTAATCTTTTATTTTTAAAAAAAGATGTAAATTGTTATTTTATTCCAAAATCAGGAAACAAAAAGAGAAAAGCCAGTTCATAGGATCAAAAGTTTCCATAAGAAAAAAAGCTGCTGGCAAAACGAAAGTCACTTTCACTTCCACACCCATGATCTCCGATCACCATCTTGTTGCTTATTACTTGTTAAGGCTACTTTATTACTTCCCGAAGTGAAAGTCAGCAGTGGAGTTAAAGTTAAAAATTTCGATACTTGCCCTTCTGGTCTCCTGCTGTTCTCCATCTGCTTTCTTTAATGCTTAAAATAGTTATAAATCCCATTGTGGAAGCAGCGGTGGTAGCGGCATCTTGCTCCACATAAGCGGAGGTTTCCGGATTCCCAGAGCAGCAGACAGGCTACCTGGGGAGCCCTCACCCTTTGCGCCCCTAGTTAGCACCTAGGGCACTAGGGGGGCTCTACCCCACCTGTCAAGCTCTCATCTCTCCCCTTTCCCCGGGGAAGAGATTTTCAAGCCGCCAGACAGCTGATCTGGCGGCTTTTACAGGAATTCGGAAAGGCGCCTGACGAGGAGCGTCCGCAATGCCTGCGAAGCCAAACCGGAAGTCCAATGCGTTATCCACATCCAGGATGGAATTCGAAGTCAAGGAGGCCACTGGCACATCCACCTGCAGCAACTGAAGTAGCTGGAGCAAGTCAGGTTCCACCGCAAAGGTGTTTTCTGGGCCGCTGGGCCACTGAGTGCTGGCAGGTGAGGCCCACTGGCACATAATAATGTCCAGGAACATGCCAGGGATCAGGACAGACTCAGGTGCCACCTCCTGCTTGGAAGAAAGAAAGTCCTCCTGCCCCCCAGGGCCCTGGGGCTGCAGAAGGTTAGAATCAGATCCCAGGTGGGCAGTAGCCCGAGCCTTGGCCAGGAGCTGCTTAAACAGGGCTGGATTAAACAAGTCCTTAAAGGATGGTTTGGCCGATGGCTCTGACTCCAGGTCCGAATAATCCTCCTCCCCCTGCAGCTCTCCTTCAGAGAGTGAAACCTGGCTGGCATCTGAATGATCAGCTGTGTAGGTCCCTTAATAACCATAATACCCTTCTGCGTGTCCTAACTGAGCCTCATCGACCCCAGGCAGAGCAGATGCAGCAACGCAGGATAGTCTCTGCTGCAGCTCAGTTGCAGCAATCCTCTCCTTGCTGGCTGCAGCAAGCCAAGCCTTTACAGGAGGGATGTCCTGCTCTGGTGTGCCTTCCTGGCAGAGCCCTGCCACGGTAGGGGTAAAAGTAGCAGAAGGGGAAGCATGGAGGCTACTGCAGGAAGCTGACACATCCTGGCAAGGGACCATAGCCTGAACCTCCACCAGGCCAACGGTAGACAGTGCTCCCTGTGAAACCTGGCCTGCTGCCACAATTTGGCCAGATGGAGAGGGGGAAAGCTCCCGAGGAAGGACTGGGCGGGATTCAGCCAAGTCCAGCCGCCCAGAAGTCTCCTCAGGCACCCTTTGATGCCCCACACCAGAGAGTCTCTCTGAAACCTCCTCTGCTCTGGCGAATTGCTTCTCTAATGCCTTTTGGCGTTTGAGCACTGCCTTCAGCTCAGCCTTAAAGGCTTTCTGAAGGCCCGGGGCTGTCGTTTGAAGCCTCTCCTTAGCCACCAGACTGGTAGGCCTGGCCTGAGCCCTAGGTGTGGTAGCCCTATCAAAGGCAGGGGGGACCAAGACCCCTGATGATGGGAAGATGATGTAGCTTCTCTCTCCATCCTAAGTAGCAATAGGAAAAAGAGAAACAAATTAATAAGTCCCTGTTACCAGTGTGGCTGGTCCAGGGAACAAGGGCCTTTCTGGCCAGCGTTTTGGATCAGGTATCAAGGTCTAGTCAAACAAACATCCAAATAGGCAAACCTGCAGACACGCTGGTCCCATCACCAGCATAAGGCAGGCTTACGCAAAAAGCCGCTGCGCAAGTGGAGGAAGGAGTATGGCCACAGCCAGGAATCCCTCCTCTGCACTACATGGGAAGAACCCTCCCTAGGGCCATAAAGATATTCCTGCAAAAGCAACCAAATTTGCTGAAAATCGTAAATAATCCGCACTGTGAGACGACCATGGGTGAGCCTCAAACCCAGTGCTCAGGCCCAGCAAACAAATAAAAAATGGCTGTAAGTGGGAGGGGACACTGTCCAGTCAAAGACTAATTAGGCCAAGAGTCCCAAGAAAATGAATAGAGGCACCTCTACAGCTGCTTGAAACTTCCGAATCAGCAGATTATCTGTTATCGCTGAGAGAAAAAACCACAACAAAATGGCAGCTGCAGCCCTTAGAAGGCAGCTGGAGAGCCGTTGCCTGCTCTAATCCCTTGAAGCAGGCAGCCGCGCAGAAGGAATTGGACAACAAAATGGCCACGGCAGCTCCAGAAGGATAGCTTGCAGAGCCATGGCGTTCGCACCAAAAAATAGAATGCAGCCGCTAGGCTAAACAGTAGAGCGCGGCAAATGGCTTCACACTCGATGCCGTAACAGGGATCGGTTGTAAGGCCGGTGACCAGACAAATCCGATCCCGTGGTCTGGCCCAGCAAAAACAGGCAGACAGCGACCAGAATTTAAAGCCAGGTGGCGATCTTGAGCTGGAGGAAGCCTCCTCCTCGCCAGACAAGCAATGATATCAAGCAGGCCAAAGATCTTAAATTGCTTCGCTTGTCAGCGCACTCCCCTGCAGTCTTTAGCAATTAGTAAGGCAATAAAATTCCCCCCTCGGGCACCTAAAGGCAGCGTGATGCAGGCATTTTCAATTCACGATGACTTGTAGTCTATAAGCAATGTCGTTCAGGGAAAAAATAAAGAAAAATCTAGGAAGGGTCCAGGAAGGGTGTGGAGAAAAATTAAAAATTAAGATCAAACAACCCAAAGCTCACAGGAACGAAGGAAAAAGCATCCAAGAGCTGACGACTATATTGAACAACTGAGGAACATCACCAGGGAGGCGGATCCTCAGAAAATTCAACCCAGTCCATAGAGCTATGGGGCTAGAACAGCCCATCCTGGACTCTTCCTTCGATGTGGGGGAAAATAAAGCCATTTAAAAAGCAATAAGGGGAAGGGATAAGTTTTCAAAAATCAGGATCATGTTAAAGTAAAATATAAATGCATTTATAATCACTATTAAAAATATTGGAAGTATTATTCTTTTTTCACTTCTTTTTTATTTCTTTTTCATTTCTTGTTCACTTTTCATTACTTTTCCAATTTCTCTTATCTTTAATTTAAAATTTTGTACTGTTCTTATTCTGTGTAAAAAAAACGTGCTTTAATAAAAATTCTATATATCTATATATACCAGTATCGTTAAAATTGGAATTGTTTGAGAACCAGTCTTCTCCCCATGTGTATACTTTACAAGCCATCATCATCTTTTTTTTTACTTCTATTATCTGGTTATCACCACACCTTAGTGTGTTTTTACAATCTCCCTTGTGCTATCACACATGAATCAAAACAAGTTTGCTTTTGTTTTCACATCTTAAGCTTTTTCTAGTAGCATGGATCATTTGATAATAGTTGGTGGGTCGCAAAGTGATTCTATAAACTACCTAGAGTCTGTCTGGATTGAGGAGTTAGATAAATTGAATAAATAAATATCAACCTTTAAGAGTTAAATATTTTATATGTAATGACTATAATAATGCATTTTAATGTATCTATAATATATTTAAATATACTGTAATATTAATATCATAAATCTTTATCATGTGACTTAGGTAAATAAGGAAGGTAAGCCATGCGATGTGAACAATAAGAAAAAAATTGTGACACTTGGAGTGAGTTCAACCATTCCTACCTTACCTCTCCCGAATATCCTGCTTGTGGCAACCCCTGTTGTATCAGCTGAATCTACATCCATATTCCTGCAGGATGAAACAAGGAATTTAGAACTAAAAAGGTGAGTTACACTCATGTCCAGATTATAAAGTTCCATATTGGAGTCATTCTAAGATGAATGAACTTCTGAACTGTCCATCCAGATCTTGTCATCTGGCCTGCTGAGGTCCTCCTTGCCCCTGATGTTCTTCCCCAAACTCTATCTTTCATGACTAGATTGCTCAGTTTATACAGTAAGGAGGACTTCTTTCTTTTTACACAAAAACAACAAGAAAAGTGATTTTGTTTTAGTCATGAGCCAGTACAAAATACCCACTTTTAATATACAATATGACTGGAAGGAATACATCCGTACTTGATCCGACTCAATAATCCCTTAGTCTATATTCAGCATTAGGTTGGATATCTACCATTGGATTGGTATAATATTGTTATACGGTTATAATGAGTTAACACAATACAAATTTGGAATTGATAAAATGATAATAGAGCAATTTCTCTTTATAGAAATTCAAAACCAATTTGCTTTATGAATTGTAAATCTTGTAAAAGGTTAAAGATACCATTTGTCCATGCCTTAGATTGCTCTAGTTGAAGAAAACTCAACTAGAGCAATCTAACTCTTTCTTTATTCTTCTGTAATTTACAGTATTTTTGCCTTTCTGACCAAATAATAGGAGAGTGTAGAATTAATTCTGAATTCTAATCCAAACTCCTTTTAGCAACTGAAGACTTTTGGAACAAGCGAGATCCAAAGCAAAAAAATTATTAGGAACCCAAATGCTATTTTGCATCTAAAATTGCATCTACATTGCATCTAAAATCCTTCAGTGTTTCAAAACCATTTTGTATCACATAGGTTATTCCCTTTGAGTTTGGTGAAGATCTCAATACACAACATCAAATTGAAGCAGCTGAGACTGAAGCTTGTGACTGGCCAAACCTATTACCTACAGCTGTACCCTGCATCAGAGCAGCAAGACCTTTTCCATTGCTGGATCAATCTTGTGAATATGCTACGGCCATCTTCAAAAATAGATTCCACCCAGCAGAAGGTAGAAAACAAAAAATTGAAAAAGATTGCTGCACCTCTAACTCCACCTCCGAAACCTAAAGTGAGAACCTCTTCCATTGTATTAATTCTGAAGTCCTGAGAATTATCAGGGAGCACAACAAATAGAAAATAATCTTTCATTTCCCTTACTGGAAATGAATGGACTCCTTTTTTTAAAAAAATAGTTTTTATTAAAGTTTTATCTTTAAAAACAACATTAAAACCACCACAAATATACAGAAAAAAACATAACATAACAAAACAAAACAATAGATACCATATAGAATTATTTTACAGTGTTCCGTATCAGTGTACATAATTTGCTTTTGTAATTCTCTATTAGCTTCCAGTCCATATACTTCTCAGTCGTCATATAGGATAATAACATTGTGGTAACATACATTTTAGAAATTCTAATAATACTGAATTGTTCATATCTACAGATTATATACATTTGTATTTACATCTCTAAGTTATTACTATTTAATTACTCCAATTTAGATTTCATCAATTCTAATTTAAGCTTTTTCTATATCGATTTCTATTTTCGAGACAACTGTACATTTTATCCCATACTTCATTGTAGTCCGAATCATCTCTCTCTTTTAGTCTCCATAGTCATTCTATCCATTTCAGCGCATTCAAGTATTTTGCTAATTACTGCATTGTCTGAGGGTATGTTACTTTGTTTCCAAGCTTGTGCGAATGTAATTCTAACTGCGGTGAGTATATGTAATATGATGTATTGATATTTTTATTCATTTTTGAGTCCTGTATTCCCAGTAAGAACAGTTCTGGTTTTAGGTCTATTTTTTGCTCTGTAATTTATTTCAGCCACCTCTGGATTTTGTACCATTATTTCTTTGTGGTTTCTTTGTGGTGGGACACGTCCACCACATATGATAGTATGCTCCTTATTTGTAATTTCATTTCCAGCATTTAAGGAATACATTTGGAAACATTTTGGCCAATCTTGCTGGAGGTAAATGCCACCTATAAAACATTTTGTAAAGGTTTTCTTTATATGCCACTGCTGTCATAAATTTATAGTTCCTTTCCCATAGTTTGTCCCATTGTTCTAATTCTATGTTGTGACCAAAGTTTCTTGCCCAGCTAATCATTGCTTTTTTATGGTCTCTTCCTCTATTTTATATCTTAGTAAAAAGTTATATAATTTTGTAATCATTTTTCTCCCCGTTCCTAGTAAAATGTTATCTGGTTCCAATTGTTTCGTATGAATGGCGTATTGTTCCGATCTTTTTTGAACCTTGTTTTGATTTGTAAGTAAGGCCACCAATCTATATTTATTCCTTGCTTTCCCAATTCTTGAACTGATTTTAAATCTTCTTTTTCATCTAAAAGTTCTGAATAATTTAACATTTTACTGAGATCCATACTGTTTGGGTATATTGTTGCCTCCATTGTTGATAGCCAGTTTTGAATTTTCATATAATGATTCTTTTTGATTTTTACTCAGACATTAAACAGAGCATCCCTTATTATATGTCTTTGGAAATATGAATGTGACTTATTTTTCCCATCCCAGAGAAAACCGTGCCAGCACAATTGAAGATCATGCCCTTCTAATGCTAATGTTCTTTTATTTTTGAGTTGGATCCAATCTCTAAGCCATGTCAAGGCGACTGCCTGATAGTACAGTTCCCAGTCCGGGAGCCGGGAGCTACCTTTGTTTCTACTATTTTGCAATAGTTTAAATTTGATCTGCAGTTTTTCCCCTGCCCATATAAATTTGAATGTTACTTTATTTATTTGGTTGAAAATTTTCTTCTCTAATTTTACCAGTATTGTCTGAAAGAGGTAAAGCAGCTTGGGTAATATGTTCATTTTAATCGTCGAGATTCTGCCAATTAAGGATATCTGTAATTTATTTCAACTTTCCAAATCTTTTTGTATTTGTATCAACAGTTTGTTATAATTATCTTCTTTTATCATGCTACATTTTGCCGATAACCAAATTCTCAAGTATTTAATTTTCTTAGCTCTTGAGATTCCCAATTTCTCCTCCAATTCTTTGTTTTGTCTTTTAGTTAAGTTTTTAGTTAACATTTTAGTTTTTTCTTCATTTATTTTAAGCTCTGCTACTTTACCAAACTGATTTATGTCTTGTAATAGTGCTAATCCGGTCTCTAGGGGCTCTTCTATGATAAATGCTAAGTCATCCGTGAAGGCCTGTACTTTGTATTCTTGTGCTCTGGTTTTTAACCCTTTTATCTCCCAATTCTGTCTAATTTGTTGCATCAGTACCTTTATTGAAAAGATAAATAGCAAAGGGAACAGGGGGCATCCCTGTCTTACCCCCTTTTATAATGTTAACCTTCCGTTATTTCTCCAGTTAGTATTATTTTTGCCATCTGGTTTGAATATATTGCTCTAATTGTTCTAATAAATTTCTCGCCAAAATTCATTACTACTAATTGATTTGTTAAAAAATCCCAATTTAAATTATCGATAGCTTTTTGTGCATCAAGAAATATCAGTGCTGCCTGCTTTCCTGAGTGTGTTTTGTAATATTTATAATATTTCGTAATATTAATCTCTCGTTCGTCTATATACTTCATCCCTGCCTGCTTTTTTCACAAATCTTATGTATATTTCACGTGGTAGCCTGTGTCATCTTCCACAGTCTGTATGCATCCTGTAAATTTCATCTAAAGTATTAATTCACTCTTGTCCAGTTGCAATGGATCTGCTAATACATCTACCATAAGTTTGGATAAGTCCCCTTCTTTTGTCTCTATAACATCTTGAAATCACAGGTAGAAGGCGAATATCTCTAATTCTAGATGGGTTATTGCTTCTTCCAGTTCTCTATTTATAGCTGTCAGTCTCTCTTCAGTTTCTTTTCGGTTTGTTCTGTTCTTGTTTCTATCACTTTTATTTTCTGCTCATTTTTAGCAATTGATTCCTGAATGGTCTCCATTCTATTGTCCAGCTTCTTTATGTCTTCTTTTACTTCGCCTATTTCACCCTTCATTTCCTCGTGGTTATTTGTAATTGATTCCTGGGTTTTTATTATGAATTCCTGGATCATATTTAGTGAAGACTGTAAGCTTTGCAGGGTTGGTGCTGGTCCTGATTTTTCACTACATGACATGTCATTTATTAACTTCTGTCCTGCTGGACAGGCTGTTGTTGGCATTCTTTTTTAATCATTTTGGTCACTGTGGAAGTGCTAGACATCTTTAATTTTTTTAAAAGTTATTCCACAATACCATAAGTTGTCACCCTTCCCACTCTAAATCTTCTTTCATCGCTACCCCTTTCTTTTATCTCTCTTTTACTTTATAGTAGTGATGCAATATAATTCACTAATTAAAGCCACCTTTAGCTTCAATCTTATAAGAACAATTGTATATATAAATATCAATCTTAAACCACTATATTGTTTCTATAATTCTCTATTAAATATTAAAGGGAGCAATGCAGTAAATATAAAAATTCAATTTATACAATTCTTAAACAACAATTAATAGTTTAATGCTAATTAATTAATTTAAATGCACTTTAATCTATACCAAATTTAAATAGAATAAATATGTTTATATAGGCTATTAAATTTTAAAGTTGAAAGTTCACTATAATTCCGTATAGGTGTCACAGTAATAAATCTTTTTATAATATACAATAGGAGTTTAAAGCAATCTCTATACACAGCTATTTAAAGGTATTTAAAGATAAGTCCACTTCAAAGTCTTTCGTTTAAATTACCACAGTTCTTAATCTTCAGTCTCTCTACTCACTCCGCTACTTCCTTGTTCTCTGTATTCAAAATGCCGGCAACCTTCAATTTGCACTGTCACTGTCCTTTCTCTTTACTTAATTTAATTTAATTTAATTTAATTTAATTTAATTTAATTTAATTTAATTTAATTTAATTTAATTTAATTTAATTTAATTTAATTTAATTTAATTTAATTTAATTTAATTTAATTTAATTTAATGGATTTCTATGCCGCCCAACTCCCTGGGGACTCTGGGCGGCTCACAACATGTTAGATTCCATTACAAATATAAAATACAATAATTAAAATATATAACAAATATAAAATACAATAATTAAAAAATACAAAAGTTAAAAAGAGTATCTCATTTTACAATCATGGGGGGAGACCCATATTTAATCTAGTTGGTCTCACTTTCACCCCGCCTGCCAGAAGAGCCAAGTTTTTATTGCTTTCCGGAAGGCCAGTAGGGTGGGGATGGTCCTGATCTCCAGGGGAAGCTGGTTCCACAGGGAGGGAGCTCCCACAGAGAAGGCCCTCCCCCTCGGCTCTGCCAGCCGACATTGTTTGGTTGACAGGACCTGGAGGAGGCCGACTCTGTGGGCCCTGACTGGTCGTAGGGAGGTATGCGGCAGGATGTGGTCCCGAAGGTAACCTGGTCCTGAGCCATGTAGGGCTTTAAAGGTAACGACCAACACCTTAAATTGGATCCGGAGACTAATGGGCAACCAATGCAGCTGGCGGAGGATCAGTGTTACGTGGGTGCATCTGGGTACACCCACCACAGCTCACGCAGCTGCATTTTGCACTAATTGCAGTCGCCGGACACTCTTCAAGGGTAGCCCCATGTAGAGCGCATTGCAGTAATCCAGCCATGAGGTGATAAGAGCATGAGTGACTGTGAAAAGTGCCTCCTTCTCCAAGTAGGGTCGCAATTGGTGCACAAGACGTACCTGTGCAAAGGTCCCCCTAGCCACAGCTGAAAGATGTTGTTCCAATTTTAGCTGTGGGTCTAGGAGGACACCCAAATTGTGGACCCGTTCTGAGGGAGCTAATTTCTCCCCCCCAAGAACCAAGGAGGGACAATTGGTCGAGTCCTTAGGAGGCAATATCCACAGCCACTCAGTGTTGTCAGGGTTAAGTTTTAGCCGGTTCTTCCCCATCCAGACCCTAACATCGTCCAGGCAGCGGCCCATTACGTCTACGGCTTCCCCGAATTGAGACGGGGTGGAGATGTACAACTGGGTATCATCAGCATATTGCTGATACCTCACCCCGTGTCGTCGGATGATCTCACCCAGTGGCTTCATGTAGATGTTAAACAGGATGGGCGAGAGGACTGAGCCCTGTGGCACCCCACATAGTAGGGGCCTAGGGCTCGACCTCTGCCCCCCTGTCAACACCGACTGCATCCTGTCAGAGAGGAAGGAGGAGAACCACTGCAAAACACTTTCTCTCACTTCTCTCGCCACTGTCCCCCCCCCAAAAAAAGAACCCTTTCTTCCTTCTTTCTTAGTTCACTACTCATACCGCCGTCCTGGCTTAAGCTTTGTTTCAAAGATCAGATTTCAACCTTCAGATGCATCAGCCATTCAGATCCGCATCCACAGTCACTTTCCCTCTCAGCCGATACCATGCCGGTTTTGTCCTCCTTCCTACTCCACTCCCATCACTAAGGCGCCGCCACCTCCTCCTCGGAGACTCACTTGGCAATCAGTACTTTTCTGTGGATTTCATCAATTAGAGAGATATTTCGGTGTTTCACATTATTTGGCACTGTCCACCGATACTTCTGCCACTTTCTGCTTCCTCTGCTAAATACTCGGGCCGCCACGTCTCCGGACCATGCCTTAACAGCTGGTCTCTTCTGTGACAAATTTCAGGGCTTCCACGTCTGTGACAAGAGCTTGCTCCTCTCCGCAACACCTTGGCACCACCCCGGAAGTCAAATGGACTCCTTACTTACAGATCTATATTTAATTTCCAGAAAATGCATCTCTGTTTTGAAGCACATAACTTTCTTGTACTATTGGAATTAGTTAATTACTCCAGGAATGTATCTGATTTGAGCAAAGATCTCAAGGTCAGCCAAATTTGCATATCCATACAAGTCAATTGTTCCTTATCCTTTTCTCTCCCATCAAGAAGTGTAACAAAATTTCAGGCAAGGCACTCACCTTAATATGTAGTGTTACTTCCTATACTGCAAGATAATCTCTGCTTGCAAAAGAATTAAGTAGCAGAATAAACATACTCTAAAGACCAGTTGCAAAAGAACAATAGTGGAAGAAGCCTATCTCCTTTTTGTTATGCTTATGAATTTTCTGAATGCATCATATCATTGTTTTCTATAAAATGCTGGACTCGGTAGATCTTTGACTTGTTCCAGCAGATGCTTCCTGTGCTCTTAAGTGACAGTAGTGAAGACGAGAGATATATGCTCTTATATATTGCTAGGAACAAAGGGATGGGCTGAGCTACAGTCTCTGTATAAGGCAGTGTTGTTAAACTCGCGTTGTCATGGCGGCATCACGTGATGTATCAGGACTTTTTCCCCCTTCACTAAACTGGGCGTGGGCATGGCCAGTGTGTGACGCATCCGGCCTGAGGGCCGCAAGTTTGACAGTCCTGGTCTAAGGCAAAAAAACAATACAGGTAGTCCCCGGTTAGTGATTGCCTCCTTTAGCAGTCATTCACAGTTACAACAGTATGAAAAAGTAACTTTATGACTAATCCTTATATTTATGACCTTTCCAGGTCTTTAAAGGAAAGCAAAGTTGAAGACCATAAACACAGTTATGGTTTCACTCACTGACCACTTCACTTAATAACTGAGTTGTCGGTCCCGATTGTGGTCACTAAATGAAGGCTATCTGTAACCTTTTTGTGGCAATAAGCTGTCTTTGTTTGTTTCAGGAATCACATATTGAATAATATGTGATAGTATAGTGTCACCTGAGTCAAATTTTATGGTCTTAATTTAAAGGGATGCAGCATTATGGCGTTTATTTTTCTCCCTAACCCCACTCAACTTAGAAATAAACAACTCAAAATGAGGAGTAAAATTTTTAGAAGATTAAATGGGTGCCTTCAATTCCTGCAAGGCTCAATACATTAATTGCACACTTTAATCTTCCTCAACTCCCAAAAACTAGCAGAAAGGGTATTAACCCTCCCTGAAAAATACTGTGAGCCTTCTGGGAGCTGCAAATACATAAAGTGACACAATACTATCTCATTCAACACCTGAGGTAGAGGCAAAGGACATTTTAAATCTTATTCTTTCTGTGCTTGTATATACAGGAGTTGGCAGCTTATTTATTTAGCGTATGGCTGGTCACACACAATATTAAAACACTTCATTTTTACAAATTAAAAACAGTTAAAGCAGTAAGAAAAACCTAGAAAGGAAAACAGAAATAACATTTCAAAGCTTAATATCAAGTTTGGAGATCCAGTCAGTAGCTGCCATTGTTGTGCAGAGGAAGTCCCTACAGTCTCCTGGATATCTTCTATTAGGGCATTCCCTCACTATATGTTGAATAGTCTGTCGAGGAGCCCTGCAATCACATTGTGCTGAAGGTGTCTTTCCCCATTTATGCAAGAAGTCAGCACACACACAGTTGGCAGCTGAAATACATAGTCTTAACAGAAACTGCAATTCTTCATGCAGAAGAAGGAATTAAACCCTTTGCCTTAATCTCAGGTTAAAGTCATAGCCCATGATGGCGAACCTATGGCACGCGTGCCAGAGGTGGCACGCAGTGCCCTCTCTGTGATCACGTGAGCCGTCACCCCAGTTCAGCTCCACCGTGCATGCCTGTGTGCCTCTCATTGGCCAGCTGGCCTTTGGGTCTCTACCACACATGTATGGGGGTGGGGTACATGCGGGGGGCCATAGGCGCATGCACAGGAGGCGGGGCGCATGCAGGGGAGCCACATGTGCATGCACGGGAGGTGGGGGCACATGCAGGGGACATGCATAAGTGGGGGGCCTGCACATGCATGAGGGTGGGGTGTATGCACGGGTGACATGCACACATTGCATTTGGGGTTCGGGTGCGCACTTGATTATCTATGCGTGTGCTTATCCCCACACGTGCACGCATGCTTTGGGCACTCAGTCCAGAAAATGTTAGCCATCACTGTCATAGGCTGTGCTGAGATGTTATTTAGATAGAACATAGAATAACAGAGCTGGAAAGGATCTTGGAGGTTTTTAATAGATTAACAGAGTTGGAAGGGACTTTGCAGGTCATCTAGTCCAACCCCCTGCCCAAGCAGGACCCCCTTACATCTGCCTCTACCTAGGATCGAACTCACAACCTCCTGATTGTGAGGCAAGAGCTCTACCTCTAGGCCACAGCAGCTGGGTCTTCTAGTTCAACTCTGTGCTCAAGCAGGAGATCCTATATCATTTCAGGCAAATGGTTGTCCGGTCTCTTTTTGAAAGCCTTCTGTGATGGAATGCCCACAACTTCTGAGGGCAAGCTATTCCATTGGTTAATTACTCTTACTGTTAGGACATATACTTATAGGTTGCTTCTCACCTTGCTTAGTTTTCAACCATTGTTTCTTGCCTTGCCTTTTGGTGCTATGAAAAATAGTGTGACCCCTTTGTCTTTATAGGAGTCCCTCAAATATTGGAATACTGCTATCATGTCATTCTCCCAGTCCTTCTTTTCATTAAACTAGACACACCCAATGGCAGCAACCATTCTTTATATATTTTAGCCTCCAGCCCCCTAATCATTTTTGTTGCTCTTCACTGCAGACTTCTTTCCAGAGTCTCAACACTTTTTTGTATTGTGGTGACCAGAACTGGATGCAGTATTTCAAGTGAGATCTTACTAAGGCTTTGTAAAGCGATATTAGAACTCCATGGGATTTTGATTCTATCCCTCTATTAAGGCAGCGTAGGCTTGCACTGGCTTTTTTGGCTACTGCCACATACTGTTGGCTCATATTTAAGTGATTGCCCACTAGGACTCCAAGATCCCTCTCATAGTAGGATTAAGCCAAGATTCACCTAGTCTGTACCCATACAGTTGGTTTTTCTTACTTAAGTGTAGAAGCTTAATTTTATCTTTGTTGAATTTCATTTTGTTAGATAGGGCCCAGTGCTCAAGTCTGTCAAGATCTTTTGAGTCTTCTAAGGTGTTGGCTATTCCTGCTAGTTTAGTGTCATTTGCAAATTTGATGAAATTTCCCTTCAATTCTCTCATCTAAATCGTTCATGAAGATATTGAAGAATACTGGGCCTAAAATGGAACCATTGCTTATTTCCCTCCATGTGGATGTAGTTCGGTTGAGGACTGAATGTTGAGTATGATACATTAATTGCCCACTTTAACGTTTAGTTTAGTTTAGTTTAGTTTAGTTTAGTTTAGTTTAGTTTAGTTTAGTTTAGTTTAGTTTAGTTTAGTTTAGTTTAGTTTAGTTTAGTTTTAGTTTAGTTTTAGTTTAGTTTAGCTTATACATTAATTGCACACTTTAACCTTCCTCAACTCCTTAGCAGAAAGAGTGTTGACCTTACTTGAAAAATACTGTGAGACTTCTGGCCGCTGCAAGGTCATAAAGTGAAACAATACTATCTGATTCAACACCTGAGGCAGAGGCAAAGGACATTTTAAATCCATTCCGTCTATGCTTGTATATACTGTATGGGAGGTGGCAGCTGAAATACATAAAAAGCCTTAACTCTGCAGTTCTCCCTGCAAGAGAGTAAATTAAACCCTTTGCCTAAATCTCAAGTTAAAGTGATAGGCTATACTGGGGTGTAAGACTCAAACTTACAAATTGTCAATTCCACTTTACAGAATTATAGCAAAGGGAAATTAAAATTCAATTTCCAAATATTCCTCTCCTCAGAGCCCACCCCCTCAATGTGCACCTGAAAAAAAGACAAAGACAAAGAATAAGAAGAGTATTTGTCCTGCCATTCAAAACCCCACTACTGAGGCAAAGGAAACAAAAAAAGAAAATGATCCAACTGCTGTACGTTCTAAGAAATCTCCCACTCCTAAAATCAAACCACCACCTCTCAAAATAGAGAATATTCATGAGGCGGCCTGTCAGACAACCCCAGAGGAGAAGAACATTGCAAAAAAGTTAGAGAGGGAGAAAATAAAGAATCCTGGTGCTGGTGGTGAAAAAGAAAACTTGGATATTAACAGGTACAGGTATGTGAAAGTAAAACAGAGGTAATGGGTTATACTGTAGTATTATTATTATTATATTCAATCTCCCTCCATAGAGCATTTCAGCTCTGCCCCATTCTGTGGAGCTATGAGCCACAATAGAATTAGGACGTAACATTGCAGTCTCCTCTTCGAAATGTAGCTGGGTGCTCCAAAGCAGATAGTGAGACATAGACCTCTGAATGCGTATCATTCAGTTGGGCAAATGGCAGGCAGCAAGTTCCTGCTGATACAGTGATCCCTCGTTTTTCGCGGGGGTTATGTTCCAAAAAGAACCCGTGATAGGCGAAATCCGTGAAGTAGTAACCTTTATTTTTTTTAACCCCTCCTACCCGGCTTCTGTGTTTTCGGCGCCCAAAAAAAGCCTGAAAAATCCTCCAACCTCTCCCTCTCTTGACGTCTGCTGTGGCTGCTTGGCACTGATCTCCTGAGCGAGCTTGTAGGCCGTTCCCTCGTCGATTTGGCGCGAACGGCCATTTTCCCTCAGGGAAAGCTGACAGCGCGGCCCGCCCTACAGCTGATGAGCGGCAGTCCTTCTGCGCACGCGCAGAGCTCATCGGACCGCTTTAGTCGCCTGCCACTGCCAGACTGAAGCAGGAGACCACCATGCAGGCACAGAACTCATCGGAGAGGTTTGCGAGTCCCGGAGCCGCGCGCTTTGCCGCTGACTGCCTGACCGCCCACGCAAATCCGTGAAGCAGCAAGACCGTGAAAGGTGAACCGCGATATTAGCGAGGGATCACTGTATAGTGAATCAGTGGGCAATTAACTAGGGCAGGGAAGGCTTGTAGTTAATTGCGAGGCAGAGATTGGCCTGTTTGAATCTTCGCAATTTGTAACCAATCTGATAGTCACAGCAATCCTGGCAATACTCTTGACAAACCCCCTGCCCAAGCAGGAGACTGTACATCTGCCTCTACCTAGGATCGAACTCACAACCTCCTGATTATGAGGCAAGAGCTCCACCTCTAGGCGACAGCAGCTTATAAATATATGCCAGTTGCCAAGCATCCAAATTTTGATCATGTGACCATGGGGAGGCTGCAATGGTCATAAGTCTGAAAAACATTCACAAGTCACTTTTTTCAGTGCCGTTGTAACTTCGAACAGCCACTAAATGAGCTGTCAATATCTGTAATTGCAATACAAACAAATGTTCATTTACCTTATTTCCCTTTATTTTGTACTTAACATTCACATAGGAAAGAACTAATAAGAGAAGCTTAACAAGGCCAGTGATTTTTATTTAGTGCACTATATTTTACTTTTTATTGCAATGGTGCAGATGGTTGTCAATTTTATTTTTTATTTTCTCTTTATATAGTTTGTGATTTAATCTTACCATGAATCACAAAACCAGAAAGAGGGGGAGGGGCATTCTGTTTGTTTACTTATTAGTCAGAGAAAAGAGGAAAATCTCTTATGGTATTTAACAATAAATTTCTAATATTGCACGATTATTCTTATTTTAGAAAACCAGTTAGGAAGAATCCCTCCAGTCAAAGAAGATCTGGACACAGAGGTAAGAGATGATTAATGTATTATTTTTTGCACAAGAAAAATAAACCATTATTTACTCTTAATCATTCCTCATTCTACATACAGACATTGCCTGGGCAACAGTCATATACAAGTAACCAGAGCTAAATTATATTTCTTCTAGCAAAATCTTATGATAAATGCTGGTTTTATGACTATATTACATAGGTGCTTTATCACTTCATTGAGTCACTATTCAATTTTAATATATAAATACTTTAATCTATTTGCATGTTGTGATCATGTGATTACATGCATATCCCATTTGTTTCTGGAAATGTTTATTTTATTACATATCAATTCATGCTTTTATTCAGGAGTGGGCTTCAAATATTTTAGCAAGGGGTTCTCTGCTGTGTTTCTGGGTGGGCGTGGCCATGGTGGGTGTGGCCTAGTCAGCCTCCTGCACCATGGCAGAGGGGCGTTTTTGCCCTCCCTGGGCTCTGGAGACTTTCCTTGAGCATCCAGGAGGGTGAAAACGGCCTGCCCAGGCTCTGGAAGCCCTGGAAACAGGCCCGTATCCAGCCTTCCCAAACATCCGGTAGGCCCGTTTTTCATCCTCCCCAAGCCTCCCCACGTGCCCTGCACTTACCTGCATCCAAAATGGGAGGGGAGGGCCAGGAGTGGGATTTGGGGGTTCTCTGAACTGCACAGAAACTTAGCTAGAGGTTCTCCCGAACCCCTGCGAACCCCCAGCAGCCTACCCCTGCTTTTATTCATATCAGATTGAACACCCTCTAAAGATTTGAACTTTAAAATGTAGGCTAACATTTTCTTATAAGAACAATATTAAAAACTCAAATGTTCCCCCCCCCAAAAAAAAATACTCCCAATCAAATTCAAAGTTTGAAAACTTGCTTGAAAATTTCCTTGTTCTGACATTATATCCAGCTCTTGTGGAAGATGTAGCTCTGGCTGGTCAAATTATATCAAAAAACTGTTCCAGTATAACTCTGATTTAAAGAGGACTGTGTTTGTTTAGGAAGAAAATGATGTATTGCATCCTCTGTTTCTACTTTTCACTGGATTCTTACAACCTTCAAACTGGACATTTCACTAAAACAAGAAACAACACTGAAGCTTCCCTCTTGTAACAACAAGATTAAAGCTGAATTCTGAACCTAAAGCAGCTTCACACTGCTGCACACCATTGTATAGCAAATGGTGCTGTATAATGGCAGCAAAGAAAAAAATAATAGAACGACTAACTACAATCTTCATAGGCATTAACCAAATAGGTCACACAGTATCCACTGGTGGTCCTTTCACTCGCTGATACTAAAGCACAGGGAAGCCCCAGCTGACAAAATTTCACTGCCTCAACCAATGCTTCTCTGAGCACAAGGGAATCCTAGCTGAACTAAGACCGTGGTGGCGAACCTATGGCACGCGTGCCACAGGTGGCACGCGGAGCCATAGCAGCCAGCACGCAAGGGTTCCCACCGGCAAACCGGAAGTGCGGAAAAACGCACTTCTGGTTTGCCGGTGAGCTGTTTTTTGCACTCCGGAGGGTTCAGGGAAGCTCCCTGAATCTCCGGAATGCAAAAAACTACAAAACGGACAAACCGGAAGTGCACTTTTCCGCACTTCCGGTTTGTCCGTTTTGTAGTTTTTTGCATTCCGGAGCTTCAGGGAGCTTCCCTGAACCCTCCGGAGTGCAAAAAACAGCTCACCGGCAAACTGGAAGTGCATTTTTCCACACTTCCGGTTTGCCGGTTTCGTCATCCCAGGCTCCGGTAAGGCCTTTGCGCGGGGGTGGGGGTGTGTGCGCATGCGCAGGGGGCAGCATGGGGGTGTGTTGTGAGCATGCGTGGGGGGGGAGGGAATGGGTGTGGGCACGCGAGCGTGCACGAGCGCGCCCCCCCTCTTTTTGGCACACGAGCCTAAAAAGGTTCGCCACCACTGAACTAAGATATTATGAAGCATAGTAAGGAGACTGTCTCCCACTGCTTCCCTGATATATTAAGGAAATTGTCTGTCTAACAATTCCTAATGAATATATAGAGCCATGCAGTCAGTAGCCAGTCAGTCAGTCTCTTAGATACATTGGGGTATCCAGTATACTATACCAAATATATGTATGTCCATCTCCCTTTTGGGTAGATGTACTAGGTTTACACGAGGGCAAGTTTGGTGTAGTAGTTAAGACTAGAAACTGGGAGACTGTGAGTACTAGTTCTGCTTTGGACACAAAAACAGCTGGGTGATCTTGAGCAATTCATTGTTTCTCAGCCCTAAGAAGAAAAAGGCAATGGTAAATCACTTCTGAAATCTTGCCAAGAAAACTGTAGGGACATGTGCAGCCAGTCACCAGGAATCAAGACTAATTCAAAGACACACAAAAAACCCTGCAATCAGTGCAGTTTGCTCCAGTAGTGGGTTCTAAATCCTGTTGCTTCCGGTTTGTGCGCAACCAAACCGGGAGCAACCCACCACTGATTTGCTCCTAGTTCAGGATATATATTTGTTCCATTAAAGCCACAATGGAGAATGAAGTTTTTAAGGTAGGATGTCTTAGAAGGGATACAGACCTTATGTTTATATAATATGTAATGTATAATATACATTATTCCAATCCTTCTTATTTGGACAATTTCAGTCAGACCAGTGGTGGGTTGCTGCCAGTTTGGATCGGTTCTTTAGAACCGATAGCGGAAATTTACCACCGCTCATCGAATCGGCAGCGATGACTAGCTGTCTGCGCTCCCGAACCGGTCCTCCTCCTCGCCATGGCTTGCAAAAAAAAAACCCTCTGTGCATGCGCAAATGCTTCTGTGCATGCGCAGAGGGTCATTTCTGGGTGTTTTGCGTGACGTGACGGGGAAGCGATGCAAACCAGTAGGGAAGGTAAGTGGAACCCACCTCTGAGTCCGACCTTGTAGGAGACTGGAAATCATGCCTACAGATACTCAAATACTCTACTCACTCCCTTATTTCATTTAACATCTACATGAACTGTTGGGAGGCATCATCCATATAGGGAGCCATGGAAATTATCTTGGAGAAAATATCCAGAAGTCTTTAGGAGAACAACAGTTTTTTGCTTTAAACCCAGGGATGTAGGAAAGTATTAGAAAAATACTCAGACCGATTCTCCCTCCTTCTAATTGTGAGGAAAAGAAAAAAATAGAAAATCATGCATGATTTTGCTACTGTAGCCTATCTTAGTAAAGTATAGTTTAGTCTTTCTTTGGAGTTAGTTTCCTGGTTGATGATACCCAATTTTATACCTTAATCATGGACCAATCATCACCTGGGAGTCTACATGGGGAAGAACAGGTTGAACTCAACAGAAACAATACTGAGTAGCTGTTGACTGAGAAATTGATATTTCATTGATACCAATGTAAGCTTTAGATGTTGCTTCTTTATTAATAATTTAATAAAGTATTCTTTTAAAAAAGGAAACACAAGCAATAAAAAAGTATTGCTGACCAGTTCTGGTTACTGCATTTGAGAAAGAGCATTGTATAACTAGAAAAGGTTGAAATAAGAAAAAGCAACTACAATGATTAGTTACAGATTAACAGAGTTGGAAGGGACCTTGCAGGTCATCTAGTCCAACCCCCTGCCCAAGCAGGAGACCCTACATCTGCCTCTACCTAGGATTGAACTGACAACCTCCTGACTGGGGGGCAAGAGCTCTACCTCTAGGCCACAGCAGCGTATTGAAACAGCTCACCTATGAGGAAAGGCTAGGTCTAAACTAATTGATCCTTTTTAACTTGAAATGAAGAAAAATAAGAGGGCACATGATATAAAATCATGCATGGCATAGATTATCCAGATATAAAGAGATTTGTTTCCTTGTTTCATAATGGTTAAACTCCCAGTCACCCATTGCAAATAAATATGGGAGGTATCAAGACAAATAAAAATACTTTTTAAAAAATTAAATATAATGGAATTTACTGTCTGAAATAACAGCAGCCACTTTGGATGGTTTTAAAAGGACATTTCATGAAAGACCAGATATTCAATGGCTATT
Organism: Diadophis punctatus similis; assembly: GCA_023053685.1. Lineage (NCBI taxonomy): Eukaryota > Metazoa > Chordata > Lepidosauria > Squamata > Dipsadidae > Diadophis > Diadophis punctatus. The sequence continues at coordinate 14,849,359 of JALIGW010000009.1, read as the reverse complement.
AATAGCAGTTTATTACCCCCAAATCATAAACAGAATGCCATGTACTAGTTGCGGGCGGGGGGATAACAATGGAATATACTGTAACTATCATTCTCATGTTTAGGCTTTTAGATTCTCAAATACATGCAGCAGCCCACTACATGACACAGAATGCTAAGAAGGATAGACCTGACCCAAACAGGCTTTTCTTATGTTTCCTTATTTCTTAAGAGATAATCATGGCTTCCAGTTGCTGCTCGATGTAACAGGGTACATTCAGTGCACACATGCATAGAAAGTGAAGGACTTGATATGCTCCCTTGAGAAGACCTTTAAATTTCTCCCCACAGTTACATACATGCCAGCAGAACAAAATAAAAATAAAATAACCAAGACTCAAATTGTTTTCAAAGCAAAATTGAAAGTCCAATTTGTCTTTAATTTCCACTAAATGATAGATTGCTATATTTCCTGGATGCCCAGTCCTGGATTCCATGGTATTATGGCCTTTTGTCCTCGTTCCAAAGTAGTCAGGATGTCATATTCCACTCCTCTTGTGACAGAAATGGCATAAAAAACCCCAAAAAATAACAGTTCTTTTTTTTTTAAAAAAAAAAAAGCTCATCTGAGAAAGAATATCTTCCTATTCCTTCCTGGTAGTAGTAGGAAGATATCATATTTAACATTTTTTTTCTTAGTTTAGACAGTATTTGCCCATTATCTAGATCCGTGATGGCGAACCTATGGCACGGGTGCCACAAGTGGCACGTGGAGCCATATTGGTGGGCACGTGAGCTCAGGTCCGGCGTGCATGTGTGCACCAGCCGGCTGATTTTCGGGCCTTCTGGGCCCACTGGGAGTCGGGAAACAGGCTGTTTCCAGCCTCCATAGGGGGTGGGGAAGGCCATTTTCGCCCTCCCCAGGCTCCTAGGAAGGCTCTGGAGCCTGCGGAGAGCAAAAAATGGGCGTGCCATTGCATGCTGGGAGCAGGGGAGTCAGGCGCGCATGTGCGGGGGTGCATGGAATTATGGGTGTGGGCAAGCACACACGTGATCCCCCGCATTCCCCCACCTTTTGGCACACGAACCAAAAAAGGTTTGCCATCACTGATCTAGATGGACAGATTAGATTTGATTAACAGATCAGGTTTAAGGGTTGTTGTTTTTTTACTTCTTTCACGTCTGACCTCCATGCAGATAGGATTTCTTCCCATTCACTATACTCAAATGCAACTCCAGGCAATCTGTGTTGAGAGCAGCGGGCAGAAATGATACATTCAATGCACATAAGTATCTGAAATGCCGAACTAGAAATATCTTGGTCTCATCCTTGTGTTCTTAATGTAAGGTGACCAGACGTCCCGCTTTTGGCGGGACAGACACGCTTTTCAAGCATGTGTCCCGCGTCCCGCATTGTTTCCAAAAAGTCACGCTTTTTTGGAAAGAATGCCCGACAACAAACAAATTTTGAAAAAAAAACAGCGGGACGTCTGGTCACCTTAACCTTGGCTGACTTTGCAAACCAGGACAAAGCTACGGGGAAGGGTGTGCGCCATGCGGGTTCCGATTTGGCAGCCTAGAAGTCCAACTACCCAAGATACAAAGCAATCAACGTGCAATGCACTTCATTCTGAAACAGCCTCCATGTGTTTTGTTCCCCATCCCGCCAGCCTCGTGGTGGGTGGGGCGTCGCGGTGGGCGGGGCGGCCCGAGCAAAGGAGTCACATCCAAGATGGCGCCGTGCGGACGTGTCGGGGCCCGGGGCCACCGCAGCCCGGGCCCTCTGCTCCTCTTCCTCATGGCCCTCGGGCCGGCGCTGGCTCAGCCAGCCGGGGCCGCCGCCGCAGCCTTCCCGCCGCCGGGGCAGCCACAGGGGCAGCCGGGACTGGGGGCCCAGCCGCAGGGGCAGCAGCAGCAGCAGGCGTCTCAGCTCAGGCCGGCCGTGGGCGGTGTTGGTGGCGGGCGGGTGTCCTGCATTGGCTCCTCCAGCGGCGGCTGGAAGCTGGCGGAAGAGCCGGTGTGCCGGGCAGACGTGATGCGCGTCTGCCCCAAGCACAGCTGGGCCAACAACCTGGCCGTCCTCGAGTGCCTGCAGGACATGCGCGAGGTCAGAGGGCGGCGCGGGACCCCCGGGCAGGCAGGGGGGAGTAGGAGAGCCAAGAGACGCTGGGTTGGAGCACCATCTCCGGGCTGCTCCCCTTCCCAAGCCAGCCCCGCTCGCTCACTCGCTCGCTTGCCAGCCAGCCGGCCCAAGCCACTGCCGGCTCCCGAAGGGGAGGCGGGAGGCGAGGAAAGGCCTCCCGCCTCCCACCCACCCACCTGGACGCCGACATTTGCGTTCTTTTGCCCTCTGCGCATGCGCACAGCATTCTGCGCATGCGCAGAGGGCAAAACTCAAATGGCGGCTCCCCTAGAAACCCACCCCCCGTCAATGGTGTCCCGCTTTTAAAAAAAAATCTGGTCGCCTTATCTTAATGGAAGATCAGATCATTATGTTGTACGATGCCCTGAGTGCCACGGGAGTTGGGCGGCCTATGAGAACAACTAATAAATAAAATAAATATTATTTCAGTGCCAGTTTTGTTTTGTTTTTAAAGTCTTGTGAAGACTTTTTGTGAAACCCTTGAAGAAGAAAAATCTCATACCATTGCTCCAGATTCCAGGAAAAGCTTATTTGTCCATCATATAAATGCTATGCTCTGTACCACAACACAATGTCCCATGTGAAATTAATAGTTGAAAGACTTTGAAAGCTTTACAGTTTTATGAAAACTGAATTCCCCCTCCCCTCTCTCATGAATTTTCCATTGTGGTTCTGTAACAGTCTGGACTCATACATTCTTATCTTTATACAGCATAGCAGTTATGTTCCATGACATTTTAGAGTCTGAGACCAAAAATTACAATAGTACCACTTGTAATTGAAAATAATTTTATTTTATTTTCATTTCATTTTCATTTTCTTTATAATGTTCCTTGTTGTTTTTTATCTTCCATTCATTCCCTTCATTTCTTGTTCTCTCTTTCTGTGCCAAGATCAGTGCCATTCTATCCTCCTTTCCTTTGTGATCAGGCTCATCTGGAGTTCTGTCTAGGTTAAAGTGACCAGATTTTTTTTTCTTCAAGCGGGACACCATTGACGGGGGTGGGTTTCTCCATTTGAGTTTTGCCCTCTGCGCATGCGCAAAACGCTGCACATGCGCAGAGGGCAAAACAGCAAATGTCGGCGTCCAGGTGAGGTGGGGGGGAGAGGGGAGGGGGGAGGCGGGAGGGCGCTTGGATGCCTGCAGCTCGCGACAGGTAAGCTGCCTCCTTTCCCCGTCTCCCGCCTCCCGTTCGTTCCTTGCCAGCCCAGCCGAAGGGAAGGCGGGAGGTGAGGAAAGGCCTCCCGAAAGGAGGGGAGGCTTTGGGAGCCCGCCTCCCTTTCGGCCCAAAAGGGAGGCGGGCTCCCGAAGCCTCCCCTCCTTTCGGGAGGCCTTTCCTCGCCTCCCGCCTTCCCTTCGGCTGGGCTGGCAAGCAACGAACGGGAGGCGGGAGACGGGGAAAGGAGGCAGCTGGCAGCTTACCTGCTCCAAGCATCCAAGCATCCAAGCCCCGCGGTCTCCCGGTCGCCCGCCCGGCCCCAGGGCAACGGCGGCAGCGAGGCGACGGGGGGAAGAAAGGGGAGGGGGACGAGGAAGGGCTGTTTGCGCCGCTCGTGACGTAAATTCAAAGCGGCGACGGCTCCTCGTCCCTCACCCCTCCCAACAGCAGCGGCGCCTCCGAGGGCGGGGCTAGGGATGGGGCGGGGGAAGGAGAGGAGGAGCAGCCTCCCTTCCCCCTCCCCCCAGCTTCCAGCCGCCGCCGGAGGAGTCAACAACGCGGGACGCCCGCCCGCCGCCAACGCCGCCCACAGCCGGCCCGAGCTGAGAGGCCTACTGCCTTTCAGGCAGATTTTTTGAAAGAATGCCCTAGTCGGGCATTCTTTCAAGAAATCGGGACTTTTTAAGAGGGCGGGCGGGACGCGGGACAAATGGTGAAAAAGCGGGTGTGTCCCACCAAAATCGGGACGTCTGGTCACCTTAGTCTAGGTCTACTATTACCTAGGCCACAAAGACTGGGACAGACATTAGATGGCACCAGGGGGTTTGATATTTTTTAAATCTCTTTGCTGCCATTAAATGATATTCTGCATTTTAAAAGTGAAGATATGGTAGTATCTTTGTTGCCAATACTAAACTATCTGAGTATTTTAAGATTTACCTTCTCCATGTAGATCTAAAAATGAGATATTTTCATTCTCAATTTTTCTGGGAAAAGATCTCTTAAAGAAACTGGAAAAAGGCTTTTCAACAGTAGATTTTACTTTCCACACACACACACACACCAAATGTGCCTTAGTTTCACAGCTTTAAAGATTTACGTAAAAACATTTATCAGCAGCTGGCTTTGAAATATAATTTCAATGGCTTCTAATAGGTTACTCCCCTGCAATTTTAATGTCTTGTCAGCTCAAATATTTTTAACTTTTTAAAATGTAAAATGTTAATTTTCTTACTTAAGCTGTATGGATCTTAGAGTTTCTGGCAGCAAATTAATTCAAATATGGTTTAACATTATCCCTCATTTCCTCTACTTATTCTTCACCTTAACAAGGTAGAACAATAGTTTACAGGCAGAATACACATGCTTTGCATATAAAGTCCCCAGGTTTAATTCCTACGAGCACCTCCTAAAGTATTGAAGAATAATCTTTTTCCTTTAAGAATATATGGTTCTTCTGCTAAAATCTATTAGAATCCACAATCTATCATTGGGTATATCCAAAATCAACCACTGACATAGCTTATGCACAAAATGGATTACTACCTTTTTGAAACTAGACTGAAGTCTATATCTAGACACAGTTTCTGCTTTCCTATTCTAACGTGGATAAACAAGTAATGACACAAAAAGAATTTCTGGAGAAAAAACGGAGATAAACTAATTATGAGCTAAGCAGAGCAGTTATTTTATATCCTCAGATTCTACTCATATACAATGGAATAAAAAATGCATTGTAGCCAAATGCATTGTAGCCAAATGCATTGTACAAATAGCCTCTATAGCAGGGGTGAAATTCAAAAATTTTCCCTACCAGTTCTGTGATCATGGCTTGGTGGGCATGGCAGGGAAAGGATACTGCAAAATTTCCATTCCCACTCCACTCCAGGGGAAGGATACTGCAAAATCCCCATTTCCTCCCCACTCCTGGGGGAAGGATATTGCAAAATCTCCATTCCTACCCCACTCTGGGGTCAGCCAGAGGTGGTATTTGCCGGTTCTCCGAACTACTCAAAATTTCTGCTACCAATTCTCTGAACTACTCAAAATTTCCAGTACCAGTTCTCCAGAACCTGTCAGAACCTGCTGAATTTCACCCCTGCAATAGTACAGTCAATAGTTCAGCATGTTGTACAAGCACAAAAATTTAACAGCTATGTTTAAGATAATCATTATTATATGAAAATAGCCAGTAGGATTACTCCCAGCACTATTTTCGCTTCTTTTACATATAACCCCTCCACCCATATATCTCTGTATGTCCTACAAGATGAAGACCTAACTCTTGAGATGTTTGCATCAAGCAGTACATAGTATTAGAAAATCTAAAGAACTGTCATCTTTATGCTAAGGCTCCTGCCACAGTCCTATTCAATTATCCATCATCGTCAACCTCAAAGGGCTGAACTTAACTTTGGTTTTAATTTTCTTTAGGTGCTGCCCGAAATCCAAGCAAGATTGCATCTCTCTTTATAGGCTGCTTCGGGAGCCAGAGAAAGAACAAATGAAGCAACAAAGCTCAGAACAAAGGGAAAAGATACCAGGGAGAATAAAACAAGGAGACTGAGCACATTAAAAGAGTAGGAGCTCCCTTATTTAATTGGTATAATTATACCAATTTTACCAATTATATAACAATTAAAATATACCAATTATAAATTTCATCTTCTGAATGCAAGAATCTTTGTCATATAGCAAGCTGAGAACTAGAATTGACACATTCAAGCTGAGCTTAGTGACCACCCACTGTTCAGGATATCCTTCGTCTTTCATAAAGGCAAGAAATATTCTGTTATTCCATTAAATTTCATAAATGCAGTTTTTCAATTAAAAAAATATTCTCCTACTAGTGAAAACTACATGCAAGGGCCAGATAGCCTTACATTGTTATTTTTAAAAAAACATATGTTTATATATAACAATAAATGTGCTTGACATGAAACAAGGGGGTAGATGGAAATAATGTATTTAATTTACCAGATATGAAGGTGGGTGGGGATTATCCTTTGTGCTAATCTCCAAGACCTGGGAATATCTCTCTCTCTCTCTCTCTCTCTCTCTCTCTCTCTCTCTCTCTCTCTCTCTCTCTCTCTCTCTCTCTCCCTCCCTCCCTCCCCCTCCCCTCCCCCTCCCCTCCTCCTCCCCCTCCCTGCCTCCCTAAATCATCTTCCTTGCTTATTACAGTGTTTCAAGGTTGGCAGAAACACTACCTTTGAGGAGTTGGGGAATAGGAGAAGGTAGGGGGTTCCACTTAAGAATGAGAAATGTTTTTCAATTCAACTAACTTCGCAATAGACAAAATTATTTTCTTTACTGGGTTTATTTATTTATTTGATCATTATTACGCCTTTGTTACTTTATGTGTTACTCAAGGCAGTGAACATCCATAATATTCCTTCCTCCTCCTATTTTCTCGACAAGAACCCTGTGAGGTGGGCTGAAGGGAGAGAATGGAACGTTGTCCTACCTGAACGTCCATTCTCGTAGGTGTGGAGCTATCATCCAGGATGGGTTGACCATGTCAGGCAGCCAATCAGGACTGAGTCTTTTGTTAATATAAATTCTGCCTCTGTCTCTATGATCCAGCTTTTTGACTCAGTCTATGCACCTAACAGGACGTGTGGTCACCTTCTCAGATATTAACTCCACCTACTACTGGGTTCACCCAGAAGGAGATCTCATCTCTTATTGTAAGCGTTTAGTTTTCCCTGTCACTTAAAAAAAACTAGGGAAAAGTAAAAAAGAAGGCTGTTGAGGCAGAGGCACTAAAGGGCCGGGCTCCTGCCGCCGGCTGACACCGTTGATTGGGCTCTATTTGATCAATTTCAATTACTTGCAGCAGCGGTTTCTGTGTGGCTTGGGCCGGGCGGCAATTCGCCTCAGGAACAGCGAGAGGACTCGCTGACAGGTGGTTGAGCCCTGATCCCACCTGCTAGTTTGCCACCCGCGCTGTACATAACTTCACCACTTCAGCCAGGGGAGATTCATGACATCCTGAGCCTTCTCCCCAGTGCATATAGGGCATATTTCCCCAACTGCGCACTTCAACGGGCTGCCAGATGCCGATTTAGCGGCAAAGAAAGATTCCCTCAGTGTGATGGCACTGGCAGCAGTTTCTAAAGCCCGTGCGCTTGCTGTGCATGCGCAGAACAGCCCTCGGCCCAGCGCTACGTATAAACAGCCTCAAAGCTCGCCTGCGGCCTCTATTCACAGCACAAAAGCACCGATCATGGCTGCTCCCTCTCCTCTACTTCCAGCGGCCTGTCAAATATGGGTCCAGCTGCATTTTAGGCAATGTTCATTGGGGGGGGAACTGAAGTCATGGCCACCATTTTAACTTCTGGTTCTGGCGCAGCCGCCATTTTGTTGGGCACCAAAAATAACGGCTTTCTTAATGGGCTTATTATGATCTCTATCATTCCCCAGGTGTCTCGCAGTTATGGCTGCCTCCTCTTCCACCTCACTTCCAGTCCCCTCTGATGTGCCCACCCCACCAGCGGCAACCTCGACTGGCCAGGCCTCTGCAGACCAGGAGCCTAGTACCCCTAGCCTGCCAGGGAGACGTTTAGCAAACGAGCCAGGGGCCATGAGGGGCAATCTAAGGCCTCCAAGGTGTCTACCAGGGATGAGTCTCGCAGACAGGGCCTTGCAGAAAATTTGTGGCAAGGCCTCTGGAGAGTGTACCTCGCAGGGAGGTTGTACCTGTCCTCCATCCAATACATCGCCCAAAGCGAGTGATCTCAGAGACACAGGGTTCCTGGATGCAGGGGACATGCCCCTCGCTGATGCAGATATCTGGGGCCAGGGGGCACATTCCAGCCTGAGGGAACAAATCTCCATAAGAGCTGTCATCGGTCCCTCAGCTACGGTCCCACAGCTGCCAGCCTATGTCAATCTCCTCCGGCTTGTCTGCAAGACCCCACAGTCCGGGCTATCATCCAGGAGGTGGTCAAACAGGGCATAGCCGAATGCCTGCAGCAGACAAATCCCGCTGCTTCTGCCTCGCAGTCATCCAGACTGGCTCTCAGACCTGGCCTGGATTACCAAGCTGATTATGTGGGCCAGGCTTGGCCTCCCTTTCCGCAATGGGATCAGGCGATAGATTCTCACTCCAGGCCCTCTGCTGAGGAGGCAGGCCTAGACTTGGAGCTGTCCGAGGATGAAGGCCTAGCTCCCGACCCTCCTCCCACCTCAGGCCTGTTCCATCCCAGTTTATTTAAATTACTGCTCTTTAAAGCACACAATGCATCCAACTGGGGTTCTACCGAAACCGCTTCTCAGGGAGCGACCTCCCAGATAGACCCCTTGTTTTCGGAACATGAGCCCGAGGCTAAGGTGGTCCCATGCCCCCCCTTTTCTGTTGAGGCAGTGCGGGCACAGTGGTCAGCTCCTTCCACGGGTCCGATCCCATCTGCCAATGATAGACACTATTTTAATATTGGATCGGAACTAGCTCCCACCCTCCAGGTGCCGCCCGTGTACACCCCGGTCCTCGCTCTTTTCCCATCTCCCACCATGCCAGAAGATTCCACCAACCTTCTGAAACCCGAGGACAAGAAAGCAGAGCTGACTCTCCAGCGCAGCTTCCTTTCTGTGGCCTGGGCGGTCAAGGCATCTACCTCCGCATCCTTTTTTGCACGTATGTCCCTGGTCTGGCTTCGTGACCTGTAAACACGCCTGCCACTTACTGAGACTCGAGCCCACCAAGATATCAGTAAGCTCTTGGCAGCCTCGTGTTACATGGCGGACACTACCCTTCAGTCAGCCAGATTTGCCTCTAGGGCCATGTCCATCATGTCCCGAAGGCTTCACTGGCTGCGAACATGGCAAGCAAACGTCTGCCTCAAATGGCGCCTGGCCACTTCCTCGCTGATCACGCTGATCAACAGGCAAATTCCATCTGCTGCCATTGATCTTATTCTTGACTCCAGGTGACCATTGACTGAACGAATTTATTCCGCCACCTGGAGGACCTTTTGCTCCTGGTGCCAAGGCACAAACTGTTCCCTGACTTCTCTCTCTGTGGGCCAGTTATTGGAGTTTTTGTGGGATGGGTTCGATAAAGCCTATCGGCCAACACTCTAAAATGACAAGTGGCCGCCCTGTCTTCCGTACTGGCATGTGGGTCCCTGCCGTCCTTGTCGTACCACCCTCTGGTCAAGCAGCTCCTGCGGGGGGCTTCTGCAAGACACCCCCCATGGTTCATCGTTTCCCTACCTGGGACCTTCACTTCGTCCTATACTCGCTCACTGGCGCTCCCTATGAACCTCTCCGGTCTTCCTCCTTACGACACCTGACCCAGAAAGTAACCTTTCTGGTCGCCATTAACTCAGCCTTCTGGATCTCTGAAATCGCGGCCTTGTCAGCCTGGTCAGATCTCTGTATCTTCCACATAGACTGTGTAGTCCTCAGACTGGACCCCACCTTCCTCCCGAAAGTCAACTCCTGGTTTCACCGGGCCCAGGAGATTGTCCTCCCCAGTTTCTCTCCTCACCTGTCCCGCCCACTCAAGCACAGATGGCACACACTGGATGTGCGCTGGGCCCTCTGCATCTATCTTAGACGCTCTGCGGACTGGCGGCGGTCCAAGGCCCTATTCTTATCCTTTCTCCCATCCATGGGTCTCAAGATCTCCTCGGCTACGGTGGGGAGGTGGATTTGGGCAGTCATCTCTGAACCTTACAAATTGGTGGCCACTCCCTGTGCCCTGGGGTCACGGCCCATTCCACGTGGAGTGCCACGGTCTTGGCCACATGGTCCACGCAGGCCTCCTTGGAGGAGATCTGCAAGGCTGCCTCCTGGGCAACCCCATCTTCTTTCATGAGGCACTATAAGATTGATGCCTTTGCATCCGCTGATGCGAACTTTGGCCACCGGGTCCTGCAACAGGTTCTGCCTCCTTAAGCTGGGGCCCCTCGCCCTCCCATAGGACATCTGGCTTTGGCACATCCCATCCTGGATGATAGCTCCACCCACTATGGAGAATGGAACGTTGTCCTACCTGAAAGTCCATTCTCGTAGGTGTTGAGCTATCATCCAGAGCCTCCCGTTGTTAGCGGGTCCCCGGGGTGGGCATTTTTTTGATTTGTTGTTGTTTGCATTGTTTGTGCATGTGGAGAGGAGGTTTTATTTCACAGATCCGAGATGCTTTTCGTTGGTGACCACACTTGAGTCTGTGTTTCGTCTTCTTCAAAAAGCTGGATCATAGAGACAGAGGCAGAATTTATATTAACAAAAGACTCAGTCCTGATTGGCTGCATGACATGGTCAACCCATCCTGGATGATAGCTCCACACCTACGAGAATGGACGTTCAGGTAGGACAACGTTCCATTCTCTCCCTTCAGCCCACCTCACAGGGTTCTTGTCGAGAAAATAGGAGGAGGAAGGAATATTATGGGTGTTCACTGCCTTGAGTAACACATAAAGTAACAAAGGCGTAATAAAGATCAAATAAATAAATAAACCCAGTAAAAAAAATAATTTTGTCTATTGCGAAGTTAGTTGAATTGAAAAACATTTCTCATTCTTAAGTGGAACCCCCTACCTTCTCCTATTCCCCAACTCCTCAAAGTTAGTGTTTCTGCCAACCTTGAAACACTGTAATAAGCAAGGAAGATGATTTAGGGAGGGAGGCAGGGAGGGGAAGGGGGAGGGGGAGGGGGAGGGAGGGAGGGAGGGAGGGAGGGAGGGAGGGAGGGAGAGAGAGAGAGAGAGAGAGAGAGAGAGAGAGAGAGAGAGAGAGAGAGAGAGAGAGAGAGAGAGAGAGAGAGAGAGAGAGAGAGAGAGAGAGAGATTCCCAGGTCTTGGAGATTAGCACAAAGGATAATCCCCACCCACCTTCATATCTGGTAAATTAAATACATTATTTCCATCCACCCCCTTGTTTCATGTCAAGCACATTTATTGTTATATATAAACATATGTTTTTTTAAAAATAACAATGTAAGGCTATCTGACCCTTGCATGTAGTTTTCACTTGTATGAGAATATTTTTTTTAATTGAAAAACTGCTTTTTATTCTCTACCCACTATGGGGTTATTCTCCACCCACTATGGAGAATAACTGGCCTAAGGTCAACTAGCCAGCTTTCTTGCCTAAGGCAGAATTAGTCCTTATACTCTCCTGGTTTCTAGGTCAGCATATTAACCACTACACCAAACTGTTATAATTTTTTTCTCAGTCTTCTGACCAGGAGTGGGCAACACCCACCACTCCCCAATACCATTTTTGTAGTTCCCAGATCAGTTCCCAAAATATATGGCTCAGGAACAGTGATCATACAGTAGAAAATTGCAATGATACAACTTAACAAATTGCAAGAGGATGCAATTGTGTCTTTATTTCATATTCAAGAACATAAATTACATTGGTTGCCTAACAATACACATTTTATCTTCATCTCTTCTGAGGATTTATTTATTTATTTATTTATTTGGCATTCTTATATGCCGCCCAACTCCCGAAGGACTCAGGGTGGCGTACAACAGAGGAAAATACAGAAATACCAATTTATAAATATTATTAAAAACAATATAAAAGTTTAAAAAACAATATTAAAATAACCCAACAGGCATACAACAACCATACATATCTGGCGGTGAGCTCGAGTGGATTAGGCTCTACCCCCAGCCTGCAAGAAGAGCCATGTCTTAACGGCTTTCCGGAAGGCCAGCAGAGTGGGGATAGTTCGGGTCTCTGGGGGAAGTTGGTTCCAGAGCATGGGGCCGGCCACAGAGAAGGCTCTCCCCCTGGGGCCCGCCAGCCGACATTGTTTGGCCGATGGGACCTGGAGGAGGCCGACTCTGGGGGCCCTAACCGGTCGAAGGGAAGTGTGAGGCAGAATGCGGTCCCGGAGATAACCTGGTCCTAAGCCATGAAGGGCTTAAAAGATGGTGATCAACACCTTGAATTGGACCCGGAGACTGATGGGCAACCAATGCAGCTGGCGGAGTATAGGTGTCACGTGGGTGTACCTAGGCACCCCCACCACAGCACGCGCAGCCGCATTTTGCACCAACTGAAGTCTCCGGATACTCTTCAAGGGTAGCCCCATGTAGAGCGCGTTGCAGTAGTCCAAACGGGAGGTGACAAGGGCATGAGTGACCGTGAGTAGAGCCTCCTTCTCCAAGTATGGCCGCAACTGGTGCACCAGGCGAACCTGTGCAAAGGCCCCCCTAGCCACAGCAGAAAGATGATGCTCCAATTTAAGCTGTGGATCTAGGAGGACCCCCAAGTTGCGGACCTGGTCCGAGGGAGTCAATTTCACTCCCTCGAAAACTAAGGAGGGACAGTTGTCATAGTCCTTAGGGGGCAATACCCAAAGCCACTCAGTCTTGTCAGGATTGAGTCTGAGTCTGTTCCTCCCCATCCAGATCCTAATGTCGTCCAAGCACCGGCACATTACAGCAACTGCCTCACTGAAGTCAGCCGGGGTGGTGATGTACAGCTGGGTGTCGTCAGCATACTGATGGAAACGCACCCCATGACTGCGGATGATCTCCCCCAGAGGCTTCATGTAAATGTTAAACAGGATGGGCGAGAGAACCGACCCCTGAGCACCCCACATACTAGGGGCCTAGGGGACGATCTCTGCCCTCCTGCCAACACCGACTGCATCCTATCGGCGAGATAGGAGGAGAACCACCGCAAAACGGTGCCTCCCACTCCCAACTCGCCGAGACGATGCAGAAGGATACCATGGTCGATGGTATCGAAGGCCGCTGAGAGGTCAAGTAGCACCAGGACGGAGGAATTTCGGATGGAGGATGCCCATGTTAACAGGCAAAATAGCATTTTTGAGCTAGTTAAGTTTCTTTTATTTACATATATTTTTCAATTTGGTCACAGAGCAAACATTCTTCTCAGGGTGGCAACATTGTTTCCAATTAACAGAGCTCTCATTATTTAGGCATATTTCTGGATTTTGAATGTAAGGAAGATTGATTCCATACCAACAAACGTTAATTCAATCCACTTTGCTACCATTCATTATTATACAGTTAGAGCGTAGACATATTTTGATTTCATAATGACCTTAATATGTTCCATAAGTAGTAATGGTAATAATAGAAAGCCTGTAAACATGTCTACTCTGTTCTTAAGAAAAAGAAGGCTTTTCAAATTACTCAAATTCTATTCATTTTAATAGTTGTTTGAGATTACATTAGGATCACGCCTACTGAAAAAAGCCAGAAGATATGAAATTAGGATCAAGCTTACTGAAAAAAGCCAGAAGATATGAAAAGTTATCATGAGAAATAAACTTTTGTCAACACTGGATTGGACATCCATTTATCTGGGATGATATAAGGACTTCTGCCTTGGGCAGAGGGTGGGACTAGAAGACCTCCAAGATCCCTTCCAGTCTTGTGATTTTATAAGCATACTCCATTTGTAATAGGGCAGTATTAATAAAGGAGGTGCTTTGCAAAAAACATTAACGCAGCATTAAAAACCTCTCTTTAAAGGATTGAATTGCACTGCATTACTGCTTCAAAAGCTTTCCCTGGTTGTCAATCTGTGGTACAAAATGTGCATATACAATATTTCATCTGGAACCAGCAGTGGGGGAAAAGCAGACACAATTGGGATCCGTTTTAAAGCAGCTGCACAAGCCTTGCAAAGAATGAAAATTCTTTGCACAGGTCCGCCTTGTGCATCAATTGCGACCCTACTTGGAGAGGGAGACTTTACTCACAGTCACTCATTACCTTGTCACCTCACGGCTGGACTACTGTAACACGCTCTACATGGGGCTACCCTCAAAGAGTATCCGGAGACTGCAACTGGTGCAAAATGCAGCTGCGCGAGCTGTGGTGGGTGTTCTGAGATACACCCACGTAACACCTATTCTCCACCAGCTGCATTGGTTGCCCATTAGTCTCCGGATGCAATTTAAGGTGTTGGTTTTGACCTTTAAAGCCCTACATGGCTCAGGGCCAGCTTACCTTCGGGACCACATCCTACCATATACCTCCCTAAGACCGGTTAGGTTCCACAGAGTTGGTCTCCTCCAGGTCCCATCAGCCAAACAATGTCAGTTGGCGGGACCATGGGGGAGAGCCTTCTCTGTGGGAGCCCCATCTCTCTGGAACCAATTCCCCCCCAGAGATCCAAATTATCCCCACTCTACTGGCCTTCCGCAAAGCCGTAAAGATATGGCTCTTCCGGCAGGCGGGGTGAAAAAGATCGAATTCCCCCATGGATGAGTGCTTTTTTTTAAAATTATGTAATTTTTAAAAATTGTTTCTCATATATTTGTATTTGTTCTTATTTTTGCTGTACGCCGCCCTGAGTCCTACGGGATTGGGCGGCCTATAAGAACTTTAAATTAAATTAAATTAAATTAAAAATGATTTCATACTTCAATGAGGAGCGCTCTCTTCTTTCTAACAGATTTGTGAACTACGTCTTTCAAATATTTTGCACAGCCCTAATCTCCAAACTCTTTCATTTCTGGCATATTTCTTCTATAAACTCTTCAAATATTTGCTGGTCTTTTTCTACCATCTAGTGGACAAATGCTGTAAGACAAATTAATCCCTTTTTAATAGGACAGATTTGAGTTAATGCCATTTACTTCCAGCAAACAGAACTTTGGAGTAAATTGGCCCATTTTAAGAAGTGGCTAAAAATGGGTATTCTAAATGCATTCTGCACAAAACATAAGACCTGAGCATGAACAGCTGGATGTTTCTAAATAATCTTATGTTAAATAGAAAGTATTGGGGAAAGGCAATTACTGTTAAATATGGCTGATGAATTCACCTAAGATTTAAAGATTCTAGAGGGGATTTTCCTCCCAGCTATTATTTCCTTTTGTATAAACCAATTTACCACCAATCTTGAAACATTAGCTAGTCTGCTCAAAATAAGGATTGGCCAGCTAAAATAATAATGTAAAAAAAAACCCTGTCCATGAATCAATAGACAAATTCCATTGAGTCCAATATACAGCACACAACATCTAAATATTTACCAGAGTTTGATGGTTTATTAAATAGTTGGTTCAGCTAGCATGTTGGCGGGTTCTATTCCCACTTACAATTTTGTTTTTACACTTGTTTCATCACTGTGTGTTATTTTATCTCACTGATGTAGTCCTAAGAAAGTCCCATATTTCTTCCACCTACCAAAAATATAACCTTAAAAGACTGACTAGGAATACAAATTAAAATAGGCAAGAAAATGGTAAGAGAACACCTGTCCACTCTAGATGAATTCAAATCACCTGGACCTGATGGATTACATCCACAGTTCTTTTTTTTTCACCATCTTTACATAAACATCCATATATATAACATAATATCAAAACATACATACTTATACATTTCTGTCCAAAATGCTATCCCTTATCCATATTTATGTATATATTTATATTCTTCTAGGTATATCTACTGTTATTCTAATGCTGCCTCCTTTCTCCTATTTTTTTCACCTGGGTCTACCACTTTTAATTTTCAATTTTATTCCAAATTAATCGCTATAGCTTATCTTTCAGACATTCTCATTATCTCTTGTACCTCTTAGTTAATTAATTTTAAGCCATGCTCCTCCCTTATCTCAATTTATATCTTTACTCATCATTTTTTTCTATTTTTTCTCATTTCTAAATGCCCTACATTTCCGATCTTTTTTCCCATGTCATATCTCCCTTACAACTTTATTATTCAATTTTTTATTTTAACTTATTTTCCATATTTAAACAAATTCTAATCCATCACTATATTTCCATCCGTTGGTTAAAATCATTACTAACTTCCTAATATACAATAATAAAGGAAAAAAACCTAATTATCTAAAGTCTCCACAACAAAAATTTCAATTTATAAAGTATATGATCTTGTATAAGGATCTTTAAAAATAATAATTACACAGCTCTTATAATATTCCAACAGTTTCAGCAATTATCTAAATCCTTTTCAACATTAAATCAATTTTATACATTATACAAATCTTTTATAAAAAAGTAAATCTTAAAGAGAAAAGTAGTAATTATTCAAATTTTATAACCTTCCAACAATTGATCTACTGTTGTTTAATTTATTTCCATACTTTTCTTTATTCTTTTTCTCTTTCATCATCAAAATTTAATTCAAGCCATCATGTACCAATCTAATATAAAATTATTAACTTATATTTAAAAAACCTTTTAACAAGATAATTATGCTGATTAATTATACACTCTTATACATAACTAATAATGTTGACACGATTAAATGTAAAATAATAATTCTAAAAAAAAATTCCCTTTTCTATTAACCTTCCCCTTTTCATCCATTCTCTTTTGATCTCTCGAAAAGGGGGTGAGGCCAATGTCCCAGCGCTACGGGTGTATCCCATGCTCCGTGGGAAACCCTGAATCCCAGCTGTTTAGAGACCTGGAACCGGATTGGGACCAGGTCAGATACGCCCTGGAGGAGCGTTGAAGAAGAGAGGCACCAATCGGTGGTTTAGGGGAGCCGGCAACAGCCTCTCGGCCAGCAGCTGTGGAAGATGACTCGCCATTAGCTGGGGCGGTCACAATTGGAATGATTGAAATGGAGAGATCATGGCAGTGGTGGGTTCCTACCGGTGCGGCCCACTCTATCACACCTGTAGCGATCAGCTGGTGACGTCACGGTTGGTTACAAGTCCCTGGGTGCCGCCATCTTTTTTTGAATTTTTTCTTTTCTTCTGAGCATGTGCAGAAGCTGAGCTTCCGGCCCTGTGCATGCGGTTGCTATCTTGTTTTTGGCTTTCTTTTTTTCTTTTTTTCTTTTTTTTATTTTTCTTCTGAGCATGTGCAGAAGCCAAGCTTCTGGCCCTGTGCATGCATCTACATCTTGTTTTCGGCTTTATTTTTTTATTTTTTATTTGCCCCGCCCACTCACTCACTCCTCACCGCCTAACCTGCCTTCCCAGTTCCCACATGGTGCCTGCCCTGCGCCCCAACTGAGCTGCCTCCTCCTGCCTACAGGTAAGTCATGGTCGTGCTAGCCCTACCACCACCATCTAGACCGGTGGCTGCATGTGTGCATCCCCTCTCTGCCCGGGTGCGTTTCCCACAGCCGGGATTGTGGAGGAGAACCACCGCCACTGGTGGAGAGAAAGAAAGAGGAAGGAAGGAAGGAAGGAAGAAAGAAAGGAAGGGAAAGTGAGAGTGACAAGAAAGAAAAGAAAGGAAGGAAGGAAGGAAGGAAGGAAGGAAGGAAGGAAGGAAGGAAGGAAGGAAGGAAGGAAGGAGGAACCCTGCCCAGATCCATCCGCCGCCACTTCCTGGGAGATGCGCTGCTGCCAGGACAGGACGGGCCGCCCGCCCTTCCCACCTGCCCTTCCTCGCCGAATGCTCCACCGGCGGCTCCGCCCTGCCCAGATCTGTCCGCTGCCACTTCCTGGGAGACGGTAAGAGTGAGGGGTGGGTGGGAGTGCTCGTGGGCCTGGCCCGCGCTCAGATTACCTTCCTGGCGAGGCTTGGAGACCGCCCAGCACACCTATCTGCCAGCTCTCCAGGCAGTGCCACTATCTCCCTGCCCCGTCAGCTCCAGAGTCTGAGGCCGGCGGAGCTCCATAGGTGTGCGCCCCAATGCTGCCCGACTCACAAATGTCCCAGAGCCGAAGCCAGGAAGGTGAGAGGGGCGGCGGGGCTGCCACTGGGCCAGGCCGCCCGCTCTCCCAGAGCACTTTCTTCCTTTCTTCCTTCTCCTGCCACCGAGAAGAAAGAGAAAGAAAGAAAAAGAAAAAGAAAGAGAAAGAGAGGGAGGGAGGGAGGGAGGGAGGAAGGAAGGAAGGAAGGAAGGAAGGAAGGAAGGAAGGAAGGAAGGAAGGAAGGAAGGGAAAGTGAGAGAGACAAGAAAGAAAAGGAAGAAGGAAGGAAGGAAGGAAGGAAGGAAGGAAGGAAGGAAGGAAGGAAGGAAGGAAGGAAGGAAGAAAGGAAGGAAGGAAGGAAGGAAGGAAGGAAGGCAATGGGGGTGCAATTGTTTCTTTTAGGGAGCACAACTGGCCGTATGGGTTGAAGGGGGGAGACTTTCAGCTCCAAGTAGAGAGAAAACCACAAAGAGAAGCAAGGTGTTGTATGTGACCAAAACCAGCTGTGTCCATCTTCTTCTTTCTTGAGCAGTGGCCCAAGGCAATCTGGCAGAACTCAGACAGGCTATTTGGCACATCCAACCCTGTTTTGCACTGTCTTGCCACAGAGACAGTTGCCAATGGGTCTTCTAAATATTAGTGATATTTGCTGTTTGGACTGGCAATACTTTATCTAATATTGAAATTCTAGTTTCACAACTTTTTGATTTGGTGCTTGTGTGTATCCGTACATATTTATATGTTTGCACATATTTTTTTATCATAGCTATTTTTTTCTACTAATATTTGAACAAAAGAGATTAAAGGATGATGTCCATTATAAAAAAGCTCCACTGGAAATTGCAAAATACCTGGCTCTAATAAATATGGGAAAATTCTACAATGATTCCTGCATTTACTATGATGTAAATGCAAAGTATTTTTATTTTTTATTTTTACTGAGAAGCCTGAATATTATTAATTATGATTGTACTAACATAACCAATCTAATTATGGAAGTTGTAGTAAGATATCAGTTTAACGGACTAATGGGGAGAAGAGGTGTCTGTTAAAACAAAATGTCTGTTAAATTCAAATGGTAAGTGGGATTTTTCTTAAGTTGATTTTCATTTTTAGCCAATGGTATAAGGGATTTTTATGCAGAAGTATAATTCCATAGGCAGATTTTGTCTGCTGCATCTAAAGTCACTAAACTAAGGGTCTGTTAAACCAAGGAATTACTCTAGAGGCATACTTGTTATTGGTATAGCTTTATTTTTTTTGTAAATAATGCATCTTGCAAAAAGAAGCATATAATTCCTATTCCTATATCTCTGGTCTCAAAGATCCCCATCCAAGATAGAAGTGAAACAATACTTCCTGGACATCGGAACAAGAGATCTGCAGGGCAGAGAAATACTAACTTTGTTTGTTTGTTTGTTTGTTTGTTTGTTTGTTTGTTTGTTTGTTTGTTTGTTTGTTTGTTTGTTTGTTTGTTTCTCAAACATGTACAGGATAGTAGTTCTTTGTATAAACATAAGTAAAAAGTACCGATAATAGAGGACAATAGGACAGTAGGACAGGGACGGTAGGCACAGTGGTGCGCTTAAGCACGCCCCTTACAGACCTCTTAGAATTGGAGAGAGGTCTACTGTAGACAGTCTAAGGTTAAAGTTTTGGGGGTTTGGGGAAGAAACCACAGAGTCAGGTAGTGCATTCCAGGCACTGATCACTCTGTTGCTGAAGTCGTATTTTCTGCAGTTGAGTTTGGAGCGGTTTACATTAAGTTTGAATCTATTATGTGTTCATGTATTGTTGCGGTTGAAACTGAAGTAATCATTGATAGGAAGGACTTTTTGATATATGATTTTATGAACTACATTTAGATCAGATTGGAGGCGGTATAGTTGTAAATTGTCTAATCCCAATATTTCAAGTTTGGTGGAATAAAGTATTTTATTGCGAGCACAGGAGTGGAGGACTCTTCTAGTGAAGTATTTCTGGACTCTCTCGATTGTATTAATGTCTGTTATGCAGTGCGGGATCCAGACAGGTGAGCTGTATTCCAGAATTGGTCTAACAAATGTTTTGTATGCTCTGGTTAGCAGTGTAATATTGCCAGAGAAGAAGCTACTTAAGATTAGATTGATAACTCTCAGAGCCTTTTTGGCAATGTTGTTACTGTGGGCTCTAGCACTTAGGTCATTGAATATGAGTACTCCAAGGTCCTTGACAGAGTGAGGGTCGAGTACAAGTTTGTGTCCTTCAAGTTTATATTTTGTGTACGGATTCTTTTTGCCAATGTGTAGGACAGAGCATTTGTTGGTTGAGATTTGAAGTTGCCAGTTGTTTGACCATTCTGCTACATGGTCAAGGTCTTTTTGAAGGGTAGTAGCATTGTCAGTGGTGTTAAATAGTTTAATATCGTCGGCAAAGAGAACACAGTTGCTTATAATATGATCACAAAGATCATTTATGTAGAGTATGAAGAGTGTTGGTCCTAGAACACTGCCTTGAGGGACACCACTGTTGACAGGAGCAGGATTTGATAGGGTACTCCCTATTTTAGCCACTTGTTTTTTTTTTTTTTTTTTTTTTTTTTTTTTTTCTCAAAAAAGTTTTATTAGTACAAACTTACATAAGTGGTAACAAAATATTAAATCCAAAGTACAAACATTTTTATTTCCCCCCCCCCCAGACCCACCCCCTTCCCTCCCCACCTCCCCCCCCCCGGACTTCCCAGAGATAATACAGGGCATAATAATAAGTTTAAATTGTTAATAAAAAGAAAAAGGAAAAAGGAAAAAAAGAACACTATTTTTTAAAAAAAACTTCAACTCCAAACTATACAGTACTAATATATCGCATTTGTATACAATAGTAAAGATACAAAAAAGAGAGAGAAAAAAAAAGAAAGAGAATAAAAAAAAGAAAGAAAGAAAGAGAAAACTCTTTAACACTACAAACAAACAAACCTCCTACCTCCTCCCTTCAGTCCTCTATCTTATACAAGGTAAGTGTTACATAAATAATAACTAAATATAAAATACACAAATCTTAAACTAATATTATTGACATTAGAAATAACCTCTAAGATAAAACTTAACTAAATGTTACATAAGTAATCATCAAATATTAAATTTCATCATGATATTCTAAGTTAATTCGCTAACTTCAATAAACAAAAAAAGAAAATAAAAGAAGAATAAACAATAAACAAATCTTCAACAAACTATATATATCTAATATTATCAACATTAAAAATAACCTCAAAATTATATAAAACTTAACTAAATATTGCATAAGTAATCATTAGATAGGGAAAAGATAAAATACAATCATATTAGTCTCTATCCATCCAATATATTTCAACATCACATTGTTTTGTATCTTGATAGTTCATCTTTTAATAGTTCAATAAATTCAAATTTGTCAAGTCGTCTCCCGTCTGCTCCCAAACCTCCATCTCCTCTTCCCCAGCTATCTGATTCAGGCACTCCTTTTGGATTTTTGAGTCTATTTCTTTTTGATCCATCGAAGGTGGCTTCCCCTCCTCCTCCTCTTTTATTTTCATACACCCTTCTTCTGGAATCTTGGATATATCAGCCTTTAGAACATTGACATAAAATTCAGTAGCTTTTTTTATCGTGTTGAGCCGGTATCTTTTTCCAGAAAATTTCACTGTTACTCCAACTGGTGCTTCCCATTTATATTGTAAATTTAATCTCTTAAATTCATCAATCAAAAAAGTATAGCTTTTCCTGGCTTTAAGCATTTTAGAGGGGATTTCTTTCCAAATCTTTAGTTCCTGACCATTCACCATAAGATTATTGTTAAACGTTGCTTGTATAATTCTGTTCCGTAGAGCTCTTGTGGTAAAATATATGACAATATCCCTTGGTAGATGCTTTTGTTTGGCGTACCACGAGTTGATTCTGTATGTTTTGTCGATTTGTGTAGCCAATTCCGCTTTAGAAATTCCAGACACCTGATCCAATATGTCAACCATCCTGCCTTTTAAATTTTCATATAATCCTTCTTTCAAACCTCTAATCCTTATAGCAACTTCCATAGATCTGAACTGAGTCATTAAGACCTCTTTTTCAAAATTTGCAATGTCATTTTGGATTTTATCTATGTAATTCACCGAAGTTGCCAAAGCTTGTTTATTTGTTTCAATACGTTCTGCCAAAACTTCAATATTTGTTGCTAAGCCTTTGCAAACCTCTAACACATCAAATCTTAGTTGTTGATTCATATTCTTCAAAGCAGCCTGCATCTTATGGTCTATCTCACTTATTTTCTGGTTAAATTCCAAAGTAAGTTCATGTTTCATAATCTTTAAATTATTTAATAAATTTTCAGGTGTCAAAAGCTGTGGAGGTGTTAGCTCAGTGTTAAGTTGCATTTTAGAAATATATCCAGATGAATAGTCATTTCTTTTAGTCAAAACAGTCTTTCCAGATTTTGAAGCCATTATGGTGTTTCAAAAGAGTACAAAGAAAAAAGAGAAAGGAGAAAGAAAAAAAAGCCAGGTGTCTGATTAAAGTTCTTTCCAGTTTCAAAACCAGGTAGTCTTTTATTATTAAAAATCTTTCAATTATAACTTTAATCCAGGGTTAGGAGACAGAGAAAGAAAAAGCCATTTTTCCAAGTTAAAAGTTTCCATAAGAGAAAAAAAAAAGAGCCTCTGGGAAAACGAAAGTCACTTTCACTTCTCAATCGCCATATTGTTACTTTGTTTCCTTTGTTTCCTTGCCGAAGTGAAAGCTTACCCAGGAGTTGAAAAAAAAAGAAAAAAGAGGTTTCAGTACTTGCCCATCTCACGCCTGTTTCTCTCTGTCTGCTTCTGTAGTTCAAAAGTAATTGTAAATCCCATTCTGGAAGCAGCGGCTGGTCACGACATCTAGCTCCGCAAAAGCGGAGGTTTCCTGATCCTCGGAGCTGGAGACAGGCTGCATGGGGAGCTCTCCCTTCGCGCCCCTAGATGGCTTCTAGGGCGCTGGGGGGGCTCTACCCCACCTGTCAGGCTCTCATCTCTCCCCTTTGCCCGGGGAAGAGATTTCAAAGCCGCCAGACAGCTGTTCTGGCGGCTTTTTACGAGGATCGGAAAGGCGTCCGACAAAGGGACGTCCGCGATGGCGCTCCAAACCGGAAGTCCCCGCCACTTGTTGTCTGTTAGACAGGAACGCAGATATCCAATCATGTAGGGGTCCAGAGATGCCATAAGATTTTAGTTTCAGAAGTAGTTTGTTGTGTACTACTGAATCAAAGGCTTTATAAAAGTCTATTGTTTTACCTTGATCAAGTTGAGTGGTCCATATGTTTTTGCAGTGTAAGAGTTGTAGATTACAGGATCATTTTTTCTGAAACCAAATTGTTTGTTAGAGAGTAGGTTGTTAGTTTCTAAGTGGAGTGTAATGGATTAGTTTATGATTGATTCCATGACTTTGCAGGTGATGCAACCCAAAGAGATTGGTCTGTAATTTTCAACGTTACTTGGATCTCCTTTTTTGAAGATAGGGATGTGTGACGGAATAAGAATTTACGGCTTGAGTCAATAAGATCTTTTCCTTTGAAAACTAATCCTTGTCAAAATAAAGCCCAACAATAAAGTCTAAGTAATAAAATATTTATTTCGGTAGAAAAGAATATAAAAACCAATAATCCTGATAGCTACATTTCTGCAATCTAAGAATCACGTCCTCCCTCATCAGAGGACAGAGCAGAAGAAAAAAAATGCAATGGAATGTTACACATGTGCAGATCACTCATCACGTGTCTGCTTAGCTAGGAATGTCTGAGTATCATAGAGTGTAGCATGTGAGCACAGCTGGCAATCAAAATTCCCATCGTGACACTGTGGCTAGTGACCATAGGTTGGGTAAGGAGCTATTCCTGAAGGATTTTCCAAAAATTAAGCTTAGAGGTTCAGCCAAGGTTGTTGAGACCTTTTTTAAGAAGTATGCACATAGTCCATCAGGTCCAATAGATAGAGATGGTTTTAGGTTGAGTAATGCCTTTCTAATTTTATCTTCTGTAAAATCGATTTGTGTTAGATCATTGAAGTTAATTGTGGTGTGACTAGGAAATATTGGGTATGAGCCATTGCTGTTTACAAAGACTGAGCCGAATAATGTGTTAAAGAGATTGGCTTTAACAGTTTCATCGTTATAGTCTTTACCATTTGGTCCTTTAAGGGGAGGGATAGATCTTGAGTCTTTGAGTTTGTTGTTTACAAAGTTATAGAAGGCTCATGTGGACTTCGTGCGCAGTTGGTTTTCTTCTTGATTGATGTGATAATTTGTGCATTCGGTCTTTATTTGGTGACAGATTTTTGTAACTGTTTTTAAAGTTAGCACGTAGCCTGTTTTATTTTTTCGCCAAAGAGATCTTTTTTGGGATTGGAGCTTCCTTATTTTTATGGGTAATTTATTTTTATTGGTTTTGGTGATGATTATTAGTGGTACATATAATTTAATTACTCTTTGGATTTCGAGCAAAAAGATATTGTAGTAGTCTTCGGCAGTATTACAGCCATAGAATAGTGTATGCCAATCAAGAGATGAGAGGTCAGCGTCTATGTTATCATAGTTGGTTTTTTTAAAGTTGTAATTGGTTATCCCAACATTGAGGTGGTTTTTGTAAGGACATATATTGAGACAAAAGTCAATCATGCTGTGGTCACTGTTGGAAAAGGGTCCTTTTATTTGTAGTCCGTAAATTGGGTATAAACTGTTGCAGAAGATGAGGTCAAGATAATTGCTGAGTCTAGTATTGTCTGTTACTAGTTGATCTAGTCCTAGATTGGCAATAGCATTGTAGGGGGTTGAATGTATGGGTTCAGTTGTACATTCGTTTAGGGTCCATTTAATATGAGGTAGGTTTAGGTCACCAAGAAATATAAGAGAGTGTGGATAGGAGGTTGCCCACGTTAGTAGTGAGGTTAAATTGTTCGCATGTGTGATATCGTAATCAGGGGCTCTATAACATAGTAGGAAGCGAAGTGTGGTATTTAAGGTCAGATCACAGATGATGGTTTCTGGAAGATCGAGTTCATGTTTAACTTGCACTTTTTTAAGGTTCAGTGATTTTTTATAGAAGATGGCAACTCCACCTCCTCTATGGGATTCTCGATCAGATCAGTAAACATGATAGTCTCTTGCTGTGATAATGGAGTCGGGGAAGGATGCGTTTAGCCATGTTTCGCAGAGAAATATAATGTCGAATTTAGCAGTTTTCAGTAAGAGAAGGTGTTCAGGTATCTTGTTTTCTGATACTTCATTATGATCTCTGCTCTCACTGCAAAAAGCAGCACATTTGCTAGCAGGAAGGTTCTCCAAAATCCTGTCATATCCATACCATCCGTAGAGAATGGGAGGGTGATGTCTCCTCTCCAAGAATCTATCAACGTTGTGTAGCATAAGTTACATATTTCCACAGAGATAAACATTTGATGAAAATCTGGATTTTTAAATAAAAGAATTCCAGGAAATGGTACAGAAAATGCAACAAAAATATCCAGATCCTTCATAAATCAAAGTGTAGCTAAACTTTGAAAGAAATGTCCTTCATTTTTTAAAAGTTAAAGTGGACTCTGGGTGTGTTTTTCCAAATGCAGTAAGTGAGGTTGAATGTGTATAGTTTAGAAGAGATGTGTGTGCGTGTGTGTGCATGTGTGTGTGTATGTGTGTACATACACATATAGTATATATAGTAGATAATGTATATTTTTGTGTGACTGTGTAATATGTATGTACACACATAGCATATATACATAAGATTAAATAAGTATATTTTGGATGTTTAGTAGTAGTAAATAGATAGGGGAATTTTATCTCGTTGAGGCCTTTGAGGTGAGGAGAGGCCAGGCACCTTAACCCTAACCCTAACCCTTGACGTGAATGATGTCAAGGTTGTATTTTTAAAAGGAAGGGTTGATAATTGCATTAATTATAGCAATTAAAATAATTTTGTATAGCACCGTATTTGAGGATGAACAAAATTAGATTTTTGAGAGCTGTTCATACAAATATCTCACAAAAGTTATTTTTCACATAAAGTTCTTCAACTGAAGCAAATTTTATATTCTAGCATCTGTAAGGTCATATTTGAAATCATTCTTGGCTTTTTTGGATACATAATAATGGAGATTCAAGCCTGAAGTAATGTTCATAAATAGACAAGGTGTAAATATAATTCAAAATGACTACTAATTTATTTGCAACTTGTGTCCCCATCAACAACTATTTCAAGAAATTAATTACAGCATCCCTGTTAGCTTCTCTTCTACCAATAATGATCACCAAGATTCAGAAGGGTAGATAAGCTGCTTCCTATTAAGGTGCAATCAGGTATGGTTAGTATGTTTGGATTAAGAGCAGAACTGGATCAAATAGCCAATGAACAAACTAAAAGTCAGTGTGATGTTTGAGAACAGATACATTTTGAAGAAATATTCTGACTCAAGATCAGAAAATAAAGATTTGGCTAAATACCTCTAAATAGAGGTTTTGAAACAGGTTTATTTTTAATTTTTTTGCTTTCTTTTATAGGCATTGCCTAGGGAACTATTTTATTCATATATAACTGAAATGAAGCTTCAAATGAAGCACCTGTAAAAAAAAAGACAGATGTATATTTATCTTCTACTATTTTGCCTCTTCTAATTTCAACAATATCTAAAATTATTCAAGAGCTTTTGGGGACAGGACTATTCTTTTTCTCTTTCTTATTCAGTTATCATCATCATAGCACAATAGAGTAAGAATGAACTTGCTCCTTCTCCAAAACATATATCACACAGCCTTACAAATATCAGGAACAAAAAGCTTTCAAATGTTTTAGTAATCATTAAAGGTGTGCAAACTTCAAAAGATTATTTCAAACTAATCAAAGTTTCATTTAAAGCATATCTCCAAAGCAGAGCATCAAACTGAAATGGCATTCCCCTTTGAAGCATCTGACTGGAGCAATTGCTCTGCTTCAGTCCACATGCTAAAGTGAGATTCTGAAACCTACACAGTAGTTCCTTTCCACTGGATTGAAGAAACTGGTAAAATCAGATTGGTTCACTTCAACATTTCAGTTCAAGGCAAAATGATTCAATCTTCCATGTAGAAATCAGATTTTGTTTGTTTGTTTGTCTGTCGTCTATCTTGCCATAGATGACTTTGGGCAATTTACAATATTAAAAGCAATAAAACCATGAAAGATAGATATTTCTAATAACAATAAAAATACAAATCATAATTAAAGATGGGGAAGGAGGGAGCAAGATGCACAAAGGAGGGAGATGGGATCTTCTATTGGTTCATCAACCACCTCAGGAGTGATAATCCCCTGTTGGGGCCCCAAGTCAACTGGCAGAGTCAGGTCTTCAGGCTCTTGCAGAAGGCCAGAGGGATGGAAGCAGATCTCAGCCTGGGACAGGGGCAAGATATTCCAAAAACAGGAGTCACAGAAGAGAAACTGGACCCTGCCATCCTTGATTGATGGGATCCACAACATGCCTCCTCAGCCTGCACAGGTGGGGTATGCCAGTTCCATTATGGTGAGATTGTTATGATGGCCTTGAAGCAGAACAAAGTTATCTGGTACAACCCTATGAATAAACATCTGACCCAAATGAACGGCAATTTGTAGGAAGGAAGAAATATTGATAAAGCTAATTTATGGTGGGTTATCATTTTATCTACTGAACAACAGATCTTTCGTTGAAGTTTCTCAATTGTTGACTTTTAAGTGTGTGAATGAAGTATGAGAATAAATATAAAATATTAATATCTTGACTTACTACAACATAGTAAATACAATATTTTTCAGTTGACTTGCTTCATACATCATCCCCAGCAAACAGAGTGCATACCCAGTGCCTGTTGTCCAACACCTATTGCACACACTTGGCCCGGATGCCATTTTCACAAAACTAGACCTAGCGCAGGCATACCAGCAACTGCCTGTTGATCGCAAGACTGCAGAAGCCCAAATGATAGTTACCCACCGCAGGGCATTTAAATGCAATAGACTACAATTCGGTGTCAGCGTAACCCTGGGTATTTTCCAAGGAATAATGGAAACAGTCCTAAACAAATTGCCGGTGTCGTCCCATACTCCGACAACGTACTAATATCAGCCAAAGATAAAATACAACTGAGGGAGAGACTCAGAGAAGTGCTTACTAGATTCAGGGCTGCAGGGTTACAAGCCAAAGCCAACAAGTGCCAGATTGGGGTACCAGAAGTTGAATTCTTGGGGTACCGGATCAACGGATCTGGACTGCATCCCACCAAAGATAAGATTAGGGCAATTAGGGAAGCCCTGGTGCCCACCAACAGGACCGAACTACAAGCATTCCTGGGGCTATTGAACTTTTACAGTATTTTCCTGAAAAATAAAGCTACCATCGCTGAGCAGTTCAAACTACTATCTAAGACAGCTGCCTGGGTTTGAGATCCGGCACAGAACTCTGCATTCCAGGCAGTAAACAACCTCCTTTCAGAAGAAAGCTTTCTGATACAATTTAGCGAGACCCTGCCAGTAGTCCTAGTGTGTGATGCATCGCCTTTTGGGGTGGGGGCGGTACTGAGCCACAGACTTCCAAATGGCCATGAGGCCCCCATTGCATACTTCTCCAGGACTCTTTCGAACTCCGAGAGAAATTACAGCCAACTGGATCGTAAAGCCCTTGCCGCCATAGCCAGAGTCAAGCAGTTTCACGAATACCTCTTAGGAAGAGACTTTGAGCTGGTCATTGATCATAAGCCCTTATTAGGGCTCTTAGCGGAAGACAGGCCCACTCCGGCCTCACTTCCCCCAAGACTGGTTAGATGGTCATTATTCCTTACTGCCTATTCTTATACACTAATTCACCGGCCTGACAAAGCCATGGGCAATGCAGACGCGCTGAGCCGCTGCCCATTACTGGACTTAGTGGACAACCCCACTCCGGGCGTCCCAGTACTTCTAATTTACTGTGCTGGGCAACATCGGCCGACATTGCAGCCGAAACAAACAAGAACGCTGATTTCCGCACCATTTTGAACTGGGTGTGGAGGGGGTGGCCACAAGGGCCAGTAAAGCCAGAATTCAAACCCTATGTACAAAGACAACATGAGATATCGGTGCAAGGGAGGTGCCTACTGTGGGGTGATCGCATCCTCGCTCCTCCGTCGCTCTGAGAGGATATTCTAAGGGCACTACACAAGGGACACCCAGGGGTCGTTAGGATGAAAGCATTGGCACGGAGCTATGTGTTGTGGCCCAACATAGATAAACACATAGAGGAATGGGTCGCAGGGTGTACTCTGTGCCAGGAATCAGGGCATCCCCCCAAAAAAATCCCCGTGTACGAGTGGGAACAACTGAGGGCCCCATGATCCCGCATCCACATAGATTTCGTGGGTCCATTTCATAGTCAAACGTTCATGGTAATAGTCGATGAATACTCAAAATGGCTTGAAATAGCACTAATGTCTACCACTACAGCCGATGCTGTCATTAAGGTGTTAAGAAGACTGTTTGCTACTCATGGGCTGCCAGACACAATTATATTGGACAATGGGCTCAACTCACTGCAACACCCTTTGAGGGATTCCTAGCCAGTTTGGGAATTAAACATACATTAATCGCTCCATTCCACCCGAGCGGAAATGGGCTGGCAGAACGAACAGTTAGAGCTACAAAAGAGGCACTAGGCCGATTGGGACCGGGCAATTGGCAGGCCCGCATAGACAAACTCCTAATGGTACAACACATCACTCCTAGTACGGTCATGGGCAAAAGCCCTGCTGAGCTACTAATGGGCCGTAAACTCCGGTCTGTCCTCAACAGATTACACCCTAGCTATTCAAACCAGAAAGAAACAAATCATCCGGCGCAATTAAAAACATTCAAAATAAATGACCCAGTGTACGCAAAGAACTTAACCAAAGGATCCCTATGGCTACCTGGGGAGATCCTTGAAATAACCGGGCCCAAGTCATATGTGATAGGCCTAGAAGATGGTAGAAAATGGCAGCGCCATGTGGACCAATTACACAGCCGCCGACCATTAAATGCTGACTGGGAAATGGATCCTAACAATGTTTTCCCTACAGCTACTACTGGTCCGAGGGAGCCGGATCACTTATCTGAGAATCCGGAGGCGCCACCCAGCGATAGCTATGAGCCCGTCCCATCCGAACCAGAAGCCACACCCGAGCGGTTCCAGCAAGTTCCACAGAGGGAGCCAGAGAGAGAAAACACGTCCTCTCCACCCAAAGCCGACGCCCCAACTGAACTGTGAAGGTCAACTAGGAAAACCAGGCGTCCTGCACACCTCAGTGATTTTGTATGCAAATGTGTAGGCTAAACCAAGGGGGGAGGGATGTTGTGTCCTGAGATTTACATCTTAGCTGGGAGGTTTACACACAGGTCTGCTTTATTGATCAGAGCAGGTAAGCTCAGATTGGTCGTTCCCCCCCCCCCCCAGTTGGGGCTTTCTATTTAAACCGAAGTCACCGTCTGGGTTTTTGCTGAAGTTTGCTCACTGTAACTAATAAAGAGCTGAAGTCACTCAACCTGCCTCCTGCCTCTTCAGTATTGGAGCCCAACAGAATAGGCTCCCACATTTCACTCCCTAATGCTCATAAAACTCTACACTTCTTCTAGATCACAAATAAGAGGTAGGTTACCAACACTAAATTACTGCAAAGAAACATTGTCCCCAAGCTATCCAGTTTCAGAATCTTTGTAGGGGTTTGGAAAAACTTAATATGAAATGGGAAATAATTGTTACCAAGAGCAAAAGGAATAAAACAATCTAAGTTGTAAGTCCTTATCAACCAGTGAGGTATATATGAACCATATCAGCCAGAAAGTACTCTACTATTTCAATACTGCTTTGCTGCCAATCATCATTCAACAGCAAATAAGCTAGTTTCCTTGAGGAAAGCACAGTGCAATTTAATATTGTCATTCCTTACATCAAGGGTCTGAACAGGCCAATAACTAGAGCTAGTTGAAATCCCCCAGGAAACAGTTCTTAATTCCTTAATTTGGGTTGACTTGCCATTTTGAATCTCCCAAATTTTCCACAAGGATACCAAGCATACTTCAGTTCAAGTCTGCTATCTCACCAAGAGAAGCCAGGATAAATATAATTACCAATTCTAGGTACACCCCATTGTTACCGTAACCATTATTAAGGTAATAAGAAAGTCAATCTGTTCCTTATTCTCACAGTTGTAAAATTTTTGTAGCTGCACTCCTGTCCCCGGAACTTGCAGTACAACAGCATCTCCTTCATGTCATGGCCCACATGCCCTAGGAATTCACTCATGCTGAAGACCTTGGCTCGGTGCTGCTGAAAGTTGGTTTTCTCTTGTAATATGGCCAGGACTGTTGGGTCAGCAAGATGGGAATGAAGGATTTGTAAATTCACATCCAGCAAAGCTAGAAGGTCACCAGCATGGTACAGATCATTGGTGGTGAGACGGGAGAAGCGGAACCCATTAAAGTTGCAGATGGTGACAGCTGGGAAGACCAAGCTGTTAGCAACGAGCCCATCCACCTTGGTGATATGCTGATAAGAAAAGTAGTAAATCACTCGCTCAGAGCTCTCTACCAAGAGGAGGCCCAGGGAAGCTACAAATGCTAGAGCCCATAGAGCCCGCCGCACAGTCATAGGTCCATAAACAAAGATATGGCGGATTCCATGTAGGGTTGAGGTGTTAGCAAAAATCTGGAGGCTACCAAAGCGAAAAACTTTTGGATTAAGATCAAAAACTGCCTTGAACAAATAACCTCAAAAACGATCTCCTAAAGCCGGAACTTTTCCTATTAGGTATTTTCAGAGAAAAAATGATGAATGAAGACAGATATATAATTCTACACATTACAACAGCCGCAAGAATTATATATGCGCAAATTTGGAAAACGGAAAAAATCCCAACTACGTTAAATCTCATTAATAAAGTATTTGAATGCGCAGAACTTAGTAGGATGTCACTGGAAATGCAAGACAAAGATGACTTTGAATTCTATAAAACTTGGGACAGGTGGTATAATTATGTGTCATGATCTTAGACACATTATGTGTCATGATCTTAGACAGTATAAATAATAACAAATGTCTACTTTTTCGCAAAGACCGGAACAAAATATCGGAATGTATACAATTTTACAAGGTTATAAAATATTAATCAAGCTGAACAAAAGAACCATTGTTGAAAAAGGGAAAATTGTTTTATTGTAATGATAATAGACTAAACATAATATAACAAGAGAAAAGAATAAGGAAAATATTGGAAGATATAAGAAAGATAATGATGTAAATAATAACTATAAAGAATAAACATGTTTTTGTATCACTAGGCTGTAAAAGGATAGTGTCGACGAGATGGTTGACATGTATGTTCAATGTTCAATGTTTTCTATACTCAAAGATATTTCTTACTCTATTTATATATACATATGTTTATACATGTTTTTATGTTTGTTTGTATGTTTGTTTGTCTTTTTTACATAATTAATAAAGATTATTTAAAAAAAAATCTGGAGGCTGGAAGGCTGAAGGCTCCCTAGGCTTCCCTCACTGGTGCTGTCCTTCAAATCCATGAAGAAAGAATTGGTCATAAAGGTACCAACTCTATCCTCTGCCTGCAACTAGCTTCTTGTGTACTCCAGCCCTCACTCATGGGGTGAAAGCAGTAGAGTCAGAAAGCAGGCAAGATAGCTATGTATATGCCTTTCAGTAGCAGTTGGTGAGGTGCCTCCTGCGTGCTTCTCAGCAGCCTGGCAATGATGGGGGGGGAGTGTTTATTTAAAATCCATTGCAATTCTATTGCTTGATTTCCTTGCTGCGATAAGGAGGGCTGGTTTTATTTAGGGAGACACCAAGGTGATGTGCAATAGATGTGGGTGGGAAGGCAAGAATCAGCCAATAGAAACAAAGCCCTCCCTCCCTCCCTCCCTCCCTCCCTCCCTCTCTCTCTCTCTCTCTCTCTCTCTCTCTCTCTCTCTCTCACACACACACACACACACACACACACACACAGAAAGAGAATCTAGTGATGAAAGGTGTGTGTATGTTTGTGTGTAAAGATGGGGTGAAATCTATGCAGCATGCAGTCCATCAGTTAACCAAATCGGAGCTTGGAATCCATCGTTAATATTTTACATTTAAAGAGCCTGCTGCCTTTAACACAGCAACATACCGCAGAACAGAGCTGAGGCTCTTAAAGGATCAACAGTAACCCCATCCCCCATGATTTTCCAGGCTGTTGGATTCCAGCATCTTTCCCTGCTCCCTCATCTCAGCCTGCATTCCCTTAACAGAAACCAGCTGGCAAATCTTAATCTGAGAATTCCGCACAATTGAAGCCAAATGAAAACAAAAGAACAAAACTCACAGGACAAAAGAGTTGAACATGACCAGGCTTAATACCACTGCAAAGCATCTGGGAAAGATTTGACATTTTCACCCTGAGCGGTTGTTCTTTCAAGAAGAGAGAGCAGCCAGGATTCAGTGCCAAGGATATTTGGCAGGAAAGATTTGCCAGAAAAGGCACCAGTGGCATTGCACTTTTCAGCAGCAAATAAGTTTCCTTTTTCTGCCCTTTAATGGTTGCCATCAGTCTTGACAGAGTCAGGTATTTTTCCACATGAACATGCATGCTTTTTTGCTTTCTCTCCATCTGAAGTCCAGGACTGGTACATCTGAGAAACAGCAGAAGAGAAAAGTTAAAAGCATCAAGGTATGTTACGATCACAGGCTATTTCAATTTCTTCTAATAGTTATATATTGTAGATAAGTAGATGTCTTGAATTTGGTGAATTGCAGCATTTTTCATACAAAATAATTAGCAGTAATCCTAAACAAAATTTATGTCTGAAATTCAAGAGACAGAAGAACAATGGATGTTTAATATCTTAAACTGAGACCCAGCACTGTGTGTGTGTGTGTGTTTGTGTGTGTGTGTGTGTGTGTGTGTGTGTGTGTGTGTGTGTGTGTGTGTGTGTACCATCCCAATTATGAGCACTCATAGCAAGAATGACATGGATATGTCCGTGTATATAATTACAAAATCAACAATCCATCCAAATTTAAGCAGTTTAAGACTATATTTCTATATACATTTATCTAAGACTTTTCTGAGTAGATGTATGTAAGATTATATTATCAGGTTGCTAAGATGCAAGTCCTATTGAACCCACAGAGATTTTTTTTCTCAGAAAATATAGATGTACGTGGAGATATTTATTTTAATGGAGGCCTAGATACTCATTTAAATCTCACTTATTAAGTAGAAAATCGTGATACTTCAGTTGGATCATGTTTATATTGCTAAGATGAAGCATCCATGCCCCAAAGTTAATAATGGTAAATCCTTTCATTTGTCATCGTTTATGCTATTTTTTCTATCTTTCAATATTTATTGCCAGATTTGTTCCAAACTTTTATTTAAATAATACTCATGGATTATTTTTCAAAATAATCCTGTGAAATAGGATCGGCATGTTGAGATAATAACTGGCCCAAGGTCAGCACATCAACTTTAGAACTGAGTTGGCATTTTAAGCTAAATCACACTTCACAGTCCAATATTCATTATATTGCAAACACTAGCTATTTAGTAAGTTGTGAATGTGATTATTTGAACAAACAGACTGCTTTTTTTTCCTACTTCCATTATTTTTCCATGGTGCCAGAAGTAAAAGAAAACAGAATTTCAGCAGGGATAGATCATAGTATTAAACATGAAGGAGCCCTACCACCTTTTATAGTTTAGTTTTCCTTCTTTTGCTCTACACTGGAAAAGGGGTTAAACCATTTCACATTCTTCTTGGCATCATCCTCATCAAGTATATCAAATATTTTTGGAGATCTATGTTCAACTCTATCCCCTTAAAGTCTACTTTTTTAAATCTATTTTGCAATTTCTTATCAATGTGTAATTTGGGACTTTACCCCCACCCTGAAATTTTACATTGAGCAGTATATAATGGCTACAGATGTCACTGCACAGATTTCACAAGGTTTTATACATATTTAAAAGGTAAAATCTCTCTTAAGCTCACCTCCTAAAGCTACTTGGATTGGGCTAAGTTTAATTTAAGAACAATTTGAAAGTGATTTGTCCTTGGTTTCTTCTAGTGTGCCCATTCATCTGAAAATAAATTGTAGTTCCATAAGATAAATAATTTTAAACAAAAATCTAATGTGGTATCTCAAAAATCTGTTTGAGACTCCAAGTTCTTCACCAGTGTAGCCTTTATCCATGCCACCTGACAATTCTGCAGGTAATTCTGGTAGCTGGAGTCTGAACACATCTGGAAGATCCCACATTGGAAAAGTTTGAATTAATCCATAATATAATTGGCTTGTTTGTGGCAGCCATTATAGATTATGAGTAATAATTAATGACTTAGTGCACTCAAAAATGTCAGACAATCCTAATTTATTCAATGAACTATAGTTAATGATGCAAAGCCACTTTTAGCTGTGCTTTTTAAACAAAAATCTAATCTGGTAATTCAGGAGGAAGTAGCTTTAAATGCAGTTAAGTTCCACAAAGTATGCCATGCAAGTTCAAGGAGGCATTTATTTTGATATTGCTTTTTTTTAAAATGTGCTTTATCTAAGCCATTAAATGAGTACTTAACAGACACATTTAAACGGAAAAAAATGACAGGCCATAAATTATTTCTGTTATAAAGTATTACTAAATTTGGTCTCTGGTCATTCAAATAATATTCATTTTGTTTCTCCTTATCCATTTCTCTGCTTATCCAAGATTTCTGCAAGCAAAATGAGAGACAGAATAATGTAAAATGTACAAGGGCAGAATATGGAATTGCATGGCAGTATTTGCATTTCAAGTTGCAAGCTCAGTATTGGGTTATGTTGGAAGAATTGTCAGTTTAGAACAGGTAATAAAATATAACCGTACTTGGATAAGAAAAAAATGCCAAATTAACTGCATTGAAATGAACTATTTTTGAGAATCCATTCATTA
The DNA here is from genome assembly GCA_023053685.1 of Diadophis punctatus similis. NCBI lineage: Eukaryota > Metazoa > Chordata > Lepidosauria > Squamata > Dipsadidae > Diadophis > Diadophis punctatus. Next base: position 14,813,532 of record JALIGW010000009.1, on the reverse strand, counting down.
TCAACAGGTAGTGATGATATCCCTCAAGTCCAGTTCAGAAAACATGGATTTCCTTAGTGACAAATATGAAGTGGATTGTCAGTGCCTTCTTTCAGTAAGTGTTTTTTTCGCTACATAGCAGACTTGTATTCCTATTATTTCTGTGTTGATATCCTAAGCCAGTGATGGTGAACCTTTTTTGGTTCGCGTGCCAAAAAGGGGGGGGATATGTGGGATCACGTGTGTGCGTGCCCACACCCATAATTCCATGCACCCCCGCGCATGCGGGTATGACCCCCCCCACTCTCAGCATGCAATGGCACACCCATTTTTTGCTCTCTCCAGGCTTCTAGGAGCCTGGGGAGGGCGAAAACGGCCTTCCCCACCCCCTCTGGAGGCTGGAAACAGCCTGTTTCCTGACTCCCAGTGGGCCCAGAAGGCCCGAAAATCAGCCGGCTGGTGCGCATATGCGCGCCGGACCTGAGCTCGCGTGCCCACTGATATGGCTCCGCATGCCACTTGTGGCACCCGTGCCATAGGTTCGCCATCACGGTCCTAAGCTAATATTCCATGGTGAATAAAAAATGAGTGAGACTGGGGATGACAATATCCAAATGGCTATGACTCTTACTGTGTGATTTTTGGCCAATTGCCTGCTCTTCCAGCCCAAAGTGCTCACAGTGTTGTTGTGGGGTTTCTCACATTTTATTTATTTAGTTATTAAACTTTAATGCTGCCTATCTCATCTTAAGGTGATTCTGGGCAGTTTACAATCAATAAAACATCCAAATAAAACATTAAAACAATAAATAGTAACATTAAATTTGACTTAAAAATTGCCAAAGATGGGAAGCAATATACACATGGGAAAGTGGTGGGTTCTCATCTTAGTCCATTAACCACTTCCAGAATGTCATGCACTCATTAATAATAATAACAACAGAGTTGGAAGGGACCTTGGAGGTCTTCTAGTCCAACCCCCTGCTTAGGCAGGAAACCCTACACTACCTCAGACAAATGGTTATCCAACATCTTCTTAAAAACTTCCAGTGTTGGAGCATTCACAACTTCTGGAGGCAAGCTGTTCCACGGATTAATTGTTCTAACTGTCAGGAAATTTCTCCTTAGTTCTAAGTTACTCCTCTCCTTGTTTAGTTTCCACCCATTGCTTCTTGTTCTACCTTCAGGTACTTTGGAGAATAGTTTGACTCCCTCTTCTTTGTGGCAATCCCTGAGATATTGGAACATTGCTATCATGTCTCCCCTGATCCTTCTTTTCATTAAACTAGACATACCCAGTTCCTGCAACCATTCTTTATATGTTTTAGCCTCCAGTCCCCTAATAATCTTTGTTGCTCTTCTCTGCACTCTTTCTAGAGTCTCAACATCTTTTTTACATTGTGGCGACCAAAACTGAATGCAGTATTCCAAGTGTGGCCTTACCAAGGCATTATAAAGTGGTATTAACACTTCGCGTGATCTTGATTCTTGATTCTTGATTCATTAGGGCAGAGTCTTCTGTTTCAGGCCCTTTCAGAAGGCCAAAAGGGTGGGTGCAGATCTCACCACTGGGTGGTGGGTCATGATGTTCCAGAGGGCAGAAGCAATGACAGAAAAGGCTCTTCTGGATCCCATATGAACATTCAAAGGAAAAGAGCAATATATATTTAAAAACTAAATCAAATTATAAGAGGTAAGCCTTCTTCCTTACAGTATGATTATCACTACTGTAATTACTTATGGAGGGAGGTTCTGTTTTTAATGTAGTTTCTGCTTCTTGTGCCTAACAATTTCCTTTTCTAAACATTTTTAAACAGCTTTGATAAATTGAGTTCTGTTTTTAATGTAGTTTCTGCTTCTACTACCCAACAATAATCTTATTTACTCTTTCCCAGGGCTTCCTGAGGCCAGTCACCAGAGAACAAACAAGATGGTGAACAAGGGGGATTCAGAAAGTCCCACCCTCTCTCTTTCATTGGTCAATTCAAGGAGGAGAAAACACCTGCCCTTTTTACATCTGTCAGTCACAGCAAACTTTTTGCTCTAATTGGGCAAAGCTGTTGAGAAGAAAGCTTCAAATGCAGAAACACAGGGGATTTTTACAGCAACTCAAATTCACCCCATATAAAAACAGCTCTTATAGCCTTTTAAAAGCTGGGGGGTGGGGTATTCAGACTGGAATCCTTCTGTCATTTCCCCTCCATTTTAGAATTCGTTAAGAATAGGAGATGGCAGTGTTTAGTTCAGATCTCCCAGCATTTTTTTATCAAAATGCTAGCTCATCAGTTTTCGTAATTATAGTACTGTATAGAGGGAAGTAAAATAAAGGCCAGATATAGTTGAAGGACCAAGATGCATTGAAGGACTGTGAAGAAAACAATTTGCTTCCTTTTGAGACCAAAAAAGTTAATATGAGGAGGAAATGTATTCTTTTAATTAGCATTTTTAAATCATTAAAAAGGGCAAGTCATGATCACTTTAAACACACAGAACTCAGGCCCTATTCAAAATGGAAGAGCCTAGCTTTCCTTTTGCATCTAACTGTGCCTAATGTTGAGGAAAATAATATTTTAGGCCCAGCCTGAAGCCAAGCAAAGGAGCAGCTGATTCATAGCTCACACTTACCTCATGCTGTCCCAGACAGTGTATGATAGCACTTATACATATTTTATGAAAGATAACTGCCATGCTCTATAAACATACAATAAAACAAAATGTATGTAAATATATACAATGACTGGCCATAAATCATATACTCTAAAAATGTTATATGCAAGTAGAAATGTTTTGGGTATGTCTTTTAGCGCAATTCAGAGCTGCCACTGCTAACAGGCAAAGAGAAGCAACCACCACAGGCAAGGAATAAGGAAAAAAATGATGGCGCAACTGGGGAATTTTAAATTCTGGACTGAAGAATCTCAGTTGTTAGTCACCCATTTCGACCAGCGTTTCCCAACTTTGGCAACTGTAAGATGTGTGAACTTCAATTCCCAGAATTCTCCAGCAAGCATGCAGGCTAGGAAATTCAAGAACTTGAAGTCCACATATCTTCCAGCTGCGAAGGATAAGAAACACTGATGTACATTAAGTCCCATATCGAGTAAACAGAACCCAAACAGTTCTGTGCTTTATTATTGTTACACTCTAGTTTGCCAGCTATGATTTCTGCACACTGCTTCCTGTTTGAAATGTATTTAAAATATGTACCTCACTCCAAAAGGAATAAAACCAGAATTTACTTTTGCTTTCAAATATTTTTTCTCAGAAATAAAAACTTTTGTTGCAGGAAGAGAAATTATTACTTTAAAGGACATTGTTAAACTTAGCAGCTGTAGTATAGTCCTTGGACAGAATGATGTAACAGCCTTGTAGTCTGTGCAGGTTGGAGTTGGTTCAGGGACAAAAGCTGGAGACTTGTTTCTCCTAGGACCCAGATCTGTTCTTCTGGGGAAGGTTGAGGGATTTTACTGGACTTTGCTATAACTATGCCACTGGACAGACATGCCCCATTGTTAACATTCCAGCCTCAAAACTCCTGAATCTGTGCAAATAAAATACAACCTTCCATTCAATCCTCACCCTGTCCCTTAGCATCTCAGTATCAGTGGAAGACACTATTGCCTTAAGAACAATATCACTCTGATCAGTATCTATATATAGATGGGGTGAGCTGATCAATTTCACTTCCAATAGCAAAGGATTTTGGTTCACTCTGATAACCCTAGACTCCAGGGCTCTTTTCCATACATATGTACTACAAAACACTAGGCATAGAAGAGGGAAAATAAATATAGCAACAGAAAAAGCGGTGCCCAAAAGAACTTATCCTTAGGAAATGAGCAAAACAATACACAAGTCTCTAAAGGTATGTTTGCTGGCAAGCATGCAGGAACAGGTGGACATAACGCAAGAGACAAACCCAGCCTTAGAGTTTACATTTTGAATTCCTATTCCAGATCCATATCTACCTATTTTTGGAAGCAGAACGTGTGGACACAAAGAGCAGGATTTTCCCCCCTTTTGCAGCACCAAGACCACTCTGTGGAGTAGGGCTGCTATTTAACATGTTTAAGGCTCATTTTTAACTTTGACTATTTTAGACCAAAGTTTTCTGTAATACCATATGTATTGCCTTCAGTATTTTAATAGAAAACCTGGAAAACCTATTCTAATTTGTAGTGATAATACTAGAATTCTGAGTCAGGATGAGGAAGCATAGTATGTTTGTTGAATGCTTTGGGTTGGGGTACCCTACATGCAGTCAATAGCCTACAGGTTTAGTTATCACATACCTCAAAAATTGTGCTTGGTGCAGTGCAATGACAGAATCTGCAGAGAAAAGGTGCAGTTGCAATACATGAGCAACAGATGGCAGCAAAATCAGAGAACTAGCGCTTCCTTAAGAAACAAGGCAGTGAAACTGCAGAGCAGGATATCTGAATCCTTTCCAACCCTTTTACCAGCAGAGGCCAGAGAAGGCATCTGAATTTTCCTTTGGGAGATGTTGGGGTGTGTACATTTTCTCCTCATGAAACAACCTGGGTATGGCATACAGCTTGTCTCTGTGTATACCATGGTATGTAGACACCATTAAAGTGTATACCATGAGGTTGCTTCCAAGTGTATGAATTATAGGGTGTATAATCAGGGTGTGTAAATATGAATTTTGTCTGTATTCTTCTGTTTTCACTAGTGCTGTATCTATGTGCGCAAGTATGTGTAAAGGACAAACTGCATTTGCTTGACTCTGTGTCCTCTAGGTGGGAAAGGGGCTTAGAAATTAACAAGCTGCTCTCTAACTGCTTCTCCCATAGAGAAGTATTGAACTTTTTTTTTTCAGTTTTCTTTGCAGCCTCCAGTCAGATCTGCTCTGTCTTTGATTTTGATTGTCCTTTTGCCAGCTTTCCTTAAATTTGGTGCTGTTCTCATTTCACAGTTACTACTGAGATGAAGAGAACTTAAACTTCTCCAACATCATTTCTTTCCAACTTCCCATTGGGTTGGAAATAATTTTAAAGGGACAAAGGAAACAAAATGACACTCTCAAATCAGGCTCAACATCTACTGATTATATACATACATCGGTTTACATCCTGCTGGGCAGTGTGCCCTTCGAGTCCCAATGTATTCTAGTTGCAGCCCTGGATTTCCCCACCTCATCCCAATGCTAAGATAGTCCCTGCTTACTTTCTTACTCACCAGCTAAGGTCAACTAAGTGCAATCAAGCTGAGGCTGAATAAATTAGGCCTGTAATTAATAGCTTGACCATACACCATGATTGTTGATGACTGGCACAATTGTCTAAAATAGATGATGACATTTGCTCTGAAAGTGTTCAGGTTTTTTATTTCTTTTCCTCAAGGTTCTTTTTCTGGAGAGATTTAACTCATTAAACCTGTTAGAATTCTTTTTGGAAGCTTCTCTCCTAGCAAGGAACACAGCCCTTTTATTGCATGTACACATATGAACTTAGAGAAGTACAAAAAGTTGTCCATAGAAAGATTGCATGTATGTTAAACATGCTTGTCTATCACTCTTAGATCAGAAAATATGAATGTAAATTGGCTAATACCGTGTTTCCCCGAAAATAAGACCCTGTCTTATATTTTTTTGAACCCTGAAATAAGAGCTTGGCCTTATTGCCATGCACTCAAAAGCCTGATTGGGCTTATTATCAGGGGATGTCTTATTTTGGGGGAAACAGAGTATTGATAACATGCTTGTCCTCTCACATTTATAATACCCCTCAAACCTGTCAGAAAGTTTATATTTGTTTTTAAATATTAGCCTCATGAACAATAATTTTTGTTGAGGAATATAATACTGAAGAGTTTATTGGTTTCAGAAACTTCATTGTGGCCTACTAGTCAACATTTAGTAATTTATGAGCATACAAACAAATGGTGTTCATTGGTTTTGCTGGTAGATTTTACATTAGATTATGGCCTGACAAGCTATAGGGCAGGATGGCAGATATGACTAAGTTCAAATTATTATTAATACCTAGTACATCCAAGTATTATGTTTATGGATAGGAAAGTTCTATTTGTATTATTTTTACATTATTATTTAATAAATAATTTCTATCCATTTGATTTATTTTCTCATAATAAATTAAGTTTACACCATGCAAATACAATTCAAATTCAAAAACAGTTGTATAGCCTTCCTAAAAGTCGGTAAGGAAGATGTAGGTAGAGTTTCTTAAAAGAGGCATTCTAGACACACAATGTCATAGAAAAAGCCATGTCTTGTCATGGGAATATAATTTAGTGATATAATGCCTGCCTTATTTAGGCCCAGTACTCTTCAACATCTTTATCAATGACTTGGACGAGGGGATAGATGGGGAATTCATCAAATTTGCAGATGACACCAAACTGGCAGGAACAGCCAACTCTCCAGAAGATCGGCTCAAGATACAGAAGGATCTTGACAGACTTGAACATTGGGCGCTATCAAACAAAATGAAATTCAATGGTGAAAAAAGTAAGGTTCTACATTTAGGCAAGAAAAACAAAATGCACAGATACAGTATATGTGGTACCTTGCTCAACAGTAGTAACTGTGAGAGGGATCTTGGAGTCCTAGTGGACAACCATTTAAATATGAGCCAGCAGCATGCAGCAGCTGCCAAAAAAGCCAACACAGTTCTAGGCTGCATTAACAGAGGGATAGAATCAAGATCACGCGAAGTGTTAACACCACTTTATAATGCCTTGGTAAGGCTACACTTGGAATACTGCATTCAGTTTTGGTCGCCACGATGTAAAAAGGATGTCTAGAAAGAGTGCAGAGAAGAGCAACAAAGATGATTAGGGGACAGGAGGCTAAAACATATGAAGAATGGTTGCAGGAACTGGGTAAGTCTAGTTTAATGAAAAGAAGGATCAGGGGAGACATGATAGCAGTGTTCCAATATCTCAGGGGTTGCCACAAAGAAGAGGGAGTCAAACTATTCTCCAAAGCACCTGAAGGTAGAACAAGAAGTAATGGGTGGAAACTAGACAAGGAGAGAAGTAACTTAGAACTAAGGAGAAATTTCCTGACAGTTAGAACAATTAATCCGTGGAACAGCCTGCCTCCAGAAGTTGTGAATGCTCCAACACTGGAAGTTTTAAAGATGTTGGATAACCATTTGTCTGAAGTAGTGTAAGGTTTCCTGCCTAGGCAGGGGGTTGGACTAGAAGACCTCCAAGGTCCCTTCCAACTCTGTTGTTGTTGTTGTTGTTGTTGTTGTTGTTGTTGTTATTTGATTCAATGTATCCACAGCAATAGCTCTGATGTTATCTGGCTAATGTTATTATTTTTATGCTTTCTTACATCTGTCACAAGTATGTAAATCAAGGGTGGGTTCCAACTTACCTTGCTGCCGGTTCGCTCCCTCCCGCGCCGCGTGGGCACGCCTCGAAAGTGCGCGCATGCACAGTAACAAAAAAATCAAAAAAAACCCCAAAGCTGAAAAAAAAGATGGCGACCGCATGTACAGTGCCAGGACTCGGCATCTGCGCATGCTCAGAAGGAAAAAAAATATTACAATTTTTTTAAAAAAATTAAAAATAAATAAAAAAGATGGCGGCACCCACGGACTGGCACCGACTGATCCGGTTCGGTGATGTCATTGTGACATCACCAGCGGGCAGCTACTAAAATCCCAAGGTGCCTAATCCTTATTTATTTAATAGCAGAAGAGGAGCAAGTGAGCAAGTGAGGCAGTCAAGTCAAATTTTCTAATGTTATTTTGAACAATATGAACTCTCAGATTTTTATCCTTAAAAAAGGTTTATATTTGTTTCATCAACTATTAAAATATTAAAATATTGTGCACCACCTAAACTCTCACAATTAAAGTAATCAACTATATTGTAAATAAATAAATAAAAGCTGTGCTGGACTAAATTACAAACTCACTGTTCCAGAGTGCTGATTCCATAATAGCGAACAGAAGCAGAACATGCATGTAATAGCAATAGCACTTAGACTTATATGCCACTTCACAGTACTTTACAGTCCTCTCTAAGCGGTTTACAGAATCAGCATATTGCCCCCAATAATCTGGTTCCTGATTTTACCAACCTCAGAAGGGGAGAAGGGTGAGTCAATCCTGAGTCGGTGAGAATCGAACTGCTGAACTGCTGGCAATTGGCAGTCAGCAGAATTAGCCTGTAATACTGCATTCTAGCCACTGCACCACCACAGCTCATCCTTAGCAACAGATACTTTAGTGCATATTTTAGTGATGGAGAAAACATCCTACTCAGTTTCTTCACATAATCTATAATGTTATGCATCTCTGCTTCAGGCTAAAGGCAGAATTAGAACTCAGTTTCCTGGCTTCTAGCCTGATGCCTTAACTACTACTTCAAATTTGTTCTCAGAGCATTTTATAGTTTTACTTTTTTTCCACTACTTTCCAAGGCATGTTTCATTTTCAAACACAACTCTTCTTTTGATCTTCCAACATATCAACTTTCTCCCATTCTGTTCTATTTTCAGCACACTGTCTTGCTGAAAGTGAGAAGACAGACAAGCAAATGGAGAAAATCCTGAGCCCCCCCCCCTTTTTTCAGCTGAAAATCATAAAAAAGAGTATCAAGCTGGCTAATTGGAATTTTAAAGCAGATACTGTAGCAAAATCTATTTTTAATAACAATAGTTTAAAAGTGATCCACTCTCTTTTATAATATTCAAAGTATATCAGTGTTAATATCCCCTTATATGCAGTATTTTGATGCCAAGTTCTTTAAAAGTTTTAGTTTACAAAATGCTTGTAATTAAACTGTATGAATGGTTCGTATTCACATTTACTATAGGAGTAATGTACCAAACCTGACCTGTTTTATTTTGTAGACGGTATCCACAACATTATGATTAATCAAATACATTCCCTTAATCCTCCCCCAATTATCAAAACATGTTGAAACATAGCAGGGCTTTTGGGCTACACCCCCATTAGATTTGATTTTAGGGAGAAAAGCATTGGCTTTCCCAATTGTGGATTTAGTGAAATGCACAATAACACAATGACATTCCCAAACATGGTTGAGTGTGGGCAAGCAGGAATTTTAACAAAATACAGAGACAACAATGTAAGTATGAGGAATCCAATCCTGTGGTAGTCTGGAGATGAACAGAGTTGTCCAAAGCCTTTTTGTCTGCTCAGGGCAACCCACATTTATGGGGCATCTGCTGCAACCCCCTTCAACTGGCCCTGGGAAATACCATTTTAAGATCCTTTTATCCCTTATTTGGTGACTCGATTTTTAATCTTTCATTCTCTAAGGAATAATAAAAATAATGCTGCCACAACAGAGGGATTTCATAGTGTCAAATAATATATTAAATGTCAAGATGCACTTTATTAATAGTAAAAGTGCTGTCTGTATAAACAAATAATATTCATTTATAAAAGAAAATACGGTACAAAACAAAATTTAAAAATCACACATTGAATAGTAAGATAGAGTAAGGACAAATACAGTTATGAATGTTACAAATATTTTACTAAAAATACTGAAAAAGGAGAATAGAGCTTTTCCAAATAAAAATCTAACAATTAGAAGCATCAGAGGTGAAAGAATATATATATATATATATATATATATATATATATATATATATATATATATATATATATATATATATATATATATATATATATATATATATATATATATATATATATATATATATATATATATATATATATATATATATATGCTGCTTCTAGGAGCAATGTGAGATTGCAGCTGTTTCTTCCTTTTAACTGCCACTGGGGGTTTGAACTGATAGGGTGGGAGCTTGGCTGTGTTCTGATTGGGTGGAGGTGTGTTCTGATTTGTTGGGGGCTTGGCTGTGCTCTGATTGGATGGGGGGTTGGCTGTGCTATGATTGGCTGGGGTGTCAGTTTGCTTCATGTATGGAATGGAGGGGTTTAGAGTGGCTAAAGATGCAGCTATGGTCTGGCTTCTGGTTTGTGGCCGTGCCTCATTGGTGTGGGTTTGGGTTTGCTTTTTGCATGGGTGTGTGGTGGTGACATCCTGTGTGGTTTTCGTGAGTGTGGGTCTAGTGTCATTCTTAGTGTTAGGGACTCGTTTGTCAACAAGTGCGGGTTTCCAAATGGCTGGTAGGCGGGAGGTGTCATCTCGTTTATTCATGCTGTGTGGGCGTTTCTCTATCTCAATGGCTTCTCTGATTATTCTGTTGTTAAAATGTTCAGTTTTGGCGATAGTTCTGGTCTTTTTAAAGTTAATTTCATGTCCTGTGGCTTTAAGATGTTGGACCAAGGAAGAAGTTGGTTCCTCTTTTTTGACTGAGTTCTTGTGTTCTTCAATGCGTGCACTTATTCTTCTGTTGGTTTGTCCAATGTATGTGGTGGGGCAGGCGGTGCATGGGATTTCATATACTCCTTGATTTTCTAACTCAATTTTGTCTTTGGGGTTTCTTAGGATGGTGGATATTTTTCGGTTTGTGCAGAATGCTGTCTTGATGTTGTGTTTGTGGAGGATCTTGCTGATTCTGTCTGTGGTTCCTTTTATGTATGGTAGGAGGGCTTTGCCGTTTTCTTGTTCTCTGTCTTGGATTTTAGTGGGGGTTTCTTTTTGGATTAGGTTGGTGATCTTATTTCTTTGGAATCCATTGGATACTAGTACGTTAGTGAGAGTATTTAGTTCGGTTTTTAGATGTTGTTCGTCAGCTAGGCGTTTTGTTCTGGAGATGAGTGTCTTGGCTACGGAGTTGATCTGTGCTGGGTGGTGGTGTGAGAGTGCGTGCAGATAGCAGTTAGTGTGGGTTTTCTTCTGGTAGATGGTGTGTCCTAGGGAGCCATTGGATTTCTTGTAGACTAAGACATCCAGGAAGAGAAGTTGGTTGTTAGCTTCTGTTTCCATGGTGAACTGTATTTTGGGGTGTAGGCTGTTGAGGTGTATGAGGAAGTTGTCCAGTTTTTCTTTCCCGTGTGGCCAGATTATGAAGGTGTCATCTACATATCTGAGCCAGAGTTTGGGTTTGTGATCAGATTTTTCTAGAGCTTGGGTTTCAAAGTGTTCCATATAGCCAAGCTCCCACCCTATCAGTTCAAACCCCCAGTGGCAGTTAAAAGGAAGAAACAGCTGCAATCTCACATTGCTCCTAGAAGCAGCAAGCTGAAGACTCCAGCCTGATGATGACGAATGAGACTTCGTCAAAACGTTGCAAAGACACTTCCAATTTCACGCGGGAGAAAACCCGAATACCCAAAGACCTATATATATATATATATATATATATATATATATATATATATATATATATATATATATATATATATATATATATATATATATATATATGTGTGTGTGTGTGTGTGTGTGTGTGTGTGTGTGTGTGTGTGTGTGTGTGTGTGTGTGTGTGTGTGTGTGTGTGTGTGTGTGTGTGTGTATGTGTATATATGTATATATGTATATATGTATATATGTATATATGTATATATGTATATATATGTATATATGTATATATGTATATATGTATATATGTATATATGTATATATGTATATATGTATATATGTATATATACATACACACACACACAGACACACACACACACATATATATATATATATATATATAGAGAGAGAGAGAGAGAGAGAGAGAGAGAGAGAGAGAGAGAGAGAGAGAGAGAGAGAGACATACACACACACACATATGTAGTAGTGATAAATGAAAATTCTAGGAATGATCAGGATATGAATGAATGGAAAGGAAATGCTTTTAAGGGTTAGAATGTTAAAATAGGAACTGGTTGAAAATATGAAGACTGGGAAAATACAAAATGCACAAGCAATTTGCTGTTACCACCTTAACCAAAGTTCTTCAAACATTTCTGTTCAGTTGAGACTGAACTAGCCAAACCACAGAAAGCTGAATAAACCGTTGTGTAAGATTCAGCCTGCTTTCCCCAAGCATCATGCAGCCCCTAATAAAGTATGATTACATAATAGATCTCTCGGTTATTCCAGTTTTCCTTCCCACCAACCATGAATCGATTCCATGTATGAGGGGAAAGAAGATGGAAAAAGCTTAAATGAGTGCCACAAAGCTTCAGGAAACCCAAATTTAGTTCCAATTGTTTCAGGATGAATTCATTTTACAAATCAAAGGTATTTGGGACAATAGGTGTATCTGGAATTTCCAACAATGGAACGGAATGGAACAGAATAGTACAGAACAGAACAGTAGAAAAGAACAGAACCGAACAGAACAGAATAGAATAGAATAATAGAGCATTCTTTATTTGCCAAGAGTGATTGGACGCACAAGAAATTTGTCTCTGGTGCATAAGCTCTCAGTATACATGCAAACAACAAAGTAATATAATCATAAGATACCAGCAGGAGAAGAAAATAGGAATGATGAGCAATATAATAGTAATACAGCCCTAGAACATAAATAAATATTCTTAGATACAACACAGTGCTGAAGGAATTCAGATATAAGATAGTGGTCTATTCAGCAGAGTGATGGCATAGGAGGGAAACGGTCTCTGTGCCTTATTGTTTTGGCTTCCATGTTCTAAAGCGGCATCCCAAAGGGAGGAGTTGAAATATATTTTCTCAGTTCTCTTTCTGGCTGGTGCAGTATACTGGTCCTCAGTGGAAGGCAGGCTGGATTGCAATGGTTTTTTCTGCAGTCCTAACTATCTGTTGAAATCTGCACCTCTCCTGTTTGGTTGCTGTACCAAACCAGAACTACAAATGACAGACTCAATAATTCCGCTGCAGAACTGCAGATCCTTGGGCAATCTGAGCTTTCTGAATTGGTGCAGAAAGAACATTCTTTGCTATGCCTTTTTAATAATGGTTCTAATGTTAGGTGCCCATTTTAAGACCTGGGAAATTATAGAACCCAGAAACTTGGAAGTCTCTACTGTTGATACTGTGTTGCATAATATTGTAAGAGGTGGTAGAATCATCTCTACAGTTTTAAGTATGTTCAGTTCTGGATTGTTTCGGCTGCACCACAGGGCCAGTTGTTCAACCTCCTCTCTGTATATTATTACTATATTGCATTATAGTATAGTATTATATTATATTTTACTTATTTACTACATTTACATCCTGTAATTTAGGAAATGTTGGCTCAAACATACCCTGTGAGTTCCATGATGTATATTCACAAAATAACTGTCACTATCAGCAAAACCAATGATATCGTTTTATTTTCTAGTAGTTATGGGGCTTGTCTTGGATCCAGGAACATTCTTAGAAATAAAGAAGATGCTGAATATTATGCTTTTCTTAAGTGAATCTGAGTTCCCCAATAACTTTGTCAGAAAATCACGATTCCAGGACACTGCAACTATGATAAATATGACTCAGTTGCCAAGCATCTGAATTTTGATCATGCTGCTGTAACTTTGAACGATCACTAAATAAGTGTTGTAAGTCAAGGACTACATCTAAGAATGACACAGCCTATTTACCACATGACCTCATCTTTTCAAAAACCAGCTTACAGCCTACAAACTCTATTCCACTGGCTCTTCTTCCTGCAGCCTAGGTAATGAGTAACAGATTCAAAGAGCATCTGGTAAGCAAGTCCTAGACCGGGATTGTTTTTCCCCACAGGAACAGAAAGAAGCACAAGAGCGTCTGTCCCAGTCATAGTCTATCAACAAATTCTTCCAGAAGCTGGAATTGATCCATTAATAGCAAGAGCCATTTCTTTTGATTTCTCTAGAGAATTAAAATATCCTTGAGATGGATAATTGTGAACTAAGAATGAAGCAATTTGGGTTATGACAGAGAAAAAAAGGTTTAAAGCTCATGTGATTTCAAGAACCAGTTCCTGGCACTCTCTATTGCAACAGAACATGTTGCAACAGAACAAGCACACATATTGAAATGTCTCATTCTTTTTTTTTAACATAGGCTTCCGACTGGTTGCGAAGTTCACTCTGTCCCCTCTAAACCATGTACAAAGAAATACCCTCTGTCCCCTCTAAACCATGTACACCATTTTGCAACACCAGAATATTCAAATCTGATCAATGGAGATCTTTTGAAGCATGCACTCAGAGCAGCCAAGCTATATTAATAGAAAAGGGAGAAGGGCTCTGCCTGCCTTACAACTCTATCCTTCTCAGTTGATCTACTGGTCCCCATATAGACTGCCCGTTTGCAAATAACTGGTTTAGTGTGTTATTAATATAGGTCACTTCAATTCTCAGCCTGCTAACTGGGTAATTCTGGGAGTCGAAGTCCACACATCTCAAAGTTGCCAAGTTTGAAAAATGTTGACACAGATGGTCTTAAAGCATTTTATTAAAATGAACACATTCCTGCTAACAAGACTTCATAAAATACCTGGACAACGTCCTCCACATCCTTCCCTAACCAGCTGGTATCAGACATATAATCTACCACTTCTATAGGATGTTCAATTTGCATTGGATAAGCTGGCTTTTTGACTCCGTTTTATTTTTTAACAGCAATATTTGTTGTTAGTTCATTTTTTGGTTTGACATTAAAGCACAGCTACTTTCTGGAAATTGTGCGCATACCTTTGAGTTGAGAATGATCAGATTGATCCTCCTACAGCTAAGCAAAAGTAGAAGGGAATACGTTGAAGGACCTGAGGTAAAGTTGCAGTCACTGCTATTGTACAAGCCTTCCCTAAATCTCTCCAACTTCTTGTACTCTCCAATATGTGGACATCAACTCCTACAATTCCCCAGTAAGCATGGCCATTGCTGAGAATTCTGGAAATTAAGATCCATAAATCCGTTTAGGGAAGATTGGCACTTACTTTTGGTGGATATTTTGAGGTTCAGTCTCAGCAACAATTTTGTAATGTTGGAATTAATCCTGGAAGATTATTAAAGAGACAGAGCCCATAGACTAGCATGGGCCACAAAAGGCAGCAGAGTCAAATGTGTGGATCTAATAATTCCATGAAAATGAAGAATCTGGTATTGATCAAAGAGATGGGAACACCAAGCAGCTTCAAACTGGAGTATTTCAGAATTCTAAAATATAGAGCTGACATAATGTAATGGCTTTGGTGCTGAAATGGCACTGAAGAGGCTTAGGTTTAAACTCCATTCTCAGCCATGAGAGCTCACTGGATGACTACTAATTCTTTTAGCCCTCCCTACCATGCAGGTTTGTTCTGCAGAGGAAAATAAAAGGAGGAAGCACTATGTGTGCTGCCCTGAGCTCCTGAAAAAAAGGCAAGAGATACGTATATCAAAGAAATAAATAAATATCCCAAGAGCCAGTTTGTGTAAAGAAAACTTTTCCACTTTTGTGGATGTAAAGCCTTTGAAGTTTTATAAGCCAAAGGGATAGCAGAATAAAACTACTACTCTGATTTTGGTGGATGGGATTGGACTTCAGAATAATTGAAGAGGAATCATTATAGTGAAAAAAAATTATCAAACAGCAAAAATGATTAAATCCCAAAGATTACAACAACAACAACAACAAAAAAACTTTATCTAGTAACTGATTGCAGAATTTGGCTTTTGGAATGATCTGTTTTATAGTATTTGTTTTTCTGTGTTCCTACATCTGTGTTCACCCTCTTCCCTTTTAATCTCCCTCATCCATCCCATTCCCCCAAATACATTAAAAAAACACAAGACATTACAGGTGACTTCAACTGCTTTAATAGATAACAGCAATTAGCTGATGAGGAAAATTGGGAAAAACTTTACTCCGTATTATAGTTGTCAAAACAGGGGTTTTTTTGCATTTTACACAACAGCAACAGCTATAATTTCACAGTTTCCAATAAAAAATGTTGTTTTTGCACCCTCCTGTAAGGTTAACACATCAAATCAAGGCTCATTCTTTAAGTGCCAATGAAGTGCCCTGAAATCTTCATGTGAAACACTTTCAGAAAAGTGCACATTTATCTAACACAACACGACACTCACAGCATCAATTTACATCTTACAGAGGCATACAATGCTAGATTCATTCCTGCATCTAAACATGCACAAACCAAAGGCAGGTGCTCAAGCTATTCCTATTTTCAAGGAGAATCTGTCCTAAAAACATATATACTGCTGCTATTGCTGCTGTCAAGTTACCAGACTCTCTTGAACTGTTCAGCTGTAGACGTATCAAGAGTAGCCAAGTTTTCCCCTACAGCAGTAATAGGTGTCAACGTCATGTGAGAACAGAGGTGAAAGATTCTGAGTTTTCTTTGAGCAAAACAAGCAGTTCAGAGCTTTAACCAGTGTTATTAAATGTTTCCTTATTAATTAATCATGTGGAGCCAAACAGAGGCCAGCTATAACAGGGTAAACAAGTAATTTGCTCCCCCGCCTGCTCTTTTCATCTAGGAAAAGAGATTTCTGACAATAGCAAGATGCAAAGTTTTGGGGATTTGGGGAGGGGGCATCACTTTTCCAGAAAGCAATTTGTTTTCCACTTACATTTTCTACTTTACACTTCAAATATTACCAAAAAGAAAAGGTTTCCAGGGATTAAAATTACATTTAAAACATGGAAAAAATCTTGTACAGGGGCAAACGCTTAAAATGTCTGTCAAATGATGGTGAAGCGTCGTTCTGGTGCATTGTCAACCCTTTGGTTTGTGATTTAACTGAGGGGAAAAAATGGAGGAGCACTAGCATTTAAGCAGGCTATTGCAAACAAGTTTTTTGGATTGCAGCCTTTATACTAATTTGTAGGAAATGCAAATGTCCTTTTGAAAGTCTAAAAGGAAAGTGTACATGTTGGATAGATGAATAATTGAGCCCCCTTTAATCATCAAGTTGTCAGAACAAATGTATGCAATACAGGTGTTTCCCCAAATGTGAAGCAATTCAAAGGATTAGAAACATGAATTTTTCTCTTTTAGTTACCATGGTTTTGGGGAACAAGACAACTGCAGACCACCAGGACACTGTCCTCCATCACAAACATTCCTCTGTCAGCACTTGTAGTATAAAACCAAAGGCTCATCCAAGACTTGCCAAAAGAACAGTTTAATTTTGCTAGCAATCCCCCCACCCCTGAAATTCTCTGAGTATCCTCTTAGGATTTTCTTCCTTCAATAAAAACTTTAAATGAAATATCAAATTATTATCACTAGAATATTATGGACACAACGGAAAACTACACATCAGATTATCATTCAGGAAGACATATATATATGCACACATGCAGGTAAAGGTCTGTATTTAGTGCCACACTTCCAGGCATTATGTTTCCAAGATGATTATTCATCAAATTTCCCATCACGGATGCTGTCAAATGAGAAAGGAAGAAACTTGAACCCAGTACCCATGTAGAATTTATTCTGGAATTCCACCCTGGTAAGAAAAAGACAGATGAAAAGCAGTCATCAGTTGCACACTATCATATATATTAGAAATTTCTCTAAGAATCCAAAGTAGTAGTGACATTTTATTTCCTAAACCGAAAGTCATCATTTAGCAACTGTATTGGATAGCAACCATTCAAAATATGACAGTAATAAATGGTAGTATATTGCAAGCAATGTTCATACTTACCGTATTTTTCGGAGTATAAGATGCACCTTTTTGCCTCCAAAAAGAGGGTGGAAATGTTGGTGCGTCTTATACACCGAAATCAGCCATTTTTGGCCTCCCAAAGCCCTGCCCCTGCATCTCATTTTTGCAAAAAACTGACTGTTTTTTGCAAAAATGGGGGCATTTTTGCCTTCCCCCACCCCCTAGGAGTGCTCTGCAGACTTCCCAAACCCTCTGCATGTCTCATTTTTGGAAAAAAAAAAACAGCCCCAAAATGGGCCGTTTTTCACAAAAACGGAGGTGTTTTTGTCTTCCCCCAACCCCTGGGAATGCTCTGCAGGCTTCCCAAACCCTCTGCATGCCTCATTTTTGCAAAAAAAATGGCCGAAAAACAGGCAGTTTTTCACAAAAAAGGGGGTATTTTTGCCTTCTAATTACTCCATCTAGCATGACTGGAAGAGGAATTCTGGGAGTTGAAGTCCACTAGTCTTAAAGCTGTCAAGTTTGAAGACCCTTGGGTTAGGGGTTAGGGTTGCAAGGGTCTTCAAACTTGGCAAGTTTAAGACTTGTGGACTTCAACTCCCATTCCTGAGCTAGCATGACTGGAGGAAGAATTCTGGGAGTTGAAGTCCACAAGATTCAGTCTGAGTTTACCAAATAAATTATTTGCCTCCAACAATTAGGAGGCAAATATAAAAAAAATTATTTTCCATTTTAGTTCTTTCAAATCACCTCACCCAAGAACCTTTGCAAAATTGTTACATTTTCTTATTATAGTAATATCATCAGTTAGCCAATAAGCCAACTCAGGATCAAAGCTACATTTGCTCCTTAACTATAAGTTTATAAAAAGACACTGTAACAATTAGTTATCCATAAAATACATTTGACAAATCAAAAAAATACATATTTTATATTTTATAAAAATATCAGCAGTGCTAGAATGGAATAGCTCAAAGTACAGGTAGTCCTTGACTTACAACAACAATTGAGCCCAAAATTTCTGTTGCTAAATTAAACATTTATTAAATGAATTTTGCCCAATTTTACGACCTTTCTTGCCACAGTTGTTAAGTGAATCACTGCAGTTGTTAAGTTAGTAACGTAATTGTTAAGTGAATCTGGCTTTCCCATTAACTTTGCTTATAAGGTTGCAAAAGGTGATCACATGACCTGGGACACTGCAACTGTCTAAGTATGAGCCAGTTGCCAAGCGTCTGAATTTTGATCACGTGACCATAATAATAATAATAACACTTTACTTATATACCGCTTCATAGTGCTTTAAGCCCTCTCTAAGCGGTTTACAGAGTTCAGCATATTGCCCCCAACAATCTGGGTCCTCATTTTACCCACCTCGGAAGGATGGAAGGCTGAGTCAACCTTGAGCCTAGTGAGATTTGAACAGCTGAACTGCTGAACTAGCAGTCAGCCTGCAGTCGCAGCATTTAACCACTGCACCACCTCAGCTCTTACTGCACCATACAGATACTGAAATTGTGATAAGTGTGAAAAATGGTCATTAGTCACTTTTTTCAGTGCCATTTGAACAGTCACCAAATGAACTCTTCTAATCCAAGGACTACCTGTAGGATCACAGCTTGTTTTAAGACCAGAGGTGTATACCTCATGCTCAATTGCACCAGAGAATTGCTATACCCATCTAAAGTTCTAGGAAAGAAGAATCTTAAAATCTCTTCCTAACTTTTCCTTCATCTTCATGTCAGAACATTTCTCTGCTATTCTACAATCTCCACTAATTTTAATTCCACTTCGAATATAAAGAGAATTATACCGAAAGGCTGCCCAATTATAAACAGGCACCAAACATGGAAAGAAAAACTCCATGATTCATTAAAAAAACAGGTCTGGTGATCTTCTTTTGGCCCCATGGTAGGAAAGATTTTCCACCTTTTTTGCCTGCCAGGTTTTGAGAAAATTCAAAATATTATTTACTGCTTTTCCACCTTAATGGAACATTTTAAATACTGGCCTCTTTTTAGAAACAACATCCATCTCACTGCTTGTACTAAAATACACATGCTTTCTCAGGGACAGAATGTAATGAGGCTCTAAGGAACAAATAACACTTTCAGTTAGTTTGTAGGTAAATGTGAAACTACAGAAAAGAAAACAAATAGGAGAGACTTGATTTATTAATGTATCAGTTTGAATTACTGCTTATCTTTTGCAAACTCTACATTTGGTATAATTCAAGGTGTGCTAGTGTCACTTAACTCTTTTCACTACAAGGATATCAAAGTTAGGCTAACATGGCTGAATATTTTATTATGTTAAAAAAAATATGTCAAAAAACAAAACGTTATTACCTAAACTTTCTATACTTAGCAAAACAGCTTATCAGAAGAACGATGTTCAACCAAATTTTTCTTCCTATATCTTATTTTCATTATTATGAAAATTATGTTTTTTGTTTGTTAAGAATCATTCAATTGTATAAGCCCTCACTTGTAACCTGAAATGAGATGTTCCAGATGCATATTTTCCATCACAGCCTATATTCAACTATATCCTATATCAGGAACCGGGTTGAACATCCTCCCTGGAGGCCAAGGATGAAAGTGTCAATAAACTGTATAGGTAGTCCTTGACTTACAACCATTTGTTTAGAAACCATTCAAAGTTAAAACAACACTGAAAAAAGTGACTTACAACCAGTCCTTGCACTTATGACCATCATAGCATCTCCACAGTCACATGATCAAAACTCCCAGGGTCATGTGATCACCATTTGCAATCTTTCTAATCAGCTTCCAACAAGCAAAGTCAATGGGAGAAATCAAATTCACTTAGTCACCATGTTCAACTATATCCTGTATCAGGAACCGGGTTGAACATCCTCCCCGGAGTCCAAGGATGACTTAACAACTACTGTGATTTATTTAGCAACTGTGGCAAAAAAAGTTATAAAATTGGGTACAACTCATTTAATGAAGGCCTTGCTTAGCAACAGAAATTCTGATCCCAATTAGTGGTTGTAAGTTGAGGATTATCTGTACAGCATTTCTTATTTTTTGTAGCCAAAATTACTAAAGATTATGAAAATGAAACAAAAAGGGTGAGAGTGAGAAGCACATTTGACTAATTGGCCACCCACCCCTGCCTAACTCAAGGGATCAAATTAAATCAGTAGTCAGATCAAAGTTGTCTTTCCATACTCAGTACAGAAGTGTAACTTTTACACTGAGCATCTATTGAATTCCATCTACAAAAACAACATGTCATTGCTTAAGACAGCAATCAACAATGGCAAACAATGAAGAGTGGAAAGTCAGTGAACTTTCAAGACCAAACATCTGTGGCGACTAGCATTTGTGACTGAACATCAGACAAAATGATATGAAATGCAACCAAATGGGAAGAAAGGGAAGTTTACTACCAAAAGGCAAGCAGCAATCCAGTTCAGAAATATTTAAGAATTGCTGCAATTCTGTGGACAGCAAAAGAGAACAGAAAACAGTTAGCCCATGACTTACAGCCACAATTGAGCCAAAATTTCTGTTGCTAAGCAAGATATTGTTAAATGAATTTTGCCCCATTTTACAACTTTTCTTGCCACAGTTGTTAAGTGAATCACTGCACTTGTTATGTTAGTAACAAGGTTGTTAAGTGAATGTGACTTCCCCACTGATTTTGACTTATAAGGTTGCAAAAGGTGATCACATGATTCCAGGACACTGCAACCATCATAAATATGTATCAGTTGCCAAACATCTGAATTTTGATCATGTGACCAAGGGAATGCTGTAACAAGTGTGAAAAATGGCCATAAGTCACTTTTTTCAGTGCCATTATAACTTCAAACAGTCACTAAATGAATTGTTGAAAGTCAAGGACTATCTATATCAGGGGTGTCAAACTCAAGGCCCATAGGGTGCTTAGAACTGGCCCTGAAAATAGCGAAAGACCAGCCTGCGGTGCCTCTGCAAGCAAAAATGGAGCTTGGGAAGGTTGCACAAGGCCCTCCCAAGCTCCGTTTTCACTGGCAGGGGGTTGCAGGAGGCAGTCACAGCCAAAAACGGAGCTCGGGAGCCCATTTTTGCTGGCAGAGAGTTCGGGCCACCACAGGTGGCCCCTGACACGAGTGACGTCGAGCTGGCCGTGCCCACACTGGACACGCGTGCCGACCAGATGATCTTCAGGTTTCCAGCACACGCATGCGCGCTGGCCAGCTGGTCTTCACACATGCCAGAGCACTGGAAACCAAGACCAGCTGGCCGGCGCAATCATGCCTGTTTTTGTCTACTTTTCGGGCTGTTTTCAGGCAGTTTTTGGCCTGAAAAATGGCCCAGAAACAGCCCAGAAACAGCCCAGAAAAGGGCCTGGAAAGCATCCTGTTGTTTGGGCCGTTTCTGGGCAGAATAGCAGCTGGCGACGGCACACGTGCCCAGAGAGGGCCCTACGTGCAACCTTTGGCACGCGTGTTATAGGTTCGCCATCACGGGCATAGGGCAAGCTCCACAATCTTACTATTGGAAGAAGAATACACTTTAAAAATAATAAGAGCAGGGAAACACAAATTCTCCGTTTCTGAATCATATTAAATTCTGGATCATTCTAAAATCCATAACTGAGAATATTGACTCCAAAAACTTCCCCTCCCCATCCCTTCTACTTATACAGAACCCTCAATATAATGTGCAGCTACTTTGTGGCATGAAATGTATCATATCCCATTGGCACCGAGTTTGCTGCTGCTGCTGCTGCTCCCACTCCCTTGGCCTAGCTATCTGGAATAGTAGCCATTCCTTTCATTTATCCTGGAAATTCCACAGATCTTGTCCTTCAGGAACAAGTTCATTTCCAATGCATTATGAACCGTTGGTGTACCAGGTGAGCCTTATTTCTGCTCCTGGTCTCAGTTATCTTTTGGATTTTCACTCTTAACTTGAAGGGGATCTATAACTTGGTCACACAAGTACATGTCATGAGAGAGAACTCATTTCTAAATATTCCTTATTTCAATAGCACAACTGTGATCGTCTTTGGATTATTCTTGTTCCAGTTGCCAACGCTCTTGTGGGTACAACTCCACCCCTGCTTGTTTTCTTCTCCAATTCTCGCATAATCTAAATTAATAAATTGAACTGGACCAGTCTTTCATAGCTGTCAACTCACTGGCAAAAGGATTTTTCATGTGGTACAAGAAGTAGCAGTATATCCACCAGCAGTATATAATTGTAAAATATTCATTTTCTTCTCATGCAGCCATATAAATAAGGAAAGCCAGGATTTTTTTTTGAAAAGTTGTTTGTGACTCAGCCAGGGCAATCATCTCCCTGGAATGTACAGCTGCATAAAAATTATAAGATAAACCCATCCCAGTCAGGAATGGCAAAACAGGGAGAAACGGAAAGTATTTTTCCAGTGGTTTAAAGAATTCATTCCATTCTCCCTTGCAGCAAACACATTCACAGCTTATGAATACTAAGGGAAAATGAGGTGACTCATTTCATCAACTAGTCCTTCACAGGCAGAAAGCTGCCAAGTGCAAACTTTGGCACCTCTAGATAAAAGGATCCCAGAAAGCGGGATGTATCAATGTTCTGACTTAGTAGGAAGGTTTTCATATATATGGTAAGACACAATCCTAGCTTAATAAGCCATAGTGAGAAAGACCCAACAGCCTATGCTTAATTTATACATTCAAAGGAAGCTAAACACAAAGTGGAATCAACTGCTGTATGTTCTAATAAGAGTTTATTCATTCTATGGTATATTAAGCCAGAATTCCTAGGTTATTACTGTATGCCAACATAAAGTGAAAGCTCATTAAATCAAAATGATTCTTTTTTTCCCCATTTCTTCATCTGTCACCATCCTGCAAATGGTGGAGAAAAGATCTACTGAACGTGCAAGTCTCCCATATGTTTATTCACTTAATTCTAGAGTTCCAAATTCTTTATCTTCTTCAGTATGCCTATTACCACATGCCTACTCTTTAAGAAAAGTGTAATACTATTTTAAAACTTCCCAAGCAAGCTTTTATTTCAATGGAATTCAATTTTTTTGCAGTTTGGAAATGCATTTCTAATTTGTGGGCAGGAAGAGTATCAACTCTGGTCTCGGTGACCGACCCAGATTGGATCTTGCAGGAAGAGTATTAATCGTTTTTTTCATCCCAGATACAAATGATCTATGTTCAATTTTGTGCACAACCTGAACGTTTCACTAGCAGCTCACTAGCAAGCTATTCTGATTATCTGCTGATGCGAAAGGAACCTTACTTCTTCTTCCCCTGTCCACCATTTCTTCTGTTTTTATTGACAGAAACATCTTTTGAAAAACATTTGGTTTTTCTCCCAAGCAAAGTTTTCAGTTTAAGGTCCCAGATAACCAGCAGAGATTTCTGCAAGCCTGGGTATTGATGGTGAACTTTGCCCTAACCAAAAATGATTCAACGCTTCCTATCTTCAAATACAGCTGGTCATGTGGGAAACTTTTGTGTTTGGAACTTGGCACAAAGAAAAAAGGGCAGGGCAAGGAAAGTGATATCTGGGCCCTCCTGCAAGATTGAGATAGTGGTTGATGTCATGATTGCAAATAGTGTAGCTTCTATTGTTCTGTAAAGCTGGACTTCCCTGACAAGAAAAGAAACCCCAGCCAACAAATAAGCAACTTAGTATCAAACAGGCAAGGAAAACAAGTGTACAAGCTATGACTCAGAGCACAGCAAAAGTACCACTGAAGAGTCAAAGACACGCTACATAAAGCCAAGATAAATTCTGGAGAATCTTTGCCTGTTAGAGCTCGAAGAAGTAGTTTTAGCACCCAAAAATAATTACATGCAAACTTATAATCCATTTGATTAATCACTGTCCTGCTTACTCCATAAATGTTGGAAAAATAATCCAGCAAATGCCATTTCAGAATCAAGAATACCCCTTTAAAACTGAGAGAAGACCACTGGAAGGATGGAATTAGGTCTCCTGCACTGGCACTCCGGACTTCTGCCAAAAAGAGTGCATAGTTTTACATACGTCTATGCTTCTACATAATAATGTAGGTAGGTTTCTGCATTGCCCACCTTTGAGAAAGACTCCACTGTGGTACAATGCACACAAGGGAAGAGGGAGAATTCATAATGTAGCTTTCTTCCCATTTCTCTCTCAACACTAAAAGGCTCCTGCACATAAAGGGAAGCTGTTTTCTCTTCAAGCTGAACAGTAAGGAAGCTAAGGCGGGGGGGGGAGGGGGAGGCAATTCAATTTGGCAGTTTCCCTACCAGAATCCTACAATGGGTTATTGCTAAAAATAAGACTGACAAGAGGTTTCTTCACATTTTCACCTTGACATAATTATTGGAGTTTCCACATCAAGCAATAAGTTACTAAGCAACCATTTGTATATCATTCTTAGTACAATTATGGGTTACAAATCATATTAGCTGGATTCCCAATTTGCCAAAATGACCACAGTATGTGAATTCAACCGACTGAATTGCAGGAAGAAGGCTCTTTCTCCTTCATGATTTGAATTAGCAGGTCTGAAACATGAGATCTGCAATACTACTACAGCCTTAGTTCATTGGAAATGGACTGAACATGCTCATGCTCATTGGAAATGTTATACAACCTTTGAACTCAGTGCATAGAATCACTAACATGAACTAAAGACTAGCTGAGTAAAGAGGAAAAGACTCTTTACTCACAGTAAGGAGTCAGATAATCAAGACACATAGATATTAGTGTCCAAATAAGTATTAACACAAAAACAGTCTTGGCTCTACCCTGAACTGAAACCTTCTAACCCCGGTCAAACTATGATTTGCTCTGCTTGACAGCAACCCTACAAAATTTTACACAGGTTCCTTCTTAGCTTGTTACCTGCCGGTATATTTCATCAGAGGTTGGCAGGGATCAAAACTGAATCTTTACAGATCTAAGATTCAAACACTCTTACTGAGTTATGACTTTGATTTTTTTGTAGCAGAAAATCAACTACTTGACACTCACCAGTGCAAACGGAGGGCATGCAGGAAAGCTGACAGACCTTCCATGACTAATAAGATGGCCACTGTTAGGGTAGCAAAGATAGCAAATAAAAAGAACAAGGCCAAACCACCACCCAGATTTCTGATACTGAGACCCAAGTGAATCACCATGGTCCAGAGGACTTCAGAAAGCTCTGTGAAGAGAAAAAAAAACTGTAAATCAATGAAAACAAAAGGACAAAAGGCACCAGCAGCCCAACCTCATTCCAGCTGTGTTTTTTAAGGTATCTAAGGATCATGCCTAGAAAGTGTGGAGATGCTAGTTGTTTAAATTAGTCATACATCGGAAACACACCCCAGGAATAATTTCCTCTAAAGAACTCCCCACCCATTCCACAGTGGAAAGTACAAATCCTGCTTCAAGGGACATTTTACACTTATGTAATAAATAGTACTTTAAATAATTTTGATAAGGAACTAAGAAATAGTGGGTGTACATGATCTTTTCCAGCACTCTAACTTTATATTCAGCATAATAAAATAAATGAATAGTGCAAGCCATAATCTCCCAGCTATTTTAGATTTCAACTTCCACTTTAGTCAACATGGCCAAAAGCAAAGGGTTATCGGAATCATAATTTTAAAAAGTATGAATTATGATTAATAAAGAACACTATGATTGCCTTCCCCTCATTTACACTAATAATAAAAAGGAAAAACTGATCTTTTAATTCATGGCTGGAATTTGCCTTTCCTCTTCACTATGTTCAAATAAGTCAGGGAGAAACTACTCACGTGCATGAGCCAGACTGAGTGCCCAAAGACGCAGGTATGAGGCTGTATTGGAGATGCATCCTAAGCAATATTCAATGGTATGGATAGACTGATTGATAACGGTATCTCCAAAATTAAACTGCAGAAGAAAATAAAGTTAGTTCTAAGTGAGAAATAAAGCATGAAGCAATTAATAGAGACTCTTTACGAAGTCAGGTCATAAAAGTAACAGCAGAAACTAATACTATTGCATTGCAAAGTTAGTCAAAATTCCCAGGTAGCACGTAGGCCAGTGATGGCGAACATTTTTTGGTTCGCGTGCCAAAAGAGGGGGCGCGGGAGAGTCACGCGCATGCGTGCCCACACCCATAATTCCATGCGGGGGCCCCTGCATGACCCCCACTCCCGGCACGTGATGGCACACCCGTTTCGCTCTCCACAGGCTTCAGAGCCTTTACTTAATGTGGGCTTCTGGGAAAGAAGTGGCAAAATGAAAATTATTCCCCTAGACCAGGGGTAGGCAAAGTTGGCTCTTCTATGACTCGTGGACTTCAACTCCCAGAATTCCTGAGCTAGCACATAAAGACTATTTACCTGAGAATAAGGCTTTAGGGGTTTATTTACAGATAGGAGATAGGATATGGGAAGAAGGGATCATTTGGTGTACTTTAAGAGGTGGTGAGAAGTTACTAAATTATTTATACTTGTTTTGATGAAGAGAATAGTTTCTTTATATATATATATTTCTTAACTACATTTTTATTTTTCCTTTCTTTTATTTTTTCTATTTTTTCTTTTCAATCTTTAATTTTAAAAAAATTGTATAGATTTTATATTTTAAACATAGCTTCTAATAAAATTACTATAAAATGATTGTTTATGCAGTGTAACACTAAACTGCAAAACACGGTTGCTTCTCCAGAGCAAGATGCAATATAGGTTCAAGGAAACCATCTAAAAACTGATTTGGGAGTAAAGAGCTCAACATTAAATTTGGAAATAATTCTTACTTTTACATCTCTGTGGCCTACATTTCCATGCCTCCTCAATGGCCCCATTGTATTAGGAGACAAAAATTATCAAACAGCATGGGACTGCCACGAAACCTGGTCTTAGTGAGACAAGCATTATTCATACTTTCAAGATGCTGTGGATAGGAATTAATCTATTTTGTCATTGCATTTGCTAAATTTTCTACTTTCTTATCATTTGCCCTTTAGAAAAAGAGCTACTCATAATTCTGGCTATTTAAACAATCATGAAGAATAAGATTTAACAAGCAGTAAGAAAAGGATGAATAGTCACCAGAGAGATTAAACATTATAAAAGCAGTAATATTAAGCCATCCCATCTATTTTGGCTGATTCATTTTAGAATTTCTGGAGCCTTTTCAAAACTGAGGATGCTCAGCTAAAAGTACCAGATACGAACTGCAGTTTCGCTGCTTCAAAAATTTTCTAAGTTACATGAGAACATATTTCAAACTACAAAGATTAAATGAATTCAAGGCTCTTATTTGCAACTATGGAATATTTTAAAAGTCTTAGCCAAAGCTAACCTCTTGAATATGCTAAATAAACACTGAAATTACTGGGGATTTCCATATTTTGCATTTAAAAGCTTGAGATACTTTATCAAGCTTGTTTTTGCTATCTACATTTGTCTTATAATAAGCACCATACAGGTTTAGAATAAAATGTCAAAGGTTCACGTGACTTGTCAGATGGAAAGGGCAAAAAGCTGTACACTAAATTGATGTCTCGTTGACTTAGTCTATCTGGCCACCTCTCTACAGATTTTTTAATTTCAGCAGACATTTGACTATGTACTTTCCACATACTACTCACAGCAAGGTTTAGAAATGTGCTTCATTTGCCAAATGACCATAAAAATCTGAGGAAGCCGAATTCTGTGCACAAAGTTACATTCCATACCCCTACAGAGCACATTTACACAATATACTGGAGATGCATGAAAAATACTGAAAGGAAAAGAGCACAATGGTCAAGCTGGCCGGTCTATTTAATCTGCTGCTATAGGTACAGATTCTGTACAGATCCTCAGAGGTTTTGCATTATATTTTTTATATATTCAAAATCTGGCACAAACCCTGCAGACTTATAAAAACACTCTATGGTTACAGGTAGTCCTCACCTACCAATGAAATTGGGACCAAGAAATCTACTGTATAACAATATGGTTGCATGGTGCAACATCATGTAACTGTACCAATTTAAGATGGCAGTTCTGGTTGCCCCAGTTGCCACCATTAAACAAGTTTGGTTCAATTGCAGCATCCATCCATTGTTATATGATCACCATTTGCAATGGGAATGCTAGCTTCCCATTGATTTGACTTATTGGAAGCTGACAAGGTTGGTTGCAAATGACAATCATGTGACAGTGGTGTACTGCAACACTGTAATTGTGACTTGTTGCCAAGCACCAGAATTGTGATTACATGACTGCGGGAAGTCTGTGATAGCTGGAGCCACAAAGACCTATGATAAGTCCCCCTTGTTCAGTGCTGTTGTTACTTCGAATGGTCACTGAATGAGTAGATATTAAAGGATGACCACATATATCCCTCAACATATGAGTGGTTGTTTAATTATTATTAAATTACGACAGCTGAGAAATCGTGCTTCATAGCCCATAAAGCACTTCCAGCCATCATAAAATGTCATCCATCTCTCTCTCCCTCCCTCCTTCCCTCCTTCTCTCTCTCTCTCTCTCTCTCACACACACACACACACACACACACACACACACACACACTGGTGAGGTGATCACAATCTGAATTCTTGGCAACTTGTTTGCATTTACAAATGGTTGCCAAGAACTATGAGATCAATCTTCTCTTCCGGCTTTCCCAGAAAGTTAATGGGGAAACTGGCAGGGAAGGCAGAGAAACTGGCAGAAATGAAGCTCAGATCTTTGAGACACAAGTTCCCTTCTGTGAATAGAGTGGAGAGAAGCTCTTGCACCATGCTGCAGAAATGAAGCAGAGATTTCAATGAAGATTCCTGCTTCATTTATCAAGCTCAGTGCAAGCATTCCCTTCCAAGCAGGAGGTGAACTGCCTGTACCCCTATAGCAGACAAGTGTTTTGCTCCACCCTCTTAACAATCACAACTGAGTTAGGATTGCAGTCACTGAGTGAAGCAGTCACCTGGATATCTCACTCAATAATTGCTTCACCCTGTGACTGTGATTCAGGTCCCAATTGTGGTCATGAATGAAGAACAACCAGAATTTCTGAATCTATTCAGCATCATAGCTGAGAAGGGGGGAAAAAACAAGAGTAAATCTGGAGAAAAGATACAATACAAGAACTGGACTTTTTTTTTCATTTCCTGGGAACCCGCTTGGTGTTAGAATAGTGTTCCTCAAACTGTTTCTCCTTCTTCATTAAGCAATTGCTTAGGAAGACCAGACTAACTACTGGATTAACACAAAGACTCTGAACCAGATAATTAAAACTGTGTTTTAATTCTTATTAAATGCAGGATGGCAACCCACCATTTTGTCATGATTTTGTATGCTAACATTATAATATACTTTCTGCTGTAAAAAGCAAAACGGGGAAAAAATCCATTTTAAGCTACGAGTGTACCAAATTCTTTCTGATGCAGCAGTCCAAAGGTAAATGAGTATGCTTACTTTGTCCCTTTGTGAAGGGTCTGCCCCAGTCAGCACATCGCAGATAAACTGAGAGCTATATTTGGAGGAAAATCTGTGCTGCATGTGTTCTGTCTTACATTTCCATCAATGCATTTGGATTCATTATCAGACCCTGTTATCAAATGGCTGCTGTGGAAAGGTTCTTGCTCTTCTCTTGGCAGAGGCACGGAAGATAAAATGATCTATTTTTAACTACTGCAATCATGTGCTGCCAAGATCTAGCTCTTTCCAAAAACCAAAAAGGACATCAGAAATTGGACAAAGTAGAGGCTGAAACACTAGGGCAGGGTTGTCAAACTCAATTTCATTGAGTGCCGCATCATGGTTGTGTTTGACCTTGGGGGGACGGGGGGCGTGGCCAGGGGGCGTGGTCAGCTCGACGTCACTTGTCGGGGTTAGCGCTCTGCCAGCGAAAAAAGACTCCCGAGCTCCATTTTTGGCTGCAACAGCTTCCTGCAATCCTCTGCCAGCGAAAACAGAGTTTGGGAGTGCTGCCCACAGCCCTCGCAAGCTCCATTTTCAGCTGCGATGGCCTCCTGCATCTCCCTGTCAGCGAAAACGGAGTTTAGGAGGGACGCCCGCAGCCTGCATGAGCTCAATTTTCGGCTGCGGCTGCCTCTTGCAACCATCTGCCAACGAAAATGGAGCTCCAGAGGGCTGCATACAGCCCTCCCGACCTCCGTTTTCGCTGGCAGAGGAACCTTGGGCCAGTTCTTCACTATTTCCAGGGCAGCCCTGTGGGCCAGATCCAAGCACCCTGCAGGCTGGATCAGGCCCCCGGGCCTTGAGTTTGACACCCCTGCACTAGGGACAAAATCTGTTCGGAATCTCCTTGGTTACAATTTTTTTAAAAAAAATCCAGTTGCTTTGTCCAACACGGTCTATCATGAATTGATAGTTAAGCAAATATTAACACACTGAGACAGATATTCATTCTCGTTATTTCAAATTCTATCCTAATGACTCTGATGTATGATCAATTTAAAGTTTTAAATTTAAATTAACACTGAACAATTTTCTTTAATATTACTCATTCCTATATTCTCAGATGCAATTTGAAGAACTTAGTTTGCTTTAGGCAACCTGAACCTGAACACTTAATCTATGTAAGGCAGTGTAGCTATCAAGTATTCTGAAATAAACCCCTGAAGAATTAAATATAGCTTGGATGGAAATATTTTTGGGGAAAGGTTAAAATGATACTTGCTCGAGAGAAGGGTGGAAGGCATATCTGAACTTTTTTGTGTTTTTTCATTCATTTCTTTATTCAATTTTTCCTAATTGTTATTAAATTGATCATAATACCTTGTTTGTTTTTTATTTTATTGAAAAGCGCTCTCTCTTTATACACACACAAATGATCTACATATGTATTGCTAGAAGGGTCAAGCTCAATTTCTAAGCAGGGTAAAAGAAAATAAAATGACTGTTTTCTATATTCCCAGAAAGTCAATAAAACTAAGGTATTTTCTGCATCTACGGGTGGAACAGACCATTTCACTGGAAGACAAACCCAACAATAGTAATTACAAAATGAAACAACAATTTCTTCTTCTGCAGAGATAGCCGAGAGGGAGGGAAAAAGGGAGGCTAGCTTGGTTTGCAGATAATCTCTTGCTCTTATTCATTTGCCTGCTTTTTTAATCACATAAGTTTCTGTAGGAGTCCCATTATTGGGAACACAAATAATGATAATTAAATACCCCTCTCCTTTTCCAACTTATTATGTAGCAGGATAAAATGTAGCTTTGTTAAACAAAGATTAAAAAAAAGCAGATTGCTACAAACAATTCTGGCGATTGCTGCAGAACTTTGATGTGTGCCTACACAAGTGACAATATGCAGCAGAAACTGATTAGCTGCAATGTAAGTGCAGGCTTATTAACTGAAGAGCTTCTAAATGAATGATCTTGTGACATTTATTACCTTTACGCAACAAATGAAGCAGGAGATTTGAAAAGCCCGGGGACTGAGACAGACAAATGAAGAGCAAGTCCCTATAATTAGTAATCTGTGCAATTCAAAACAGTAATTTATAAACTAAATTTCAGCAAAATTCAGAAAAGTCTTTCATGTATATGTAGTGATTCATATATGTATTTGTTTTTAAGTAGAAGATGGATACAAAAATGGTTAATAATTATCTACAATTATAAATATTTTATGCATATGATTAAAACAATATCTGCCGAATCACTAATGTGAGTGCATTTAATTCTATAAAATAGTTTAAATTAATGGAATATTTAATCTGGATAAATAGAATAACGGAAATTGGCTACAGGCTTACCACTTCCTCCATGGCAGGCTTGAAAACACAAAAGGAACACAGAGCTTGTCATGTATAATTTAAGAACACAAAAGCATCTCTTCATCTGAGCAATACAACACTAATGCTCCATTGTCCAGGATTGTTAAGACTATATCCCCTATCCCACAGGGTATAAGAAGTTAGGCTATAAACAATGAGGTTATCCAGCTCATATCCATGCTATCATTATACGTCCTGATCAAAACATTAGGTCATTTATCCGAACCTCCGATGTATACTATATAAGGATAACACAAGTTTAATAAGTAGCTAGCCAGACTTGTAGTATTTTAGCACTGTTCTTTGAAAAAGAGTAAGACTACCAGCCAAAACATACGGTTAATTTAAACAGTATTTAAAAGTTCAACTTTTCAAGGTGCAAAAAACACATTCAAATAATGGAATACATTTTTTAAAAAGGGATAATGCAAAGCAACCCATGTATGTACATAACCCACTTTAGCTGGTTGCTACTGCAACTTGCCTAAGACAAAATTTGTTAGTGTTTGTCTTTGAACAAAGCCAACGGCGTGAGCAAAGGAACAGAGGCTGTGTTTGGCCTATTAATCTTGCTAGACAAGTCTTCCCACGTAAAATTTTACAGTACTAAAAGGGAAGACTTACCTCTTCACCGTCCTCAGAATGGGTGGAGAGTTGATCATGCTGGATTATCTCGGCATCTTCCTCAGTTGGTCCATTGCCTACACGAATCCCACCAAAATTGAGTGTTCCCTAAAGCATGCAACACAGGAGAAAAGATATGCATACACACAGACATATATATATAAATAAATATAAATATATGAATATAAATATATGAATATATGAATATATATATATATATATATATATATATATATATATATATATATATATATATATATATATATATATATATATATATATATATATATATATATATATATATATATATATATATATATATATATATATTATATATATATATATATATATTATTCCAGGAAAAGTTATCACGTACATTGGAACAAGATTTCAAGAATTTGTTGGATGACAGGTAGTCCTTGATTTATAGCAGCAATTGGGACCAGAATTTCCATTGCTAAGCAATGTGGTCATAAAGTGCATAACCCTAAATCTAAAAGAACTACAAGAACAGGGGGTAGAATTGGAGTGGTGGTCCTCTTTACAAATTCAATCACGATATATGAAAGACATGAAAGAATGGGGAATCAATAGGGAGTTAATGACAATAGATAAGATTCTTCTGGGGACAAAATGACAAATTAATAAAGAAAATTTATAGATTCTTATTGAATTACATGATGGAGGAAGAACAGGTTAAGGAAACAATGGTGCCATGGCCAATAAATTTTGGATACAATATACAATTGGAAAAATGGCAAGAATTATGGGAAAGAAATAGGAAAATAACATTGGCTATACCGTAAAAAGAGAACTTATATAAAATGTTTTATAGGTGGCATCTCCCACCAGCGAGATTGCCAAAAATGTTCAGAAATTTATCACCCAAATGTTGGTAGTGTAACCATGAATCAGGCACATATGATCATATGTGCTGGTTATGTAGGAAAGCCAAAGAATATTGGCAAAAAATTCAAATATGGTTGGCAGAGTTAACTGGAGAGGAAATAGAATTTAAACCAGAATTATTCTTATTGGGAATTATAAATGGAAAATATAGTAAAGGGGTAATCTATTTAATGATACATATTATAACAGCAGCAAGAATGGTCTTCGCCCAAAACTGGAAAAACGAGGAAATTCCACCTGAAGAAGAAGTGATTAAAGAAAATTTTGAGTTGTGCGGAGATGGATAGATTGACTTTGGAATTGAAAAACAAGGGAGAGACAGAATATTACAAGATATGGAACAAATTTTATCAATGGTTGGGACGGAAAAGAGGGACCTAAAATACGGAATTATTAGGAGTTATAAAATGGAGAATCAAAGAGATGTATGCATGTAACTATAAGAAAACGAGAGTGGCTCCCTCTCTCTGGAACATCATTCCCCCAGAGATTAGAATGGCTCCCACTCTAACACTTTTCTGGAAGGCACTGAAGATCTGGTTCTGCCAATAGGCCTGGGTAACCCAGAGCGGGATGGAGCCCATTAAATAGCTTGTGTGATGTGTTGTTGCCAGGGTGAGGGGGGGAGGCTATTATATTATTTTATTAATTTACTATTTTATTACTTCCTTTAATTACTTTTATTTTTTTATATATGTTTTTATATCCCTCAAGCCGCCTTGAGTCGCCATGTGTGAATAGGCAGCAATATAAATTTTCTAATAAATAAAAATAATAAATAAATAAAAGACAAAATTATTAGCTAAAATAATTATTTGCTAGCAAATAGAGGAATGATAGCAAGATCAACCAGCATCTCATATGAAACATGGTTGTCACTAACAGGTGCCTGAAGATAAAAGCAGGGAAATTCACATAGCAAGAATACATTTCACATTCTCAACACTAGCATATGCAACTCTCCCCAAATACTAGAAAGCATTGGTTTATCTGTTAGATCATTACAAAAGCAATAACAAGAAAAATCACTTACAAGTTTTATGTTCCTCTTAGTCTTTAAAATATACTTTTCATAGAGTTGCCTTGATTGCCATCACATTTGAAATCACATTTCATTTAGCTTCACATTAGCTGATCACCAAAAATCTTACCTACAGTTAATTCTGTCCTACTTCAGACGATTCTGATTAGACTCCTGCACAGCTACAGAAGTAACTATTGTTTGCAAATCGTCACACTGCAGAGACCCTCTGAATAAGCAAACACTCTAACTTGAAAACCAAATATTGAAAAAGCCTCCACTTTCATGTCATTCTCATAGGCTTCCATAGATACCTGCTTGGTTAGCAAGCAGGATACTACAACTTGATTTGACTCAATAAAATACAGTAGTTCTTATGTACTTTTAAGCTTCACTCTGTACACTTGAGATTGGAAATAATTCTTGTTCTCAGATAAAATTAGAAGAATCTTAAATTTTAATATGTTATTTTGTAAATTTCCATAGGAATATTACTGGTTAGCAAGTAGTACTGACCTTTGACTTAACTCAGTAAAGCAGTTCCAATGTTTTAACCTTGATTTTATAAACTGAGTCTGAGAAATCAGCCTTGATCTCAGATAAAATTAGGTAATACTTTTGAGTTTTATATACAATTTATAATTCTAGACTGAAAATATGTTGTATTCTGTCAAATAACATTCCTGATTTTTAAAGAAGTAATCATATGATTTATTGCAAAAACAAAATACTGCAATAAGAAGTCATGATATTCACATGATTTTTAAGACAGCCAGGAGTTTAAAACTAAGGAAACTACTTAAGAATCAAAAAGCTATCGAATTATATAGAATTCTCTACAGTGAGTGATAGTTCAACGCACTGTCACAAGGATTCCTGAAGTATACTTTCAAGGGACAGAAAAATAGTGATGACCGCAAAGGTAAACTCGGAATAGATGATACTACTGCAAAGACTGTAATATGATTGTAATTTTAAAAAATAGTATGAAAAATTTAAAATATGTTGAAAGAGGGATCCTGGGTTGGATCGTAATAGGAGGAGGAAAAAGCCATCAACTATGGAAAAACCAGGAGCAAATACAAAACAGGGGATATTCTTTCCAGATTGTGATGCCTTTTAATGAAGTACTATAATGTGTTTTTCAAATTATTTTCTCAGGAACTCTGAGGTTTTTCAGCACATTATGAGGAATCCCACAATAAGAAGTGTAACAGCGGACAAGCTGCCTTTAAATGCACTTTTTCATTGTTGTCCTTTTCCTTTACAATCTGCATTCAGAGAGGATGTATGCAACTAGGGATAAGGGTAGAAAGGGATAATTAATTCCAAAAATCCCTGGCTGGCACTCTAAAATAGTGAGCACGTGCTTTAAAACATGCAGAGAATCTTCTGCAATATATTGTAACTGCAGGATCCTCCAGATATAAACTTAGACTGTATCATTTCCTATATGTGTGTGGATAGAATAAGATTATTGGACTGTATCTTTTTGAGCAAAAGGCAGCTGTGCTATTCCTCTTCCTCATGGTAGATACTTTCCAAAGCTCCTGACACCTTCTGTTTTCATCATGTGTACAGGTGGCATCTTTTAATCCACTCACTGTTGCAGCCGCTGCTGCCTCTATTGCCTGCGGACTCTGGCCTGGGCTGACATGGGGTTCCTCAGGCTGCCCTTCCTGATAGTGAATGGAAGGAAAGAAAGCAGGAAAGGAGAAGAAAAACAAGAGAAAAAGAGGGAAACAAATGGAGGGGTCATGGGAAAATGAGAGGGTCAGAGAAGGAAGAGGGAGTGTCTTTAACTGAGCTGCACTTTGAAGGGCAGTTGCATCTTAACAACGTACTTGCCACAAGAACAACAGATCTGGAAGCCAGAGTCAGATCTTTGGAGAATCATGGGGGCAGTCTGTCTTTTAGGCTGCCTGGCCCATTATTTCAGTAACATGCCAGTAAGACAAATTTCCCTTTATAGTCCTAGATTTATTTAAAAAAACCTCAAAACATATTCAAGAGTTTGTGAGAGCTTATTTTTCTTTAAAAAGCAGCATCCTTCTCTATGCAACTAATATCTTCTAAACCAAAAGTAGAGCCCAAAAATATTTATGACAGAAGTGTCCACTGTTTAAAAGAAAATATCAAGAATCCCAGAGGGCTGGGCATATCTAAAGTAGGTCTTTGGATTCTTATGTGGCAAATACATGCAAACGGATCAAGATTTCAGGAGACAGATTCAGACAATACTAGGCAATTATGGGTGTACCTGTTCCTTAGCACAGAGCAGAAAAAAACCCGAGTGTAATATTCATCTGCATGCAGTTCTTTACTGTAGAAAATTGGACCAAACCTCCATACTTGAATAAATAAAAAGATTATTAGGAAAAAATTCTTATAGTCACTTACCAAATGCCTTCTTTGCAAATACTGATGGCGAAGAACCAAGGGCTTAGCAATCAGCATCCATGGGATACACAGAAATGCTACTACCACCAGGAAACACTGAATACCTTTCTGTAAGAAAAACAGGACAATCAATGACATCACCACTAAAAGTAAATACGGTTTTAATGACAGTAGCTGCATTGCACATTTAAGAGCAAAATATTCAGGGCCAATGACAATTGTGGGATATAAAGCCCTTCAGTTGAACTTAGTTAACAAAACCTAACCAAGCTATCCATGGGAGACACATGGCTAAAATGTCTATTAACCTGGTGTTAATCAGAATTTAAATTCTGGATTATTGAAAGGGGACTACAAAATTTTATGATTAAAAACTTCTTCCTGATTCAAATCGCACTGAAACAACTGGGGGTTGCTTTAATATATCTTGCATAGTATTTTCCAGAGACCGGTATTGTTTTTTTCTTCCTATCTAAAGTTTTTACTACAGGAGCAGGGTCGCTTTTCAGATCAACCAAATGTTGATCCTATTAGTTGTTACTGGAATTGACCAATCAGCTTGTTGCCCATAGTCTAACACTGTGGGCTGGGTGACAGTGACTGATCAAAAGCCACCCAGCTGGCTTTTATATGTAAAGGAGGCCTAGACCTTACACTCTCCTTGGTTTCTAGCCTGGAGTCTTAACCACTAGAACAAACTGGATCTCCCCCCCCCCCCAAAGACTGTACTAACTGGTAATATTGTGACATCAAACTCAGGTTTGACATTTTGCCTCTCTCCCCATGGATAATTTGTTTAAAAACACCAAATAAACAAAAAGTGCCCTATAGAGAAGGAGAACTCTTTACTAGAATACCTACCTGCCCGCTATAAAGCATTTGGGCATTTTTTTCATAGGAGAAGAGGAACATGTTGATGAGGTGAATAAGAAGACTTGGTGCATGCATGGAGTTCTTAGCATTGTATGCTGCCCATTTATAGAAGATAAGGATGATCAAATATCCAAACAATGAAGATATGAAGATAATTTCAGGAATAAAGCCAAGGAAGATGTTCAGAGGTTTCTTAAAATAACTATAGAGGTATGGAAAAAATATTTTAGGGAACATATTAAGAAATATTTAGGAAAAAATTAGGAAAAATTATACAGTGCTTTCAGCCAACAAATTGTGAAATTAATTGTTTAGCTAATATGCATAGTCAATTGCTAAATTAAATAAGGTTTATTTATTGAATGGTAAATTCCAAGCCCCCTTCGATACTTAACTTCCAGCAATTTCATGAACATGTTCATTTAGTTATCTTGGTAACAATATGTTATAAGAAAAATTCTTCATTTAAAAAAAAATCCAATTACATGACTTCTGGCAGTCTATAAGACTCTATTATTCGGAACAAAGTAAAAATAACTTGTAATGAATCTTTATTTCCATACCCTTTACTTTTTTTATAATTTAATTAAATGGAACACACTCACATATGGTTCAGCAGACTAAGGGTAATACCAAACATCATGTGGATGATGCCCAGAATTACTGACATCTTCATTTTGAAGGAGTTAAGGAACGTCAGCTTGTTGGTAGCAATATTCCAGATCTAGAGAGAAAAAATTAAACAAGATAGGACAGAAGGTAGACCATGGCATCTGCAATTCTTTCCAACCCCTTTCCAACAATGGCCGTAAGTTCTATTCATATAAGCACTGGGAGGCACTCATTCCACTCTGGGTCATGTGACTTGAGGAAAAAGTTTAGAATAGAGCAGTCACAACATGTTGAACCACTGCCTCTCCCACAAAGATACACTGGGTGAATTTTTAGGAATGTTTTCTTCTGCAATCCCCAAGCCTAGTTTTTAAATATGATCTTTCATTTGTTGGTTTTCCCCCACTGGGCTAAATGTGGCCCTGTTCTACTTAGTTATCAGAGAGTTATTGTGCTAATGGAGCGGTGAACAGTAGTCCTTTCATACTTTCTTTCAAAATTCTATTTACCTACAAAGAATAAAGTGTAATGGTTAGACCAAAGTAGTGGGACAAAAAACCCATTCTCACTTTAAATAACCAATTAAACATCACCAGTTTATGGACCTCATGACTACAGAAACAATCTGAGACTTTTCTATAAAAGGATTTGAATGTAAAGGAAATTCTGGTAGTTCAGGTGAATGTCCCATCCATTTTATACATAGCTAGGATTGCCTGTATTTTTGGATCATTTCAAAATATGGCGTCAGCATTTCAGGAGAGCATAATACAAGTTGTATACTACTGATACATGTAGAAAACATTTAAAAAGTGTAACTTTTAAAGACCAAGGTGAAATGTAAAATTCTATCATCTCATTCTGCATAATGTAATGCTCTCTTAACATGCAGTAAACATTAACAAAATAACTGAACTAATTATCTTTTTTTCTAGTGAATCAGATATTTTTGATACTTCGGTATCTCTTTTAATTGATAAAGGATAAAGTGGGAATGCGTGGAAGGGGAAACAACATGAAGTAAAGGAGAAGAGAAAGGGAAAATAGAAAATGGTGGTTCATACTGGATCAATGCCAAAGGGATATGCTCCACCAAAGACACCATCAATGGAGGGATTAAGCTGAAGCATAGGATACTCCTGGAGAAGATCTTCTCTGTAGAGAAAGGAAAAGAAACAAGTGCATTAATATCTAAGCGGAGCAGAACAGATATGACAAAATTAATGTACTCCTGACACAGTTATAAAAGAGTAAACATTTAATGATGTTAGTCTGCCATTTCCATGTCTTTTATCGACTCATCATTTTCCAAACCTCCTGAAGCCATTTCCCAAATATTTTGCTATCCATTGCCTTTGCAGGCATCTCATCACTTACGTCCAGTTGGATTTCTGAAACATTGGCCGGACACTCCAGGATGAGCCAAACATATTGAGTGACTTTGAGAAACAGTCATTATAGATCAGGCCAGTATAAATGGAGAAAGAACCCATCAACAATATAATGTAGCGGCCACTGAAAATAATGTTGAATATCTGTCCAAGTTAGGAAAGGAGATTAGGGGGAGGGAAAGAGAAGAGAAATTTTTAAAAAAGAACTGGAAATATGTGACAACAATACTGTTACACTAAGAATACAAATATATGCTGCCAAGCATCTTCCTCTGACTCCCGAATAGACAGTCTTTTTCAGCTTTAGATCATATTATAGACCTGATTTTTTAAGGGAAGGGCCTTTTTTTTTTTTTTTTGCATTTCTCTAGACGTAGGGGTTCAAAGAACGAAAATGATTCCTCTGGCCCTGCAGAAAGTTAAGACACATATTTTACCCCTTAAATCTTCATCCCAAATTGGAAAGCTTGGCTTGATGTTTAGAAGAGGGAGATTTTATGAAGTACATTTTGCTCCTTAACTGCCCCTCTCTCTCATCTGAACATTTAATGACATAAGTTCCATCAAGTTTGGAGGCTCTATATAGCTTCTGGGATACTTAACTCTGCTCTATCCCTTCAAAGGCTTGGATGATCTCATCTCCGATTCAGAAGAACAAAAAGCATACTGAAATATCTGTCAATTGTTTTACGTAAAGACATATAGCAGAAAAATCTTTCACACAGTAGTTCCAAAGAAAACAAAGCATTTTTCTCCAACTGAACATAAAATAAAAAGCTAAGAAATAAAAGCTGTTCAAATCGCAAACTACTAAGAAAGCTCCATGAGGGCCTGCCTTAAATTTACATACTAACTTCTGAAGTCAGTGGTCAAATTACCTCATTATCACTCTTTTGTGACAGAATGCGACTCTCTCTGATCACCATCCAGACAGCAAAAAGTGTCATAAGAATGCCGTGTCCAAAATCGCCAAACATCACAGCAAATAAGAATGGGAAGGTTATGATTGTGTATGGAGCTGAGAGAATGGGAGATTGAAAATTATTTAACAGAATGATATAGAACAGTTATTGAAAAGATGCTCTACTAAGCATGCCTGGACTAAGCCACTTAGTTTATCTTGTCGTTAGGAAATGTTTTCATACTAGTGCCTTAAAAGATACAATAAACTTTTATAAAGCTATATAAATGTTAACTGTATAGAATCTTCATAATTTTGGAACTGAATCTATATTTTCCCCTGTGCAAATAAGTATAACTATCTTTTTCATATCAGCATTCTGGGACAAATTGGGTATAAATATAATGGGTAAAATATTGTCTGGGATGGGTAAAAAATACTACTCAATGGATATAAAGTACTAGAAGTGATACAAAAACCAGAAAAGTGAGAAAATGAAATAGGTGGGATATAGAACATCAGTAATGCAACTTTCCCCCCCTCTAAACCATTTCATACTGCTATGGTTTCCAGAAGCTGACAACTCCATAGTGGTTGTGGTTAACATTATTTCTTAGTTCTGGAATTATGATTGAGGAAAAGTTTATTTTCTCTATACATTTCTCTCAATTCTCCCTTTTTACGTAACAGTTTTCTAAGCAAACAGTCCTAAATGTTGCAATCCTTTCTCACAGGATTGATGCTCATTTTATTATTTTGATTGCACTTTCCAGCTTTATAGTACTTTTAATATTAATAGAACTGTAGACCAA
This sequence comes from Diadophis punctatus similis, assembly GCA_023053685.1. Lineage (NCBI taxonomy): Eukaryota > Metazoa > Chordata > Lepidosauria > Squamata > Dipsadidae > Diadophis > Diadophis punctatus. Next base: position 14,771,804 of record JALIGW010000009.1, on the reverse strand, counting down.
AGTTTTAAAGATGGTCGTATCATGGATCAGAATAAAAATGTTAAATACTCTATAAGAGGACAACTCTTATCTCAAGACTGCCAAATTTGTTTAGGATCTTTGTTGACAAATTTCACTTGATACATTTTGAAAATGGAGGAAAATGTTGCTTACCAGACCATTCTATACATATATTTACTGGCATTCAAAATGGTCTCTCAAGGAGGAAATGGTAGACCAATTAATTTAATGCCCAGTTTAATACTGTGTGAATTTTTCCAAGCTACACTTCAAATCTACTAGCTAATTAGATGCTTTTATATGCTTATCTACTTTGTTATAGTTCAGCACTTATAAAAAACTCTAAAATGTACAAAAGGCTTATTGAAAAATGTATTATACTAGGGAAAATTACAGAATTATTAGAAGGCATGTACAGTGGGATTTGATTTTAAAAATAAATTTGCCAATTTAACATGAAAACAAAATGTCAACTTTCTATTTTAAATAGATTTCTTACCTGGAACTCAAAACCTATTATATTAAACTTCCTTAGCAATTTTCCAGTAATATAAAATAAAACTGGGTCAATAAATCAATAGAATTGATATGTAGAATTGATGTATTAATCAACACAAATATTGACTTTTTATTCATTTTGGTTTCTTTCAGTAAGTTAAATTGAGGCAACAGAATAAGTCAGAAAGGAGACAAATCAGACTCTTAAAACAAATTATCAGAAGCTAGACAGTTTCATAGGATACATGCAAGTACCTGGATTTATCTCACGATAGGTTCCAATGCCATAAGCATCTACAATGTTTTGAAACCCATCAGTGAATTTGTTGGTCTTATTGTATGTAGGTGGAGTCTGGTTGGTCTGCATCCTATTCAGGATAGAGGGGACAGTGGATCCACTATGCTCCTGTTATACACAAACACATTGAAGATTAGAAAAGCTACTTTTTCAACTGAGTGGAGACCCAGACAGCTTTTGCAATCTTTCACTCTTACGCATATTCAAGCATACCTTTTTATTTAGCTATTTTAGAAAACACATTTTAATTTTGGTGAATACAAGTTACACAAGATATTCTTTTAAAAAAATCTAAACAGATGTTTGGCTTTCCTCCTGAATTACAACCAGAAAGATACTGGATTCTATCACTCTTTCAGTCAAATATACAGTATAAATTATGTATGAAGAAATTCCTATAAATAAAGTCAGAACTGTTACAAAAGTTTTGCTTTTAAAAACACCAAAGGATTTCAAAAGAAGTGGGCTATTACTTGTCTGAATTCAAGACTATCTGTGTTCTGAGAGAACAAAAATCAAGGCAAGCCTCCTCTTGAGAAATAACTAAGAAATGTGAATTAAAGGTCATATGCTTTCAAAGTTGGGACACATTTCAAGGAACAGCATAGCGCTTCTCTCTAATCCAGATGGAAAGGGAATGTTTTAACTAAAAAAATCCATTGCAGTCTGTTTGCACAAACAGATTTTGCTAGCAAGACTCAGAAAACTCCATGTTTTCTTGAAAGTCAGGGCTAGCAATAATGTTGAACATCGCAGAAAAGGTTAAGAGGTATGAATTGTGCTCACCGTGCCACGCCTGAGAGCAAACTGAATGGAATCAAGGTCAGCTACAGGACACCAGACTTCAGCAATGAGGCATTTCTGGGTCACATCAATATTGCAGAGGTTCAGAGTATGGTAAATGGCTTTCATCTTGCGCACCTTTATGAACCAAACACGGACATTCTTTGCAGCAGCCTGAAGAACCCTCTGACGGTGATCTTCAGTTTGGTTCAGTACCTGCCATGGGAAGGAGAGACTTCGTTATAAAAGGGGAAATGGAGTCGATACTGTATATATCATCTATGAGCTATGGAAATTCATATAAGTTCACTATAATTTTGAGAATTTCAACAGTTTTATACCATAGTTCAGCCTTCACATAAACTACAAATTTACTCCCTCACCTTAGAACCCAAGATTAATACGATGATTAAATTTAAGCCATGTACTGATGTCCAACTCTTCTACATGAAGAGTAAATAATCCTTTAATTCCAGGAACAAAACAGTTGAAAGCAAGAATGCAAACTACGCACTGGTGAGTGCAAGAGTTACCTGGGCTATATTAGTTCTACAGTTCCAATCCTGTTCTTGTATTTCCAAATTTTTATTTTTTTATTTTTATTTGTTTGTTTGTTTGTTTATTATTTATCTATTTATTTATTTATTATTCTTATTTCTTAACAACCTATCTCCCTCAGAGAAGAAACAGACAAAGCATATTATTGGCTTATCTTCTTATCTTCCCTTAGACTATTCCAAAAAGAAAAAAGTTTGCTTATATTACCAATAAGGAAAGGTTCACACCTCTTTAATTCTGTTTGTATTTACTAGAATAAAGCAGAAGATTTAAAAAACTAGTTGGCAAATTATGAAGTCTAGCTAGAAAAGAATGGAATTTGAATGTATCTGACCCTAGGAGATTTCTCGTGAAAAAAGCCAGATTGCCCCAAATCACTTAAAACGTGTTAAATTTTATAATATAATTTTACCTCAATGGTTTATAATGTAATTTCATCCTATTTACAAAATTAAAAAATAGTCTCCTATGCAAAATCTAGGAAAAGCCTATAGCAATATAACAACTTTAGAAACTACACTAAAACTTTCTATTTTTACAGATGGTTAATGGTTAATTTATAATAATAATATTTTCCACACTGCCTTGCTAAAGACTAACATCCTGGAGACAAGACATATTGTTCCACAAAGGTTCTAATTTTTGAAATTTCAATATAGCATCAGATCTTGAAATATACCTAGAAAGAAGTTCAAGAAGTAAGCAATATAATTAAAGCAGGAATACCGTATTTTTCAGAGTATAAGACACACCGGAGTATAAGACGCACCTTAGTTTTGGGGGAGGAAAACAAGGAAAAAAGGCGTCTGCTTCCAAGCAAGTTCCCAAACAGCAAACAGCACAGATGATATACACAGTTTGCTGTGTATTTCTGTGCATGTGTGCCTGACTCATAGAAATAGCAAAGAATTGGAGAAATGTACATTATGCCAGAAAGTTTTCTTAAATGTAGTCACATTAACTCCCAATTATTTAAATAGAACTACTCCAAGGTAAGTCAGGATTTAACTCTAATACTAAACAGGACACTGTTACATTTCAGACTATACTTGTACAGAGCTGTTAAAATTAATTAAAATTTCTGGAAGTATACATTATTCTTTATTATTTAAAAAATGATACAATTGCACTGGGCCTCTGCAGAGCAAGCATTTATTTTAAAAAGCTTCTTTATTTTGTTAAGTTGTCTAGATTTACAGGGGTTTCCAATCTTGGCAACTTTACGACTTGTGGACTTCAACTCCGAGAATTCTACAGCCAGCAAAGCTAACAAAGCTGGCTGTGGAATTCTGGGAGTTGAAGTCCACAAGTCTTAAAATTGCCAAGGTTGGAGACCTCTGGCTCTAGAACAATAATAAAGCAGTCTTTAAAAAATAAGTCTAATAATTTGAACATTCTACAGACATTTATAGTTATTCACTTACCCCATTGCATACAGTTCAGCAGAAAATAAAAATCTGTGTGTCTCTCCCAGCTATTTGCTTGTTTGCAGCTAGTTTCACTTTCATTTTAGCACATGGCAAATCAGCTGTAGGTCGGGAAGCTGCTAATGACTTGCTTGGCTTTACAGGCTCTTCCCTGTTTGCTGCAAACAGGTAAATTGCTGGAAGACAGAGGCCAAAGGGTGGGGGTGGCTGGGTGGGTGGGGCTACATTTGGTGTATAAGACGCCCCCAAGTTTTCACCCTCTTTTGGGGGGTAAAAAGGTGTGTCTTATACTCCGAAAAATACGGTAGCTAATATTCTGAATCAATAGAGCTTTCAAACATTCCTCAGAAATCAGTTATTGACAAAGCAGTTTTAAAGCTTTTATCCTTGAGTTTATGAAAAGTATGTAGGAAAATTCATAACAGTTCTAACTAGTGGTTAAGGCACCAGGCTAGAAAATAGGAGATCATGAGTTCTAGTACCATCTAAGCCATGAAACCCAGCTGGATTATCTTGGCCCAATCATTCTCTCTCAGGCCAATCCACCTCATACGGCTATTATTGTGGGGAAAATAGGAGGAGGGGAGAGTATTAGGTATGTTTGCCACATTATTTGCAAAAATAATAAAGGTGGGATATAATCAAACAAACTTATTTGTCAATTGTACTCCATTCAACATTGTTACCTCTGAATTAAACTTCAACCTACTCTCTTCATCTATTTGAGCAGAGTCTTTCAGTGCTGGTTCAGAGTGTTTTAAGATGTCAAGTTAACTAAAATACTGGGCAGATTGAAAGTTATTGTGTATGAGCTGACATTTAGAACAGGGGTGTCAAACTCAAGGCCCATGGGCTGAGCTGCCCTGGAAACAGCAAAAGACTGGCTCTCAGTGCCTCTGCCAGAGAAGGACTGGCCCGCAGTGCCTCTGCCAGAGAAGGACTGGCCCGCAGTGCCTCTGCCAGAGAAAACAAGAGTTTGGGACGGCCGCGTGCAGCCCTCCCGAGCTGTTTTTGGTTGTGACAGCCTCCTGCAGCCCTCTGCCAGCGAAAACAGAGCTCGGGAGGGCCGCATGCGGCCCTCTCAGGCTCAGTTTTCGCTGGAAGAAGGCTGCAGAATGTTGAGCTGGCCATGCCTACCCTGGCCACACCCACCCACCACGCCCAGTCGACCCCTCCCGAGGTCAAACACAATCCTGATATGGTCCTTAATGAAATTGAGTTTGACACCCCTGATATAGAACATCAGACAGTGAGAAGTGTGGCCCTTAATACAGTACATACCATGTGACAGGTAGTAAGTTCATTACTTAGTACTTCCCCAAAAATTACTTCTGAAGTTCATCCCAAAAAATGTAACCAGTGTAGAGCCAGCAACAAATCAAATAACAAGACAAGTGTTGTAATAGGTAGGCAATTTGTGGCTCTTCAATTGTAATGAGATTCTATTCAGTATTAGTCAATAGATATGGGTTAGTTGGCATCAAATTCATCTAATTAATATGATCTCTGCAGTACAAATTACAGCATATGTATACAGGTAAATTTACTATAGAGACCAATTCAGAAATAAAGACAGTATAAAAACATCACAAACTGTCTCTTCCTGCCTTATCCTATCCTTATTATACCATCAGAAGATCATCAATCCTTGTGTTGACTCCAGCAGCCATTTCCTTCCTTTCCTGTGGAGTTTCTGGACAGGGGTACAAAGAAGCCCGGAACCTGAAAGGCACACAGAGGTGATTCAATATAAATAATAATAATAACCTGATCATGAGATTAATATTCTGGTCTCCCTCCAACCAGCCATATGTTATACATGGAGATGGATGAGAAGGTTAGAAAATAATGTAAAATGAATCACAAGAGTTGCAAATCAAAAGCAACAGTCTTCTTATTCTGGTTTGCTTACCCTTCACAGATTTTCTTGACTCTGTTTTTCAGCTGGTCACCTTGGAAAAAAATAATGAAGACAGACTTGTGCACATAGTCACCCTAGAAGAGAAAAGATAGAGAAGGTCCATTTGGAATTAAAGCTATCCAGCTGAGAATAGCGAAAGTATTAGCTTTGGATCATTAAAATCCGGGTTCACATTTACCACTTAGTCATAACATTTACTGGGGACTTCTCAAATCCAATCTTTCTTATTATTATATCCCTGCTAACTAGAAGTATATATATTTTCTGAAGTTTCCTGAAATCTTTTTCAAGATTTGAAGCAGCCTCAGGATTGGTGAGGAGGGAGGGTGAATAAAAAAAGTCTTTCACTTTTCCTTAACTACCTTAGTATGCCTTTGAAAATGGCAAGAGAGCTAGGCCATATTGTACAACAAACGCATACAGCAGAGAATTGCAAAACATACTTATGCAGCAATAGTTCCAGAAGCTCAAGCTAAGCTACCCAGAAAGTAAGAAAAAAGAAAAAAATAATAATTACTAATAATCAATTAGGTTTAATAATAGATAAATATATTGGATTCGGAAACAAAGATATATAATTCAATGTCAGTGTCCTGCCTAAACAAAAAAATCCAATTAATCAAACGTTTTAAAATACTTTTGAACTTGCATTACCCTTTTAGCCTCAAAATATAATGAATTAGGTCTTTACTGAATGTAAAACCTTCCAATATAATTGTCATGAATAGCATTTTATAGATACACTTCTAGCTCTAACTTTATGAGCTTCTATGCTTTCAAGTAATCCAGGTTTAAATAAGTAGGATTTCAAACATTCAATTTTTCTTCAAATCATTCTACATTCCTTCATAAATCTTCAACCAAGATCACCAAGTAGCCATAGGATAATGGAAGAGGGGGAGGGAGTATAAGAAAACCATCCCTTTTATATTCTGAATAATGTATTACCAGGAGAAACTATAACAGAAGCAAAGAAGCCACAAAGATAAGCCAAGGCTGCTGATTAAGGAGATAATCTGAAGTAAACAAGCAGAGGTAAAGAAATAAATGGCAAAGAACTGATATAAACGGTATACTTTTGAATCCAAACCCTTGAACTTTCCCAAGAGGCCAGCAGCACATTTTTCAGACAGATGGCTAGAATCGGATAGCAACTCCCCCTTCCTGCATTTGTTCAAATGAAAACATTTTTCATTAGTAATTTTTTGCAGAGAATAGAGGCACTTGTTACGAGCAGAGTTTTGCTTTTCTTCGTAAACAGAAATATAGAAACAGAAAACTGACGGCAGGAAAAAAAACTAGTGGTCCATCGAGTCTGCCTTTTGAGGGTTTTTTCTTTTTATTTATTATTATGTATTTATTATTTTTAATTATTATTTTTATTTATTTTATTTTTTAATTTTTGTCAGATGATGGACATATGGTTATCCCAAGCATGTTTAAATTCAGTTACTGATGACCAGCTCGTTATCACTGCTGGAAATGGGTTCCAAGTTTCCACTTCTCTTTCTGTGAAGTAATGCTTTCTAACATTATTGTTGATCTTCCCTCCTGTCATCTTGAGATTATGCCCCCATGTTCTTGATTTTTGCTTAATATTGAAAATACTGCCTTATAGAACCTTATTCTATAAGAGCCGAGGTGGCGCAGTGGTTAAATGCAGCACTGCAGGCTACTGCTAGTTCAGCAGTTCAGCTGTTCAAATCTCACTGGCTCAAGGTTGACTCAGCCTTCCATCCTTCTGAGGTTGGTAAAATTAGGACCCAGATTGTTGGGGGCAATATGCTGAACTCTGTAAACTGCTTAGAGAGGGCTGTAAAGCACTATGAAGCGGTATATAAGTCTAAGTGCTATTGCTATTGCTATTGCTATTCATACCCAGTGCGCCCTTTCAGGTGGTTCAAGCTGCATTCACCCTCAAGTTGCTTCAGGTGAGTGTATGCTTTGCAGGCGCAGAAAATGCCACTAGTAGGCTGGCAGCCTTTTCTGTGCCTGAGCAGCATTCACCCCTCACCCGAAGCAGGTTGAAGAGATGGCGGTGGTGGTCATCGCAGGAGAGGACCCTGGCTCAGCCACCCACCGTGGCCTCAGTCAAAGCACAGCCTTGAAGGGCAGAATGCAGCAGGGAGCTATTGGTTCGGCTCTCCATAACAATCCCCCTTCCTCATATGGCCCTTTGAGAAAATTAATTGTCCACCTCTGGTCTACAGCCTGCTGCTGCAGAAATGGCTACTATACCGTTACTGGGTCCTCTAGAGGATTTTCAATTTCAGCTTGTCGTAAGAAAACATTTCCACGACACACCCTCCATAGCATCCGCTCAAAGGTTGGGATTCGCTCACGGTTGATCACTCCAGCCACAAATCTAAACAGAGGAGAAACCGAATAAAACAAAATTAAACAAAAATATTAACTGTATAGGTGAATTATGAAAAGTACAATTATGATACTCAATTCTATAGACTAAATGGATCAAGATATAAAATGTGCTTGTGATCTAAAAATGAGATTAACTCATTTTTTCTTGATTAGAGAATAATTTAATATACAATTATGTTAATAATTAATTAATTAATGAAAATTAATGTGCATTCCTTTTAAAACATTACCCTCAAGTAATGTTTTAAAAGCAATGTGCATTAATTTTTTATGTTAAATTATACTCCTTAAACATGGAATTTGTCACCTCATAAATAGCATGGCAAAAAGAATAATTTTATATAAATAGAAATAAACTATCTTGATTTTAAGGAATAGATTTGGGATGTGTTTGCTACCTAAATTTGAAAAGCCTAAGTTCTAAAAAATCAACTAGCCTCTGAGTGAAGTGAAACTGATACATGTACTGTATATCTGAATAAAATCAAACCATAGTTCAGTACAGGAAAAAAATGGTTTGAAATGTAGGGAATTATACAATTATTGGCACAATTCATAGTTTAGGGTACCCTTTCCGAACCAGATTATCCTTTAAATGTATGAATTTCAATTTTCAGAATTCTGACCAATGCTATGCTGGCTGAGAATTCTGAGATCAGGTTAGAAATAGTTAATTTCTGATTTTCCTGAATTGAATCTATATCTGTGAACTTCAATCTATCTCATAAATTTATGGACTATAAAGAAAATCTATATTTTCGATGTTGCAATCTATGATTAAAAATAAACATCTTGTAATTTTTGTATAATGCTTACCTACCATATTTTAATTTAGATTCTTAATGGTCAACATAAACTAAGGTTTGGTTTGGAGCAATGTCTGAGCTATCAAGGAATGAATGCTGCTGTACAAAAAGATCAACACTTAAAATACATGAATTCTTAAATTCTTGAAGTTCACTGACAATATCAGTTATCAAAAAGTCTTGATATCCATATAAGGAAATTCTGATATAAATCTCTGAAAGGAGTACAATCAGAACATAAAATTTAAGGAAGATCTAGATATTGGGGAAACATCATAAACTGCAAATGTCACACATCAGCATTTGAAATTAATACTGATGTTTATCTGCATAAGTGGGTCTTCTTCAATGCTTAATAGCATATTAAAAATTAAGATATGTTATAGAAAAGACAACTATAAAACATCAAGACAGTTATAGAATAAAATTACCCCTCATTGACTTTTTGCTGAAGAAAAAAAATACTTGGATTTATGGATTTGATGATTTGGAAAGAAAAGATTATAGAATGATATAAACTTAGAAAGCGGTAAAATATTAAATACATTTATAACCGCTTTTTAACCCTTTTTCCTTCCCCACCCTCCCACCCCCACTTTGTTTCTTCTCCTTAATTTGTCTCTTCTTTGTCCCTTCCATTTATCAAGGTTGACTCAGCCTTCCATCCTTCCGAGGTGGGTAAAATGAGGACCCAAATTGTTGGAGGCAATATTCTGACCCTGTAAAAACCGCTTAGAGAGGGATGTAAAGCAGTATATAAGTCTAGTGCTAAGTGCTATTGCTAGTTATTCATTATTTTTCTTTCTTTTCTTTCTTTCTTTTCTAAAAAAATTATTTTTAAAATAAAAATAATAAAATTTATTATAAAAATAATAAAAATATTTTTAGAAAATCCTTGTTGAATAAAATTGATAGAAGTAAGAGTTTATCAAAATTAATGGCAACAACTGTGGGAAAATATGTCTCTAAGTTAAACAGTGCAGTATATTGCTTTAAAAAGGATTAAGGAATGCAGATTGAAGCCCATGTTCGGGCATGGAACTCAGTAAGGAATTTGAGTCAGTTACATTTTCTCAAGTCAACCTATTTCTGAGGATGGTATGGGAATAAAATGAGAGAGAAGAACAGTATATGCAGTATACATTCCTTGCATTCTCTGAGAAAAGGGTGGGATATACATCAACAAAGGTAAAGTGAAGTAAAACAAGCATACTGCTGTTCTACCCAAAATAAATTAAAACTATTTATTTTCTTGGCAACCTTCCTGTGTCCTAATAGGATTTCTAATTTCCTAAATTTAAAAACAAATGAATCAATTAAGATTTATAACATTATCAATTATGGCTGTTAGTGAGCCATACCTGATTATCTTATCCAGATACTTTAATCAACACCTTTAGAAAATGAAGTACAATTATTGATACTCTAGAAATATTGCAGATTATCTGTACAAAACTATGAATAAATTGTTTTCAGTTTATTATATTCTACTAGTCATAGATACAGAAATCATATCTACACTATTTTAGATTAATATATACTTATTATCCAGTAACTGAATTCACAAATTCAGTTGATATAGAAAAGGTTAGGTGCAGAGGACAAGACTGCCAACTTGTATTTTCCTATGCAAGAAACCAAGAATAATATTACAGTATACTGGGGCAACTCTGGTCCTTAACATCAGTACTACCATTTTTATAAAGTACCATTAATTCTGAAAAACATACCCCAATCGCAGTGGGGTCCCTCTTCCCATTTCGCTTGGTTCCAACAGCGATGAGGACTCCTCCAACAACTCAGGATCCGCCATCTGCTGATGATGCAATTCAGCCTGAATTCACAAATCAATTAATATCTAATGAAACTAGTTAGTGGCATGCAGAAGATGAGGAACCAGGAGATGGATGAGAAAAAGAGAAGAAAAGCAGAGAAGAAGAAACAGTGCAAAAGAAGAGAAAGCTTAAAGAAAATATGAGTGAGAGACAAAGCATCTTTATATAGTAGCCGGGGGGGGGGGGGGGACGACAAAACACTCATGATCACAGATTTTTCAAGCTGGACAACAATTAGCCTAGATTGCAAGTTAAGCTCCAGAGGAATATGGTAGAAAAAGAGCAATTTTCTTTTTTTGTTGATCTGGAAAAGGGATCTTTTTGTTTGTTTGTTTGTTTAAATGACAACTTACAACTTAATCATGAGCATCTACTCTGTACTAGGGAAAACTGCAGGAGAGGTTACAACAAAGAATGCTATGGGTAATCTGGAATCTGAAAATGAGACAAAAGGAATCACAGTAATTGCTAAAAAAATGAGAAGTTGCCTGCATCAAAGATATGATGCAACGTATACAAGGCAGTGTATATTCTATTTTTAAAAAGTGAATTCTGCCTAAATTATAATTAATCAATCCATGCTTGTTCATTTTACATAAATATTTATGTTTGTGTTAATCCCCAGAAGAGTAAAGAATGGGCACTGAAGCACAACTGCTGAGAGTTTTGGGTTTTTTTCCCCATAATTTTAGCAGCTATTTCCCCATATATTTTTCTTACTTAAGTGATTAACAACTAAAAACATCTATATAAGGAATGTAAGATTTTTTAACAAGGTTCCTTATATGACAAGCATCAAAGCACATCCAAACAAAAATCTGAAGTTCGAACCATACACTGTATAAAATACTGACCCCCCTCTTCCCTTTCAGATTTCAGCATAGTTAAGCTCACTTTTTTTCGAAACATATATCATATTTATCCAAAGGGTAGGTAGAAAAAAATGATTAATGCAGTGGGGGGAAATATCCAGTCTCCCCATCTTTTCAATTTAGGGCTGACAACTCCACTGAAATCAATTCTGGAGATTTCCCCACTGACTCCGTAAATGTGTGCACATGATACACTTGTATATATGTGGAAATATTCACAAGAGTTGTGCAGTGATTCAGAAATTCATGTGACTATGTAACAAACACCTTTTAAATCAAACAAATATTTTCTTAGGTTCATGCTACTGCAGCATCATTTAAAAAAAGCACAACTCTTTTGTTTCCCAAAGATGCTAACATAGATGTTAATTATGCTATCCATATAACTTCTCCTTTGAAACTGAAGGGCAGTGTCAGAATAAAAGCCATAGTCTTATATTAATAGACTACATAACTAATCAAACTTAAATGCTTGTAAAATAAAATAAGTCTATTTACAAGATTAACTGTTGCTCTACAAAAAAAATTTCTCTCATGAGAAAAAATAAAACAGAATTGATGTACCCACATATGCTTTTTCCTTCCCCCATATGGAATTGAAGGAGTAAGCAAAAAAAGATGAGCAAGGCAGGAACCAGCAATTTCCCCTCTAGCAAGATGTTAGAACATAAATCAAAAGCCATTCCAAGGCTATCAAAACAACTCTACAGCACATGCCTATAGAATGACTGATTTCTGCTAACTGTAATGGACATATTTTCAGGGTGTATATGGTTTCATTCCTATCTGCAATTAAAAGTCTTGCTGATGCGCAGTAAACTAATTTCTGAATCGGGGATTAAGTGCCTAGAGAGCCAAGATTTATAGCCATGCCAGTGTGAGGCATGACAGCAAGAATTAAAAAGAGAAAGAAAACACAATGGTGATGAGAGTAAGGGAAAGAGATAACTGGACAAGGCAGGAAAGAAAAAAGCCCTGTTCAGATATAGAAATGGTTAAATTCATCAAGCAAACTGCCTCTTCCAAGTAGTAACTAATCTTCAAAATCCTTTCTCACCAATTCACAGGTTTAAAAAAAAAATTATTTGCTTTTGAAAATGGACTTCAAAATTCTCATGGAATAAAATCCTTTAATTACTACTATATAGTAGTAACAGCTACTACAGAGCTACTATAATTCTGTCCAACCCTCATTAAATAACCAGGTTATTTTTGCAAAAATAACACATGTATATAGTGCATTAGTAAAGAACAATTTGCTTTTTTTTACAATTCAAATAATAAGCATATAAAAATATTTTAGTTTATCATGCACAACATTCCTTGCTTAGCGTGACTTCCATTTTTTATATAGTGCATTCCATCTCTCTACAAATAGGATGGAATTCACAGATAACCTTTATTTCTATAACTTGTTAGTTGGGAGTCCTGGGAACTTAACTTGCAGAAGCACTAGTGATATAGCTCTGAAAGAATGACAATGCCACACCACCAGGGACATTACATGGGATAACCAATCCCCCCCCCCCCAAACCACACAGTTAAAAACACAGTTAAAGAAAAGCAAAATCAGATGAAGCTTTGGAAGGAAAAGTTCTCACCTTCCAATGCATGCAAAGCATTCCTGCAAAATAGATGGCTTTTCATACTTATTTGAAGTTGAAGACACGTACACATCAGAACAAGCAGCAGGCCATAAAAAAAAGAGCATGGCCTAGCAAAAAAAACCTCATGGAGTTACCAACCTCAGCACAAAAGTATCTACTAAAGAAAATCTGTCACTGAAAAATCTGTAGTTTTAATATAATTGGGGGAAATACAATATATGTTGATTCCTAGGCCAAATACATTCCTTTTGCTTTCAAATTCTTTTCTCTACAATTATATTCTTCAAAATATTAACATTCTTTAAACAAGAAGCTCTTTCCCTGCAATGACTTTGCATTAGTTTCAAGCATCAAAGGATAGTCACTTCTCAAAAAAATGTCTTTTTTACATTCCATGGGGCAAAACATTTAAAAACTCCTGCACAAATGTACACAAAGATATATACAACTCTGGATAGATAGTAATGCATCATGTGAATAAGTGATAATCTTTGTGCTAATATTTTAATAATAATATCATTATCTATCATTCCACAAAATGTTTTCTCTTAAGCTCCAATTTTCCTCCTAACATTCCAATATCTGTGTCCATTATCATGGTGAATTTCAGCCGCGGAAATATACCAAGAAATACAACCAACTGAAAAAGCCAGCCTTCTGTCCTGTAAAATACCTACTCCAGCACACATACAAACGTACATGCTCAAATGAAGAATCTTGAATTGAACTTGAAATAAAAATTATTATGGTTATTATTGCGTTTCAGGAAGCCTTTGCAAAGAAAAGTTAACAAATAGCAGGGAGGTTCAATTCTGACATTTTAAAATCAGAACTGAGATGCTACTTTAATACTACCTACCATTAATGGAATAGTTTATTTTTAAAGGCAGGAAGGTAGTATTCACAAGTGCCCTTCAGTAAGAATTATGTATCTCCTCTGCTAAAGCAAGAAACATTTAATTTTCAAAACAGTGGAAATAAACCCAATTTATTATCATTATTCATAAGCAACTATATAGGAGAAGCAAGTCAAGATCCTTCTGGCAGAACACATAAAGCAGGAGACATATTTTTACAGTTTCCAGCACCTGCAGCAAGGATCACCGAGAGAAGGAAGAAATGACAGATGCAAATGAGAACTAAAGATGGGACATGATGAAAAAAAAGAGAAAGAAATCAGAGGAAAGAAATGGGAACTGCATGCCATTAACCATTACTTTTCCAGTCTTGTTTCAGTCTATTCTGAACACTTATGGGTTATACATTCCAAGATATTATTCCAGTTCTCACTGTGCTCTTTACAAGATAAAGATATGAAGAATGAGAAAATGACTAGCAGTTAACAGAATCAAAATCACTGTGTTCTTTTTTGACATGCAACAAATGGCTACACCGGCAGAGCAAACATTTTCATTCAGTGAGGCCCAAATTCTCCTATAACTCCACCTCAACTAAATCAAAGTCTGCAAGCCTTGCGAGCCATTTCTTGCCATTAAATAACAAATATTTTAAAAATGTCTCCCAAAAGATTTATAAAGTCTTCAAAATGTTGAATGCAGCAATCATGTGGTTAAAAAAAGGAAGATGGAGCAACTAGATCATGCCACCTTAAAAACACACCCTAAATTTGGAGCGCTGCTAACTGGTTATGTAAAGCTTTTCAAAGAATGAACATAAAATAACTCATAACTATAAAGGCTACATCTCAATGTAAAGTTATAGCACAATATATGGAATCCACAGTGATCAGTCTGTTTAAGGTAGTTCCAGATATAGGCATTTTTTCCCCTTTAGTGATACTACTGTCCACCACCTGCTATTTAGAGTATGAAGCTGAAAAGCCCAATTCTTACAAATAGCAGTAAAAATACATCAATGTGTCAGGACTGTACCACTTTAAAATGTATTGGGGTTTAAATTAGGGTAGTTCTTGCATTAAAAAAGATATCACATATATAAAAAATTGGCGATGTGGTTTAGAAGAAATTGTCTTAATGTAAGAAAGTCCAGCACAGGCTGTTCCATATCACTGATACGTTATGAATTTTATGTTGATAATATTCAAGCCAGTATTCTGGGCAAACTGCAAGGATCTAAGTTACATAGTTAATTTTCATCTGCTCTTGGGGGAAAAAACATTTTTCCAGTCACGCCCAAGAGAAAATAACTCAGAGAATATTCAGCATGGTACTGGACAATCTACTGAAAAGGAAATAGAACTGTCATTATATGCAAGACTAATATAAAAATAATCACATGACTTAAAGTTAATATTCGCAGCTGATGTAGTCCAATATAACCTGGATTCAAATGTCCTTTAAATTAGCTCTTAAGCAATTCGAAAAGATCAAAAAATATGCATGTTGACAAGACAAAGAAAAATTGGACAAGCACATGTTGCACCAAGGCTGGATGCTTTTCCAAGCACCACCTTTTCAAGAGACATTCCATAACTATTGTAACTAAACTTTTGTTTTAAAAATAGTAGTTGAACTTTCTTGTCATGGTGGCAGTCATAAAAATGAAAAATTTACTTGCATGTGTACATGGAAGTCAATAACTCCACAACCACAATCTACAAGCTGATATTCAACTTCTGAAGTTAGGCACCCAGAACCATTATTGTATAGATTCACCACATCATTATTCACAAAGCAAGTGAAAGCAGCCATAGTGCAATGTGTGTGTGTGTGTGTGTGTGTGTGTGTGTGTGTGTGTGTGTGTGTGTGTGTGTGTGTGTGTGTGTGTGTGTGTAAATCATTCTGTTTACACAACAAATTTCTTCTTGTTTGGAGCACTGCATTAGAATATTTCATATCTTTAGCATATTCAAGTAATTACTGGAAATGCACCCAAAAACAGTTTTTATATAATGTTTGTAAACTGAAACATTAAAACTGAACAAGCTAAATCTAAATGTATACCTGAAACCAGGTATAGCCCATTAACAGGATTCCTGAAAAGGAAAGTTTTGACTTAAATTATTTTTTGCAATGAAGATATTTGTAGATACAGATTTCTTAAATTCTTCCCTTTTATTTTTTCCTGAAGCCAAACAAGACTGCAAAAATCTCAATCAATTCCTTAATCTAGATTTGGAAGAAAAATGTTCTAGATAAGTGAGTTTAGGACCTCAGGCCACTAAAATTATGGTTTACAGCAATGATAGGTAATGTGTTGTTCTTCACAATTCTTGGATTATAATTTTACTGACCTCAGGCCACTAAAATTATGTCTTACAGCAATGATAAGTACTGTGTTATTCTTCATAATGCTTGGATTATAATTTTACTGTTTACTGCTTGAGACATTAAGGTCAATAGTCAAGGAGCATAAGAAATGTAGGAGAAAAGTGTAGACGGTGATTGTCCTTCCCTGGTTTAGACAAAAAAGAATATTCAATCACTTCTGCTTTAACACTGTGCTCTAAAAATATAGCACTTTATGTCTTTGTACTTCTGTAAACTCTCTTTTCTACCTAACTGTAAAACATGCTTTGAGATACTCCAAATCCTTGTGTGCCTGCAAGATGTCCTAGAAACTAGGAGTACAAATAGATTTTTCTATGACCAATTCTCAAATTTTCATGAATGATGAAAAACAGTTTGCAAGAACTCCTCAGAAACAAATAGAGCTGCCAACCCAAATTGCAACTTAAGTAGGCATTTGTAAGAAGGAAAACAGTGGATTATGATGGGCTGGCCCAGATGATAAGAATTGAAAACATTCCGATATTCTGACCTCATCAAAAAATTGTTGAGTTTTTCGGAGTATGAATTTCAACTCTGTTAGCTCTAGGAAATTCCTTTTCAGGGCTTCCTGGTTGGTGTTGATCTCTTTGAGCTCATTTTCTATTTTCTCGAAGTTTGCCTAGAAAGTGATAGGGGAGGAAACAAGAAAAAGAAAAGCAATTATCAATATACTTCAGACATGTTTATTTTTTCAATCTGCATACTACTGTAAACTTCAATGAAGAGTCATGACACAGTGTTGGACAGACACTAGCCTCAATATAAATGCTGCAGCATAGGCCTCAATATAAAGTTCAATTTTATATCTATTTATATACAAATTATATCAATCAATTATTGAAATTTCATTCTTCAGTGTTCCCAAATATTTTCTCCCTAATTTTTTTAATTATATTGTTGTAGAACATGCATATAATATTTATTTTGATACAACAATATCTGCACAGTATTAAATAAAGACTTCTAATACTCTGATGTTTAAATAACTTTAAAAAGTGAAGTTCAAAGTGTGGTCTGGGGAGCTGTTCAGGTAGTCCACAAATTCAAATAAATAAATATTTTAACATTTCTCTGTTTTAATTTCTAATACAGTACATGTCAATAGATGTAACCCACATAAATAAAAAGATATTTTTGGTCTTCAATCATTTTTAAGAATGTAAAGAGATCCTGATACCAAAATGTTTGAGAATCCCTTGATTTAGAGGGTGTGTGTGTGTGTGTGTGTGTGTGTGTGTGTGTGTGTGTGTGTGTGTGTGTTTTGTATCATTATTAACTATGATTTCATCTGGCAATATCAATAGGAATAAAATTATTAGTTTTGCATCCAAAAATGAATACACATAGTCCTCAGCTAACAATAGTAATTGAGACTGGAATTTCCATCACTAAGCAATGCATTCAAAAAGTGCAACAATAAATGATCACACTACTTAATGAAGGCAATCCCAGCACTTCCCATTGCCATTGTTAAGCAAGGACTGTGGATTATTAAACGAATACCAGGTGGCTTACAGGAAGCAGGCCAGCAGGAAGGTAACATGTGGTAGATGGAGGAACCAGGCATGGCTATTGCCAAGTTGGGGAGGGTGTATGATGGCCTGTAAGGTGCAGCATAAGTGCAATCAGCTCCTGCCACATAGGGGAAAGTGTGCAAGTGGCCCTCAAGACGCAGCAGGACCTTGGTGACTTTTGCTAACCAGGCAAGATGTGAGTGACTTACCACAGCTATTTGCAACCTTCCCTGCTGACTTCACCATTGACTTTGCTTGTGGGAAGCTGACACAGAAGATTGCAAATCACAATCATATGACCAAAGGACACTTCAATCACTGTAAGTAGAAGCCAAATCCCAAATACCCAGATTGCAACCATTTGACTATGGACTGCTGTGATGGCCGGAATTTTGAGAACCACTCTTAAGTCTCCTTTCTCAGCACTGTCATAAGTTTGACAATCGCTGAACAAATGATTGGTAACTGAATGTATATAACTACATCAAATTGCATCAAAATATGTTACAACTGTTTCTCTTTCTATTGTGGCTTTTTACTTAATATTAAGGTCTCCTCTGTATTATTACTTATTATTTGTGCATATGAAAAAAAGAAAAAGATAGACAAAGCAAATTTGTCAACAATGACTGAAAAAAGAAAGAAAGAAGGAAGGAAGGAAGGAAGGAAGGAAGGAAGGAAGGAAGGAAGGAAGGAAGGAAGGAAGGAAAGAAGGAAGGATGGGGGAAACTTGGTTTTTGTGCTTCTGCTAATTTATAAACATTTATAAACATTTAGGCCCCCTAGAAATCAAACTATAATTGTTTATACTTGCTATACTGTGATATATACATGGGAACCAATCTTGCTTAAATTTTGTTGAAGTTCTGTTGAGAATGTATACTGTTAATGCATGTTCTCCAAGTTATAATTCTGAATCAGATACAGGTAGTCCTCCAGTTACATCCATACATTTAAAGGCCATTTGTTACAACATCACTGAATGAATGCTAATTAGAAACATTCCTTGAAGCTCCAGCCATTGTGGTGCTACCACGATTATGTAATCAAAATGTGGATGCTTGGCAGCTGTACTGATTTATGACACTGGTAGTGTCCCACAGTTTATGTAATCTTGTCCTGTGTAAATTGTTTCTGCTTCATCCCCCATCCATCTATCTCTTCACCTATCCCCAACCTTTTGTCCACCCTACACTTTGCTAGTTACCCTGTCTAATGAATTCACCTAGCGACCATACGGTCCTTGTTTAACATCCGCAACCAGGACTGCAGGAACTACCATAGCTAATCAGCAGCATATGACATGATGATGTGCTTAATTACCACTTTGCTCAACAATGGAAATTCTGGTCCCAGTTAGGGTTGTAATTCAAAGACTTTTATTATCCAAATGGTATCTTTCTTCCACTGTTTTTCTTAATCAACACAGAATTTTAAACATTTGAAATACTTCTCCCTGCCTCCTCCAAATGCTAATATTCACACAAACACATAATTCAATATCAAAGCAGCAGTATTTCATAAGAGGCTTAATGGTAACTGTTTATCTATCTCTTCTTGGCAAAAAAAAAAAAAACCTTGCACCTCACAAAAGTGAACTAGAATGATCTCTCAATTCTAAGCTGCTCCTTGGCCTATTTGCTTTTCTATTTGCCTTTGCTACACACTCACATTCTGATGGAAAGCAGTAACAGAAATATGAAATACTATCAGGGAAAGAAAAAAGAGGCTTTCATGGTTTATGAGCAATCAGTGCTGAATCACTATATTGTAACAAAAAATTGAAGGAGGTAACAAGGCAGAAAATAAGATACAGGGAATGGAAAAAGAGCTGATATGGGTATGTCACAAAAAGTAAGGAACAAGGGTATATTTGGGTCCTAGAATTAATCTGTGTCAATATGCACATTTCCCTATGATGTGATATAGATTTTTATACCCAAGTGCCAATTTTCACTGGAACATATCATGAAAACTTTTTATTTTCCTCATTTTTCGTATATTAGCATAGTACACAACTTGTTTCTATGCTATAACATAGTTTTAGTTTTATTATCAGAGCCTTTATTGAAAGTATATTTGTGGCTTTATGTATTTGGTAATGAAAAGCAGAATATTTATAGCTAAATGTACAGTATCCAAATTTACCATAGCTATTCACCAAAATCAATACTCAAGGGATTTGCTCTTGAGAGAAACCAGTTCAAAGCTAAGGAAAAATATTATATTTTGCATTTTTTTTCTAAGCTATTCATTTAGAAGAAGCTTATATTAATACCATGGGGAAGCATGGTATTGGTAATTCCTTTTTATAGCCCACTGCAGAAAAATTAGTTTTGCATTGTCAACATACAACACTTTACATAATGTATTTACCTCCAAGTCAATCATGTCTCGAGGAAATGGGACTTCTGGATTCTCGCCAGTATCTGTGAGCGGAATGTTGGCCTTCTTAATTTCCTTTTCCACAAATCCTGAAAAAAAGTCAGTGGCATTATGATTGAAGATATGCAGTACTGTATCAGAAAACAAATGAATCAATGATTCCCAAATCCAAATTCATAATTTCAATTTATTCCTCCATTCTCCAAACTACTCATTCCATTAAAAAAATAAAAGACATACAAAGGGGCAAAAATTAAAACTGTATACTCTTTAATTGTACTTGTACAATGTCACATTCAGTTCCTGAACAAAAGTCAGAAAATAAATAATTAAATTCATTATTTTAATTGACATCTTATCGTAGTACAGGATGCACTTCTTTTTACAGGCAAGGACCATATTCATACTTTGCAAGTGTGTAGAGATCACAATCCAAAAAGCTGGGGGACTAAAGAAGAACCGAGGTGGCGCAGCGGTTAGAGGCAGTACTGCAGGCCACTTTAGCGGACTGTGATCCGCAGGTCAGCGGTTCAAATCTCACCGGCTCAAGGTTGACTCAGCCTTCCATCCTTCGGAGGTAGGTAAAATGAGGACCCAGATTGTTGGGGGCAAAATAAATATACATTGCTTACTGGTGTAAACCGCTTAGAGAGTGCTTGCACTGTGAGGCGGTATATAAATCTCATAAATAAATAAATAAATAAATAAATAAATAGATAGATAGATAGATAGATAGATAGATAGATAGATAGATAGATAGATAGATAGATAGATAGATAGATAGATAGATAGATAGATAAATAAATAAATAAATAAATAAATAAATAAATAAATAAATAAATCTGTTTTTATCTTTGTTTAAATTAAGTTATAATTAAATATAGCTACTGAACACTTTCCAGTCATATAGTTACTGAACATTCTTGTCACATTAAAAATACAATTTATAAGAATTTCCAATAGCCTTTGGTAGCTGCATACCAGACCTTCAAGGCATTTACTCAGCTCTGTGTTATTCAAATCTGGATTATGCAAAAATTGTGTTTTAATATATTTTTAAATCAAATTTGGTAAAAGAGTTATCTATCTCTTCTTTTGTTCCTCATCTTGTTAGCCCTAAATCAAAGGATTAGTTTGATGTTAACTCTGTCAACACATATGGAAGGCTAGAGCAAGCACAAAGAGACTCCTATACTCCTAGGCCTTTTTCCACAGCCTCTACAGGAGGTATCCCAGAGATATAGAAATATAAATTGGGAGAGGAACATCCAAAATTTCTTCATTCTACTTTGTTGTTGCTGTTTTAAATTAAATGCAGTAAAACAGGAAGCAGCTGGCAATATTTATAAAGATGTTCCGAGATACCAGGCAAAATGGTTGCTAATCAATGTAACAGAGCTGGTCTCAATATATTACATCATCTTGCATCCAAAAATGAATAAGCACAAAGAGTAGTCTATTGTGATAGAGGTATTTTATTTAAGATACACCACAGGCTACGATATATTAAGATTTGTCTATTTTTGGCTTAGTGTGTTGGCTAAATCTGCCATTTTTCTTAATAAAAATAGCTTATAAGTTAACATTATCGGTGAACCCAGTCAATTTTGATTCACAGGTAATTCTCATTTAATGTCAGTAATTGGAATCAGATTTAATGTAAGTAATGTGATCATGAAATATAACTGCACTGTTTAGCAATATAAATTCTGGCACTTCTGGTTGCCATAGTTAAGGAAATCACAAGTGTTAAGCGAGGACGTCACATGATTACCATTTGTGTCCTCCTGTCATATTATCGATTGACTTTGCTTATAGGAAGCCAGAAAAGAAAGTCACAAATGGCCATCACATGACATGATATTGCAATGACATAACTGTAAGCAGGACACCACAATTGCATGACTGTAAGGATGCTTGCCAATTTAAGTATGAGAAGTATGAGTTAAGTTAACTTAAGCATCATAAGTGCCATTAATTCAGTACAACTCTAAATCTGAATGGCTGAAGAATGAATGGTTGTTAAGTGAGACCCACCTGTATTCAAAAATCAGAACTGGCACTAAGTGTGAATCTAGTGTATATACAAATATATATGCAACCTAATTTAGTCTTATAAACCTATACAAAGAGTACAAGTAAAAGAAAACAATGACATACTGAGCTTCCTGTCCATCTCTTCACATCTTCGGACTTCGTTAACAAATTTACGTTGGAACACATTCACATCAGGGTTTAGCTGTCAATAAATGCATGTAATTATAATGACATATACTAGTATATGTAGAAACATGAATAGCTGTCACTCTCTGCCTCCAACTTCACTTCAGAAACTAGTTCAACAATCTGACCCTTGAACTTTCAGAGGACGAAATGGCAGACTGAAGACAGTGCCATAAAAAGCAGAATCAATGACTGCAGCCAAGAAGCCGGTGATAGAGTGGCTCTTCAAACCTCTCTAAACAAAGAGAGGACAGCAGATTGCCTACAAGTGCTCATACGGTTGCTCCTCAGGAAGATACAAGACAGCGGATTCTGGCAGGTTTTGAGCACTGAGAGACAAGAAAATAGTCATCTTGTTCAAACAGTTTAACTTTTAAAAGCAGTTGGCGCTTTTAAAAGAACACCAAGTTTGCATACTTCTTTTTCTAATCTTATCTGGAAATTGCTTATTAACTACTTTTCTGCTACTAGAATTTTCTGGAAGAACAAATCTGAAAATATGTGATGAGTCTTCTTTCAATCCTTTATGAAAGAAAATTTGAATTATGAGCATAAGAACTTTTTTAAAAATCGAGATAAAATACCAAAAAGTTAATTAAGACTTTGATTTTAAAAGTTGTAAGTAGATTTATTTATTTATTTATTTGTTTGTTTATTTTTATTTATTTATTTATTTATGTAAAACATTTATACAGTTGCCCATCTTATATCGAATTCTGGGCAGCTCTCAATTAAACAATGTATGTATATATGTATGTATGTATGTATGTATGTATGTATGTATGTATGTAGCCATATGTATGTATGTAGATGTATGTATGTATGTATGTATGTATGTATGTATGTATGTATGTAGCCGAAAACATTAAAAACCTGGCACCAAAACTGAGCATCCACATGTACTACAGAGGTGGTATTCAGCCGGTTCTGACCAGTTCTGGCAAACCAGTAGCAGAAATGTTGAGTAATTCGGAAAACCGGCAAATACCATCTCTGGCTGGCCCCGCCCCCATCTATTCGCTGCCTCCCGAGTCCCAGCTGATTGGCTGGGTCTTCTTTTGTTGCCCTGCACAAGAGAACAGAGCTAGAAAGCAGGTTAGTGGGGTGGGGAGGGAATGGGGATTTTGTAGTATCCTTCCCCCAGGATTGGGGAGGGAATGGGGATTTTGCAATATCCTTCCCCTGGAGTAGGGAGGGAATGGGGATTTTGCAGTATCCTTTCCCTGGAGTAGGGAGGGAATGGGGATTTTGCAGTATCCTTCCCCTGGAGGGGGTGGGAATGGAGATTTTGCAGTATCCTTCCCCTGGAATGGGGTGGGAATGGGGATTTTGCAGTATCCTTCCCCCAGGAGTGGGGAGGGAATGGGGATTTTGCAGTATCCTTCCCCTGCTACGCCCACCAAGCCACGCCCACAGAACCGGTAGTAAAAAAAATGAATCCCACCACTACTTTGTTAATTCCTCTCATCCACCTCACCCTATCCGAGCACTTGAAGGAAAAGTCAAATCTAAAATACTTTTCAGAAGGCTAGGAGGATGGAAGAGTTCCAAACCTGAAGGGGAAACGTGTTCCACGGAGCAGAGGCTGCTTTTTGAAAAGACATGCTATCTGGACCCCATAAAATGGCAACATTTAAGGGAAGGGATTAGGAGCATGTCTGTCTTGCTAGGATGAGTCAAAGGATTAGGGGTCCAGGTAAATTTGAAATAAGGTTTTGGAATTAATTACAAAGACTCCTTCCTGTGGGAAAATGCTTTCCTTTGAATTATTTTTTAAAAATAAGACAGGACTTTAAACATTGAGACACTAGACAGACAAAAAGTAACTAAATACTACAATTAAAGGAAAACAAACTCAATTTACTAATACAGAATGAAGTAAAATATTTTAACACTGAACACATTAATGGATATTTTTGAACAATGGACCCAGAAGTCAGTTTTAAGAGTGTCTGCCTCTATACATTGTATTTAAAATATGTGGGAAAAGAAACAAGTATTACCTGATAAGACTGAGCCTCATTTGAAAAAGAGTTTAAAAGTGACAGATTACAAGAAAGACATAGAAAAAGACATCATGCTAACATATTGTACAAAAAAAATCGATGTCTTAATAATTAAAAGAAATAGACAAAACAATGACCTGGATAAGTTAGCTGTTTTGGATTTACAAAAGAGGCTTGTTAAAACTTTGAAGAACTGTGTGAGCTGGGACAAAATAAATGAATAAATAAAATCAATTTCTAGGACATAATTTGAAGAAATTAAAGATAAAGATTGTTAAAAGTAAAAGGAGTATAAATTTGGTACATTTGATCAAGGTTAAAACAGATATGTTGTTATCTCTGATAATCTTTAATGGACTTTTGCTAACATCAGGACTGAAATGGCAAAGTTTTATGGATTTGTATGCATGGGATATAGAAAGATCATTTGTTGTATTTTAAGAGGTAATAAATTATTAAAATTGTTTATACCTGTTGTGATGAAGAAGGGGATCACATCTTTATATTTTTTTCCTTTGCTATATTTTTATTTTATTTTTTTCTGTTATTTCTTTATATCTTTTTCCTTTTTTGCAGCTTTTACTCTATTTTTTTTGTATTAGTTTTTGCTACTGTAATTATAATCTTTAGTAAGATTAACTTTAAAAAGTGAGCCTTATCAAGTATACCTGTTATCAATCATAGGTCTGAATCATCACATACTTAATTGAAAGATATCCCCTTAATGCTCTTGGAAGAAACAAAAATTCTGAGCACAAAATAATGGTTTTGAAGCGTAAGAACTATATTAATGAACCAAAGCAAATACGTACATCTCGAAACTGGACCTTCCCAAGTTCTCCCAATTCACTGACACAGCAGTATGCTGCTTCAGACTGAAGGAAAAGTTGTGCAAGGGTCATTTCTTCACTTCGGAAGAGCTCACCCATGGTGAAAAAAGAAGCCAATCAAACTAGGATGAGAATCTTCATATACCTTAAGGGGAAAAAAACATTAAGTTTACATAAATCCTTCCTGGGGTATATACAGTACATCTGAATTAACTTCAGATCTGAAATTTACAAATTACTCTTGAAGAAGGGTAAAAACTGTTTAACTTATGTTATGACTTTAATAGTGACAAATTATCATGGCATTCTTAGGAAATAAAAATGCTGAGTAGGCTTTATGTTAATTAGGGGAACAGAGAATTGGAAGGCCAGAGGGATAGTAGTGAGCAACTTCTATATCACTAGTTTACTATCTATTAAATGACTGTTTTGTATGTGGCTATGTCCATTAAGAGACTCATTTTCTGGTACGCTCAGTTTACCCTCAATATCAAGTCTAATCAACAACTTCCAAAAGACTGCCATATCCAATCTTAATGTGCTATTTCACATTTTGAATGTGTAAATATCCATATATCTGTAATTATTTAAATTCTTAGAAGCTGCAGTATAACATTACCATTACTAGTGATTTTTATGTACTGTTAATACATCTTATATGCCATTCAAATAATCCCAATTTAGGCAGTTCATCTGTGGATAAAATTGTTTTTGAGATTAATTATTCAGCCTTGAGCCTAAAACTTCAACCCTCAGTCCCTCTCATAACATCAAACAGTATCTTCTGTCTTAGAAACACTACTGGCAATTTATAGTTGACAGCTATTTCAGTGAAGAAGCTTTTTTTCGCCCCATCATACTGCAGCAGATTCACCTGTAGCCTAAGGATTCCAAATTAAATTTTCAGTAAAGAACACACCATATCCAGATATCATAGACTAGGGATCTATGGAAGCAAATAATACTTGGTATTGTGGCATCTCCAATAAAGGTCATAAAGTGCAGATGCACTAATTATATGCTTATAGACAGGAAAATGCTAAGCAAACAGAGATAAGTCTAAGCAAATCCATGAAATATTTGAATTCCCATAAACCAAAATGCATTGTTCTCTATCTATAAAGCATCACTTATTAATTGCTAATGCAAAACACTTTGTAGAATGCCTTACTATGCTTCCTATTAGTGAAATAAGCATGCCAATAAACAGAATTATATTATCCACCTGAGAACCTGTAGAACCTGAACAGCTTTTAAAAGATTTGTATTTCCTCTTTTTAGACAATAGTATGCACAATAAGTTTTAATGTATTTGTGATAGTATATTTTGCATTAAAAATGATACATGCAAGCTACCAAAATTAACTGGAAACCACAAGGAACAAAACTACATTTCCAGCCTCCTGCTCATTATATTGCAGGCTGACAAACACAGAATAAACCTTGTACAAAAACACAACGAAAGCCATTATCCAATCTAAAAGAGATTATTTAAAAAGCAAATTATTATCATCATGATTGAAAAATGTTTAGTTAATATAACATATTAACAAAACCAGAAAGATCTAGCAATTAGATTAAAAATTAAGGTAATAAATAATCAAAGATCCTAAAGCTACAGATACCAGATTTAGGTTACAAAATTCCACATTATCACTGGATGGCAGGAAAAAACCCAGATTCTTTGCTGCTGTCTAATGGCCATCCAGATTTGTGCAGCCTAGATCTGATAACATATCTGCAATGAATCAATGATATTTTTATTCATATGTTATCCTCTGCTGCATAACCAAACCTTTTCCAAATCCCACAGATAATTAACATTTCTGCCTTTAGTAATCATGGGGAGGGGGGGAGAATGACACAATAATTTTTGAGAAACAGTTATTCCTTCCTATCAAATTAGTATTCTTTTCAATTTATTTGTATTTTAGATCCTGCCCCATCAAATCACCAAATGAATGTCAGAAAGCTGCTAGTACCTCTCACACATCATAGGGTCTACTGCCCACCCACCCACTCCTGGCATATATTCTTCACAAATTTGGTAAAGAAGTGGAAGGCAAACTATCCAATATTCCTCCTTCACCAACCGCCTTCCATGATCATCCAATCCCTAATATTCCTTGATCATTAGAAATAAACCCCATATACAATAATAAGAGCAATATAAAATAATATTTCCCTCAAAATGCCTGCCCTCTCAAAAATGCTCAAAAATCATCAAAAAGCGTCCTCTCCTTTCAATGATGACCCAGGTGTGATCGCAAGGAAAAACTTGCTCCACCCCAGAGATGACCCTCCCCCAATATCCAGCTTTCCCAACCTCACACCGATAAAATCCTCTCTTTTCCTCTCCTTTTTAACCAATCAACACGGATTAAGAGGGCACGAGACCTAAGCATTAAATTGGAAGAACGCCAGCATCAAAAGCCCCTTCACACAACCATTGCATCCCGCGGACAGAGACCAGATCGCTCACCCCACAACTGCCCACTGCTCCCCCCCCCCCAGAACAAAGGGCATCCTGTCATTGCCCCTCAGTCCCTCCTCAGAAAGAGAACCTCCTCCCAAAGGACACCCCCCCCACACACACCTACCTCCCCAAGGGTGACCCACAGCCTCAGTCCAGAGCTGCCGCCTGAGCTTCCGTCAATGACGTCACCACGTAACGACGTAACAACCCTCCTTACAGGATGGCCTGGTCCGGCCTTCTGCTCTTGGATCTGTTCTGCCGTTGGTGGGCGGGGCGTCGTTGGGTTGCTTGTGTGGGGAGATACTGACGGCCTGGTTCTTCAGTGGCCCGACTGCACGGAGAATTATGTTATTCGTCGGGAGTCTTTTCCTTTCGAGTGGGATGGACAGAGGATTTAATCCGGAAAACGGGGTTCATCTCCAAATCGCCCTTTCTCGGCAGGATCAGGGGCAACGAAGGGGATGCCTCTGATCGGGCTTTTTCAGTGTAACGCACTGCCGATCTCTTAGATTCCAACTCTCGCAATTCTAGTTCAAAGTATCTACTGAGCACCAGTTGAAGAAGATTGATTTATTACCTATTCCTATTTAATATTTTTTGATATCTACAAAAATATTTCAGAGCCGTTTAGAAAATAGGATTCTCCTCCTCCTTGTGCCATATCTGTCATCGGACGTTGGCGATCCAGAAAATAGGATACGCAAGAGCAATAGAATAGTGTTACCCAATATTTAGTATTCACACTTATATATGAATAGAATTTCTTTGGAAATGATGCAACACATGGGGGGGTTGGATTTTCATGATAAGCAAAATTCTTTATCTTTTGTAAGGTTTCTAATATATTCTGTTTTAGTGATGTTTGTTACTTTTCTTTTGAATTTCATTTTAATAATTTTGTATGCCACACAAAGTCATTGTCTGTATTGGGCAGCCATATACATGTTTTAAATAAATAATTTGTTTTTACAAAATGATGCATACTTTGCCTAGCCATTGAGGGTTTGGAGTTATTAGTCCAGTACATAACTAATTTACTAAATGTTACAACAGTTATACATTTGCAACCCTGTAAGTCAGATTCCTTAAATCCAAAAATGCATTTTACTATATCTTATAGCTGCATCCCTTAATAAGAATAAATATTAGATTTGGAATATACTTTACTGGCCAAGTTTGACTGGACACACGAGGAATTTGTCTCCGATGCATAAATTCAGTATACATACAAACATCAAAGGGATGTGATAGTTCATAAATCATAAGATACAATCATAAATCATAAGATACAGTACCAATAGGAAAAGATAGGAAAGATAAGATGAGAAGGATAATAGCAATAGAGCCGTACTACATGGGTAGATATTCTTTAGGCATAAGACAATGCTGAGGGAGTTAGATGTTTAGCAGAGTGATGGCATGGGGGAAAAGCTACCTCTGTGTCTAGTTGTTTTGGCATGTAATGCCCTATACCAGCGTCCTGAGGGGAGAAGTTGAAACAGTTTATGTCCAGGATGTGAGGGATCTGTAGATATTTTCTCAGCCCCCTTTCTGGTTCCTGCAGCATACAGGTCCTCAATAGAAGGCAGGCTAGTTGCATTTGTTTTTATGCAGTCCTAACTATCTGTTGAAGTCTGTACCTGTCCTGTTTAGTTGTTGTGTCAAACCAAACAGTTCAGGGGTGGGTTCCTACCGGTGCGGTCCAGTGCGTAGCTCCGGTAGGGACCCGCCGAGAACCCAATTTGCGCGCAAGTGCTCCGGTACCGTCTCCACCGGGCAGTCGCGCGCGTCGCCATCTCTTTTTTGTGAATTTTTGGGTGATTTTGCTTCTGTGCATGCGCAGAAGCAAAATCGTGCTGAAATCTCACGAGGGGACGCACGCGCGCGCGAGATTTTGGTGAGATTTTGCTTCTGCGCATGCGCGGAAGTAAAATCATGCCAAAATCTCTCGCGCGCGTCCCCTTGCGAGATTTCGGCGCAATTTTGCTTTCGCGCATGCGCAGAAGCAAAATCGCACGAGGGGGCGCACGTAGCGTGCGCGCGCGCGCACAAAGCATGAAGGACCGCAGAGCAGCGCACCGGTCTGGGTAAGTGAGCAACTCACCCCTGAAACAGTTATAGAAATACAAATGACAGACTCAATAATTTATCTGTAGAACTGTATCAATCTGGGCAATCTGAGGTTTTTGAGTTGATGCAGGAAAAGAGGGTATTTAATAAGAGATTCAGTTGAGATTGAATGAATGTGGATTAATTATAGGAGTGTGTCACCAGTACAAAAGTATCTTAAGATAGTTTGGTGATATAAAATAAAGAGCAAACAAGCTAAAGGGAAGGGGAAGAGCAAGAAAACATTGGTTGGATAAACTCGATGAGATTCTGAAAAAGATAAAGGTACAGTAGTTCAAAAACCAGAAGGACGTCTATGAAGCAAAAATGGGTTGCAAAGATAGAAAGAGAAAAGAGAAATATAGTGTTGGTATGAGCTAGTTTTAGATATGTTTCCTTTCTCTTAGGACATTAATTTCTTTAAGATACTATTTCTTATACCTTTTTATTTGTTCTGCGTGATGTCACTTACCTTGCAATTTCTTGATGTGTATATACCCGTATTTTTCTGACTATAAGACACTCCAGACTATAAGATGCTCCTAGCTTTTGGAGAGGAAAACAAGAAAAAAAATATGCCTCTGCCTCCCAGCATCCATCCGGTATTCATCTGGCCTGTTCACCATAGTCCATTTGCCGCCACAGCCCATTCGCCACTGCCGCCCATTCACTGCCACCCATTTGCCGCACCCCGTTCACTGCGGCCCGTTCACACCGTCCATTCACCGCCACCGCCCGTTCACCTTCGCCACTGCTGCCGCCTGTTATAGAACAGCTGATTGGTGCCACACCAACCACCCTCCCCCCGCCGCAATATTCGCTGTATAAGACGCACAGACATTTCCACCCACTTTTGGGGGGGGTGCGTCTTATACTCCAAAAAATACAGTATGTAGGATTTTTTTTCTTCCTCGTATTCTTCCACAAGTACAGGATCTACTTTTTTTTTCAGATCAACAAAGTGTTGATCCATTGGTTGCAACAGTAATTGATTCATTGGCTTGTCACCTGAATCTGACACATGAATAAATAATGAAGATGTTTGATGTAGTTTTGGAAACTGAATCATGCGTTTTCTGCAGTTGTGTGTGTGTGTGTGTGTGTGTGTGTGTGTGTGTGTGTGTGTGTGTATATATATATATATATATATATATATATATATATATATATATATATATATATATATATATATATATATATATATATATATATATATATATATATATATATATATATATATATATATACCAAACATCAGGCTAGTAAACCAGACTTTATTTTTACAAGCTAAAGCAAATTAAAATAACTTCCACATCCTGGCTGGGGCTTATAGAATCTGAAAGATTACACATCTGCAAGGCATTAGGTGTGGAGGTCTGATCTGAGCAATAAAAATGATGTGCTGTACATCAATACCTCTGTCAAGTATCTATTCTTTCAGATGTGTTTAAAAACAGCACCAGAATTAGTTAATATTGTCAAATGGACCAACCATTTGATTCATATAAGTCCATTTACATTGTTCAAAAGGAATGGCATTAACAATTCCTTGAATGCATTCAGACTAGGTACATTATTTCTACTCCAGGTTAAATGTCTATGGAGATTCTCAGTCATGCAGACCAGGAGTGTCAAACTGGCAGCCCGCGGGCCGGATGCATCACACACAGGCCACACCCATCCCAGCTCCGCAAAGGGGAAAAACATTGTGATACGTCATGTGATGGCAATGTGACACCGCGAGTTTGACACCCGTGATCCAGGCCATAGTTGTCCCAAAGGTGCTTTTCCAAAAGGCAACTGGATTTCCTTGATTTTTTTTCTTCAAGGAAGATTCTTCAACTTCTTGGATGAGAAGCAAAAAGTTTTCAAGGAAAAAAAACCAAGGAAGTCCAGTTGCCTTTTGGAAAAGCACCTTTGGATCTACTTCAGGCTGCTTTTTCCTGCTGTGCTGAAGCCATCTTTTAATTAATTAATTTTTATACTGCCCATCTCTAAAAGATGACTCTGGGTGCCTATATAGAGTCCATCAATGTCAATTGCATTTAGAGCCACAGAATTTTCTTATCACTATTGCCCATGCTGGCAGGAGTAAGAAGCAACAAATTCTAGCTAGAAGACACTTTGTTTTGTAAAGCCAGTGACTTATAGCTGCTTTACAACAGGGGGAAGATTAGCTCTCTCTTTTCTTTAAAGGCTAGTTATAAACCATGAATTCAAATCAAACAAATGTTTGCAGTTTTATTTTTTCTATCCACTTTTCCTCTTGTCTTGGGTTCTTTTAGACACATACTGAGATCAGTGTCTCTCATTTCCAAATTGAAACTAGAAGGATTTATTGTGGGTTTTTTTTTCAAGAGCACAGAAGCTATAGATTTCATGGAATTATGCTTCCTAAAATCTTTTGGAGTGCATTCTTACTCTCAATAATCTAAATCAGGGATGAGGGAAAAAATGGCCCTTTTATGACTTGACCTCAATTCCCAGAATTCTGAGAGTTGAAGTCTACAAGTCATAAAGAGGCCATCTTCCCCACTTGTGGTCTAAATAATGAAAACAGCCTACCTAAATCGAGAACTTTTCTTTGTATTCTGAGATGTTTATACATTCATGATCCTTATGGAATTCATTTCCATTCATACAGCTTTCATTTGAATTAAAGAGAAGTTTCTTTCTCAGTGAGACCCATAACATTTTACCACATTAGAAAGCATGCAGAATAATCCTCAGATTTGTTTATGGCAAGTTAACCAGTTC
The DNA here is from genome assembly GCA_023053685.1 of Diadophis punctatus similis. Lineage (NCBI taxonomy): Eukaryota > Metazoa > Chordata > Lepidosauria > Squamata > Dipsadidae > Diadophis > Diadophis punctatus. Next base: position 14,739,269 of record JALIGW010000009.1, on the reverse strand, counting down.
AGAATTGCTTCATCTCCATAAAATGGCAACTACTGTTGCAGGCAACAGTTAATCAGTACTGTACAGCAAACAACAAGCCTGGCCATACAACTAGCAAGTGTTTCTGCACCAAAGAGCTCCATTTTTTAATCCAGATAGCAGTTTCTGAAGTACATTGGAGCTGTATATGCATGCTGTTTTGTCCAGATATCTCTAGCATAGCTGAATTCAGTTGTACTACCAGTTGTGTATACTGACTGATCCAAGCTGTGTGTGTGTCCTAAACTGTCACTGAATGCCTTTAAAAGGAAATATGAAACTTTAAGCTGGCCTGGCTCAACACAGAAGTTTCTGGGTTATCCCAGCTGTACTCTTCCGTGCAGCTGTTTCCCATCGAGTCCCTGTTACATATTCACTGATATTCACAGAGTAGGTGGTTTTTCCATTATCAGTTTTGTACAGAATATTTGTTCCCCTCCTCCCTCTAGATTCCAGAGAAATCTTGCTAAGAAATCCCTGCCCTCCCACCACCTAGTAAGCAGCAGAGGCTGTTGGAGTTTAGATTTTTGCATTCCTCTGTGAGGGAGGGAGTGAACGCTCAAACGCTGCCTGTGCTCACATGCTAAAGCTGTTGCCTCCTCTCCAACTATTTTAATCATTGTAGAAAAAAAGGGGTGGGTCGACAAGGCATTTGGCAAGAGCGTCCTTTCCTTCAGTTGAGGTGGAGTCAACCAATGGCCTCAGAGCCTGGAAAATTTTGCAGGACAGTTTCCCCTGACAGCTTTGCAAGGATTGTACCATTTGAATTGAAGCATAAATCCACACGCTCAGCTCTTGGCTTCTGTCTGGCCTCCCGGAACTGAGAGATCTCAGTTTCAGCCTTCACTTCTCTGTCTTGTCACTACAGTGTCAAGCTTCTCCAGATTTTCCTAGTCAGAACTCTTAAGTGACCATGGCAGACACCACCCTCCATATCGTCGAGCAGCCAACTGCATCTGAGGCTTCGGATGAGCCAGCTGCTGAAGAACCCATTAAATCTGACCAGATCAATGGTGTTATGGTGCTTACCCTTTTGGACAAGATTATTGGGGCTGTGGATCAGATTCAGCTGACCCAGACTCAATTGGAAGAGAGACAGCAAGAAATGGATGGTGTAGTGGCCAGCATCCAGGGAGAACTGGCTAAACTCACCAAAGCCCACACCACCACCAGCAATACAGTCAACAAAATGTTGGAGAAAGTCCGTAAGGTCAGTGTTAATGTGAAAACTGTCAGACAAAATCTGGAGAAACAAGCTGGACAAATCAAGAAGTTAGAATCCAATGAGACGGAATTGCTGAAGCGTAGGAACTTTAAAGTCATGATCTACCAGGTAAGATGCCATTTTTAATCTCATCTGTTTACTTTTTTATAGTTGGCCTTTAAAGGTGCCAAAACATTGCCTCTTTCTTTTCTTGCACCTTCAAAAGTTATCCCATTTCTGAAAAAATGGAGAAAAAGGACTGAATGCTATATGTATTTCATTGCCCAATATTTTGCTAATATTCCAAAATTGCCCTGCATGCCCATTTAAACTATGGAGGAATTTGGTCAAAATCAGAGTGGGAGAGATTTATAAGGGAACCAACCTGTCTCATTAAAAGTTACAGAATTGGGAATCTTTTTTCAAGTTTCTCAAATATTCATATTAACTTTATTTGGGAAAGAAATATCTATGCCTTCATTGCCACTTTGTAGAGAAGTTGTGTTGCAGAGAATACCATATAAACTGTAATTTTTGAGGATGGTAACAAGCTTAAGATTATGTTTCCTGATGTAGTATTATTTTGTCCCTGTCTTCATGTCCTAGAATTCTTTGTCACTTTGGTGAAAAGCAGCTTTGTTCTGTATTGTAGTCCCCCCACACACACACAATTCCCCCTCTTATTTCCTGGCCAGCTTTAAATTTGTTAATATCAAACAAACAAAAATATGTAGTTCCAAGCCAGTCTTTCTTTTCTCTGGTGGTCTAAGCTTTTATAGTCTGTATAAAGAAAAACAAAGCATCATAAACTAGATTAAGTCACACTATTGGGACAAACTTTTTTTAAAAAAATCAGATGAACTTTTTTTCTATCTAAGGGTGAAATGTGCAAAATATGGTTGCATTTTTACTACCACAACGTGCAAGGAGATCAGGTTATATCTGTTTGAGGAATCCAGCAAATAGCTGACTGATATAACCCACTGATTCATGTCTTGAGCATTCTCAATTATATCATGCCTCAAAGGCAGGAATACTCCAGATTATCTATATGAACACAATTCAAAACAGTTAAAAACTATTCTTAATTGGAAGTCACTGAAATTGAGTTTCAGGGCTCACCGGATGAAAAATAGAGAAAGTAAAAGGAAGAAGGAATAAAAAACATTTTAAAGTCAATCTATATCATCATTACTTTACAAGTGTTAATGTTTGCCTTCCCTAAAATCATGACAACATTATTTTTGATTGCTATAGAACAGCCTGATTTTGGAAAAAAATGTCATACTGTGGAATATAACCTTTCCAGATTTTATAGATTTGTTTGTTTGCTTGGGATATAGAATTTTGAAATAGGCATAGCATATTCATTATGTTAATGAATCTAATAGTGGCTGTGCTAGAAATTAGACTGCAAGTTCTTAAATCAAACCAAAGCACTCCCTAAGAGATGGCATTAAAGCAATTAATGTTCAGTGTTACATCTGAAATATGAGACTAATAGAAATGATAACCTGCAATATGGAGACATTCTTAGGTGGGTTATTTTAAAATTTCCCTATATAAATGCATATAAAGTATAATTTAATATCTAATCAAGAATTAAGAGTGTAGATTTTGTGTACTTATTTGTGCATAGGTTCCATTTGAAAGTGGAACACCATGAGTTGCAGTCCTGCCTTAGCCATGAAAGCCAGCTGGGTGAATTTGGGCCAATCAGTCTCAGCCCAACCCACCTCACAAGGTTGTTGTTGTGGAGAAAATAAAAAGAAGGTATGTTTGATATGTACGCCACCTTGAGTTATTTGTAAAAATAATAAAGGTGGGTTATAAATAAATAGAAAAATAAAAATAAAATGACCATTATTTTTCCCAATCCCATAAGCTTTATTTATTACAATGAAGAAAATAGTGTTTGTTATAAGAGTAAATGAGAATAGGATGATGACTTTTGTATACTACAAAACACAGTAGAACCAATGATTAAACTGTAATTATTTCAGAGTGAATAGAGAGCTGGCAGGGTAAAGATAACTGCAGAATTAACTTTGCCACATAGATTCATCATAGCACAAGAATCACAATTGACCATATGGGTGATGGGGAAAGCTGCTGATTGATATTTTCTAGAACTTTGTTTTTTTGCAACACAACTTTTCTCTCCATACAAAGAAAGAAGGATAGGTTTGCTTTCAAAGAGGGTTTTTTTTAAAAAAAAATATCAACCTCAGTCACTCCTGCTGCTTTGGATGCTTCTCGCCCTGCCTGACACAGTGTGTTTTGTTTCAGAATAGCTCTGGCAGTGATTGCTGTTTGGGCTGGGGATTAAGCTGTGCTGCTAACATACTAATGTTCTCTGAATTGTAGCCATAGGGCTAGCACCATTCTGAATAGGTTCCCGGCCAAACAAGTTTGCAACCTATAACATGATTTGAACATTTAAGAGGGTGTTAGTAATATGTGTATTCATGGGGCAAAATTGAATTGCTGGCAAAGCAGGATTGATGCCCTTGATCTTGGAAGAAATATGCTGTTGAACACATTAGAGACAGCATTTTTGTTAGAAGTTATTAAAGCATTGTTTCTATAGGTGTAATCCTCTGAATATCCTAGAGTGTACTTCTGTTATTGCTTCAAGCAAATAAACAGGAGCTCAAGGGGCTTAAATGGGACCTTGTATTTTCAAAATCGAAGGCAACTCCTATTCCACCTCCACCGAGATAGGAATACTAGGGGTTTTTATTTTATTGTCTTCTCTTGACATATTGCAGTCATGTGTAATTTATTTATTTAGGGCAAAAACCATCAAAACTTGCCTATACAGGTAGTCCTAGTTCAGTGACCACAGTTGGGATCAGCAACTCAGTTGTTAAGTGAAGTGGTTGCTAAGTAAAACTGACTGTGCTTAGAATCTTACTTCAGTTTTCCTTCACTTTAGGAACCTGCAGAGATCATAAATGTGGGCATTGGTTGCAAAGTTACTTTTGCATCATTGTCATAACAGTGAAGGATCACTGTACAAGGCAGGCACTAAACGAGGACTACCTGTGCAACATTATCTGAAGCCAGTCATAACAGTGGAGCTGGACATCTATTAAGCAATACTTAAATAGGGTGGCTTGGTGCAAAAATAGTTAAGACAACTACACTTTTATTAGGTGTGCTAAAGAAGGAATTTGAGTCATTAATATCAGTGGTGGGTTGCTCCCGGTTCGGACCGATTCTTAGATTCGGTAGCACCAGTGGCAAAAGGCTCCGCCCACCCACCCTCTGCACATGTGCAGAAGCATTGCGCGCGCCCGCACGAACCGGTGGCAAAATAATTTACAACCCATCACTGATTAATATATTTTACATATAATTTTAGTTTCCCCTCTCATGTTCTCTATTCTTTACGATAATACAATAATCAACTAGGTTTGCCACTCAGTAATGTTTTGAAAGGAGCTCTGTTCATTATGGCTCACTGAAGAGCCATGATAAAAGTATTTGCTTTGCTAATAACAATTTGCCTAACTTTCATGGTCTTTGTTTTCAAGTGTGCATTGAAATATCTAAGAATGTGCAGAGAATTTAACATTTAATATATGAATCACTTCTTTGTGAAAATAGGGTGTGGCAGTTTTTCTGGAAACAATTTTATAACTGCATTCATCCAACTTATTCATCCAAGTTAATTATTAATCTAACATCTGCATTTGCACAACATACTATATTTAAAATGCTTACAGGTTTTAGGGCTTTACATAGAGTTACCAGACTGAGCTGCAAAAATCTGGACAGTCAATTGATGGCAGGAGAGAAAATTTTAGTCTTTTTACTGTCATCTACTAATCATATTAATTTTATGCATCCCAGATTTCATAGCCTCATCTTAGCATTTGATGCAAATTTAGGCTATCGGATTAATTCTAAACTAATCACATTGTGTAATTATATTTTATGAGTACCTCTATTGTTACATCCTAAGAATGGTGTTTGCTTTCTTCTTTTGGGAGCCAAGAGCAGTTATGTGGTACTCCAAACTTTCCAAATACTTGTAGCATTTTTCCAGATTAATTAATAACTTTTTGTTTGCATAGTTCTGCATAGCATTTTTGTTTCTCCTTAATTTTTATTCATCCTTGATTTCTGGGGGCAAATCTCTTAGCATTTTTCAAAGCAGTGTTGGAACTCATTAATTTTGTTCACCATGGTCTTGCCAGATTTTAATTTTGCACATGTATTTAGAAATATTTTACTAACATTATTTTGAAAAGTAGGCAAAAAATTATCTAAAGTAAAGATGAAATATAGATAATAATGAAAAATAGTTGTTTCTGCAGGAATTTCCAGAGGGATCCATTCTCTTGATTAATTTCAGAGTTGCCATTCTAATGCCACTTGTTCAACTGTGTAAATATCAGCATCTAGCACATTTCTCTCTTCCAGGAGAACAAAAATGGCTAAATGCAAAAAACACTGGGATCTTCCGTGTTCCCTGTTTCATGCTGTTCCATGAATCCACATACTGCTGCTATTGTACTATACTTTGAATTCTCAGTTCTTTATATCTGCCAATGTTTTAACCCATCTACTCATGAGAAGCCAAGATTAATTTTCTTATAGGTATGAAAAGCAAAAGTAAAAGAGAATCCATAAGAACCTAGTGCTGTCTTGAATCCAGCTAAATCCAGTGCCCAAAGGAAGCACCCAGTACAGAATTATTACCTCCTTGCCCCCTCTTGGATTTCCCAAGTATTGATACTCAAAGCCAGTGTTGTAGACTTAGCCATTTTGATTAAGCCCAAACCACAATAAGTTTATTAGTATGCAAGTGCACAGTGATAAAGACTAGCAAGAATTTACTGTAGCATAGCAGCCTCTTTATAAGAAGAACAGTTGATTTTCATTGAATGCTGCAGGCAGATTTTGACAAATAACATTTTGCCGTTCAGCATAAAAAAACCCAATTAAAATACACAAAGCCCTATAAGGCCATGGTTGTCTCTTCCCTTGGGAGGCAGCTGTGGGATTGTTCTCTTCTGGCTATTTTCAGTAGCATTCATGGCGTTGATGTTGAAGTTTCCCAAGAGATGCTTAGAAAATTTAGCTCGGTGCAGCATCTCACAAAAATCATTGGCTTCATGCAAAATATTTTCAAGGTTAGCTTCTTCCCTAGCTCTTAAAAATTCATAATGCATTCTCTGTAGTGTCTAATTTAGAGTAAAGCATATTGGTGGTTTATTAATAAATTGCTACTTCTCTTGCTATTCTTTTAAAGCAACCGTGACTGGAAAAACGGCCTTGTTGGAATGTAATTTTCATTGTTGAAGTAGACTGAGCTCCCCAGTGATTAATTACCTCATATGATAGGAGATGAACTAAAGGAAGCATCTTTTCCCAATAATGCTCAGCATAAGATAGTTAAAAGGTGAGGGCGGGATCAAGAAGCCGCTTGTGTTGGACTAAAGGCTCTTTGAAGAAAGTTTATACAATGCCATGTCTGCAGCGGTGGGTTGTTCCCGGTTTGGCCCAGTTTTGCGAATCGGTAGAGGCGGCGGGAGGCTCCACCCACCCACCCAGGATGCTTCTGTACATGTGCGCGAACCGGTAGCAACGGGTTATAGAGCCCACTACTGCATGTATGTCACATCGTGCTGTTTAAATCAGAAAAACCCAAATAACCAACCATACTTGTGGATGCCACAAAACTGAATGCAGCAAAGTTAGAGGAAATTGTATCACATGCTTACAAAAAATGTTGTTGGTCCCACATTATGATTTGGTGTTGACAGTGAAAATACTTGATACACAACTCATGAAAATAAACTACAGTATGGTGCAATTTACCTTTTATGCATTCATCCAGCACTGTAAATTTGGTTTCATGTAGCAGCTTTTGCTCCTGTTCTTGAAATACAGTGCATTTCAGGTCACTTTCACAGTCTCTATGATTTTTATGGAATACATGGCATTAGATCATATTTTTTTAATTTTATATGTCCATGGATTGCAACAGTTCTGGATGGCTTACAAAATTATATTAAACAATACAAACATCAATAATATAAAAATACACGATCTAAGAAGCATGCATGAAAAGGCTTTTGCTCAAACAACCAAATGTCTTCAGCTGATTTTGATACAACAATCATACTATAAAGTTCTATAATGTTTTTTTCTGAACAGATATATAGATTTCGCAGGCATTGCAGAAACAAAGGGAAATAGTGTCTATTCCAGAGCAACTGAAGTCTGATATCTCATTATCCTAAATCTTAAACTTGCTTTGCACATGCTGCCAGCTAAAATTGATTTTTCATCCTATGTGTTAGGAATTAGGTGTGTCTCAGTATATTCCAGCAACTCTTTGAAAAAAGGGATAAAAACAATTATATTGTTTTGACATCAACTTCTGGATTATTCAAAACATTATTTTTCTTTATTGCTGTAATACTATAGTGAGATAATGCGAATTTATACCAATAAGATTATTTTGTGCCTATAATTGTATTATGAATGTGAGTGAGATGGAGAGATGAGAAAGCATGGAAGAAAATTGCCAATCTTAAGAATCATTTGGGAAAGCTTTGAAAATATTTAGAAAAACTTGATCCAAATACAATAAAAAATTCTTTGTTACAAAAACAAATGAACTCTACCTACATTCATGTACAGCATTCTGGAGTTAATTCACAATCTGGCATTTTTCTACAAGACAGAACAAAGTCCAAAGCAGCAGACTTTTCTTTTGTTGATTTTGTTTCATGTTCAGGAAGGAAGATCAAGCTAAACATTTAGAATGAACAGTCTCTAGATATTTAGACAAGTAGGGTGGATGTTGGTGCATGTTTCCACTCCCTCTTCTGTTAAGGACAACGTCAGGAAGGAAGAAGCTTTGAAATAAGCCAGCTGGCCTGTTTATATTAAAAGTTAAAAGGATTACATATTGAAAATATTTTTGTTATTTTTAAGATATAAGCTATTAGTAAGCATAACCTTTGGCCTTAATTTATAATTAATTTAATTTAATTTAATTTAATTTAATTTAACCTACGATAAGATTGTTGACAAGGGGGGAAATGGCATGGTTTAACATGATGTTCTGAGGCTGGAGTTGTTTGGAGTCTCTTGATACAACCATTCCAGGGAGAGACTTCAGGAAACCTTCAATGAACTAATCCACCACAGAGACTCATCCTCCAGGTTTCCCATCACAACCATCAATGAGCCCAGGGAAAACCCATAAGGGAGATGGAAAGTTAGTATCCTTTCTCTTTAACAAATTCTGCTTTTCATGTACAAGTGTACCTCCTTGAGTAATACAGTTTCTGACATAAAAAGCTTCCATCAGGTGCCAAACTTCGATGGAACAAATTATTTTGTCTGACTTATTCAATAGTATATAACAGTGATGGCAAACCTTTTTTTCCTCGAGTGCCGAAATAGTGCATGCGCGCGCTATCACACGCGTGTGCGTGCCCACACCCATAATTCAAAGCCCCTCACTCGCCCCACCCCCCTGCGCATGCGTGCGCGACCCATCCCACTCCCCCATTTCCCGACTTCCAGTGGGCCCGGTAGGCCCGTTTTTCGCCCTCCCCAGGCTCCAGAGGCTTTCTTGGAGCTTGGGGGGGGGGCAAAAACGCTCCACCCCCGCCACCCTGGAGGCCCTCCAGAGGCTGAAATCGCCCTTCCAGAGCCTCCGCGCGAGCCAAAAATCAGCTGGCGGGCACGCACATGCACACTGGAGCTGAGCTAGGGCAACGGCTCGCGTGCCGGCAGATATGGCTCCGCGTGCCACCTGTGGCACCCGTGCCATAGGTTCGCCATCACTGGTATATAACCTTCTTCAATAGGCAAATAAAATACAGTAACATTTTATTTGTTTTATTAGATATGGTAGATACAACTATCACACCCAACAAGTTCTCGGTATTGTACTGTATGTAGGACTATTCAACCCAACTCCAGATTATCAATAAAAAAGAGGAAAGAGTAGACCCCTTAAAATTACTCACCATGAGCTACCATCTGGATAGCTAATGGTGTTACATTGTAAAAGAGTTCTGCACAACATTTTTGAAAACTCAAATTCATTGCTGCCAAAGATTGCCACTGCTGCTATTACTTTGAAAAACACAATGTTCCATTGCTGTATACTGCTCTACCCTAACTGCTTGGCATATCAACTACTCCTTTGTGACCCATGATTATTTTATTTTTATTTATTTAATTGTGATTTTTATTTATTTATTATTTATTTATTTTGGTTTTCTTATATGCCGCCCAACTCCCGAGGGACTCAGGGCGGCGTACAGCAAAAAAAATACAAGAACAACCAACAATAAACATTACTAAAATCAAATATAAAAATTAAAAATTCAGTATTAAAAACATCCAACAACCAGACATACCCGGGGGAGAGCTCAGATGGATTAGGCTCTGCCCCCTGCCTGCAGGAAAAGCCATGTCTTAATGGCTTTTCGGAAGGCCAGCAGGGTGGGGATAGTTCAGATCTCTGGGGGAAGTTGGTTCCAGAGCGCGGGGCCCGCCACAGAGAAGGCCCTCCCCCTAGGGCCCACCAGCCGGCATTGCTTGGCTGACGGGACCTGGAGGAGGCCAACTCTGTGGGCCCTAACCGGTCGAAGGGAAGTATGAGGCAGAATGCGGTCCCAGAGATAGCCTGGTCCTAAGCCATGAAGGGCTTTAAAGATGATGATCAACACCTTGAATTGGACCCGGAGATCGATGGGCAGCCAATGCAGCTGGCGGAGTATAGGTGTCACGTGGATGTACTTTGGCACACCCACCACAGCACGCGCAGCCGCATTTTGCACCAACTGGAGTCTCCGGATACTCTTCAAGGGTAGCCCCATGTAGAGCGCGTTGCAGTAGTCCAAGCGGGAGGTGACAAGGGCATGAGTGACCGTGAGTAGAGCCTCCTTCTCCAAGTATGGCCGCAACTGGTCCACCAGGCGAACCTGTGCAAAGGCCCCCCTAGCCACAGCAGTAAGATGATGATCCAATTTTAGCTGTGGGTCTAGGAGGACCCCCAAGTTGCGGACCTGATCCGAGGGAGTCAGTTTCGCTCCCTCGAGAACCAAGGAGGGACAGTTGTCATAGTCCTTAGGAGGCAATATCCAAAGCCACTCAGTCTTGTCGGGGTTGAGTCTGAGTCTGTTCCTCCCCATCCAGATCCTAACGTCGTCAGGCAAAGGCACATTACATCAACTGCCACACTGAATTGAGACGGGGTGGTGATGTACAGCTGGGTGTCATCAGCGTACTGGTGAAAACACACCCCATGTCTGCGGATGATCTCCCCCAGCGGTTTCATGTAAATGTTAAACAGGATGGGCGAGAGAACCGACCCCTGAGGCACCCCGCATGGCAGGGGCCTAGGGGACGATCTCTGCCCTCCTGTTAACACCGACTGCATCCTATCGGCGAGATAAGAGGAGAACCACCGCAAAACGGTGCCTCCCACTCCCAACTCGCCGAGACGATGCAGAAGGATACCATGGTCGATGGTATCGAAAGCCGCTGAGAGGTCAAGTAGCACCAGGATGGAGGAATTTCCCCCATCCCGGGCCCACCAGAGATCATCCATCAGAGCGACCAAGGCAGTTTCTGTACTGTAGCCGCGCCTGAAACCCGACTGATAGGCATCTAGATGATCTGTTTCATCCAAAAGTCGCAGAAGCTGAGTAGCCACCACCTTCTCCACAACTTTCCCTAAAAAAGGTAAGTTGGAGACCGGACGATAGTTCTTCAAGTCAGCTGGATCCAGGGAAGGCTTCTTCAGGAGGGGTCTCACCACCGCAGCTTTTAACAACTGCGGTACGGATCCCTCCCTTAAAGAAGCGATGACCACCGCCCGAATCCAGCCACGTGCCACCTCCCTGCTGGCCGAAACCAACCAGGAGGGGCACGGGTCCAATAAACAGGTGGAAGCACCCATCGCCCCCACGGCTCTGTCCACATCTTCAGGAGAAACAGGCCCAAACTCTTCCCACAACGGTGGACTAAGACTTGCCCCTGTCAACTCCATGGGCTCTGCCCAGCCAGAGTCCAGGTTTGACCGGATCTGAGCGACTTTATCGGACAGAAACTCTGCGAATTCCTCAGCTCTACCTTGCAAGTGTTCCTCACTCCCCCCTTTAGCAAGGAGGGAGCGAGTCACCCTAAACAAGGCGGCTGGGCGAGAATCTGCGGACGCAATAAGAGCGGAAAAATAGGATCGTTTTGCTGCCCCTATCGCCACATTTATAGGGCTGCTGATTTCACAAGAGCGTGACTTCACAAGAGCGTGATTGTTGTAAACTATCAGGAGTCTTTGCAAGTCAGATGTCACATAATAAGGACTGTCAATCTTTTTTTGCTCATGACTCCCTACTGAGCCTCATTTACCTCTTTGACACCCTGTCCTTGGGCATGCCTGGAAATATGACTTGGCCTCTTGAAAGGGAATAAGGCCCAAATTGAGAACCATTGGTATATTAAATTAAAATAAATAAATAATTCAAATGGACTTCTACTTATAAATTATAATTGATGGGTGATGTAGTCTTGGATTTGAAATATCGAAAAGTAGAGTGCAGTTACCTAAATTCTACCTGTACAAATGACAGGACATGACTGATTTAAATCACCACAATATCTGTGCACGATTCCTGATCATTTGTGATGAGCAACAATGCTTTCTAGGCAAACGAAAGAGTGGATATATGCCAGAAATACATAACACATGTGACAGTAGGGAAAAGTTATCATTTTGGGGAGAATTATTGCCAGATTGCTGTAGGTGCCTTTGCTTGTGCATCATCCTTGCTGCCATTGCACTGACTTGGCCTGTACCTAATGGCTATGCTTATAGAGAAAACTTTGGCTCCATCAATCCCACTGATACTCATTTTCCTCACTATAGCCCGAGATGATCCATGGTGCGCCCAGTGAAACTCCACCGGAGATTGTGCCCCTTGACCTTTCAGAAGACAGCGAACCTTATGACCTTTCTGGAGAGATTTTGCCTTCTGGCCCTTTAGCAGAAACAGTGCCATGGCACCAGCTGGCACAGAATGAAAATGGAGGCAGCAGCTTTGAGTCAGAGAAGGCCAAGCCATCTGCGGATCAAACTCAGCCCTTTCTTCTCAGCTTCTGAAACCTCTGCCCCTACATTTTAGCTGCTGGCTGCCTCACTGAAGTCTGTAGCCCTGCCCTTTTGCTTGTAAAGCAGTTTTGGGTCAGTTCAGTGCCTTTAGCTTTTGTTACACCTTTTTGCTATGTTTGCTAGTAGCTCTAGAGGAGGGAGGAGAAAAGTATAGCAGTCCACTTTAGAAAACTATGATTTTGTGCTCATTTAGTCCCTGATGCCATTTGATAGATAAGACTACAACCTTTTACCTTGACCTCAATCAAGAACCCAATGTCATGGGTCCTTATATAATCAAGAGAGACTGAGGAGAGGGTTAACTAACTAGAAGAATTAGCATTTCCTCTCCCTTCCTGCTGAAATTTGACTATAACTTTGCCAGATAGAATAATAGATTAGATAGATGATAGATGATAGATAGATAGATAGATAGATAGATAGATAGATAGATAGATAGATAGATAGATAGATAGATAGATAGATAGATAGATATAGACAGACAGACAGACACCTTGTTAATATTTTGTTCATTTCATAGTACAATTTTTCCCAACCTTATTTTCTCTGGACATTTTGGATCTAACTCCCACTATCTCTAAGCAGGGCCAAGGTCCCTGGCAGCAAATTTAGCATGTCTCAAAAGGCCAGCAAATTATTCCTTATTTAATAATTCATTGTGGTTTTACTGCCCCAAAAGGAAAGAAATGTGGATAAAGTTTTTCTTCCTTTTATGCCCAACTAACTTGGCTGACTCTGGGCATCCTGGCTTGGCTAGGAGAGGACTGTCATTACTAATATTTCTTAGACAAGCACATTGGCTTGGGCTGGCCATATTTTAGTAGATAATGTAGATAATGCTACACATATTCATCTTTCACACAGACAATAATTAAGAAATTAAATCGGAGCCTTTGCTATCTTCTATGATTTTCAAATTGAACTGCTTATGGCTGCTAATAATAGAGCTACTACCTTATGATCATTTACTAAGCCCCTAAAAATTATTGTCCCCTTTCATTTACATGAACCTCTGTTGCTGATTATTTATTTATTTATTTGAGTTTCAGCCTTCGTTCATATTTTATTAGTGTCCTACTGGACCTACTTATTGTCACAAGCAGCTTAGACTCAACAGCATAGATGTAGCAACTTGTGGCATTAGCCATCCTGGGACAACGCCTGAGAATATCTAGCAGCATTGATGCCTCAGTATCTGCCTGGTATTTGTTTCCTAACAAATAGTGAAAAGACCCATGGAGTGAATGCTGCATCACATCAAACCACTAAGCTCTGGAACTTTGTGTTGGATTTTCTTTGCTGTCATGCAGACAATTCTGTCCAGGCATGGGTCATATCATGGCAAAAGTTTTATTTTTGAAACAGAGCACCAAGCATGGAAGAGGTCAGATAAATAGAAATAAGCTTTTTAATTTGGGTGTAGTTGGTAGAAATAAAAACCTAAAGAATCTGACAGAGAGCCATTTTGTTATTTAGCATACATTTTATTATCCTAATGCGTTCTGGTTCATTTTTTGGATCTTTGCTGCTTCACCCAATCACTCATGCGCGCATGCACACACTCGGCCATCACTTCTGCAGCTCAGTTCTGAACAGGCCACAACCTGGCATTGGGCCACAAACCAGGGGATGGGGACCCCTGTTCTAAAATGTGCAGAGGGCATATTTTTCACAATATTTTGGTTAAAAAAGCTTATTCACAGATGGGCTTATGTGTAAGTATATACAATATCTTAATATGAGAAAAATACATTCATTTCTCAGCATAATAGAATCTTCATTAGGTTTTTTTTTTCGTTTAAGAGCCACTCCATTTACAAGATATGTTTTATATAAAGGACATTTCTAGAAAAGTTCATTTGCACAAACATCATACACATATAAAAAAACATACATACACTCATAACATACATTGCTTTAGGTATTACAGGAATATTTGTCCCTTTAAGAATATGATCCATGGCATACTCGATGGTCAAAATTTGTACAAGATTAGCTATGGTTTATTGAACAAAGCAGAGAAAAAGTTATTACACCACGTTAAACAAGGCAACCTTTTCAATTCCTCAAATAATGAATAAAATATACTGAAAATATTATACAGTTGTCAGATCTTAATTTTTAAATTATTTTTGTCATGTTGTATGTTTTGGGTGATTACCTCACAGCTCTTCGGTGCATTGTACTAGGCCATGATTTGTTTACCAAGCTATAACGAGTGTTTTCATACTTTTTTCTAAGCTTATGCTATGGTAAATCGCAATGGCTAGGATTGCAGAGTATACCAAAGCAAATTAAATAAACCTTTTTATTGCTTAGTCCAATGTGGGAACCTGGCTAATGTAGCTTTTCTAGCTTGGTCTTGATTAATGTGCAAACTTAGTCATGGTATTTTGTAAACACGATTTAAGATTTAATGTGATCCAGAACACTACATCCTTTTGCTTAGGTTGTTGCGTAATGTCCTGCACAATGTTGGTGTTAGAATAAAAATGACAGCAATAATAATAATCCACCAAGTACTTCTGTTAAAGCTCTTGAAGACCTCCAAACCTTGCCATGGAACACATATTGCATACATATATTGCACTATTTTGTAATTTTCCACATAATTGCTTCTATCCTCAACTTAAAAATGTTCATTTAGTGACCATTCAAAGTATAACAGCAATTATTTATGACCATAGCAATAGCACTTAGACTTATATACAGCTTTACAGCCCTCTCTAAGTGGTTTACAGAATCAGCATATTGTTTCCAACAATCTGGGTCCTCATTTTACCGACCTCGGGAAGGATGGAAGGCTGAACCTTGAGCTGGTCAGGTTCGAATGTCTGGCAGTGAGCAGAGTTAGTCTGCACTATTGCATTCTAACCATATCGGCATCCTCACAGTCACATGATCAAAATTCAGACTTTTGGCAATCAGCATATACTAACAATGGATGCAGCATCCTGTAGTCATGCGATTGTCATTTGTGACCTTTCGAGCCAGCTTCCAATAAGCAAAGTCAATGTCGGAAGCTAAATTCACTTAATAGTCACATGATTCACTTAACAGTTGCAGTGAATCACTTAACAACGGTGGCAGAAAGGTCATAAAATTGGGCATGTCTCACTTAACAATCACCGTGCTTAGCAACAGAAATTCTGGTCCCAATTGTGATCATAAATCAAGGACTATCTGTAGTGTGATTTTTTTTAAAAAAAATTGATTCTTTTTTAAAACACACTGTAAAATGTTTTGTAAGGCAAGGCAAAGAACTGGTGTTAACATTGTTTCAGGGTTTGGGTTGTTTGGGGTTTTTTGCCAGGCAGAATTTTCTTGGGACATAAACTATATTAGCCTTTAACTAAGTTCCTAGATAACACTTGAGACTTTCAAAAGGAGATTGGACTTCCATTTATCCGAAATGGTGTAGAGACTCCTGCTTGAGCAGGGGGTTGGACTAGATGACCTATAACAGTGATGGCGAACCTTTTTTCCCTCGGGTGCCAAAATAGTGCGCGCACGTGCTATCGCACACTCGTGCGTGCCCACACCCATAATTCAAAGCCCCCCACTTGCCCCATCCCCCTGTGCATGCGTGTGTGACCCCCCCACTCCCCCATTTCCCGACTTCCAGTGGGCCCAGTAGGCCCGTTTTTTGCCCTCCCTAGGCTCCAGAGGCTTTCTTGGAGCTTGGGGAGGGCAAAAACACTTCCCCCGCCACCCCGGAGGCCCTCTGGAGGCCAAAATCATCCTCCCAGAGCCTCCGCGCAAGCCAAAAATCAGCTGCCGTGCACGCATATGCGCACTGGAGCTGAGCTCGCACAATGGCTCGCGTGCCGGCAGATATGGCTCCGCGTGCCACCTGTGGCACCTGTGCCATAGGTTCGCCATCACTGACCTATAAGGTCCCTTCCAACTCTAAACTAAACTAAACTAATAACTTAAATAGAGCTGCTGCTGGGGATGCTTTTATTTGAAATTGATACCCCACTAAACATGATTACTGTACATGTTTGTGGCAGTTTTGTGATGGCAATGAGTCTAATTATTTTTACTTTGATAAACCATGTTTTGTCATGACACCCAAATACTGTTACTGATTAAAGTTCTTAACTGATCATGTTGAATAAACACAGTTAAACGCTAAACCATCATGTGATTTGTGCAATTGTAGAAATAAATGAATTTAGTCATGTATACATTTTTTTATTTATGGCATTGGTTAGTATGAGAAGCCAGTCAGTACTTTTATTCAGTAAAAAATGGTTAAGCAAACCAACTTGTAGCAAACTGGGCAAATGCAATCTTTAGTGCAAGCAAATCCCTGGCTCAGAATGACTTGGAGACATAAAGCAAGTTATCCTTAGCAAAATGGTACTACTCTGACCCTAACCAGATTTATGATTGGCAGTTTCACAAAACAGTGCTTTTTGCAGTATGGAGATCTTAATGAGGTGGAAATACTATGGTATTCTACTTGATGTGAAGCTTTTAAAGACTGAGGGCCTTGCTTTGAACTCCCCATTCCATGAGATAAAGGAATGAATGATCGATCTTACGTATGCTGTTTCAGGACAGGTCATCTTGGTAAACCGAAGATTTCCTGGACTAAAGCTACAAAATGAAATTTTTATTTTTCTTAGATTGTACCAGTATGTACCTCCTCAAGCTTGGAATTCTAGCCGCCCAGCCACACCCTTGCTGAAAGAGGAATGTAGACAAAAAAAATTTATTTTTGTGGTTGGATATGGAAGGGCCTTTGCTGGCTCATATGCTTCAAATTCCTTCCTTCATCTCTCCCTGCGCAAAATGAATATACAAGACTGCCAGAAAGAAAAGGGAGAATTTGGAATGAAATACTTTGTTATAGCCAAAAATATACCAGTCTCTAGAACTTTTAAATGCTTATTTAAGGAACCTTTCCTAACCTGTCTTTTCCTATTCCAAACAATTTTACTGTTTTGATTAAGTTAATAAACAGATGTATGTTACTGGTGGTGAAATTTTGCCTATTTGTTTGAAGACTCTTCAATAAATTTGCAATCAAAAATTTAGTTTGACCAATCAGGAACTGAGTCCAATTTTTGGGATTTAAAAAGCAAGCTACCAATCAGCTTCCTTTGATTCATCTTTTCTTTTTTCCTAACATGATGAAGTTTAGAGAATTTGTAGATTTCATTTGCACAACTCCCAGGCCAATCCCCAGATAAAAGAATAAAATGATGGTATCTCTCAAAAAGTGTTTCTATTTCTTACGATGGCATCTCTCCCAGCTCTGCACAATGAGAATTATTTTAGCACATAGTAAGATTAACTTTCCGTATGATTGTAAGCATACAGTATCTATTTTAAACATGGTTTTCTTTTATGCAGCCTTTGGCGAACAGATCTCTTGTTTTTCAATAGTAATGTGGAGTATAACTGTGTTTCACTCTCCACTGAAAGTAAGATAATTTTCCGAGAATGCCATTGGGCAGTTGAGTATTATATTATTAACTTTACGCGACAATTCGTGACACCATCAAACAAACATAGATGTGAATGGACTCAGATGGCCTCCTTTAGTTCCCATAAGCATTGGGTTGACATCCCATATATACTGAGTTTGCTTCCCTTTCCCTTCCCTGTCCCCATCCCCAGGGCACTAAATTGAGAAAGTTATTGCACGTTTGGCAACACTTTTTTTTCTCCCTTTAATTCTATGAACACAAATCTAGAATCTATCCATTCATTTGCTCCCTTGGTCTTTTTTTTTTCTGCTTGTGGAAAATTGCTTTGGGAAAGAGAGTGGGAAGTTTCTCGATGACCACAATTTAAGTTCAGCAAGTAGAGGTATGCAGAGCTGGCTTCTCTTTTCTATTTGCAGAGCTGAGGATAAATTTATTCCAAACTTGTATTTAGAAAGGAACATGCTTGATTAGATTGATCACAGTGTTGCACATGTTTTCAAAAACATCATCCGTCTTGCCCCAAAGAGTAAAACATGGCAACACACAATTCTTAGTATCTGGCAAAGGCTTTATTATTTGGAGCATCAAGCATGCCCTTTCCCTTCCTCTTAAGGCTGAATTAAATTGTTGTTGTTCTGCTCTCTATTCCTCTGCCACCCTCTGGTTGCATAATGCCCAGCCCTACCAGGCTAGGAACATCACTTGTCTTTGTGCCTTGCTGGCCTTTTATATATGAAGAGGAGTGTTTATTATTAGTGTTGTAGCAACCAGGCAGTTGAGTGTACACATAAAGACCGCTGGATCAGTGATTCATTGCCTAGGAATGTGGACTTGGATGGAGGACGCAGGGAGTGAGAAGGAGAAAAGCTGTTCTGTGGAATTGACAAGTTGGGAAGGGTAGTTGTGCAGCTGAGCTCTTCTACATTGCCTCTTGCAGTTCCCAAAAATGTATATTGTGAAAATATACATTTTTGGGTTGTGAAACGTAGAAGGCCACAAAATAGAAATATATAAATATATAAGGGAGGGAAAACAAATGAAATAAGACTTTTTTTATCTTCCAATCTAAGGTTGTATCTGTACACCTGCTCTCTTTTTTAGATCCTTTAAGTAGGCTCACACACAATAGTAAACATACTTTAAATGGTAAAGTTAAAATGCATTTTGTTTGGTTTAGCATGATGTACGATTCTACTATTGTGCTTTGTAGACCCTATATAATCTATACATTTGCTATCGTATAAGGATCTTGTTATGAGGTAAACATGATTTAGACTTGCCCACAATGCATGTAGGCATTGACACACGCCTACCTATGCTATGAAGGGGTTGATGGATAAGCATAGGTTGCAGATGGTTGCCAATGGGCCAACGCACACTTCTCCCAAATCTCAACTATGTGTTGTGTGGAGAAATGCATCTGGCATGCTGATTGGTTGATCAAACTTTCTATTGGAGGACAATTGGAATGACAAAATGGAGTAGCTAGAGGATTTAGGTATACATGCAGCAGCTATGCAACAAGTTCAATTCAATGAAGACTTTATTGTACTCTAGGAACCCCTAGAAATAAAAGTAAAATTCTGTCCCTCAGCATTTCTCTGCTGGGTATAGAAGAACAAACCCTGCTTCCCTGGCAGTCACTTTTTTTTGTGTTGTCTGCAGAGGATAGAAGGAGCTTTTGCTTCACTCCTCTGTTGCAATCTCTTGTTGCTTAAATACAAGTGCAATGTATTACTAAATGATCTTCATTTTATTTTAGCTGGGGAGATCTGCAGCTCCTTAGTAAGAAAATCAGTAATGGCAAAAATCATCTTGTCCAGTAACTACTTGGTGTTTTACACCTTGGTTCACAGCTATCTGGAAATATTGGAAATATGGTGCAGATCTTCCTCTCAGGTCACCCAAGGTAACAAAGAGGCCTGATCCAAGCCCTATAAGGATTAGATATAAGTCTGCACATAATCCCGATTCCCCTTGCAGTGCCCCTAGCCTTTAGTGACAGAGGCTCATTCGCAAGGCACTCTAATAGTGATAGATGTTTCAAGCAGCAGATTGTTGTGCACAGAATTGCTCTGCTTAAATTCTGACCTCACTCTTTGCTATATAGGCCAGAATGATACTGAACAATCCAACTAGAATTTGAAACAGCAACAAAAAAAAAACATTCAGTGAGTAATGTTCACAATTGATACTAAAATCTGATCATCATACTGAAGAGGTCTTCCTTTACAGTAAAATGAATTTATTCAGTAATCAGACTTGAAAGATTTCAAAAATCTTTCTTGGTGCTGATTAGCTTACGTTTACCTGGGATTTCTCCAGCTGCTTTAAGCTTTTTGTAACTTTCAGCAAAATTTCTCATTTATTATTATTCCTATAACTTCTTAAAAACATAGTGTCTTCTATGTTCTGATTTTAAGGTTTCATTTTGCAACACAATTCCTTTATTAGCACATTTAGCACTTTTACCCTTGCCTATGTTTTTTTTAATTCATCCATCACTTTTGTTCTAAGATGCTTACAGGTATTTAAGTTGCATTAAATGTAATACATTAATATCAGGGACAATATGTGATTTCAGAAATTAGAATAAATCCAATGGGTACATGGTTATAAATAAGTGTCCTATGGCTAATTCATAAAATTGATTGGCTTACACAAAATAGAACTACTTTCACTTGAGTTGTTTACAGATAGTCTTTGATTTACAATTGAATTATCAATCCAGTCATAAAGGATGATGTCATTGACTGAATAGCTTAGCAACAGCAGTTATGGTTGCTGTTGTTAAATGAGGAATGCATGGCTCATTAAGTGAGGACCTTGTGTAACTGCAATTTCCAATTTCCTGCCAACTTCCCCATTGACTTTGCTTGTGGGAAGCTGGAAGGGGGCATTGGACATTCTGGTCATGTGACTGTGGGGACACATGACTATAGTTCATGTGTCCCCACATGAACTGAGGATCCATTGCAAATACCATTTGTTCAGCTTATTTAATTTGAGCAGTTGTTGAACATAACTCAAGGACTACCTGTATATTCCTGTGAAGTTAATCTATCGTTTTTGCCATCCTTTACCTTTTTTTAAAAAACTTAATTTTGCCTAATGTCTACTTGATATGTTTGAATTACAGTTCCCTTGATTGCAACAGCATGGTCACTTCAGTGTTTCCTAACCTGATGCTTCCAATTGTGTTGAATTCTAAAGGATTGACTTGGTGTAGTGATTAAGGTTTTGGCTTAGAAAACAAGAGACTATGAGTTGTAGGCCTCCCTTAAGTATGAAAATCGTCTTGGTGACTTGGAGCCAATCATTCACTCTTAACCCAATTCATCTCATAGGATTGGTATATGTGTGTGTGAGAGAGAGAGAGAAAGAGGGGGGGAGGGAGGGAGAGAATAGGATGAAAAAGGAATATTGGTATATTTGCCTCTTTAAAGTACAGAAAAAAAGCAGGATAAAATCTAAAAAATAATAATTGGGATTGTGTTCTGATATTGACTGGGTTCCATAATTTGTGGTGTTACAGTTCCCTTCTGAAATATGGACTACCTGCAAGCAGAAGATCAACAAGTAAGACATGACCTACGTGCACCAATGGGGAGGGTTGGAATTCATCTCTCCTTGTACAAATGTTGTGAAGCCAAGGCAAGATTGATAAGAATCAGAGCTATGCTGTCCGGATACGGCTAGCTTCCAGATATAGCTATGCAACTCTGAAGCAGGGGAAACTTTTGTTCAGGCATTAATTGTGCAGTTTCCCAGGGAAGGAAGTGATTCCTGATGTTTCTGGCCAATGATGACTGGAGTCTCTGGGATATGAAGAATTGCCCTTCCAGGTGTTGTTGTGAACAAAATGATAGACCTGCACCATGAAAAGGGTGGGGGGATATCCTGATTCCAAACAGCAACTCTTTCCCATCCACAAAAGCCTAATTGTAAAGTTTGGGCTACAGTTTGCAACTTTATTACTTTTACAGATGTTTGGCCTAACAGTTCAAATAGGCTCTGAAAGTCAGCACAGTAGCATGTACTGTATGTAAATAACAAAAGACAAGATTCCCCCCCCCACCAAATGCAAATCTAGCATATTAGCCAGAGTTGTATATTTTAATGCCCCGCCCTTGAATATTTATCTATGCTTTTGTATAACCACTTGAAAGCATCTCTTGAATTGCTTGTACCTATAGCCCAGGGGCGAGTTCCTAATTTTTTTACTACCACTCTGTGGGCGTGGCTTATTTTGTGGGAGTGGCTTGCCAGCCATGTGACTGGGTGGGCATGGCTTCTCGGACTGCTGAAGGGAGGGGAACTGAGATAGGTCCTGCCGCCCATTCCCCCTCTCCTCAGCAGCTCGAGAAGCCTCAAACGTGCGAAAATGCCTAGGATAATCACCGCGTGTTCGTGGCTTCTCGGACTGCTGAAGGGAGAGGAACTGAGATAGCTCCTGCCGCCCGTTCTTTCAGTGTCTCACGCGCTCCCTCAGCCATCCTCCCCTGTTTGGACTCACTGTGGGGTAGGAAGGCAGTGCATGAGCAGTGCCGGAAACTTGGCTTCTGGGCATGCGCAGAAGAAATTTTTTTTAAAAAAAATAATTTTTTTTAAAAAATGGCGGTGCCCAGGCACTGGCAATCGACCGCACCGGTACTGTGACGTCACCAGCGGGCCGCTACCGGTGCTATAGAGTGGACCGCACTGGTAGGAACCCACCACTGCTATAGCCCGAATACAAAGTTTTGAATGCAATAAATGCTGATTAGGAATTGGTAGCAAGGAAAAAGTGAAGATACAGCAGAGCCCCATTGATGGAAGATAGCATAGTGTAGTGGTTAAGGTGTTGAATAAGGAATGGGAAAGGATTGAATAAGGATTGTCTAGATTTTAGACAATCTTCAGCCAGTGAAGAAATTCACTGGGTGACTTTGGGCCAGTAACTGTATACAGTGAAATGCACCCTACTATATCTATATACTATATATACTATAGTATTATATACTATACTATATAATACTATATCTATAAAGTCTATAGAGCAGTGATGGCGAACCTATGGCACAGGTGCCACAGGTGGCACACGGAGCCATATCTGCCGGCACGCGAGCCGTTGCCCTAGCTCAGCTCCTGCGCGCATGTGCGTGCCCACCAGCTAATTTTTGGCTCGTGCGGAGGCTCTGGGAGGGCGATTTCAGCCTCTGGAGGACCTCCGGGGTGGCAGGGAGAATGTTTTCACCCTCCCCAACTTCAAAGAAAGCCTCTGGAGCCTGGGGAGGGCAAAAAACAGGCCTACTGGGCCCACTGGAAGTCGAAAAATGGGGGAGTGGGGGGGGTCGCGCATGCATGCGCAGGGGGTGGGGCGAGTGGGGAACTTTGAATTATGGGTGTGGCACGCACACACGTATGATAGCGTGCGTGCGCACTATTTCGGCACCCGAGGAAAAAAAGGTTCGCCATCACTGCTATAGAGCTTTGAGCCAGGAAAGCATTGGCTAACAAAAGAAGTGATTAATAAATAAGTGGAAGGTAAAGCACTTTGCATAGAATTAAAAAAGAAAAGAGAATCTAAGGTTAAAGGTAGGGAAAAAAAGAATAGGATTATAGAACCAGAAAACTTAGAATTATTTATAAGTCTGAGTTTTCTGATGTTCTATGTAAATAGTGAATATTTTTCTTTTAGAGTATAGCTGTGTCATTGTAAGCACCTTGTTGGTAGAGATGCCTCTTGCTTTTCCCCCAACATAACAGTTTCCCCTCCACATCAATTATGCAGTAGGTTGGATTGAGAGAAATTGACTACCCCAAGAAGCTTTAATGGATGTTGAACTTGGGTCTCCCCAGTCCTATTCACCTGTCTCTAAGGAACCATCTTTGTCAATGCAAAGACTCAGTTTCATTATAGCAGAGCTAGGAAAATCATTCTTTCCTTATCAAGATACCTTCTGGATGCTTTCCATAGCCACTCATTTAGCATAATGGGTCTGGAACACTGAGGACACAAGTGGCACATTCTGGAGATATTGTCCAGGTGATAATAGGAAGTAGCTTAGCTGTTTGGAACAATGTAGAAAATAATAGAATATTTTTGTGAAAATGAAATCTGGAAAGGCTTCTTTTAGGGAAAATTTGGAGGTTAACTTTCTGATCCTCCTCCCGTTCACTGGTTTTTCTTTCTCCATATTCCATTAATAATTATAACAGGGAGAAAGGACTGGCAGTAAAAGAGTATTAGCAGAAATGGGAGGGATTAAATTTTCCTCCAGTCACTTCATCCCCCAAAAAACTATTTCCATGGTACTATTCACTATCTCATATACCAGTGATGGCGAACCTATGGCACAGGTGCCACAGGTGGCACGCGGAGCCATATCTGCCGGCACGCGAGCCGTTGCCCTAGCTCAGCTCCAGCGCACGTGTGTGCCCACCAGCTGATTTTTTACTTACGCGGAGGCTCTGGGAAGGCGATTTTGGCTTCCGGAGGGCCTCCGGGGTGGCAGGGGAGAGCGTTTTCACCCACTCCAAGCTCCAAGAAAGCCTCTGGAGCCTGGGGAGGGCAAAAAACAGGCCTACCGGGCCCACTGGAAGTCGGGAAATGGGAGAGTGGGGGGTGTCATGCATGCATGCGCAGGAGGGTGGGGTGAGTGGGGGGCTTTAAATTATGGGTGTGGGCACACATAGGTGCGTGATAGCGCGCGTGCGCACTATTTTGGCACCCGAGGAAAAAAAGGTTCGCCATCACTGTCATATACAATATGTTTGGGCAGCTCTTGATAACCATTATAAAATAAGGTACTGCCATAAATGAGCATTTGCCTGGAAGATAAAATTCATTTGAACATGAAATATTTGGTATTATCTCATTCTCCATTTCATATGAGACTCTTGATATTCTTCAGTTGATTGAATTATCAGACAAGAATGCAATCCCTTAAAAAGCAGTGTTCTAATTCGTGCTATTGGCATTTCGCTAATCAGTTTTAACTCTTGGTAGCTTAAGGAGTGAAGTGACAAAATTACCATCATCCCATTAGGAAGAAAGTGGAAACTCACTTCATCCAACAACTCCTTAGGCAAAAGGGAAAGAACAAGGAAAGCCGTGCTGAGGATTCCTGCTTGGCAAAATTGAGATGCTTCAAATGTTCCCAGAAGTCTTAATTCTTGTTGTGAAGAGAATTGATCTCCATGTTTAACTCCCCTTCCGCTTCCTCCTGTCTCCCAGTCCTGTTCCCCATAGCCTATGGGAAAGAATTTCCCCAGTAATTCCACAGCTTTCCCCATTCCCTCTCTTCAAATAGTACAGCTCCGGGGCCATAAATCTTCCTGTCTTTAAGCTTCTGTCCCAATGCTCTGTATGGTAGTGGCTATTTCCAGCATGGCTTGAGAATGCCAGGCAGGATGCACGCTATGTGCTGCTTGGGTGAAAACCAATCTCATTTCATATCTGCTCCCTTCTCATTCACATGCTGTTTGCACACTTTACTTTTGCTTGCAGTCACAATGCTAACTAAATCTCTTATTTGTGAAAAACAATAAAGGGTTGGGGTGACAGATAAAGAGTTGGGCATCTTTTTGATATCTATATCTCAGATGCACCACTAAAATTGCAAATTGAATGCTCACATAACTGAAAGTTTCTCCATTAAAAAAAAAACCCTCAACATAAAAAAATCTAGTTAAAACCTTTTCCTCTAACTTAGCTGTTGTAAGGAATGCTGTCGTGCAGAAATAATAATGGGAGTCCCCATGCTAGCCTAAAACAATATAATTGTGGCATAGGGAAGAGAGAAGGCTGCGTTCCAATGAGAGCAAGTTATTGGGGCAGAGAGAGAACATACTTGCAGTGGGTGGGAACAAAACTTAAGGGGTTGAGCTCATGCTCAGTGCATGAGGTCACACCTCAAACAAAGCGATGGTTGTTTTAATCAGGATTTACTGAATTAGCCAAAACTGGGTAAGTTTGCACAATAAATTAAACCCAAACCAACCAACATATACTTTTGCTTGGTGCAATAACTGTGCCCAAACATTTTCAGAAAGTATGGCCATCCCAGACACTGTCTCTTATGAGGAAGTACAGCTTTTTAGTTTAAAATAGGGCTTGGCAAACTTCAGCTTACAGGCCAAATTAGTCTCACTGCCTGCTTTTATATGGTGAACAAGTTAAAAATTGAGTGCGCAGTTGACAGATTGCCATGTCCTGGGCTTCAGCTATGCTTCCCACATGCAGAGGGGCATAAAATACTTGCAGGCTAGCACCATCCAATGGTTGCCATGCCCTTTGGCCTGCCAGCTCCGCCTGTAGAAGATAGGCAGGGCCTGACCCTTTATAGAAAATGTTTGCTGACCCTGATCAAAAACACTGTTGAGCTTCTAATTAAAACTAGCTATTGTAACAGAAATAATAATAATAAAAAACAAGGAATGAGCCATCCTGTAGGGATAAATTTTACCCCATCAAGGGCCTCTCGTTAGAAATTTTGATCTGTCAAGTACTGCAGGGGTCCCCAACCCCTGATCCGTGTGCTGGCACCAGTCCGCGGCATGACAGAAACTGGGCTGCACTCCTGCTCTATGCAGACAATGCTGCGATCCTCTCCAGGACGCCAATAGGCCTTAAAAGAGCCTTGCGAGCCCTTCTTCAGTACTGTAATAACAATAAAGTGGACATAAATTATGAGAAAACAAAGATCATGGCCTTTGCAAAAAGGCCAAAACTTTATTCATGGTATCTAAATGGACATAAAATAGAGCAGGTAACCACCTTCAAATACCTGGGTGTGGTCATTCACGCCAATGGTTCAAGAAAAGCACATGGAGAATATGCAGCTGCCTTGGGTCAAAGATCAACGAGCACCATTCTTAATTTTTTCCACACAAAGGGAGGATAGTATGCCCCTGCTGCTATTAAGCTTTTTTGTGGCCAAGTCACTACCTCAACTCCTTTATGGGACCTTGCTCGGACCGTCAGCTTCATGTTTTACATCATTAGAAACAGTTCAATCCAAATTTATTAGATCAATTCTCCAGATGCCACATTGTGTCTCAAATGCACTTCTGCGCCTGGAGACAGGATTGATAAAAGTCGAAGCAAGGATCTGTATAGCATCCTTAAATCTCTGGCTAAAGCTTAACTTCTTTCCGCAAGGTCTTGCTCCGTTAATTCTCCAAGACAAATTCTCTTCATCATGGATCAAGGCTATCGAGTACAACCTTGCCAAATTAGGTTTTTCCCCAGCTTTAATACTCGAGATGGACTATGATCTAGCAAGACAAACCTTGCGACAAAGGGTGGAGGACATTAAGAGGCAGGCAGACTTAGGGAAAGCTCCACTGTTTCTGGCTCCAGATGCCACTAGATGTGTTGTTGCCCCTGCCAGCTATCTTGGTCAATTGGAGTCGGCAAACCACCGAAAAGCATTTGCACTTGCACAGTGCCATGCGCTTCCATCAGCCGTTCTGTATGGCAAGTATAAAAGAATATCATTCACAGAAAGACTTTGCCCCTGCAGCTCAAGAGAGGTGGAGACTGTGGGACACATGCTCCTTAGATGTTCCTTTTATACGGAGATTAGGAA
This sequence comes from Diadophis punctatus similis, assembly GCA_023053685.1. Classification (NCBI taxonomy): domain Eukaryota; kingdom Metazoa; phylum Chordata; class Lepidosauria; order Squamata; family Dipsadidae; genus Diadophis; species Diadophis punctatus. Next base: position 14,711,876 of record JALIGW010000009.1, on the reverse strand, counting down.
AAAACATATTCTGCCAATAACTGCAAGGTATCCTGGCCGCTCCTACACTACTTATCTTCAGTGGCTGCTTAAGGATGAACAGGCCATAACTACAGCACAGGTGGCCAGATTCTGCGCAGCAGCACTGGGGATTTGTCGCAAATACGTATCTTGTTCACCATATAACAACTGTGGCTAACCTTTGCACTGCTTAACCATTTACCTTTTAGCGTTGAACTCACAATGGGCCACACAGTTTAGGGATTACAACTATTGTATAATCAGACCATGTATAATGGACACTGGATTTATTATAGATTTAGTTGTCATTTATTATTTTAAACTAGAAGTTTTAAGTGTATATATTCGGAGTGCTTTTATTTGTTTCTGGTCTAAGACCGTAATAATAAAAATTGAATTGAATTGAAATTGAACTGGGCCGCACAAACAAGCGAAGCCCCATAGATGGTATGTAGGCAGCATATGAAACCACGCCCTCTGTGGTCCTCAGAAAAGCCATTCTCCGAGGAACCGGTCCCTGGTGCCCTAAAGGTTGAGCGCAACTGAAATATTGTATAGCTAGAAAGTGTCACATAAGAAAAACCCAATCCACTAAGTTTTCTGGCTTGCTACATTTAGATAGTCTTCAGCAAGATTGCTTGTGTCTCATTTGGAAAGAAAAAACTGGGTTTTGTAGTAGGATATTCTGAATGCTTAGAATTACTTTCAAGGATAGCTGCCCTATCACCAAATGTCCTAACTGAGGCTGCTTCCACGTTAGGCTTTTAACATGGATATACTGTATATCTCACTTGCTTTGTATTATTACTTCACTTTCCTGAGACTTTTTTCAGCTTCTTGCAGCCTGTTTGACGCCAGTAGTTAACCAAATTGATTTTATTTGTTTTATTTTTATTTTTATTTATTTGTCAAAACGTGTACAAGATAACAGGTATGGTATAAACATAAACAAAAGCAAAGTAGGTATAGTTAAATTTGGACAGTAGGACAGGGACGGTAGGCACGATGGTTCGCTTATGCAGGCCCCTTACAGACCTCTTAGGAATGGGGTGAGGTCGACTGTAGGCAGTCTAAGATTGAAGTTGAGTTAAAGTTAAAGTTGAGGGGGAAAGGTACTGGTCTTTTGTATCCAAGAGGTGTACCATAATTTTCCCATTTGCAACTAATTAATCAGATAGGGAAACCTATCCTCACTTAGGACACTTTCACTCTGATTTTCACACTGTGGTGTTCTATCATTTGCTTTTTTTCAGAATTTCCATATCTAACTATATCACTAACTTAGATATCACTAACAATTGCAGTTCAGTGAAAAAAACTAGTAGACAGCTATAATACTAATTTAAATTTTTAAACATCCATTGCTTTCTAATGATTATTAGCATTATGTTTTATTTAAACTTTTGATTACATTTCCAGATCAACAAGTATAATTGTCCATAAAACATTAGTTTTTAAAAATAATATTTATTGAATTTTCCTATAAAATGTAACAATTAAATACATACAACAACAAAAATAAACCCAAAAAAATACAAAAACTGTAGAACAGTAAGCAAATATCATACACAATCAATTACAAACATAGTTTTTAAATGTCATCAGGCAGCCATATTGGAATACATAAAATAATTTGCATATATAGTGAATTGGTTATTAGTACCCAAAACAAATTTACTGATGTTGATGAAAGTTTTACAAGTAGAAAAAGCACAAATTTTCCAGTAATATAAAATGTCAGATGGAATTCTGCTACTTATCTGTAGAGAAAGACCTATGACAAATGCTTCTTAGAGGTGCCTACTGCTTCCATTTTTAAGGTTCTGCCATACACTAAGCAAAGTCATAAGATGGCTGCTTTGCCTCTGTTTTGACATGCTGTATAAAATCTATCATTGTGATTTATAAACTATAGTTTATGGCTTGGATTTCCAGTGTGATGGCCATATATCTCACTATGCCTATGGATACATTGACACTCAGGGGCGGGTTCCTAATTTTTTTACTACCACTCTGTGGGCGTGGCTTATTTTGTGGGTGTGGCTTGCCAGCCATGTGACCGGGTGGGCGTGGGCCTCGGGAGCTTGGCAGCGGCTGGAGAAGCAGGGGGGCATTGCCCACACGCAACGCAGTCCCCCGCAGCGGGAGCAGCAAGACCGCAGCAGCGGTTCTTCTAGGAGGCTCCGTCCGGCCTGAATGCTTCTTCCCATTCGATGATCCTAGGCTCCTGCCGCCCGTTCCCCCTCCCCTCAGCAGCTCGAGAAGCCTCGAACATGCAAAAATGCCTAGGATCATCCCCCCGTGTTCGTGGCTTCTCAGACTGCTGAAGGGAGGGGAACTGAGATAGGTCCTGCCGCCCATTCTTTCAGCATCTCACGCGCTCCCTCAGCCATCCTCCCCTGCTTGGACTCACTGTGGGGTAGGAAGGCAGCACATGCACAGTGCCAGAAGCTCGGCTTCTGGGCATGCTCAGAAGAAAAAATTTAAAAAAAATTAAAAAATGTTTTTTAAAAAATGGCAGCGCCCAGGCACCGGCAACTGACCGCACCGGTACTGTTACGTCACCAGCGGGCCGCTACCGGTGCTATAGAGTGGACCGCACTGGTAGGAACCCACCACTGTTGACACTGCCAGGCTTCATATCCAGCTATACTTTATTTCATTTTTAAATGTTTTTAAAAATACGTTGGGGGGGTTTCAAGTGGAGTGAGTGAACATTTGAATATTTGTTGACTTCTGGTGGCTGCCTGGACAAGCCCCTTCAGTTTTCTGGGCAAGTTTTTTTGGAAGTAGTTTGCTATTATCTGCATTCTGGGATTAAGAGAGAACAAGTGGCCTAAAGTCACTCAGCTAGTTTTGTGCCCACTGAAGGACTAAAACTCATAGTCTCACAGTCTCTAGCCCAATGTCTTAACCACTACAACCAAACTAATCACTACACCAGTCATTTCATAATATTATACGGGAAGTTGAAAGCATGTTTTTTAAAAATCAGTGTTCCAGTTTCCAAAATATTATTCCAGTTTTGTGTATTTTGTGATTCCAGTCATTTATCCAACAGGTCAATGTTATGTTAGCTTTGCATAACATATGAGCACTGTCTTCTCCATCACTTTCATCATTGTTTTAACAAGAGTTTCTGCATCCTGGTTCCAAACCAATGCCAGGCCACACAATATGCTTTCAGGCAGTCTGCAAGTGTATGACAGAAATCAAAACAGTCATAACATTTCAGGGCCATGTGTTAAATCCCATGTCTTTTTTAATCTTACCCATTATTTTGATGTGTTTAAATAATACTTGTTATGTTCTATAGCCAAAAGAATACCCATACAAATATCAATATTTTTAAAAAAGGGGGGGAAGCAAACATAGGTTATATAGGTTATAGCTTAAATCTGTATTCTTACAATTATATGCCAGCATGAGAACAATGTCAGCAGCCCGATGGAATATGTGCCTTCAAAAGAGCCAAAGTGAGTTGGTATCTTGCAGAGATAACCAAACCACATAGTTTTTATTTTCCTACTGTCCTGCTACTTCCTACAGCTGTTGCTAGTTAGATAATAATTGAATCTTTAATAAAACTTAAATAAAGTTTTAGCTAATCCAGTGTTTTCAAAAGGAACTTTCAGAACAGTTCTGACATCTAGTAGGTTAATTATTTCACTATCCCAAACCAAATGGTTTTTGATCTTAAAATAGCTTTTTAAATAAATTTCAAACACAGAATCTATGATGAAATTACTGACAAAAGACTAGACAAAGTTGAATTCTGATTATATCCTTTACAGTGGTGGGTTGCTACCGATTTGTCCCTGTTTGGGTGAACTGGTAGCGGCGGGGGCGGGAGACTCCCCCCACCCTCTCGGATGTCATCACATACAATCTGCGCATGCGCAGAAGCGCCGTGCGCGAGCAAAGAGAGCATGCGCGCGTGCACGTTCACAGTTCCGAACCGGTAGTGAAAGTAAGTGAAACCCACTACGGTTTACACCATTTTGCACCGTGTTAAGTGACTTAACAGTATAAGGGTATTTAATCAAATAACAGATGTATCTATATTCTATGTACCTGTATGTATTTATTTCTTACCTGTCCTGACAGTTGATCTATCTATCGATCTATCTATCTATCTGTCTATCTGTCTATCTGTCTATCTGTCTATCTGTCTATCTATCTATCTATCTATCTATCTATCTATCTATCTATCTATCTATCTATCTATCTATCTATCTATCTATCATCTCATTATATTGCCAAGAAACAGAGAGTACTGAAAAATTTGTCACATCTGGTTGCTACATTGCTCTAGGTCTATTAAATATGCTGCTATCTTTAACTGCCTATTTCTCCATGGTGGTGGAGATAGCATCCAGGAATGGAGTTGACCTCATCTACTCGCTGATTGGACTGAGTCTGTCAGAACTGTTAAGACACTCCTCTGTTGCTAGGACTTCCCAGCTTTTGACTCAGTCCCTCAGTGAGGATAGATGTGTCAACCTTCCATTCCTTCCACCTTTTACCTTCTAAGCCATACTACTGTGACTCTGGACTTGTAAATCATGAGTGGATTAATCAGCTGATTCCCTTCTAAAAGGTAGAGTCGCTGAGTTATTTTTCAGTGGCGAGAGCCTCGGCTCGAGACGCTGAATCTTTGACAGCCTAGGGCAGCGTGCATGAGCTGGTGTCTTCTCCGCTGGCCCTGAGAGCCTCAGAAGCGACAGAAGGGATTTGAACCCAGAGATCCATGCTTCCTGATAGCGCAGGGATTTGTGCAAAAATCTCAGCCGAGAGCTTCGCACGCTCATTCCTGTCGCAAGAACCTTGTGCTTGTCAATCGACTGAGATGTCATTGGAGCTTTGCGCTCCCGGATCCCCCCATTCGATCGGATTGTGGGCTGGAGCTTTCGCGCTCCACACGGGGGTGATCAAGCTGTCTGGAGGCAAGCACTACTCCTTCAAGAGAATTGTTGCAGGTTGCCTCTCCGACAATTAATACCTCTCGCATTTACTGAAACAGCTTGCCCTGGGAGTCTAGCGCTCCACTAATCGCCCAGCAATATCATCAGGGCTGTGCGATCGAGCTTCGGCTCAAGGCACCAGCAAGAGATGATTATTTCGGCAATAGGAGCCTTGCTCCAGCCATACGAATTGCTGATCGGCATGAGCCTGCGAAATTGCAAAAAAGCACCACAGCTGCCTTCGGATTTCAGGGAAACAGCATCAGGGCTATAAGCTGTCATCCATTCAAAATGGAGGACGAAGCGGCCATTGGCCACAGCATGGGAAATCAGTTGGCAATGACAGTGCTGCCTGTGGCAACCTCAAAACCTTCAGCGCAGCCATCAGCATTGGCTGCTTGCAAACGCAGCACTAAAGCTGTGGGGAAAGAAAGGAAAACCCAAAGGAGCTCTAAGGCAGCCCAGAAATTTGAAAAGAGAAGGGATAAAACTCTAGATCACCTCTGCACTCAGGCTAGCAGTCACAGAGCTCTTGATTCACTTGACAAAGGAGTGCCTAGCTGTTCTTCTAACAGACAAGGCTCTCTCCCCTAAGGGGGTTCAAGGGCAGGATTATTCCCCACACCTTGGTTTTCCAGCAGCCAATGCTGGCTTATGGGGTTCCTTGTCAGATCTAAATTCCACAGCTGACACCTCTAACCAGCCTCAGGTTCCTTCCAGAGCGGCTCCAGAGGCCACATTTATGCCTACAGCCACTGGTCTTCGCCCTGAATTGAGGGCTGACCCCATTAGCCAACCTGACTAGCAGACCATTATTGCAGATGCCATTAAAAAGGACATTACTGCTGGGCTACAGCAGCAACCTAGACAAGCCTCCTTGATGGCTTCTGAGCTCCATATGGATCAGGGTGAATTTCAAGCCTTTCCTGAGGCTTACTCCCCCACTCCCTCCCAACTGAGCCAGTCACCGCTCTCAGAGGAGGGAGGTCACAGGGAGGCAAACCCAGCACCAGAGACACTAAATGACCAGGCAGATCCACTCTTTTCAGAGCCTACCACGGAGGCGGAGGTTATTCCATCACCAAGGCTATTTGTTGATGTAGTTTAATGACAGTGGTCCTCCCTTGCCTCGGGTCCGTTGCCAACTTCGGCTGACCAAAGATTTTATAACATCGGGCCTGAGCTTGCCAAAGCGATTCAACTATCAACAGCTGACGCACCGTGGCAGCATTATACACTGTTTCCACCTTGCCAGGTGTACCTGAGGAGGCTCTGAAACCTAAGGACAGAAGGGCAAATCTGACTCGGCAGAGAAACTATCAAGCAGCTGCGTGGGCAGTCCGAGGGTCGACAGCCGCCTCCTTTTTCAACTGGACCTCCTTAATTTGGCTCTGCCAGCTACAGGATAGCACCCCGGTGGCCAATACCAGAGTGCACCAAGATCTCAACAAACTGGTAGCAGCGGCTCAGTTCTCAGCAGACGCCATGCTCAATGTTGCTAGATTTGCTTCTAAGTTCATGGCCTCCTCAGTAGCTGCTCAACGTGTACTCGGGCTTCACTAGTGGCAGGCTGACGCTTGTCACAAATGGCGTCTAGCATCAGCACTCTTTAGAGGGGAGCAGTTATTTGGTGAATCCCTGGAACCCATTTTGGTGGAGTCCAGGGACAAGAGGAGAATCTTGTCGTCAGTTGTTAGGAAGGGTTTTTTTCATCCCTCCCCATACAATTGAAGGCCACCCTCCTTTCGGGCAATGGGTTCTCTATTAACATAGAGAAGAGCCACCTCATTCCCACAAACCGCCTGCTCCATTTGGGAGCGATAATTGATATGCAGGGTTTACCTGTCCCAGGAGCGACAGACCAGCCTCAGAGACCTGGCACGTCTGGACAAGAGAGAGCGGACCATCCCATTGGCCCTGCTCTCTCAACTCCTGGGCAAGATGGTGTCCAATATTGCCATCGTCCCTGGGCACGCCTGCATGCCAGGGACCTTCAATGATTCCTTTTGCCATTTCAGAGGACAGGCAGGAGCAGATCGCCGGCCAAGGTCCCAGTTCCTTTGGAGGTCATCCATTCCCTCACCTGGGGGATGTCCCTGGCAATTGCCAAGGGCTGTTACTTCAAAGAACCAGAGCGACTGACTCTTACTATGGACGCCAGCCTCTTTGGCTGGGAGGTCCACCTTCATTCGCAGATGGCCCAGGGACAGTGGGACCAGAGGGACCGGGCCCAAAACATCAACTGGCTGGAGCTAAGGGTGATCCACCTGTCCCTCCGCCATTTCCAACAGGCAGTCTCCGGCAAGCACATCCTAATACTGACAGACAATGTGGCTGCTAAAGCCCACATAAACCGTTGGGGGGGGGACACGATCCAAGTCCCTTATGCAGGAGGCAAGACGGTTGGGCCTCTAGGCAGAGAGGCACCTGCTCTCCATCGTGGCAGAGCATATCTCCGGGATGACAAACATGCAGGCGGACTGGCTCAGCAGAACTTCAGTCGACCACACAGAGTGGTGCCTGCACCCATCACTGTTTGAGGAACTTGAACCTGTTTGGCACCCCAGAGGTGGATCTGTTTGCCACCCAGACAATTCTCAACTGCCAAGATTTTACACCAGGTTTCTGGCTCCGGGGGAGGAGGGGGTCGATGCTCTCCGATGTTCTTGGCCTCCAGGACTCCTGTATGCCTTCCCCCTCTTCCTCTGATCCCGAGGGTAATACGGAAGGTACTAGAGAGGGCAGAGATCCTGCTCCTTTCCCCCCACTGGCCCAGATGCCCATGGTTTGCTGACTTGGTGAACCTGTCGGTGGCTCGACTTTGGAGGTTCCTTTAGGACAAGGTTTCACTCAGCCAGGAGGCACTGGTTCATCTGGAACCACAGTGGCTCCATCTAACCTCCTGGCGCTTGAATGGAGTGTTCTGAGGGAGGACAATCTTTCCTCCAGGGTCATCAAGACCATCCAGGCTTTTAAGAGGCATTCCACGGAACGCATATATAATTCCACGTGGCAGAACTTTTGTACCTGGTGTGATAGGAAGAGTCTTCTCCCCACAAAGGTGACAGAGTACCTCCAGGATGGATTGGACAGGGGCTTTCACCTAACACCATCAGGAGACAGGTAGCAACACTAGCTTTGGTGCTGTCATGTGGGAAACTACAGTCCTTGACACAACATCCCATAGTGCGCCAATTCCTAAAGGGCGCCACTAACCTAAGACCACAGTGGTGCACAGGTACCCCACCTGGGACCTTTCCGAAATTTTAAATGCGCTCACCGGATCACCCTTTGATCCATTGAGATCGGCCACCCTGCATTTTCTTACTCTTAAGGTGGCATTCCTTGTGGCAATTGCATCAGCCAGGAGGATTTCGGAACTACAGGCCCTCTCCGTGAGAGAGGACCTTTGTATTTTTCACCCCAACATAGTAGTATTAAGACTAGACCCCTCCTTTGTCCCCAACGTATGCACATGGTTCCACAGGGCCCAGGAGCTGATCCTTCCGAACTTCTGCCCAGCCCCTTCTCATGCCCTGGAGAAGAAGTGGCACACCCTGGACATCAGGAGGGCTCTCAAGATATATATAAATAGGACATCTGCTTTTAGGAAGTCAGAGTCTCTTTTCCTATCCTTCCAACCTACATCTTTGGGCAGGAAGGTATCTTCCTCAATGATAGGTAGATGGTTAAGGGTGTGCATAACCAAAGCATATGAGCTACAGGCCATTCCGGCCCCTGGGCACATCACTGCACATTCCGCCAGGAGCGTAGCCACAACTGCGGCGTGGGCAATGCAGGCCTCTCTGGAAGAGGTCTGCAGAGTGGCTACCTGGTCCTTTCCCTCTCCCTTCATCAAGAACTATAAACTGGACCGCTTCGCCTCTGCCGAGGCAGCGTTTGGCCAAAGGGTGCTGCAGAGAGTTATCACGGAGCAGGGGACTTCGGACCAGGCTGCTGCCCACCTGTAAGGACAAGCCAGCTTTGGTATGTCCTATTCCTGGATGCTATCTCCACCACCATGGAGAAAGGGCGTTGGTCTTACCTGATACGCCTCTTCTCATGGAATGGAGATAGCATCCAGTCCTACCCTGAAGATTGCCTGGTCATCAATCCCTGAGAAGTGCATCACACAACGAGACACGTCGAGTCTGTTACTTCGTCTTCGCCAAAAGCTGGGAAGCCCTAGCAACAGAGGAGTGTCTTAACAGTTCTGACAGACTCAGTCCAATCAGCGAGTAGACGAGGTTAACCCCATTCCTGGATGCTATCTCCACTCCACTTGTCATGTAAGACCAACACTCTTTTTCTTTACATTACTTAAGGTTTTCAAATCAAATTATGTGCATTGGTCAGGGTAGGGAGGAGGATCCTTTGACAATCAGTACTTGAGCATGCTGGTATTAAAAAAAGAGTTTTAAAGCAACATATTCCACCAAGTGAAATTTTTCTAAAATCATGGCACATGTGAGAGTGCCTGTGAATATTTTTGATGATCTATCTAAGATACTTTTGAAAGTTAATTACATATTGAAGTAATTCTTACACCATCTTTCCTAAAGTTAGCTATCATTTGTAATTTAATAAGAATTGAGCTGCCCAACATGACATACCAACCATAACACAGAACATCAATCATGAATTGCTGCATGTTAACAACATTAGATTTTTCTCCTGCCTTTATAACTTTATAAGTAACTCAAGGCGAGTTACTTATTCAAAGTATCTGCTGTTGTTGTATACCTGGGACACACAGAAGCTAAGAACAACTGTAGTACAGATATCTGTTCTAAAGAACATTTGCAAAAAGAGGTCCACAAAATAATACTATGACAAAGCTGGGAATAGTTCCATTTCTGCCATTGACACAGTAGCTATCATTCAAGATTTGCTAAGTGATGCTTTGTGCAGGTCATCATATTCTGTGTAGCATTCAAAAGCAGAAGTAAGGGAGAATAAGACAATGACATTTTTACCATGATCAAATCCAAATAAATTTAGTGCAGTCATTAGCCAGCAGAAAGAAAGAAGAAAAGAATTTGTTTTCAAATATTCAGAACATCCAACAATAAATAAGGAACAACGAATAGAAAAATATATTTAAAAGCTTCGTTCTTATAGTTAAAACTAATCCAAAATTTAGAATTATAGAGCTCCAGACAAATCTGAGGTAGATACAGTAGAGTAGTGAACATTAAAAAAAATGACCAGTGGGTAATGCTGAGGCAAAGTCATTTTCAGACAAGTTCAATCGCTCTTGATTATTCTTTGTCTAGTTTTATATGTTACTACACAAAAATTTGGCAATCTTATATGTTATTTCAGGAGTAATTTATTGCCACTTCTTGGCCTTTTGGCCATAAAAAAAAAAGAAAATGAAATATATAGTAAGTATTGTAAAGATCTCCCAAAATATTTATAAATCATGATCCAGACTTCCAGATACGGAATTTTACTTCAAAGTGTAGAGTACCAAAATAAGAGAAAGGCTTAAACAAACAATCAGGTTTCCAGGTAAGGTTCTAGTCTGGTCTAAGAATGGATTGATTTTTAAGATGATTGGGATTAATCATTGTTATCAGTGTTCAACACACTAAATTATCAGGATTAGCAAATCCATTTTAGCTAAAACAAAAAATAATTATCAAAGTTATAATGGGTCTGCTTTCTTACCATAGCTGAGGGCAAAATTTAACTGCCTGTTAATTTCTACAAGATCAAAAAATTATGCATACAGTAGTTTTTGTTTATGTTTTGCAGGATGAGGTGAAACTGCCAAGCAAGCTGAGCATAAGTAAATCTGTGAAAGAAATTGAAAAAGAGGAAGAAGGGGAAGAGATCCCAGCTGGTGAGGAGCACCTTGGAGATGATCATATTGAGCTCTCCTCAGATGAAGAGGTTGAAGTTGAAGAGATTATTGAGGAATCACGAGCAGAACGTATTAAGAGAAGCAGCATGAGGAAGGTTGATGACTTCAAGAAGGCATTCTCTAAGGAGAAAATGGAGAAGACCAAGTTGAAAACTAGAGAGAACCTAGAGAAGACCAAGCTGAAGACCAAAGAGAACCTGGAGAAAACCAAGCAAAATCTGGAGAAGACCCGACATAACCTGGAGAAGAGAATGAACAAACTAGGCACTAAGATAGTCACCACTGAGCGCAGGGAGAAGATGAAGACTTCCCGAGAAAAGCTGAAGAAGTCCTTCACCCCTGATCATGTAGTCTATGCACGTTCCAAGACAGCTGTCTATAAAGTGCCACCTTTCACCTTTCACGTCAAGAAGATCCGTGAGGGAGAGGTAGAAGTGAAGGCCACAGAGATGGTGGAAGTTGGTGGAGATGAGACAGAGAACACAGATCTGCTGAGGAGCGAAAGCCCTGAGATGAGCACACTTCTGCAGATCACCGAGGAGTCAGATGCAGTGCTTCAAGAGAAGAGTGATAGTGAGTGAGGCAGGTGGCAGTATGAAAGCATCAAATGCTGAATATGTAATCTTCCACATTTTCCACATTTCCTCTTTTTGGCCTCACATGGGCATGCGCATGCACACATACACATGCATACATATACACACACAATATATACAGAATTTTTACAGCTCACCTCCCCCTTCTTCAACATGTAGCTTCAAGGTGCATTTTTGTATATTTCTGATTCATCATATAGAACATGGAACATACTTATAATCCAGCAAAATACCATTCCTGCTACTAAAAGCTTGCTTTTGCCAGCCTGCCATGGCAATACCCCAACTTCCCAAAGGTGCTACCCAAGAAATAATCTATTTCTATGCTCAGGAAGCATGCTGCTTCTTAGCTATCCTCTTTGATGTCAAGAATGCTTCCTGGAGACCTAATCGCAAACTTGTCAGACAGAAGACAAAGCGCAGGCATAGAAGCAAAGAAGGAATTGGCTCAGTATATCATAGAACTAGGGGATAGTGAAGGGAACATGGAAGTTACTGCTTGAATTCAAAGATATTGTGATGCCATGTAATGCCTGATTCAGGCATACAGTCTGTGCATACTTCAATTTCCAAGAGATTATATGGAAAAAGTTGCACTTAGTAGGCCTTATTTCAACAGTAAAAAATCAAGTGATTGCCAATAAATAGATCAACAGGAAGTAATATAAACAGAGTGTCCATTTGCAGTATTAGCTACACAGATCTGTGAAGCTACTTTGCAACATGGTTGAAATAGGGATACTGGTCTGGGATGAGGATTGGATGCAAGGAACATTGGACAAGTAGGGAGAGTCAAGGGGAAAAAAGATGGCTCAAGGACAGAGAGTGGATGTGGCCTTATGACAGCTTTAGCTACGAGCAATAAAGGGTTACCAACATCAACAAAACAGGAGGCAATTATCATCTATTACGTTAATAATCTTGACTTCCATTCCTGGACTGGATCCAGAGAGCATTGCAGGGTTGTTTTCTGCCTATGCCAGGGCTCCAGCAGTAGGCCAGCTTTAACTAGTTGTGTAATACTTGAGTACATGCAGTTTTTGCTAAACTTGTAACATAGAAAGGGTGCCAAAGTGCAAGAGTTCACTAATACAGGATAATTTGTTACGGAGAAAGGGATTCTCAGATACCCTCCCTGAACAATACACAACTCAAAATCACACACATACTGACTTCCATACAGCTACCTCTTTGGCTTGCAGGGGACAGTTTTTAAGCGAGCCTGAAGCCTCGCTTTCTAGTCACAAGACAATGGCCTCCTTCCCCATTTTCTGACACACTTAACTATCCTTCCCTTGCATGATTTTGTGATTTACCCCAGCCCCCGCCTTCCTGCCTTCCTCACATTCTACTGGGATTTCCCCCCAGTTTCTCTCTATGGTCAAGGAGAAAATATTTGCGGCTATGAATCCATCATATGTCTTGCAATTCTGCATCCAACGTATCTACCACAGATACCACATCTGTACCAGAACTGCCTATTCTAACATCCCCAGAAATGGCTTGGCTATCCAGACCTTAGCAAGAAGAAGTGTATGTGTGTAAGGGGTGTTTTTATTGGACTGGGAAGTGTGCAAGCGAGCAAGTAAGGGTTATTCCCTTTGCACTGCACTTTCTTCAAGCCTTTCAGTTCTTGTCATGGATCTAGAAGAAGAGAGAGAGCCCAGGATGTAAGATATGCTTGGCCTTCAAAACCATCAAAGATGGGATGAGGATCTTGCCTCATTCTGGGGAAAATAAATATGTGGGGAAGAGGGTGCTGTGCCAAGCAGCCGCATTGCTCTTTTTTCTAAGACTGCATCCTGGTGAGCAGCATGAATAATAAACTTTCTTTTCTACGTGGACAAGTGTAAAGTGTTTTGGGGAACAACATTACACAGATTAGTGAACTAGAAGCAGGGACATTTCCACAATCAAATGACATTTTTTAAAAAATACATCAACACCTCCCTTCTGCTTTTGAGGAAAGGTTCCAGAGAGCAAGAAATAAATTCAAATAAGGAATGAGACATAGATCCCATTGGGAAGTGGGGAGAGGGAAGGGAGACAGCAGCTGCCTCAGTAGAAGCAGAAGGATTGGCCAAATGGCTGTTCATGCTCTAGAGCAGCCCTTCCCAACCTAGTATCCTTCAAAGGGATAAAAATTTCCAGTTTGCCTAGCTAAAAGATATTGGTTAGGAATGGTGGGAGCAGTGGCAGCTCCCAATAGCAGTGCCAATACAACCGAAATGCTGTGGTTTTGAGAAGACTGCTAATGACTTTGCTTGTCCACCATATTTTTACTATTTAATAGCTCTTACCAGCAAAAACAAAGACTTTACAGGGGATTTCTTTCAAAAAAATTCAGTATGTTTTTTTAAAGAGAGAGATTGTGTTTCCCCGTGGCTAATAATTCAGGAAACACCACTAGAGCTAAATAGTTGTTCTTACCCAAGAATTTAAGAGCAGTTGCTCTTCAGATACAAGGTTTTAGGGGAAAGAAAGTTGAAAAGAGAAAGGAAGTGAAAGGAAACTGATTTTTTTATATATACACGTAATCCCCAACTTACTACAACCGTTCATTTAGTGCAAGGTTGTCAAACTCAAGGCCCGTGGACCAGATCTGGCCTGTGGGGTGCTTAAATCTGGCCCACAGGGCTGGCCTGGAAATAGCAAAGGGCCGGCCCGCGGTGCCTCTAGCAGCCAAAATGCATGTGGGGCCCCTGTACCCCGTTTTGGCCAGCAGGGTGCTGCAGGAGACCATCCAGGCCAAAAATGGGATACGAGGGGGCATGCACAGGCCCTCCCATGCTCCATTTTGGCCGGCAGGTGCTGCAAGAAGAGTCTGTCCTGTCTCCCCACCGGCCTGCCCTTGGAGGAGAACTACAATGCTGATCCGGCCCTTGAAGAAATCCAGTTTGACACGTAATCCCCAACTTACTACAACAATTCATTTAGTGCAAGGGTGTCAAACTCAAGGCCTGTGGGCCAGATCTGGCCTGCCGTGTGCTTAAATCTGGCCTGTAGGGTTTGCCTGGAAATAGCAAAGGGCCAGCCCATGGTGCTCTAGCAGCCAAAATGCATGCTGGCCCCCTGCACCCTGTTTTGGCCAGCAGAGTGCTGCAGGAGACTGCCTAGGCCAAAAACGGGATACGGGGGGGCATGCACAGGCCCCCCCGTGCTCCATTTTGGCCAGCAGGGTGCTGCAGGAGGCGTCCATCCTGTCTCCCCATCGGCCGGCCCATGGAGGAGAACTGCAATGCTGATCTGTCCCTTGAAGAAATCCAGTTTGACACCCCTAATTTAATGACTTAAAAGTTACAACTGAAAAAAGTGAGTTATGTGCGTTTTTCACACGACAATTGCAGCATCCCCATGGTCATGTGATCAAAATTTGGATGCTTGGCAACTGGTATGTATTTATGACTGTTGCAGTGTCCTGGGATTATGTGATCATCTTTTGTAACCTCCTGACAAGCTAAGTCAATGGGGAAACCAGACTCACTGAACAACCATATTACTAACTTGACAACTGCAGTGATTCACTTAACAATGGTGGCAAGAAAGGTTGTAAAATGGGGCAAAACCCACTTAACAAATGTCTCACTTAGCAACTGAAACTTTGGGCTCAACTGTAAGTTGAGGACTACCTGTAATTCACCTTGGCTTGCACAATTTTACCTTGCAGGTAATTTGATAGGTTGATGGCTTGGCATTTATTTTTTCTCTAATCTCTAAAGCAGCATTCTCAAGTTCTGGTGCCAAACACTTTTCCACACCCTTTTGTTCTGTACATTAGCAGTTAAAGGAAGGGAAAGTGGAGGTTATCTAGACTTGATTGACCACCACCACCACCACCTGTTTTTGTTGCCAGCTGGAAAAGGGGGGAAAATGTGATGGAATGATGGAAGGAGATACAGATTACCCTGTCCTGTGAGGAAAATACTACATTAAATGTTTTTGCTGCCTGACTCTCAGTGACTGGGCAGTTAACAACAATGAAATTAAAATAAAAACAATAAAACAGAAATGATAATAATAGCAAGGGCAACAGACCAAATGAATGTGTTTAGGGGTCTCGCTCTCCATTGCCAATTTTTTTAAATTAAAATGTTTATATCCCATCCTTTGAATCCAAATGAATATCATTAAATATTCATTTATTATATTTTTATGTCACCCATTTAACAGAAATATGACTCTAGGCAGCATACAATAAAACCATAAAAACAGAATTCACATTAAATGCAAACCATTATCACTCTTTTTGGGAAGCAACAGAAAACCCTGATACCACTTTTTACTAATCTCTGGGGCAAGAGAAATTTACAGTGACTTTCCCTGGAAGAAAAAAAAATCAGTCTTAGCTTCTTTAATATGTTACAAGTATACTACATCTCTTGTGCAAAACAGTTTATAGTTTGAACATTTGCAAGTAGAGAGTAATATTTCAGTTTTTGCATTTTTAACAATGACAGCTATTTTATGCATGTGAAGGCTTTTGCTTTCTTAAAAGCATTATAGAGATATGTATAATTGTGACAAGATAATATTTAGCTTCCTCAAATTTTAAATAAAAGCACACCCTTCCCAACAGATGGAAAATTAATGATGAAAATTTTGTTAAAAGTTCCCAAAATTATTATGTATTTTTATTACAGCCATGTTAAAGAAAGTGAAGTTTTTTTAAAAAAAGGCAAGCAGTATTGCACAGATTCATCATAGATATATACAGTGTAAGATTCTAAGAGTAGAAATAAAAAACAGGATTACACTTCCTCCCCAAAGCATTTGCTCTACCTCTCCTCGAATCCAGTGGTGAATGCACATGAATATAGGAAATATGGAATCAAACTATTGATTCATCTTCCAGTTATTTAGGGCAAACTCACACTTTGTGCTTGGCCAATTGCCAGTAATAGCCGTCAGAAATGGATGACGCCAACTGAAACTGCCAACCCATTACAAATCCATCCTGTGTTAATGGTTTCCACTTTTGATTCCAAACTGCCATTTCCCACCTGAAGCATTTTAAGCAGGAGTGAGCTTCAAAAATTTTAGCAAGGGGTTCTCTGTCCAGTTGCTGGGTGGGCGTGGCCATGGTGGGCGTGGCCTAGTCGACCATCTGCACCACAGCAGGGGGGAGGGCATTTTTGCCCTCCCCAGGCTCCAGAGGCTTTCCTTGAGCTTCCAGGAGGGCGAGAACGGCCACCCCAGGCTCAGGAGGCCCTTTGGAGCCCGGAAATGGGCCCAAACTTCTGGTAGGCCCGCTTTTCACCCACCTCGAGCCTCCACGCATGCCCTGCACTTACCTGCATCCAAAACAGGCTGCATGGGGACTCCTGGGAGAGGTGGGGTGGGCAGGGCCAGCCAGGAGTGGGATTTGCGGGTTCTCCAAACTGCACAGAATCTTAGCTAGAGGTTCTCCGGAACTACTGCGAATCCCCAGCAGCCCACCCCTGATTTTAAGCCTTCCAGGGTGGTCCTCGCTTTGTTCAATCTAAGCAGAAGCCCTAGTCAAATGCCAATGTCCTCCCTTCCCAGCAATGGCTGGTCACTAACCTGGGCAATCATTCTATCCTAGATTACCATGCTGCTATGTTCTTCACCACTTGTCAACTTTCATTTTTTTAATACTTCTGCAGATGACTAACAATGGTCCCTTAAATCAAGGGCCCATCCTCACCTCTGGAGGGACTATCCTCACCACTCAACCTTTGTATTTCTTGGTGGCCATCAGTGGTGAAAAATGCACCCCTAGGTTTCTCACCATATCCACAGCCTTGCAATGCAAAGCTTCTCCTCCCTTTCATTTTTAAAGTCACAATGTTGCCGCTTTATTTCCATTAAGCTGAACTATTAATACATACTTATTACAAAGTGTTCATAAACTTACAGAAAATGTACCAGTGGAAGATCAACCCGTTCCCCTGTTACATTGCTTATTGTAACATCAGAGAAATGATGATACCATCACAGAAAAAAGAGAGAGTCTATATCAATGTTGAAAGAGAAGATGTGGGAAAGAGATTCAAAGAATTCATTTATGCAAATCTGGGAAAGCAAAGGTATGTGAACCAGTGAAGAAGAAGCAATCCCTAAAATGAAGAGGAAGGCACCGGAAGACTATCCTCATGACTGCCAGTGCCAGCCAACAAGATGAAATGGACAGAGGAATGACCAACCACATCCTACTATGACCATAATCCAGAGTTGAGAACTAGCCCAGTCCCACTGCAATCTGGACAAGAGTGTCTGAAGTTGGCTTAATAAACTGGACCAGCAGAGGAGACAATCTGTTTAGACAGCAGGGCAGGATCCTTGTCTAACTGAAATTGGCTTCTCGGATTTCAGAAATCTATCCCTGTCTTCATAGAAGATAAAGAAAAATTGAACCTGGGACTGTTGGAAAGGATACGCCCTATCGTTCTTATCCAAGTACATGTCTAGTATCTGTCTACTTCCCCTTGCAGAGTCATTTCCATTTGATGGTATAGAGCAGTGATGGCGAACCTTTTTTGGTTCGCGTGCCAAAAGGGAGGGGAGCGTGGGGGGAGCATGCATGTGTGCCCACACCCATAATTCCATGCGCCCCCCAGGCATGTGCATGTGACCCCTCTCAGCACGTGATGGCATGCCAGTTTTTCGCTCTTCCCAGGCTTCAGAGCCTTTCTAGGAGCCTGGGGAGGGCGAAAACAGCCTTCCCCACCCCCTAGAGGCCCTCCAGAGGTAGAAAATGGCCCATTTGCCAACTTCTAGTTAAACCGGAAGGCCCGTTTTTTTGCTCTCCCCAAGCTCCAGAGCCTTTCTAGGAGCCTGGGAAGGGCGAAAACGGCCTTCGCCACCCCCGCAGAGGTCCTCCGGAGGCCGGAAACATTCCATTTGCCGACTTCTGGTTGAACCGGAAGTTCCATTTTTTTTGCTCTCCCAACTTGAAACGGGCCATTTCTGGCCTCCACAGGGCCTCCAGGGGGGTGGGGAAGGCCATTTTCGCCCTCCCCAGGCTCTTAGAAAGGCTCTGAAGCCTGGGGACAGCAAAAAAATGGAACTTCTGGTTCAACCGGAAGTCGGCAAATGGAACGTTTCCAGCCTCCGGAGGACCTCCGGGGGGGGGGGAGCCATTTTCACCTTCCCTAGGCTCCTAGAAAGGCTCTGGAACTTTGGGAGAGCAAAAAAATGGGCTTTCCCCACCCCTTCCGGAGGCTGAAAACAGGCTGTTCCCGACTCCCAGTGGGCCCAGAAGGCCCGAAAATCAGCTGGCCAGTGTGCACATGCACGCTGGACCTGAGCTTGCATGCCCACTGATATGGCTCCACATGCCACTTGTGGCACACGTTCCATAGGTTCGCCATCACGGATATAGAGTTTCACATTAGGAAAAAGGCCTAGGATGGAAGAAAATTAAGTCTTTTAATATAATCCAAAAAATGCAAATGTAATTTTAAAAAATGACAAGCATATAATTACGGTATCCATCGTTTTGTCTAGCTATGCCACAAATTTGACTTTAGCCTTATAAACTAAGTCAATGTTGAAAGTCTTCTCACCCCTCAATACAAAAAAAAAAATACACAGGAGCTACTTTGCTTAAATATTTAAGGAAGTAACCGGTGATCAATTTCCTGCTGGATTAGATTATGAAAGATTATTCAGATTCTCGAGAAAAGAATAATTCCAGTGAAAGTGCTTAAAGTGGAATTTGGCTTGTGGCATCTTTTCCCTCTTTCAGTAACTCATTATCCCTTTTTCCAAAAATGAAGTGCGATGTGAGTAGTTCCTTTATTTTGATGGGTCTTCCCACAATGTCATCAGACAGACTGGAATAGCTTCCACTTATATTGAGGTCAGCTCAGTCAGCTGCACGGGGGACTCCTCTAATCTTTGCATTTCAGAACAGCGACTTCTTTTTGGAGCAGAACTAGGAGAAGAATGGGCTTCTGTCTTCTAGTACAACTATTTGTGGTAACATCATTTATAAAGAAAAAACAGGAGAGCCACTATTGGACAGCAGATAGTTTTATGCAGTCAGCAAATAGGAATGGAAATAAAAATACAATGTTATTTGTCTATGTAAAGCTTGCAGTGTGCTTTCACAATTGTGAGAGAGCTTAAGTCAGGCAAGTACCTCGAACTGCACAGCTCAGAGTTAGAAAAGAATAAGAATTAACTGAGAAAGGAGTGATGAAGGTCTCAAGAATAATAGCTTAACCAATACGAGACACATTACAGACATGCAAAATAAGTCTTTTAGACCAGCGGTCCCCAACCTTTTGGGCATCGGACCGATTCCGTGGAGAAAGGTTTTTCCGTGGACCGGAGTGGGTGTGGCTTTGCATGCTGCCTGCATCCCATGGATGGAGCTTCGCTTGTTTACACAGTCCAGTTTCTGACATGCCGCAACCCGGTGCCAGTCCATGGACCGGATGTTGGGGACCCCTGTTTTAGACAATGATAAAAAATAAAAGTGCATAAGCTCTCTACTAACTTTCTCACCTTGTATTGCTCCTAACAGTTAATAGATTTGTAAATGCAAAAAGACACCATGCAAAGATAAATTCAAACAGATTAGTAGTAACTTGCACAACAACAACAAAAAACAATTAGAATCATAGTGAGTCCTTCTAGATCAGACTAAAGCTAGTAGTCCAAAAATGGCCAATACCTTAGCATGAAAGTACCCTTCTGCTCATATTTAGTAATGGCATTCTAAAATGCACATTGGTATTAAAGAAGATACAGTCATCGTAATTATAAGCAGTAAATAGCTTTAATGCTTCATAGAGCTGCACATTATGAAGAATTCCTTTAATCTATCTCAAATCTTCCATGATTTGATTTATTGTTGCATTTACATTCCCAAAATGAAATTTTATTTGGCAAACCGATAGCAGAGCTTACACGATCAGTTCCCCAAAACTGTACTATAAAAAATACGTCTAATTGAATGGAGGAAGTAAGGGAGAAAAAGACAAAACAGAAAATAGATGCTCATCACATTGTACAATTCTAGGGTAATTTGCAACAAATTTAAATAAGTTTGAGATCTAATCAAGTGCAGCAACACCTACAAAGCCCCACTTCCTTGAGAGAAAGCCAACAATAAGATTTGGTATAAAAAGACCTAAGAACTTCATTCTGCTACTAATTTTAAACTGTTAAGACTGATGTGCTCAAAAGCACCTATTCCTTAAACAGGGATGTCAAACTGGTGGCCCGCGGGCTGGATGCGTCATGCACAGGCCATGCCCACCCCAGCTTCGTGAATGGGAAAAACGTCATGAAACATAACGTGATGGCAACATGACGCGGCGAGTTTGACACCCGTGGCTTAATACATATGGGAAATATACATTGGCCATATGATATTTAAAGCAAGTACTCCTCTATTAAATGTGTAATAATCTACAAGGAATACAATAGTATAAGGAATTAAACTCTGTGAAAATTTGTCCCATTTCAGAGACAGGAAATATAAATGCATTTCTGGAAATAGCAGCCAAGAAGCATGTGCATTTTGTGTTACACATGAAAACGTTGCACTGAGTACAATATTGTGAACAGGGAATGCTGACTCCAGCTCATAAAGGACTTGCTGACTGAGCTCTCAAATCTCTGTTTGCAGTCACAGTACCATAAATCACATGTAATTGCATTCATAGAACACATTAAGACATACCCTACACTATTGTTTAGCATATGTATAAACCAGACTTGGATCTGGAACATATTATATTGCAGATGGTAGATCACAGGATTACAACTGTATGTTTCTGCACATTTCTAACAAGATATTAAAACAATCTAGCCTTCTCTATTTTTTTCTGTTTTTCAATGTGTATGGTATTTTTTCTTTTACATGGAAGGTTTCTGGCTGTTTGACACAGTTCTTCCCAGACCCAGTCTGCCACCTCATGGCCTAAATAAAATGTTGGTTGAAAGGTCGTGAATCATTTGCTTTTCAGTTAAATCTCTATAGAAAAGAGCCGAACTGTACCCACTGAGTGATGTTAGAGGGGGATTGGAAGAAGGAAAAAAAATCCAACCTTTTATATTACATTGTTTTCCTCATATAAATCATCTACATATCACTCTCTGAGCCAAAGACAAAATATGTGAATTGAGAACAATTGAAAGCAAACCCCACTCTTGATTAGTACTGGTGATGTTAGCTAATTTGGGTAATGAAACATCTGCAAGAAAACTCAAAGAACAAAGGTCGGAGAACCCCAAGGACCTTTCATTTCAAGCTTGAGCTACAAATATTCTCCTTTATTGGTACACATTTTATATCATGAAAAACCTCACCCAGAATGTTTCTGAGACAACTACGACATGGGTGACTGAGAATCTGCACAGACACTCGCTCAGAATCAACCCACTGATTTTCAATGTGGTTCAAAGATGACATGAAGAAAAACACATTTTTCCTACATTTATGCAGTTAAATATCACCAAGGAGATAGTATGGCCAATCTTAAAGAAGACTGTAAGTCCACTATGAAGCCTAGACATTTTGTATATCTTCAACTGATGATAGGCTCCCAAGGCAGAACTGAAGTCCTCCTGCAAGACTTCATCCATTCCATAGTCTCTCGGCTCATAGAATGGGGCAGCAACTCAAAAGGTAAGCAGCCTAAAGGAGGATGGTCTACATGTCACACCTTTCTCTTCCAATACCCTGCAGCCACCACATCCCAGTAATTATGGCCTGACTGTCCCTTATGTCTAGTGATAAGATAGTGATAGTGATAAGATAGTCTAGTGATAATGATTATATAAAAGAATCCGTGAGAAAAATGAGAGAAAACAGCAATCTCAAAGGGCATCTTTAAAAAAAAAAAACAGCCCCAAAAGACTTAAGTTTGAGTCATTGCCATTGGAGTGTCCCTGAAGCATAAAAATAAAAAAACTAGCTGGATGACACAATATTTTCTTACTGTGGAAAAGAAAATGTCCAAGTCTAGGAATCCTCTGATAATA
Source organism: Diadophis punctatus similis (assembly GCA_023053685.1). Lineage (NCBI taxonomy): Eukaryota > Metazoa > Chordata > Lepidosauria > Squamata > Dipsadidae > Diadophis > Diadophis punctatus. The sequence continues at coordinate 14,689,488 of JALIGW010000009.1, read as the reverse complement.
GCAGTAATTTCAGCTGAAAATAAATATGGAGAGCATGTTAAGCTGCATTTTGACTAACCATGTAAGTTTACTGAGTGTACTTCAATTGATGTATTCAACTTGCTAACATAGTTACAATGGCTACTGAATCTACTCAACTTGCTATGCCACAAGCAAATAAATGCTTCTTTGAGAGAGGGATCCGTCCCGCAGCCCTTAAAAGCTGCGGTGGTGAGACCCCTCCTCAAGAAGCCTTCCCTGGACCCGGCGGATTTAAAGAACTTCCGTCCAGTCTCCAACCTTCCCTTCGCGGGGAAGGTTGTTGAGAAAGTGGTGGCACTCCAGCTCCTATGACTGTTGGATGACACTGATTCTCTGGATCCCTTTCAATCTGGTTTCAGGCGTGGTTACAGTACGGAAACGGCTTTGGTCACCCTGATGGATGATCTCTGGCGAGCCCGGGATAGGGGTCACTCCTCTATCCTGGTGCTACTTGACCTCTCAGCGGCCTTCGATACCATTGACCATGGTATCCTTCTGCGTCGTCTCGGAGAGGTGGGGGTGGGCGGCACTGTTTTGCAGTGGTTCTCCTCCTTCCTCTCTGACAGGACGCAGTCGGTGTTGACAGGGGGGCAGAGGTCGAGCCCTAGGCCCCTACTATATACCATCCTGTTTAACATCTACATGAAGCCGCTGGGTGAGATCATCCGATGACACGGGGTGAGGTATCAGCAATACGCTGATGATACCCAGTTGTACATCTCCACCCCGTCTCAATTCGGGGAAGCCGTAGACGTAATGGGCCGCTGCCTGGCCGATGTTAGGGTCTGGATGGGGAAGAACCGGCTAAAGCTTAACCCTGACAAGACTGAATGGCTGTGGATATTACCTCCTAAGGACTCGACCAACTGTCCCTCCTTGGTTCTTGGGGAGGAGAAATTAGCCCCCTCAGAACGGGTTCGCAATTTGGGTGTCCTCCTAGACCCACAGCTAAAATTGGAACAACATCATTCAGCTGTGGCTAGGGGGACCTTTGCACAAGTACGTCTTGTGCACCAATTGCGACCCTACTTGGAGAAGGAGGCACTTCTTACAGTCACTCATGCCCTTATCACCTCACGGCTGGATTACTGCAATGCGCTCTACATGGGGCTACCCTTGAAGAGTGTCCGGTGACTGCAATTGGTGCAAAATGCAGCTGCGCGAGCTGTGGTGGGTGTACCTAGATACACCCACGTAACACCTATCCTCCGCCAGCTGCATTGGTTGCCCATTAGTCTCTGGATCCAATTTAAGGTGTTGGTCGTTACCTTTAAAGCCCTACATGGCTCAGGGCCAGGTTATCTTCGGGACCGCATCCTGCCGCATACCTCCCTACGACCGGTCAGAGCCCACAGAGTCGGCCTCCTCCAGGTCCCGTCGACCAAACAATGTCGGCTAGCGGGACCGAGGGGGAGGGCCTTCTCTGTGGGAGATCCCTCCCTGTGGAACCAACTGCCTCCAGAGATCAGGACCATCCCCACCCTGCTGGCCTTCCGGAAAGCAATAAAAACCTGGCTCTTCCGGCAGGCGGGGTGAATGAGATACTCTTTTAACTTTTGTATTTTCTGTATTTTTAATTATTGCATTTTGTATTGTCATATATTTTAATTATTGCTTTTATTCTGTAATGGATTTAACATGTTGTGAGCCGCCCTGAGTCCCTAGGGATTGGGCGGCATAAAAATCCATTAAATAAATAAATAAATAAATAAATAAATAAATAAATAAAATAAAACATATTCGGGCTAACATTATGCAAACCAATCTAAGACAGCATTCCTACTATAAATGGCCATAATTTTGGAATCAAAGGAGGTTAGAAATAAACTCTCCTGATATGGAATGCCCTGAATCGTTAAGTACTCTTTGGCTGGAAGAAGCAATTCTACTCCATGCTTCTTTCTCTTTTGTCTGGAAGGTGTTAATGGGTGGATAACATCCATGAGATCACAAGAAGTGAAAGCATCCCTTCTGGATGCTTTCTATCTCCCAGTTCCTTTGAGAGACATGATAGTTGGACAAACCCTACAGGGTGGCTTAAAGAAACACAGAAACATACCTTACCCTTGTTTTTTGGTCTTTGGAAGCATGTTAGACTGGACTGAGTCTTGCTAACTATCCTGAAGAGAAAAGAAAGCTGTGTTAACCATTCTAGTAGCTATTAGAGCTACAAAACACATAAGCTTTAAGATTCACTACCTGTTTTGCACCATGTAGGAACACAAATATGACACCTGTTGATTGTCATTTATCTATTTATCTATTAATTTTATTTACTTCCTATCTCACTGTGGGGCTATTCCAAGTGGCTTACAGTAACAAAAAGGAAGAAAAATGAAAAGGCATGTAAACAGAGGAAAAATAATAAACAAAGGCAAAGGAGAATAAATACATCAATATGATAACCAAAAAGATGGATGGGTGGAGAGCAGAGAGCAAAGGGAGTGGAAGTGGAGTCTGCCATCAATCTAGCAGTTACCTCCAGTGTGCAACTTCGTCATTTGGTTCCCAGAGCAATTGGCACAGCCAAGTCTTCAGGCTCTTGCAGAAGAATAGGAGGGTGGTGGCGGATCCTACCTTAGAGAGTAAGATGTTCCAAAGAGCAAGCGCTGCATTCTTGATCCTGAATAATTGAAGTTCTTGACCAATGGAATTTCTCCCAGTAAAAGTAGACTTATTCTAGGATGAGGAAGCTCATCAGGTAGCCTGGATCTATGCCATTAAGAGCTTTAAAGGTCATAGCCAACACCATGAAATACACTCGGAAGCAGACCAGTAGCCAGTGAAGTTCACGGAGCAGAGATGTAATTTGGGCCATCCTGGAGACCCAAAGAGTCCTCTTGCACCAGCTAAAGCGCGCAAATTGACTTCAAGGATAGCCCCATGTACAGTGCATTGTTGTAGTCTAGGCAAGAGATGAACAGGGCTTGAGTAAATAACTACAGAGAGTCATGATCCAGCTGGAGCTGTTCAAAAGCCCCCTTGGTCACCCCTGCTACCAGCTCTTCAAGAAGGAGACATGTCCAGGAGAACCCCTATGTTGCATTCTGGCTCTGAACAGGGTAGTACATCCCTGTCCAGAACTAAAGATGACAAACACTTGGATCCTGAGGGTCTATGCATCCAAAACCACTCAATCTTGTCAGGGTTCAGTCTAAGTCTGTTGTCCCTCATCCAGCTCCCTACACCCTCCAGGCATCGCGACAGGGCAGAGACAGAATCACATGGGTCACCCTGTATAGAGATGTAGTATCATCAGCAAACATGATTCCTCAACCCATGGTGACTGATGTTCTCACCCAACAGTTTCAGGTAGATGTTAAACAAGGGAAGAGAATGTGCCGAATCCCTGTGGGACACCACAATCAAGTGATTGCGGCTGGATCTCCCACTCCCTATCAACATTGATTGGGACCAATCTTGGAGGGAGAAGCTGAACCAGTGTAAAACTGTGCACCCAGCCACAACTCATATGGACAATCCAAAAAGATACCATGGTTGACGGTTTCGAAGGTCGCTGAGAGGTCAAGGAGAATGAAAATAGTTGCATTACCCTCTGATCCTGCCAGAGATTATCCATGAGCATATCTGTGTCCCACAGCCATGCCTGGATCCTAACTGAAAGGATTTCATTCATAATCACGAAACTGTTGAACAACCACCTTTTCTACCACCTTCTCCAAAATAGGAAGATAGAAAATTGGACAAAAATTGACCAGGCAAGTGGGGTCAAATGATGGTTTTTTTAAAGTAGAGGACAAGCCTGATTAAAACCTCCCAGGAATGTCTTACTCATGCAGTGAGAAATTTATCATTCCATGAATCCACCTGATGGTCACCATCCTGGAGGCTTTCACCAGCTAGGAGGTACAAGGGTCTAATTGGTAAGTGATTGTGTTGACAGTACAGAGGACCCTGTCCGCTTCCTTAGTTCTACCAGAGTCAAGCTGCTCCCAAATTGTTGGGCAAGGCATCTCCCTGGGCATTTCATAAAGACTGGCACCATGCAGGAGTTCTAACTGGGAATGAATCAGAGTGACAGATGTTGAACAAATTCTTCTGCCCAGCCCTGAAGATGATCGTCCAAACTTCCCCAGGCTAGGAGGGATCGGGTGATCTCAAACAGGGTCAATGTGCAATACTCTGAGGATACAAAAAGAGCAGAGAAATATTTTGTTTTGTACTTCTATCACAAGAAAGGCCTTAATAGTGGCTCTAAGTCATGTCTACTCAGAGTCATCCATTTGGATCCTCAGTCTCTGGGGGCAGACCATTATAATGAGTCCAGTCTCCCTGTGGGGGGGGGGTGATGTAAGAGAATCTCAGGGATCATTTGAGTTCAGCTGTTCAAATCTCACCGGCTCAGGGTTGACTCAGCCTTCCATCCTTCCGAGGTAGGTAAAATGAGGACCCAGATTGTTGGGGGCAATGTAAATATATACATTGCTTAATGGTGTAAACCGCTTAGAGAGTGCTTGCACTATGAGGCGGTATATAAATCTCACAAATAAATAAATAATTAATTAATAAATAAATAAATAAATAAATAAATAAATAAATAAATAAATAAATTTGACATTGCTCTGATAAGAATATTAGATTTGGTGTGTGACCACTGTTCTGAGTTGAACCTGTAACAATCTGGGATAGGCCCACGACCATCATGGAGGACATGAACTCCCAGCTGCTTCTGAAGCTGAACCCAGGGAAGGCAGATTGAAGTCATTCAGAACCATAAGTTTGGGGAACTCCACTGACAATCCTACGACAGCTTCTAGCAATTCAGGCAGAGAGGTCTGTGTTAAGATAAGAAAGATAAATTGTAGAGGTAATGAATCTTTTCTTTCGGAATCCAATTCTTGACAAAATAAACTCGAGTATAAATTCTAAGAATAATAAAATATTTATTTCGGTACAAAAGAAATACAAAACCACTAAATCGTAATAATTGCATCTTGACAGCTTAAATATGCATCCTTCCCAATGAAGGACTAACTGTAGAATGATAATGGAGGGATAGAAAGGAATTTCACTTCTGCGCAGATCACACCTCATGTGACTGCTTCACTTTGCTAAGAACCTCTGGGTCATAATGTCTGACATATGAATGCATATGAGTACAGCTGACAATCAGAAAATCACCCCGTGACAGTCTGTATAGTAGCAACAATGAGGGTGGAGGTTAGTTTTCTGAACTTGTGGGTTGGTTTCCAAACATTTCATTACCAAGCTATGTAACATCTTCAATGGAGCTTAGAGGGTGTCAGTGTCAGTGTTTTTCTGTTTATAAGAGCTTTATGTGGTCAGTACGTCTTGTGATGGGCAGGTCACATCCGATGAGGGTCTTGTGAAAGGTCTTGTGATGGTCAGGTATGCATCATGTCAGGTGAGGGTCTTGTGATGGGTCTTATGATGGGGAGATCACATCAGGTGAGGGTCATTGGGAGGTGAAGTGCTGGTTGGGAAGGGTGTGTGTGTGGGTTGGTTGAGGGTCAGTTGGCTGTGTGGTTGATTTGATCACAAAACTCTCACCTGATGTGACCCACACCTGATCCATCACAATACCCTCACTTGATGCAACCCATACATGACCCATCACAAAACCCATCACAAGACCCTCATCTGATGTGACCTCCCCATCACAAGACCTACTGATCACACGAAGCCCTTATATACAGAGGAACATTGACGCCTCCTTAACTCTGCTGAAGATGTTACTAGTCTGGTAACTAAATCAGTAACAATAATTCCAGATGATCCTGTGTGGCCATCTCAGAAACAGGATCTCAAAGCCAGAGACTTGGAGAGCAAGGCCCTTGAAGTCTGAGACTCTCTGATAATCATAGCCACCCCACTTACCCTGCCCTGGAGTCTCCGCTGGTGCCAAACCCCAAACCATTGACTGCCAGGTCTCATGATGCATGTTATGTTGACATACCCCTCCTCAATATGGTTTTGAATGAGGGAGCCTTGTTGTTGACTGACCTGGCATTGAACAACAGCAGTGAAAGCTCTGGGCCTCTGAGGGAATGCTGTCAAGGGACTGAGTGTGAATTCAAGGTCCAGAATATGCCGATATTAAACATTGGGAGCATTTCCCCCTGCAACAGCCTGCCCCTTGTTTTCTCTTGCATCCCATGTCCATCACTATACTGATGTAATGTCCTGCCCTATGTTCCCCAGGGCAATCTATACTCCTCTCTCTTGGCCTACCTCTCTCTAGAGCTGAAGGCTCTGCCACCCTAACTCAGTCATTTGCATGCATCCACTCCTTCATTCTAGAGATGTTAGGATAGGATAAGAAAGCTCAAACTCTCTGTACCAAGAGCTTCCCCCACACTCCATTCATCCCAGCTATCACACTTTTCTCCAGCCTAGGCTGGTCTCTCTCACCAACCAGGGAGGAGGCTTTCTTATGCAGGGTCCACCACTTGATTCTCATTCTGGGTGGTGGGTCACTGACATTCACTCAAACCTATTTGTTGCTCCTAGACTCTCTCACTCTAGGACCAAACTTGCAGGCACCGACCCCCCAAACATTCCCACAAACAGCATCCTTAAAACCCCTCAACTCTTTTTGTGATGGATTCAGATATGATCATTGTCAAAGTTATTACTGAGCGACCAATGAGCATGGCCCATTTACGGCTCTTGAGTGTAAATGGGCCATATTTCCTTGGATTGGCCGCTGCTGACAAACAGCCCGCCACTGCTGTTTGACTACCTGTCACCACCACATGGCTTGATACCGCTCAGCCCACTGTCGCCCCTGGCCTACTGCCACTGCTGCCCAACATTTTCCTGTATGTTACAAAATACCTTTGAAGATGAAAGTGCTGCACAGCTCATTCCAGGCACTCAGTGAACCAACTGCAGCTTCTTCTGGTTGAATCTTATGAGTTCCATATTAACTATTTGAGGAGATATAGTTCTTCCATTATATCAAAAGCCAATTTTCCATTGATCAGGGAGGCAAAGTTTGGTGCTGCAGGCAACCATCATTTGGGAGCTTTGTTTTGTGACTATTAGATTTTTGCATTGCGTTTTATAGTGCGACTTCTTGCATTTTCATCCTGCTTACTTGGAGGAATGAAAGTACAAAACTATGAGCTCCAAAACAGTGTTTCTGGGTTTGCATAATACAGTTAGTCAAGATAATTGCTTTGACTAAATCTGCCAGACTCATAGTTCCCACAGCATACTGAAACTAAAAGGGTTTAGTTACTCATATGAAACCTCTGCTGTCAGCTCTGCCTACAGCACAGGAGAGGGAGACTATTATGCCATTTTCTTTAAATCCTCCCAACCATGGGCTTCTGGAGGAAAAATCACGGACTGAAGACAGCTGCAACCATGCAAAGAATGAAAATTTGGCAAGTAAACTGTTCTCCAAACCTCTCCAGATAAAGAAGACGACCAGAGATCACCCACAAGTGCTCCACACAGTTGCTCTTCATACAGAGACTGGAAGACAGTGGTTTTTGAACACTAGGAGGCAAGGGAACAGCCATCTTGCTCAAATTGTGTTTGGTACCTTTAAAAGGGCACTAAGTTCATGTACTTTCTTTTATAATTACATCTGGAAATTGTTTATGAAGTTATTTTCAGCTATTAAAAACCACTTCGAAGTGACAAATCTAAAAACTTCTAGGGAGCCTATCTTTGACCAATAAACGACAAATTTAGCTACAAGTTTAAAAATAAACATTTTTCTTTAAATAATCAGTAAAAAGTTGATTAAAACTTTGGTTTTAAAAAGCTACAAATGGACTAAGTGCCCTGATATATTTGAAATAGTATTAATTATAAAAATCCTTCTCATGGGAAAATGTTTTTGTTTTGAATTTAAAAAAATAGATGAAAAAATTGGGACACTAGAAGAAATTTAATATTTCTGTTAAAGGAGAATAAACTCAACTTAACAGTTACAGAATGGAAGAAACTGTTCTTACACTGGAATTATTGAAAAATATTTTCAAAAAATTGAGTCAGGAATTAATATTAATAATGTTAACAGTAATATCTGACTTTGTCACACTATGTCCTTATGAAAGAGGAACAAGTTTTACCTGACATGACAGAGACTGAATTGAACATGGATTTACAAATGATAGACTGTAAGAATGACATGAAAAAGGCGTACAGGGGACATACAAAGGAATTGGCTATGTTAATAATTAAAAGGGACATACAACAAACAAGAGTGACCTGAATTATTTTCTATATTGGAACAGTCTTGTTAAAATTTTGAAGAATCTCATAAGAAGGGACAAAGAATAAATGGAGGGGGAAAATCAAGTTCTAGAATTCCTTTAGAAGTAAAAGGAAGTATAAATTTGGTTTATTTGATCAAGGTTAAAATAGTTATTATTTCTGATAACCTTTAATGGACTTCTGCAAACACCAAGACTGAAATGAAGATGCTTTATGGATTTGTTTATAAATAACAAATGGGACCCAGGAGGAGAGAATGTTATAACTTAAGAGATGAAAAGTTACTAAAATTGCTAATCATTGCAATTGAAGTATGGAGTCGCTTCTTTACATACAGTGCTTGACTTATAACCATTTGTTTAGTGAACTTTCAAACAGCACTGAAAAAAGTGACTTAAGTTACAACCATTTTTCACTTATGATTGTTGTAACATCCGCATGGCAACATGATAAAAATACAGACACTTAATTGGCATGTATTTATGACAATTGTACTGCCCCAGGGTCATGTGATCACTATCTGTAGCCTTCCCAATCAGCTTCTGAAAAGTAGTCAATGGAAGAAGCTGGATTTACTTAATAACTGCAATAATTTGCTTAACGACTGTGGTGAAAAAGGTAAGAAAATAAGGTAGAACTCACTCAACAACTGCCTTGCTTAACAACAGAAATTTTGTGCTCACTTGTGGTCGTAAACCAAGGACTATGTGTTTTTCTTTTCCTTCACTATATTCATATTTTCCCTTTCCTTTTATTCTTTATGTCTTACTTTTTTATTTCCCTTTGCACCTTTTACTATTTTTCTTTTAGTTTGTAGTAAATTTTACTACTGTAATTATAATCTTTAATAAAAATTACTGAAATCCTCCTAACCATCAAAAATGTGTCATTTCTCTTTATTTCCCCTCAGAAAATAAAGAGGGGGAGAGAGAAAGAGAAACAGGCAGGAGGGTGTTCAACCTCCCCACAGCAGCTGAAGGGCAAGAAATTGGATGAATCTTCCAAGACAGAATAGAATAATAAAACAGAATAGAATTAAATAACAGAGTTGTAAGGGACCTTGAAGGTCATCTAGTCCAACCCCCTGTTGAAGCAGGAAACCCTACACCATTTCTGACAGATGGGCTATCCAGTCTTTTCTTGGAAGCTTCCAGTGATGAAACTCTCACAATTGCTGAAAACAAGCTGTTCCATTGGTTGATTGTTCTCACTGCCAGAAAATTTCTCCTGATTTCCAGGTTGAATCTCTCCTTGATCAGTTTCCATCCATTATTCCTTGTCTGGTGCTTTGGAAAATAGGTTGATCCCCTGACAGCCCCTCAGATAATGGGACACTGCTATCATGTCTCCCCTGGTCCTTCTCTCCACTAGACTAGCTATGCCCCGTTCCTGCAACCGAAGAAGGAAGACGAGCTCTGAGACAGGCTCCTTTGTACAACGTTTCCACTGTGAGTAGGCCTTAATTAGCAACGCTTTTTGTTTTGCTCCCTTTTGCACGCTTTCGCCGAACTCGTTCACTGCATCCCCACGGATCAGACTCCTTCGGCTGAGCAGCGGGCGGCGGACGCTGCGCCCCCACCTGGAGAACATGGAGATACAACCCTGTATTCGCCCACGCCCGCCCCAGTCCCTAAGATCTTCACGCACACCCATTAATAGCCTCGGAGCAATTTAATCCTCCTTCCTCTCCTCCCCCTTCTTTAAACAAGTCAACAGCGGAGGCAACTACGTCACACACTGCCCGGAACTCAGCTGGGTTTCCAGCAAAGCGGCGGGAGGAGGAAGTAGAGCCCGGAACAGCCCGATGAATAATAAAAGTAGCGGCGCATGCTGATTGGCTGCCTCGTGCGCCTCCGGCGAAAGATCCGCTGGAACTGCAAGCGATTGGTTCGCTAACGGAGGGTAGCATTGATGCTGCGGGTGAGGGGGGCAGGACCAAGCTCGCGACGGGAAGCTGTAGGAACAAGACGTCGAGAGTCGAACGGCCCCATTAGTGGCTAAGTGATACTGGGGAGGTCGAAGGTAGGCTAAAGATGAGGTGGTAGTGGAAGGAATACGGGCGAGGTGGGACGGGACGGGGCCACCAAGAATAGAACTGAACTTTTTGAGGCTGACAAATCTCAACTTCTGCTAAGAGATCTTGCCTCTAAACATATGCACAATGCCCCCCTCCCCCGAATAGAGAACACCTCTGATGCATGAAAAGAATGCTTTTATCCCAAACTATTACTTTCGAATCGACGGCTTCCGTTGTATAAATTAGAGATAACGTTGATTGGCAGTGTCTTTCAACTCACTTCTGGAGCTTTAATAGGAAGAAAGGGTAAGTAGTTGGGAAAGAGCAGTGGAAGGTGGGAACTGAAAGGAAAAGAAAGTAACAGCCTTCAGTTACTCTGCCATCTGTGCCTGGTCTTGGAGGAAAGCTGGGTGGGTGGGGGGTGCTTGGTGGCTTCTTGATTGATTTGGTTCCACCAAGTAGGAAAAGCTGGTAATTGGGATGAACCACGTGATGCAATTTAGGGGACCTTGACAGCCATGACCTTCTTAGGGAGCCAATAAATATGTATAGTGTGGAAGGAGGGTGGGTTTTGTATTGTTTGCTGTTTTTGGCCTACAATTCCCATAGTCCAATAGGAATAGTGGGAGTTGTGCTCCAAAATCTGGCTGAATAGGAATTGAGTGTTGTTATTCTAAAAAAATTCACTATATGTATCACCATATAAAAATTCCATATCCTATAGAGATAATGAGGAAACAGGAAAATAAACAATATACCGTTATGCAAACTGCTGATATAGAGAAGTTGGGGGATGGGGAAAATTGATTAGAAGATTAGGATTTTGCATTAATTGTGGTTTATCTATTCATGAGTTTTGAAGATTTCACCATTACCCCATATTATAGTAACTTCACAAAGAAGACTGACCATTCATTGTGACTTGTGACACTGCTGGCTAAATTGAGTTCTGGTGTACAGCCAGCGAGATGACAGGAAGTTTCTTTTTCACAAGTCCTTCAATACGTTAAGACTGGGTAGGAGGTTACTGTACAGAAAACTCCAATGTAATACTGAGTAGGTTATGACATTTAGAAATCTTAAGGAATGTTTACTTCCTGTTTTGAAAATGGGCCTTTACTTGCTAATATAGTTCTTAGTATTCTACTGATATTCAGTCTTTGTTGGATTAGTATACCTGGGTGGTGATGGGGGAAATAGGAATGCCTGGTTGTTTCTAAGCTTGTTTAATGAATTTTCAAAGACTCAAAACAGTTTTGAAAACCTTGGAGCAATAGTTAAGTATTTGTTAAAGCATGTTTGAACAGCTTAGTTAACATTCTTGGGGGGGGGAATGAGCACTTTTAACTGTGTTCTATGAATAGGCTTTTGGTTTAATTTGTTATTAAATTACCTTTATATATAACAATTTCATTTGCAAATGAAGTGTGAGAAATATTCTCATTTTTATGCTTCTTTCTTTCTCTAAGGCTGAAAGCAATGCTATTAAAGCACCTGAATGTAAATTTCAGAAGTCCAGGTTCATTTCTTTATATATTTATTAATTCAATTTCTTTGCTGCTCAATTATAAAAAGTATTCTAAAGTCTGCAGGTATTGATGAGCTGAGTACTGTGCAGGGTAGATCTGATAAGGATTATATTGTACCATCATTTTGTAGGATTAACATTTCTTATCCCAGCTATAAGAAAACTGAGGACAAAAAAAACGGGGAGAGACTTTTCAAAGAAATAAAAAATGTTTATTTGATAATTTGATACTTCTAAGGGGAGGTAATATTATTGATCCACTACCATAACTTCTACAATAACTATTGCTTAGCCTGAAATGCTCAGGAGTATATACTTCCTAAACTGCTTATTGATAATAGAGGGCCTTCCACTGTGTAAAAATAACTAAGTTTTATCATACTTATTTGGCTATTCTATCACATGACGTTTGCAGTGTCAACTATCTGAACATTGTTTTAAGACAAAATTTAAAGCCAAGGTAAAACAATCCTTGTTAGGATCTTGTTTATAAAGAATAGTAATATATTTTCTAGGCATAATCCATCATAATCTGACATGAAAGCCTGACTGTCTGGAACAAGTTAAACTTGTTAAAGGTCATGAATACAATGTACATTCTAGTCAGCAGATGTTAAGAAGAATAAGAAAGGCAGCTTTTTTGTTCATAGATTACCCTACAAAGAAAAATTAGAAAGAAAACCTTCTCCCCATCTCCCTTATACCTCTGTTTTATAATAAACAAACTTGGAATTGTTTGTTTATTATAAAACAGAGATATAAGGGAGATGGGGAGAAGGTTTTCTTCTCTTCCACAATGTCATAATTTAAAATCATATATTGAAACTAAATGCTGATGTTTCAAGAATGAAAGGGAAATACAGCCCTCAATTTACAACAGTTCATTTAATAACTCTTAAAAGTAACGACAACAATGAAAAAGTGACTTATATGACCAGTTTTCACATTTCAGTGCATTGCAGCATCCCCATGGTCACATTCAGACGCTTGGCAACTGACTCATATTTATGATGGTTGCAGTGTCCAAGGTTCATGTGATTACCTTTTGTGATCTTCTGACAGGCGAAGTCAATGGGGAAAACAGATTCACTTAAAATCCATGTTACTAACTTAAGAATCGCAGTGATTTACTTAACAACTGTGGCAAGAAAGATGGAGCAAAACTCACTTAACAAATGTCTCACTTAGCAAGTAAAATTTGGGGCTCAATTGTGGTCGTAAGTCGAAGACTCTCTGTACTTTTTCCAGAAAGCATAATAGAAATATGGAAGTAAATTCTCTCATATATGAAGATGGCAAAGCAATTTCAGTGGTTTAAAAGTGGACTAAATAAATTATGGACGATGGGTTATGAAATGACTACTTGTTGTGGTGATTATTTCCTAATTTGCAAATAATGTATCTTCAATATTAACTGGTGAGCATGGTTAATATTATTAGTAATATGGAGAGTGAAAGCTGTTACCCTTATTCATGGGTTTCTTGGATGACTTTGATTGAACTGGGTCTATCTTTTGTACCTGTACTAAAAACTGATGGAAAAGGATAATTTTATATTGTACTACATTATTTTATCTACGTAAAATCAATCTATGTTTTCCTTCCTTTATCATCCATTTTCATTCCACCTCCTTCCAAATTCACAAACATTTATTTAAGTAATATCCTGACATAATTTACTCAAGAGTCCCAGGAATTCACAACAAGTATGCAATTTATGTGTATATAATTTAGAAAAAATAAAATCTAAAAAGAAATAAAGATAGATAGAAAGGGAAATCAAATGTATTTGTGCTTATAGGTATAAAACATTTATTCACTTATAGGTGAGATATACAATTTTGATGTGCCTTAAGACACACTCTAAGTTATACCTTAAAGATGCTCAGCTCTAGGAATATAGTCCAAACATTTGCAAACTACTTTGCTTTATATCTGCTGACTGGACTGCTCTGAGACCTCCTATATATTGACATTTTTCCACTCCATATCTAAAAGTGTGTTCAGATCTTGTGCATCCAGGTCCTTAATATCACAAGCTTGGCAACAAGGAAGGCCCATTAGCTTTGACTTTACTTATGTACATGTAATTGGCTAAATATGGGTTAGACTCTCTTATGACTTTACCAGTTTGGTTGCCAATATTTCCACAAACTTCCCTTGGCATTTGCAAAATACAGGTATTACATTTTTATATGCCAGATTCTACTCTTGTGCCCCCTTTGTCTTACTGTTTTCTTTTGACAGATCCAACATACCGTTCCTAACACAATTCCTAGCTATTGGATCATTCTATAGAGCTACTTGATGACACATACAACATCTGACTTAAAATTATATTTTTGCTATCTGTAAAGATGCGCTGTTTTCTGTGGGTTTGTGTCAGGGGTGGGTTCCTCCCGGTGTGATAGACTCTGCCGCACTGATTGCTCAATTTGCGCGCGACAGCTCTGGTACCATCTTCACCGGTCCGTCGTGCGCGTCGCCATCTTTTTAAAAGAATTTTGGGGCTTTTTTGCTTCTGCGCATGCACGGAAGCAAAATCTCGCCAAAATCTCACGAGGGGACGCGCGTGCGCACGAGATTTCGCTTCCACGTATGTGCAGAAGCAAAATCACGCAAGGGGGCGTACGTGCATGGCGAGCGCATGTGCGCACAAAACATGGAGATGCGCACGCAGCACACCGGTATCGGTAAGTGAGCAACCCGCCCCTGGTTTGTGTGTGCGGTTTTTTAAAAAAAGCTTATATATGCAGTCGACTAATATTAAGAAGGGAGATGTCTATAGGAAATGGCAGAATAATAAATATTGTGGGGATAAATATGTAGAAACAAAATCGAAATGATAGAAAAAGTTCAGAAAGTGTTTATGGTGACAGATGTTGGCTATTGTCCAAATAAAGTAAAAATAATTTACATTGTACATTTTAATTAGAAATAGTTCCCAAGAGACGATGCTTGTCTATTTAATGTTCCCATGTCTGCATATAAATGAAGTAGTAACACTGAAGGAATAAAATATATGAAGGTAAGCACCATCCTGAAAATAGAATTTCATTCTGTCAAAAGTGCCATGTCGCTGTTCTCTGACAGAACTAGTCATCTCCAATTATTGGGAAATCAAATAATAATAATTAAAATTTAATTGGGAGAGAAAAAAAATATGACTGCTGAATTCCATAATTTAATGTAAACTTTCATAATTGGGAACTATTTTTCTTGTTAATTTGATCTGAAGAAAAAAATTAGAATTAGTTTTGGTTTTAAAATGTCACTAAATGAAAGTAAGAGAGTTGCAGATGTCGTATAATACAATTTTTATCTTGAAGAAAAACTGCATCTCTAGGGTAAGTTAATTTATCATTGTCAGAAAGATCAAGTTCCTGAAAATTGCAAGAGTAAATGTGAAGGTGATGAATGCCTTTTGAAAACTGGGTGTCTCGTAAAGCTGTGAAATAGTTTTTCAAATGCTTATATAATTATATTTCATACTCCTTGCATCTTTCATTATCTTAAATAACAGAATCTTGCATGACAAGCACCTCTGTCAGCATCAAAATCATAATAAATAATGCATAATGAGCACCTTCCTCATCCTATTTTCCCCACAAACAACAACCCTGTGAGGTAGGCTGGGCTAAATGACTGGCCCAAGGTCATCCAACTGACTTGAGACAGATTCATGATCTCCCAGTTTCTAGCTGGTGCCTTAATTACTAGATCAAACTTAAAAAGGGGCATTCCATTGGCATTTGGAAACATCTGTTTGCCTGATCTGCAAACAGATGCAACAGACAATATGTTCAGAGAATGAATAAATCTGCTACAGTTTTGCATTGAGAGGAATGGAATCAAATAATCCAATTAAATGTGACAGATTTTTCTCACCCAGATCATGATGTACAGTAACCAACCTCCCTGATGAATGGATAAATTATTATTTTGCAAACACTTTCATTCATTTTAAGAAATTTTGATCTGTTGGTTCAACAAACCATTGTTGACCAGCTAACCAAACTGAATTAGGGATAGGTATGATGTGTGAATTGACCTGTGAAAGTGTTGCTGCGAAGTTCAGGCAACACCATTTAAAATCCAAAAGTTCGTAAGTGGCTTGGGATTTGACCATATATCTCCTGTGTATGTTGCTTGATATCTGAAGTCCTGTTTTAAGTGTCCTTGGTGAATAAAGTTTTGCCAGAATCCTCCAAGAGGAGGCCCTTTTTTAAAAAGCGGATCATTTTTGTAGACTTTTCTTCAGAAGCCCTCCCTAACACTACCTCTTTAAGTGCCAGGTGACGTTCCAGAATGGTCTCTGGCAGCTGGTTTTCTGTTAATGTATTTCTGGTGGTGTAAAATGTATTATTTTGTTGCTGCTGTGTAATGATGTTCTTGTGACACTGTAATTGGCTGGTTGTTGTTTTTGTTATCAATTAACCAAGTTTTGTATTAAGACCCTGTGTGAATTTAGTTTCATTAAAGAAAATAGAACATTACAGTATTTTAACAGTAAAAGAGATTCAGCCCCAGGTGAACTTACACTTCTGCCTGAAAAGGAGCAAAAACTACAAGGTTGGAGACAGGAGCAAGTAGGTTGGAAAAGATTGATTAATAGGTGTCTGGTTTTGCCATTTTTTCAGCCTCTCCATACAGGTCTACTGGACACATTTGCAGCAGCTTCTATCTTAAAGATTTTTAAAATTACTTGTCCCTTTGTAGTTTGCTTTTTGTTTGGACTCCAGAGTAGCATATTATTTTTCTCATAGATGAGATAGTGTCTTCCAAAGCTCAGGGGGAGAACCAAGTCATATTAGTCAAGCAGGTATCATTTTTGCTGAAGAAAGAATAACGAGAAGAGGTAAAAGTTTCTGTTTCCATTTCTTTGCTGTAGCTCTGAGAAGATTTGCTTTGTTGGGGAACAGGGCTATTTTGGTTTCTACCCTACTCTATATTAAAGTTTGCAAAAGAATTTTAAAAAATGTTTTCCAAGAAGAGCTGAAATGAAGTCTACTTGGCAACACATACAGAAAAGATTTCCAGGAGTAAGAAGAGAAATGCGTATTATTTGTTTGTTTGTTTGTTTATTCAACTTCTATAACTGCCCAACTCAACCAAGTGGCTTACAATTCTAAAAGTATTGAAAACAATGAAGCAGTTTAAAAAAACTCCAGAAAAGAAATACATGCAGCCAATATAATTAACTAATAGTAAAGCCAAAAGGGATCCTAACACATTTTAAGATCCAGGTCTAGATATATAATCCAGTTTTTAAAGCCTTGCAAAAGACCATTCCTCTAATATTACACATCCTTTTTTTTTGCCCCATGTGTTTCTGCTATCAAGTGCTCTTTTTTCAGTCATTGCTGAAAATAATAATTTAAATTAATTCTTTCAGGGCATGTATGTCTGTGTACAAAACATTGAGAAGAACACAAATACCAGAAGAATCAAAGCAGAAATGAGTCTGTTATAGTGGTTTGACTGGAGAATCTTTTGGGAAAGAGATCACAGAATAGAATAGAATAGAATAGAATAGAATAGAATAGAATAGAATAGAATAGAATAGAATAGAATAGAATAGAATAGAATAGAATTCTTTATTGGCCAAGTGTGATTGGACACACAAGGAATTTGTCTTTGGTGCATATGCTCTCAGTGTGCATAAAAGAAAAGATACATTTGTCAAGAATCATGAGGTACAATACTTAATTGATTGTCATAGGGTACAAATAAGCAATCAGGAAACAATATTAATATAAATTGTAAGGATACAAGCAACAAGTTACAGTCATACAGTCATAAGTGGGAGGAGATGGGTGATAGGAACGATGAGAAGACTAATAGTAATAGTAATGCAGCCTTAGTGAATAGTTTGACAGTGGTGAGGGAATTATTTGTTTAGCAGAGTGATGGCTAAATAATTAGAATGCAGTAATTGTATTTTGGAAATAAATAAATGATAGCATGTGTATCTGTAGGCCAAATGTATAGTGTAGTGGGTAAAGAACAAAATTCACACCTTTGCTTAAAAAGCACAACACGTTATTATGTTCCATTTTATTATTCTGTTTCAGTTTGTTAGTTGGTCATTTTTATCATGGGGCCCATCTTCCATTTTACCCCTTTAACACCAATAAGACCAAGGAGCTTATAGTAGACTATAGAAGGAATAGATCAGACATCCAGCCCTTGCTTATCAATGGAGACAGAGCTGAGCAAGTGGCCAGTTTTAAGTTTCTTGGTATTATCATAAAAGAGGACCTGACCTGGGCACTCATATTGCAGCACTGGTCAAAAGGGCCCAGCACACTACCTGAGACTTCTCAGAAAACAACAACTGAATGAAAAACTGCTGGTGACCTTCTACCACTGCACCATAGAGAGCATTTTAACTGATTGCATCTGTGTAGGGTTTGCCAATTGCACAGTGGCAGATAGGACAGCACTCCAGAGGGTTAATATCAATCCCCAGAGGATCATAGGTTGCTCTCTCTCCTCTTTGGAAGAGCTTTATAGCTCCCGCTGCTTTAAGAAAATTCAAAACGTTCTTAAAGATTGATCTCATCCTGGGCACCCTTTTTTTTTTAAACTTTTACCATCTGGCAGACGGTACAGGATAATAAAAACAAGGACAAATAGGCTGAAAAATAGCTTCTATCCCAGGGCAGTAACTATATTGAATTCTACTGTATAGTGCAATACTAATGCAATATCGGGTTTTCAATTCAATTGTATAGAATGTGAAGGATGTGTGCTTGTGTTTTATTTTTATAGTTATAATGTACACTGATGTTGGTATTTAATTTAGTTGTACGATGTGCAATGACAATAAAGTAAACTTAACTTTCTGCAAATGATTAGAGTATGGTGAACAAGAGATTTCATATTTGAAAAGTGTAGAATTATGAATGAGTTTTGAGTTTGAAGCAGTTATTTTGCATTTGCTGTTTTGATAATTTTGAAAGCTATTTTGAACCCAAAATAATTCTTAAATTTTAAATAACTTATTTTGAGTTTGAAATAAGTCTAAAATTGTCAGAACACCCCATTTTGAACAAAAAGTATTTTGCATACACCTAGATTAGACAAATTAAGGTAAAAATGCTTTTCATATACAATCCCTGTTTTGCTGACCTATTAAAACAATTCTGTTCATTATGCTTAATTGTTTATTTTCATAGAGAATCAACCCATTTAAAAAGTGTGAGGTAGGATGAACGGATTAAAAGTCCTGCAAGAAAAAGTATTTGCCTAGCCCAGGAAAGATAACAAAGGAGGGGCCTAGTGGGAAATGTGGTGTATAACTGAAATGCTTTTAGTGAAAAAAGCCCTTCTCTTTGCTTTTCATTCCTTCCCTTTTCCCCATTCTTGCTTCCTCTTTCTCCTTCTTCTCCAATCCATCCTTCTCTCTGTTTGAAATGGGCCTTTACACTGATAATGTATTTTACAAAGTTGTGTGCACCTGAGAACTTACCCCCCCCCATCCCATATCCAATGGCAATTGTGTGCAGACTCTTGGCAGCTGATTATATTTGGCTTTGGTTCTTGGCTTTATACTTCATTTTCAAATGACATGCAGTATGCATGGAACAAATCTGAAAGCAGCTATTTCCTTATCTCCCAAATAGTTCCCAGAAAACGCTACCTCCTGCATTTACTGTAAAACCCTTTCCTGCTTTTCAAGGGGAATGCAAGAGGATGGGCTTTTGTGGAGAATAACAGCTGAGCTGAAATTTAGGGATTGAGGTGCCTCAAGATTATTATTTTTTTTGTTTTTGTTATGGGAGTATTATCTCATTGTAGGGGGCTTTCAATCTTTCGTTTTGTGAGGGAACATAGCCACAATAAATATTACATGCTATGTCATTAGAATTTTACATATTCCTTTAAATAGATTTTTAATGCTATATTATTATAATATAATTTTGCTATCCAACTCTTTCATTGTTCTATAATTGATCAAATATATTTGTGAGAATCTGATAGTGGCATTGAAAAAGTAAATGCAGTTTAATGATTGCCTTCGTTAATCTTCTAAATTTTCAGTGGAGTGGAGTAAATAATAGAGTGAAGAACAAGTAAGGAAATTACAGTTTTTAAAAATTTCCATATATTTAATAAATTTCTGTTATTGCGGATTCTTATTTTATCTTATCTTCGGATTCGAATACTCGGATAAGATGAGTTATTTTAGGATTTGGATAGATATATTTACATGAAGATATGAGTTTATTGGAGAAGATACATACATTTTGCATGTGTATAATTGAGCTAGCTGTACAATTGAATCACATGCATGTTTACTTAGAAATTATAAATACAACCATTAGAGAACTTGTTGCTTGGCAGAATCAAAATACAAGAAAAGTAGATTTATTTAAAAATCCTTTTTCCAATGTCCAGTTATCAACAATCCAAGGTTTAAAATCTGACTATAGCGTATTAAAATCTCTATATCAGTTAGAAGCAAAATTCCCAAAAGATATCCTCTCAGGAAAGCTGGTTATGGGTATACTTTCCAACCACTACTATCATTGCTGTTCATTTTGTTTGTACCTAGAATTCAGAATAATTCATACTACTTACTTCTCTACCGTGTTTCCCCGAAAATAAGACAGGGTCTTATTTTATTTATATGGCCGTGGCTTTATTATCGGGGGGAGGGGATGAGGTGGGTCTCGCGCATCTTACCGGAGTCTGGCAGCTCTGTCACGTCTCTCGGCCAGTCTGTGCAGGGAAGCACCTTGCATAGTAAAGAAAAACTTCCTGTGAGTGCGAGAAGTTGTTAATTGCTCGCACTCGCAAGAAGTTTTTCTTTACTTTGCAAGGTGTTTCCCTGCACAGACCAGCCGAGAGACGTGATGGAGCTGCCAGACTCCAGTAAGATGTGCGTCTCGTAGTGGGGCGCAATATGGGGATGGCAGGTTTGGCGGGGGATGGGCCGGGCCGGGCCGCAAGACGTAAACCCCATCTGGAAGTGGAGAAGAGGCTGGTCGGGCCAGCCACCTGCTGCCGTGTCTTCTGGCAGCTGGGGCAGAGAGGTGGCGAAGGGAGCCTCAGTCCCGTATGGAGCTGGAACCATAGAGCAGGAAGTGCACTGCCAGAGCGGCCGCTGCCGGAAGACTCAACAACAGACATCTGGCCCGTCTGGCTTCTTACTGCTTGGTCAGTGAGTGGTGCTCTGCCCGGCCGGAGGGGGGTTGTCCGCTGGGTGGGCACTACGTGGCAAGAGGTGCCGGGCGGTTGCTCTCTTGCGAGTGGGGTGGGAGTTTGCAGGCCAGGGGGATGTATGGATGGGAGGCAGGTGAGTGCCAACAACACTGGGGAGAGATAGAACAGAGAGGCAGCTCCCGATCAGCTCAGCTGATCTGCCGGTCGCGATTAAGGGGCCCAGCTGCCATTAGCTGACTGGGAAAAGAAAGGGCTACCTCCTGTGCTGGCCACACCGACCCCTTCACTAGGGCTTATTTTCGGGGGAGGCCGTATATATATATGCCCACCCCAAAATCAGGCTTGGCCTTATTTTCAGGACATGTCGTATTTGCGGGGAAACACAGTAATATCTCTGCGAATGTTTTATGTAGTAAACCATTATTTTTATAATCATAATCATATATAAACATTTTGCAAGTGGGAGGCTGAGTCTAGGGTCATTTGGTGAAGATGAAACTTGAACCAGGGATTTCCCAGCTATGCTTTTGGGTGTTGTCCTATAGCAACCTACATATCTTTGTATAACTTTTTAAAATATATATATAACACTTTTAAAAATAAGTTGTGGCATGAACCTAGTTTCAAAAGCCAATAATTGATAGCACTATGATGTGTTCTTAATACCCTGTTTCCCCCAAAATAAGACATCCCCTGATAATAAGCCCAATCGGGCTTTTGAGTGCATGGCAATAAGGCCAAGCGCTTATTTCAGGGTTCAAAAAAATATAAGACAGGGTCTTATTTTCGGGGCAATACGGGTAGCAACTGAAAGTTCTTGTATATGTATATGTGTATTTAGTGTATTTTTGGCAATAATCCCCAGGTTCTTTTTTAAAGAGCAAAAGGCCACACACAAACTACATTAATCGGGGTGGTGGGTTTTTTTGGGTTTTTCTAAAAAGACAAATTGTTGTAAATAAAGGCCATAACTTTAGATTTTTCTTTTAAATAAAAATATAAAGATGTTGTCTAACTGTACTTTTCAACACTGTAGGTCTGGTAACAAATTTAGGTAGAGGTCTTTTTTGTTAGCAATAGCACTTTACTTATATACCGCTTCATAGTGCTTTACAGCACTCTCTAAGCGGTTTACAGAGTTCAGCATATTGCCCCCAACAATCTGGGTCCTCATTTTACCGACCTCGGAAGGATGGAAGGCTGAGTCAACCTTGAGCCTAGTGAGATTTGAACAGCTGAACTGCTAAACTAGCAATCAGCTGAAGGTCGCAATGCTGCTTTTAACCACTGTGCTATCTCAGCTCCTATATCACAGCAAATTGCTGTCCAAATAGCAAGCCCCTAAAGGTTTGCCTAGTGGCCTCACATTTGATTTTCTCCAATTTCTCTTATTAATCATGGCACTGAACTTCTACTTTAATTAAATAAGATTAAGAATTGAAATGTATGATTAATTTCTAAAGCACAATATACTTTTCACATTATCAAATGTAGTGATGTAGTAATAAAAGAAATGACCCACAATATAAAACTCAGGGGAAACCCAAAATGAGTCAAAAACTATTTCAAAAACCACCACGAAACCATATCAAAAGCTTTTTCAGATCTGAAGAAATAGCTGCTAGATTCTGTCAATTTTAGGTTAAAGCAGTTACATTAATCAACAACCTGAGCTGGGTTGCTTCATATTTATTGGAATGCTGTAACTAGCTGTGATCTGAAAACCAAAGAGTCTTGTAATCTTAGCATGTACCATAACTAATGAAATAGATTCTTAGGAAGAACAATACTTTGAGCCTGGTTGAAACTTGGGAGGTAGGAGTATATTTGAAAATACTTCAAAATATATTTCACTAAAATAGGCAATTAAAAACCCCTTTGTGGTAGTCAGCTGGGAAGCCATCAAGCAAGAGACCTCCCTAAATGTATACTTAATTTGTAGTCAACATTTATTTACATGATTAGGAGTGGTCAAGTGACAATTGTGTCATCAGTTGAGTTATCTGTTGGTAAGAAATATACACATTTTTTAAAAAGCTGTTTTCTATAGAGGGAAGAGGGAATGGCCTTAGAGCACAGGAGGAAGAGCCACTATCAAGGCAACAGTCAGATAAAAGATGCTGTCAAGCCAATTTGAGAAAGTAAACATCTCAGACACGAAGCTAAAGGGAAGAAGGAGCAAATGCATTTAGAGTTAACAAGATTCTGCTACTATAGCTATGCAACCCCTGCACATGCACATGTGGCCCCCGCATGCACCCCACCCCCCACGCATGCATGGCAGAGACCCAAAAACCAGCTGGCATGCACGGCGGAGCTGAGCAGGAGAGATGGCTCACGTGCCTGCAGAGAGGGCTCTGCGTGCCACCTGTGCCATAGGTTCGCCATCATGGATCTAGAACATTTGGACTTTCTCAAATATATTCTAAACAGAGGCTACGTTGCTTAATTTGTGTAAGAGCCAGTGCCCCATGACCGTGATGAAATCAAATACTTGTTAATTAAACAGTGTCTCATCTCCTGTTCCCATGTACTTAAAAATATTTGTCATTCAACAAAGGCAGCGGTGTCAAACTTGATTTCATTGAGGGCCACATCAGGGTTGTGTTTGACCTTGAGGGGCCAGGGTGGGCTTGGCCAGGGTGAACGTGGCGAGCTCGACGTCATTCATAGTTGTGGGCGCCTGTGGTGGCCTGAGTGCTCTGCCAGTGAAAACGGGCTCCCGAGCTCCGTTTTCAGCTGCGACGACCTCCTGCAACCTTCTGCCTGTGAAAACAGAGCTCGGGAGGGCTGCGTGTGACACTCCTGAGCTCCGTTTTCGCTGGCAGAGGCACCGCAGTCCAGTTCTTTGCTGTTTCCAGGGAAGCCCTGCAGTCCAGATCTAAGCATCCTGCGGGCCGGATCCAGCCCCAGGGCCTTGAGTTTGACACCCCTGAACAAAGGGATGTCTAGAGACCATATGTAATAAACATTTAAATTATTGACAGAAAAGAACTATGAGCTTTACAGGAACATAATCTGAAGTAGAAACAGTATTGTCAATATCTTGCTTTAACTGAATTTAATAAGAAATGAGATGTCAGAAAATAATCCAAAATACCTGCTGACTAGATTGCTCTGAGGGGGAGAAAATAAATTCATATTAGGAAAATTTAAAAGAGACGAATTGTTGCAGATTGAAGTGTTAGTATTTAGAAAGGTATTCATGGTTTAAGAAAGCAACATACATTTAGCTGATCTTTTAGCTGATCTTTTGGTTTCCCAATTGCTTGGATCATTTCATCGTAATTGAGGAGAGAAGGTACTACCAAAACATGTGAGCTGTATGTCAGAAATACTCAGCCCAAATCTCATTTTTGAGATGAGGTCAGCCTCGGGAATCTACTCACTTTCAGCCACCTTTAATGTAACAATTATATAATTAAGTTACTAGAAGGTTGAGATACAGAGAGAAAAACAGGAGAAAGTTGAGATACAGAGAGAAAAACAAGATAAATGCATACTTGAGAAGTATTAAGAGTTACAGATCATCATCCTTCAAAAACCAAGCTCTTTTTCAGGAACCGATCAGGTCCAAGAAGCTGCATTTCTGCTTTCATCCCCCACAAACCAGGGATTCTGCTTATTTTTCCAAAGACACAAAACATTCCATGGTTTTTGAGCATACACAGTCCTCATTTAAGAAAACACAGAACTTCCAAATATTTTGTTAAACTATGTTTGTAGAAGTGAGTGAGCATTCTTCTGCAAACCTCAGTGTTTGGCCAAGCAAACCGAACTATTGTTTGTACTTTTCAAAGCATTTTTTTGTTGTTTTTATTGTTCCAGAGTCTACACCAGTGTTTCTGAACATTGACAACTTTAAGCTGTGTAGACTCCATCTCCCCAGTCAGTGCTAGCTAGGAAATTTTGGGAATAGGAGTCCGCACATCTTAAATTTGCCGAGGTTCAGAAACAGTGGCCTACATTATTGCCTGCTATTAGAAGGTATACCATCATTTCTATTGCTTTCCCAGGGGTGTGTGTGTGTGTGTGTAATTGATGAAGCAGTATCATAGTGAGAAATTGGAAGTTGGAAAGAAATGAAAGAGTCAAATGAAAGAAATAAACAACCAAGAATACAGATCATGCCAGACTAATCTTATTTTTTGACAAAGTGACAAAATTAGTGAACCAGAGGAATGCTGTTGATATAATTTACTTGGACTTTAGTAAGGCATTTGATAAAGTAGACCATAACCTACTACTAGATAAAGTAGAAAAATGTGGGTTAGACAGCAACACCACCAGATGGATTCGAAACTGGCTGACCAACCTCACTCAACGTGTAGTGCTCAATGGAACTGCATCTACATGGAGGGAAGTATGCAGTGGAGTACCCCAAGGCTCTGTTTTAGGCCCAGTACACTTCAACATCTTCATCAATGACTTGAACAAGGGGATAAATGGGGAACTCATCAAATTTGCAGATGACACCAAACTGGCAGGAATAGCCAACTCTCCAGAAGATAGGCTAAAGATACAGAAGGATCGTGACAGACTTGAACATTGGGCGCTATCTAACAAAATGGAATTCAATTGTGAAAAAAGTAAGGTTATACATTTAGGCAAGAAAAACAAAATGCACAGATACAGTATATGTGGTACCTTGCTCAATAGCAGTAACTGTGAGAGGAACCTTGGAGTCCTAGTGGACAACCATTTAAATATGAGCAAGCAGTGTGCAGCAGCTGCCAAAAAAGCCAACACCGTTCTAGGCTGCATTAACATAGGGATAGAATCAAGATCACGTGAAGTGTTAATATCACTTTATAATGCCTTGGTAAGGCCACACTTGGAGTACTGCATTCAGTTTTGGTCGCCATGATGCAAAAAGGATGTTGAGACTCTAGAAAGAGTATAGAGAAGAGCAACAGGGATGATTAGGGGACTGGAGGCTAAAACATATGAAGAACGGTTGCAGGAACTGGGTATGTCTAGTTTAATGAAAAGAAGGACTAGGGTGACATGATAGCAGTGTTCCAATATCTCAGGGGTTGCCACAAAGAAGGGGGAGTCACACTATTCTCCAAAGCACCTGAGGGTAGAACAAGAAGCAATGGGTGGAAACTAATCAAGGAGAGAAGCAACTTAGAACTAAGGAGAAATTTCCTGATAGAACAATTAATCCGTGGAACAGCTTGCCTCCAGAAGTTGTGAATCCTCCAACACTGGAAGTTTTTAAGAAGATGTTGGATAACCATTTGTCTGAAGTGATGTAGGGTTTCCTGCCTAAGCAGGGGGTTGGACTGGAAGACCTCCAAGGTCCCTTCCAACTCTGTTCTTCTATTCTAAGAAATCACAGACAAGAATTTTGACATCTTTTCTCAGAAATTATTATTTAGTCCAGGTGGAGAAAAATTTGGAAAGAAGAATTTTAAATCAGTGAAAGAGACTTTGCTTTAATTAACTATAAATGTGACTGGGCAAATTGCTATGAGTTTCTAAGCATATTATTTCTCCTAAAATATAGACAAAACTTCCTGAGTCACCAGTCAGATGGTGTTACACTTTCACAGAAACTTCAGCTGTGAGCAAGAGTTTGCTTAGCACATTAGGTACCATAATCAGAGATTTGGAATTTTTCAAGAATCACTTAACAAAACTGAATTTCTGTCATCTAGTTTGGCTAAATGTCAGTTAGAAAATGAATTTACCTCACCGTCATACATTTATTTACATAAGTTCTGCTTTTGAAGATTTTGTGATTATTCATTGTAGCCACAAATCCAAGTTCTTCCTCATCCTGTTCCTCTTCATTGTCTCCTCTTTTGGAAAAAAAACCCACAGGATTTCCTTTACACGGTCTTAGCTTGCTTCTTTTCATAGAGAAAGCTAGAATATTTGCGAAAATCCCACTTGCCTTCAGGAAAGGAAACTCATTACTGAGAGTATAGAGCCCTGATCTAAGAGATTATTAGATTAATGCACTTTGCTTGTTGGAAGCCAGCTGGGAAGGAGGCAAATGGCAATCATATGATCCCAGGATGCTACAGCCATTGTAAATACATGCCAGTTGCCAAGCGCCAAAATTTTGATCATGTGACTGTGAGTCATAAATGTGATGCTCAATTATAAATTGTTTTTTCAGTGCTGTTGTAACTAAATGACTTACAACTAAATGTAAGTCGAAGACTATATGTACAAGATGAGCCTTCATAGATGAGCAGATTAGATTAAGATTTATCTAGTACAATGAAATATCCCTGGGAAGACTGGGGATAGATACCAAACCCAAAACATCCTTACTGCCTCTGCTATAAAAAGTAATTGATAGCCATCCTCACCTTATAGGCTCTACCACAAGTGTCTTCCTTGAATGAGTTATAGTGTGAACTAGCTTCATGGTTAAAATCTCCGAAATCCAATCCAAAAGTTTCCAGAGTGGCATTGTTTTGTAAATGAAGAAAACCCAAAATTGTCAGCATAATAGATGAAGCTGCATATCTGAAGATGGAGACAGTATTCCTTGGAAGGGGATAAACCTTGTAGAATGGAGAACCAATTTGAACATAAGGTGGTGACTCTGGAGATGGTTGAATTATTTTAACTATTACACAAATATTGGTAAGTGGGGTACTAGAAGCTATGATGATGTGCTCTCAGTAGAACAGAAAGTAAAATTGTGGCATATTTGTATATAAATTAGGATTGCAAAATTGCAAACCCGCCCCCCTCCCCCAATTCTAGTTTTGTCTAAAAATTAAGAGAGCCAGTTTGTTGTAGTGGTTAAGACACCAGACTAGGAACCAAGAGATCATGAATTCTGGAAATCTGAAGATGCACGGCAAAAGGATGCCTACTCCACCACCTGCCTTCCAGGTAATATACCTCCACTGGAGAATTGTGGGGTGGGGGTGGGGGAAATGGGTTTGGTACATTGCAAGGTTATAGAGAAATTTGTCCAGAGGTTGGAATTGCCTATTAGTGATTTGCAAGAGAAAATGAAGGCCGTGTATTCAGGAAGAGATGTTAAGACAGAATTTTGGAAGCGGAACAAATTAAGAGGAGAAAAGGAATAGAAAGATTTTCTTGGAGAGATGACAATAGCATTGTGAGTTGGCTTGATCCATATAGATAACAACTGCTGTTAAATAACTTCTCTTTGAAACAGGTCAGACAACAATGAATCACCTTTGGAGCAACTTAGAAATCACCACCATGTTTTGCAGGCTGAATACAAACTGCAGATAAACCAAATGGTAGATTTAAAACCTTGGCTTAACTCAAGAATTGTGCATGAAAGGAAAAGAAGAGGCAGCAGAAGCATTCTTGCAAAATTAAAAATGGAAATGTTAAAGGATTTTGAACCCACTTCTGCTAGGAATATGTACAGAGCCTGCCAAGAATGTAGCAAAGTGAGGGTCAAATGTGAAATGTAGCAGACAAATTAGGCAATAATCTTACTAAATTGCTTACTTAACAGGCTCATACCTTGATGATATCCCAGAATTTCCCTTTGATTGAAATAAGTCTTTTGGGGAATTAAGCAACAACCTCCCCCAGCTTGAATAGTGTTAGTAGAAATCCAAGCACAAACAGCACAAAAATACTCAAAATCAGCAAAAAGTCACCCATATTATCTGGAGGATAGTTGAAATAGATTGTTACAGGTCTGGGCCCTGATCCTCTCAAGTGAATTTGGAGACTACATCAATTTAGTGTCCAGTACAGTTTGTTTGACCAAGAGATTGAGTAGGTTATATTTACATACTCTGAAGTTTGCACTAAATGGAAAAATCTATCAGTGACAACTAATCCCCCCAATCCCAGTAACTACCTCAGTGTCTTAGAAGGGCCCCAAAATATAGTCCAGGATTTAATGACTGGCGCCTAATTACAGATTAAAGCCATTGGGGATTAGTGGAAAGAGAATCCTTTAGAATTTTGCCATGGCTATTTACGGTATCAATTCAGCGCCATTCCTATTATTACTAATAATAGGGAGGAGGGACAAACTACAGGTGACCTCATGCAAGGCCTTACAGCAATCAGTATTTAAAATGAGTACTTGCTGGGCTGCAACATCCCAGTGAATCTGGACTAGACAGGTGAATATAGCTTACCCATATTTAGTTATTTAAGAAACATCTGCAAGACAGGGAAGCTGTTGGGAGCATTGAGGAAGAAAGTAAAATAAAGAATATAGGTAGTGGTGCAAGCAATAAAATATAAATAGGAAGAAAGTGGGAGGCAACAAGAATAGGAATTTGAGAAGCAACCAGCAGCAAAGAGTGCAGAATGGCGAAGAGCATGTGTAAATGGAACTCTGACAGATTTATGAGAAAAGATGGAGAGGTGGAATGGAATTTTACTGGGAGATTGAAGGAGTGGGTGGCGCAGTTACAAAGAAATCAAGAAAAACAATGAGACAGAAGACGAAAGTGAAGAGAAAATTAAGGATAAAAAGCTGCTCTGACGGGAACTGAAATAATCAATAGAAGCTTTAAAGAATATTTCAGCCCTACCTATAAAAGAAGAAGAGGAGACAGCAATCT